>JBBMJY010000020.1:12541566-12565558 GCA_037833715.1 Toxotes lorentzi | reverse complement strand
TGTGTGTGTGTGTGTGTGTGTGTGTGTGTGTGTGTGTGTGTGTGTGTGTGTGTGTGTGTGTGTGTGTGTGTGGGCTTTGTTGCGTGTACATGAGGTAGGCTACTTTCGATTCAGAAGCTGTGACATCGAACTGTCAGTGAAGCCCAGAAGTGCTGACAGGTAGTACACACACACAGACACCAAGACACACAGACACACAGACACACACAAACTTCCTCATACTGTTGTAATTGAAAGCTGTCATTTTGAGATTTTCTCCTCCACAGGGATTTGCACAGGTTGTCTGCAGCTCCAGGACTTCACTCGTCTCCTCTCTTTGATATCACTCCTCACCTGAAGATTACACAGTTTTAACTTTCTCTTTCTGTTTCCGCAGTAGCCTTCATACACACAGGAACACCTCCTCATCAATCGCCTTCTACATGCATACACACCTACTAACACATGACCATCTCTCAAGTTTTGTTGCTTTGAAAATTAACAAAACACTAAACCTCTACAGATTACAGAACACGGTGACTCCTGAAATGGATCTAATCCTGTCTCCAGTCCAGTAGTTATACCATGACTTGTTGTGGCCTGTAAGTGACTGCAGCTGAAGTGATGTGTTCAAGTTTTCCGAAGCAGAATAATTTATGTTCGTCACTTCATGAGTCTAACTATGCTCTGATGTCCACGTCTTTTCCCTCTCTCCTCCATTCTCTCTCTGCTATGACTAAACAGTGTAATTCATTCATTATGGAGTAGGCCCTAAATTAGGTTAGCACATATTTAATCATTCATGTGGGCTCACTTCTTTGACTGGCCTGCTGAATCATTAATTAGGAGTTTTGGAGATGCTAATTTGTTCTATGATCCGGCATGAACATCTGAAAGTTGGATGAGCTGATGCCTGCTTTTATGTTCTATGCTGTTCTGTACCTGCACATAAAGAGTTTTCGGCATTATTGCTTGTCGTGGACTAAGGATAATTTCTGGAATAATACACCCAGCCAAAGACTTACGTCCACTCACTCATCCACACACATGAACAAACACACCAGAGATCACACTGAGATTTTTTTAATCTCAACATCTCAGGTTTTTTGATATTAAGGCACAAGAACAGATGGAGGAGATGAGATAAAATGAGTTTGTACCAAAAATGTCAAATGTGCACAAAACATGCACATAAGGTCCCGTTCCAGATTCTTTACATTTCCCAGTGGAGTAGCTTATATTACACTTTATATACCACAGTGTGTGGTGTCATTCATAGAAAAAAAAAGAAAAGAAAAGAAAAAAACAGCCCTGGCAGGGCTTTTCAAAGACAGAATGCAACACATATCAAAAACTAAATCCAAAAAAGTAATCAGAGAGATGTTGCACCCTGCTTACTTCACTTGCACATGATAGCATCTTTATAACAAATGCATGAGAGATACCCACATGAGGGACAAAGAAAACCAAACTGAATTTCATATCTTGGACATTTTCTCTCACTGTGGGTAGTAAAAACCAGTTCAGTACAATGGGTGTGCTCGGTATCCATATGTGCAGTGTATGAACAGACAAATTACTACAAACTGTGCAATTGTGATCTTTTCAAATCACACACCATCCTTCATAGGTAGTGTCATTTAGTTGAGTTTATACAGACCTGAATTTCACTCGCTCTTACAGTATGTTCAAGCCAATCTCTATGTTAATGTTTAAGCAGCTTAGAGATTCAAACAGGTTCCAGCATGTTTTTAAAATAAAACAAGGAAACATCCTTTATGTTAGATTCTGTGCCAATTAATATATGTGCAGAAATTGAGAACTAATTTGGGCAAAATGCCCGCGATCCTCTCTCTACGGTTTGAATTGAACACCAGGGTCCAAGTCTACTCGCTGGCTTATGTTCCACACTCTGCTGCTGTCGGGTGTTTAGCTCTCTATTTGCCTTAGTGACCTGATTATACAGCAGCCTTATCTCACCTCTTCTCTCACTTGATTACCCACTGGTGGAGTTGCCTTCCCTCCTCAGTCAGCAAAGTCCAGCTTCAGCTGGATGAACTCATGCTCAGTTTCAACACAGTATGTGTAGTATATGGTTATGGCCCTTTTTTAAACTTGGAGCAGCTCCAGACTCCCATAAAGCATGCCCTTGGATGGAGTGAGTAATGATTTATTGATATTTATTGATCAGTGTGCAAGAGAGATTATAGCTTGGTCAAAGTTGCACTATATGTACATAATAATGGTCAGTTCCTTTAGAGAATGGATTTTTTTTTCTTCAAAGGAGGCCACTGGACACCAATTCACTTGAAGTATTGTAAGGGCCTTGCATCTTAACTCCTGTAGTCCCTGGAAAACATTCTACAAATTATCTTATGGATCCCAGTGTTTTCATTAGTGCAATCTGTAACTTTCCACACAAACAAACAAAAGAAGTCACATCTATACTTTACTGGGCTCAGGTGTCGATGCACCCATACACTTAAGATGTTGTATGTCATATAACATCACTGATCAGGTAACATGAAAACAGTGCACTGGTGGCATACACATGAAAAAAAAGCGTATCAGCACATCATCCACCATTTTTCCAGACCAAAATCATTTTAAGTCCAATATATCATTTTAATACAACTCACAGGATGGGAGAATGATGTCCTTGTGTGTGAGGTAGTACCTCAAAGGAACAGCTAAGTGGTGCCCTTGTACTTGCCGCGTCAATATACCTTGCATTTGTCAGGATTTTATTGACACTGTCAAATTTATGGACAAGAGGTGTAATCAGAGGTACAGTGATTAAAGACCTATACACTGCAGTACTGCAGTGAAAATTTATTCAATGAGTAGTCACTACAACAATCTTAATGTGAAAGAGTAAGATCTTGCATTTCCTCTATCACCCAAAGCAAGAGTAAATGTTAATATTCTTAATGAGATATCTTTGCAATGAATTTCTCCTCAGGTTGGGCTGCAATTTACAGGTTTTTTTTTTGTTGTTGTTGTTGTTGTTTGTTTTATTTTTTTAATAATATATTGAACTAGTTTCTTTTTAAAATGTTTATTGACAATGTTCCTCAGACAACCAGAAAATCAACACATGAGATTGTACTGACTTCCCTGAAAATCTGCCTCCTCTTTTACAATATGTTTCTTCAGTCGTTCGAGCCATTATCATTTCATGGAACTTGTATAGTATATCTCATATGTATTCTCGTGTTTATTTTTGATAATTAGTTTCCAGTGATTCTTATTTATTTTTAAGTGATTCCTGTTTTAAATCATTTTTTTTTGGTCTTTTTTCTTCTTTTGAATTGTGAATAGTCATACGTGATGACGTTTTCCAAGGATTAACTGTCGACTTCCGACAAATCGAACAAGAAGCGGAAGCGCAGCGTGAGAAGGAAAATGAGATGTTTTGTGTATGAAGTTAGTCAGCTAGCGTTAACTTATATTGTTTTTGAGGGGACCAAGTAAAGCGGTTATTTCTTGAAGGAAGCATTTTCCTTCTCGTCTATATCCTCGGAAATCAGATAGCCCTCCTGGGCAAACCCGTCACTTTCTCTGAGAACAGGAATTAAGTGTCAGGTAAGGTTCACTGAGATAAATCGGAAAGCTAATGCTAACGTTGACTAACAAGTGACAGACTGTGTCGTTTTGTTTGCTTCATTACGTTTGCATCCAGATATCCGGAGTAGTAAGCAACGTTTGATAAAGTAAGTTAACGTTACTCTTGGCCATTTTGGTGGGGCGTATATTATCAAAATAAAGCAATAACGCCAGGCTAACTTAGAACCATGCCGACCAAACAGGTACTTGTAACCCGGCTGCTAAACGAACTAGCTACCTTAGCTGTTACATTTTGGGGTCCTGGATCTCTGAAAGGCCTAGGTCCATTGATTGTCAGTGGGTTTATATCTTGTAGAGGAGCCCTGCAGATTACATTTTACTCAGATGGTGCATATTCCTAAATAAATTAATTGACACACAGAAACCTGAGGGCCAGGTACTGTGACCCCAGCATGGAAGTACAGGTTGGTCTCTGGGTCTGTGTTGAAATAATGAGTCTGTTTTGTGTGGTGTCCTGGGTGCATTGTACTTGATAGGAACATGAGGTTGATGAGGTACATACACATTACATGCATCTCCTCATTGCATAATGAAAAATACATGTTTTTTTAATGTCTGCCTTAACAGCTTGGCTATGTTTGGAGACAGACATCTGTGAGAGATAATTTGAAAAGTTAGCAAATCACACAAACATCTGAGTCTAAAGGAAGCTTTGCTGAATTGCATTTTGTTTAGTCTGAAATCAAATTGTAGCTGTTTTTGATTTATTTTGATCCCTGTCAGCCAGGATGGACCCAGCTCTACTGAGAGAGAGGGAACTGTTCAAGAAAAGAGCTCTGTCCACTCCAGCTGTAGAGAAGAGACAGGCGTCCTCAGACTCTGGCTCACACAAGAAGAAGAAGCCCAAAGTTGATAAGGAGAGCTCTTCAGGGTCCAAACATAGCGCTGGTAAGTGGACAGTTTTTAAAAATGGATTATAGCATGTTTGATTTTTACAGTAAATAGCTTCTTCCTGGTGTTGTAAGTAGGTTATGTTTGGATGGAAGCCATGGTACTGCTGACATATCTTGTATCTTTGAAACACTGATTCTGGTACCTATCACCACTGTACTTTCACTATCAATAAAGTCGCATCAGTCAACACTTGTAGAGCTGATACTATATTATTATGTCATTATGCTGGCAATGCCATTCACTAACGATTCCTCTTTTTCAAAACAAACATATGTTAATATTTTGTTCATGATTGGAGTAGCTCCTCCAAACTAGTAAGGTTTGCTTCTATATACAGGGTACTTATTTCAAAAATAATTATTTTACGTGGAGCAGTAACTCACTAGATCTTGTTACCGACTGAAGTCTGCAGAAGTCTTCCTCCTCTGTACTCTCCTTCAGTTGATCAGACAACAGCTTGAAATTAAAAATGATATTATATGATAAACAACCAAAAAGTAGTTGCTTGTCATGTAATTTTGGCAGTTTGTTATGTAAATGGGGTACTACAGAATGTCTGGATTGGATGTTGAGCAGTGGCCTCTTGTCGCTTGGCATTTTATGTAAGTTTGCATCCTCATAAACAGATCTCTCAGTATAATTAACCAGAGCCAGCTTCTTCTTTTAACAGAGAAAAAGAAAAAAAACGGGTACATAATTCAGTGACAATTTATTAGGCATTTTGTGGTAAGGCATATGAAATTATACATTGTGCTCAAAATGACATGATAAAGTACATCACTGTGCAGCAACCAAGTGTCATTTATCATCAAATAATGTTGCAACTCATGTTGACAGAACTGGCACACAATATACCGAAGAACAGAGAAACACAGGTTTAAGTAACAACAATGTCCAGCTAAGCTCGATCAGTGTCTTTGTTGCTTATCGCGCCTTTTTAGGAAACGAGGATACTGAAGTTCTTGGACAGCATTTTCTGTCTCTGTACAACATTTTACCGCGTCTCATAGAAGCTCATTTGTATCCAACAGGGCATAAGTTTGAGCAGTACTTACAGGGCAGAAGTCGCTGAATAAGAAAACTTAAACTCGGTGATACGGGCTCCGATTAGTGCTCTTTTTTATGTTAACATGTTTTGGCCATGCAACTTAATACTCCATAAAAGAAAAGAGAAAGTGTAATCTACTCTGCCACAGCCTTGCAAAATTTGTGTTTTTTCAGGTCATACTATTGAGGCTATTTCTACCCGGGTGCTCCCTCTTCCTCCTGATGATTTTTGGTGAAAAATGTGACTTTCAGGGTCTCTGTGCAAAGTGGTAGTGAATGTAGATGTGTGAAGAATGGCCTGTAACTGAAATGCAAAGCTGATTAGACTCACTCCCAAATTGGTGAAAAATTGCCCCCTTCCTTTTTGACATTGTTCTTTTACCTCATTTTGTCTCTCCCCTCCGCATCCGCCTAACTGTGAAGAATTGAACTACTATTACGCAGTTTTAGAAGTTCATTTCTCAGGGCATCGGGGTCAGCGCCGTGTTATTGCCCAGCTCAGCCATGACACCCAAATTCCTACTATTCCTTTTCTTCATCATCGCTGCCTCTATACCACCTCAGTGTGGGACTCTGGCTCTTTGCAAATGCTGGTCATAAGCTTGCTGCAGCTTCCCGGCCCCTCCTCCTGTAGCTGGTGGTGTGTCTTCCCTTTGGCACAGCACCCACAGTCCAGTAGCTCATATAGCACAGCCAAGGCAGCCAGGGACAGGACTGTGAGGATGAAAAGCAGAAGGATGACGAAGCATGCCACATTCCAGCCGTCGTGGAAGGGGTAGACTTCCTGGACCTGCAAGGAGACAAGGGGGAGAGGGACTGCCCCTGGGTGCCATGGGAGATTACTTGGGTGTATAGTGGCAGTGATGTTGGCCATGATTTCTCCTTGGAAGCAACAAGAACAGAAAGAGAAAGACAGATTGTTAATGCCCGTGCCTGTGGTTCTGGGTTTCACTGCAAGGCAGTAACAGCAAATTAGAGACTGATGGTTGTGAAATACTTGTTTCCATGGTGAGAGAATGATTAAAGAATTCCTCTTTTGGCCATAACATTTAGAGTTGTCTTACTTCTGAATGTAATATAATATTAAACCTGATGTACCAGGATGAGTAGTGCCAGAATTTTAGAAGCATTTGCCCCTAAAAACAATAAATATTAAAAACAAAACAATGCCTGTTGGCACTGCTAATGTGCTGTTTGAGAAGGACGGAGTCTCGCTTAGAGACCACAGCCAGAATGGGGAAGCCATTTCCTCTCTTAAAACCACCATGGTCTCTCTTAGGTAATTTGCTGTAATGTGATTATGGGAGCACTACATCAGTATCAGTCATGGAGGGTATCGTGTTGTAAAAAGATGCAGTGTTAGTATGTAGACAAAATAAACCTCAGGCCTGTATCTGTCATTTATGAATGCATAAATGACAGAATACAGAAATGTTTGTTACTTAAATGAGAAGCCGGTGTGTTATTAGAACAATAGGTTAAATTGCCAAAAAGCACAAAAGCTACTCAGGCCATCTGCTCAGAACCAAAATACACTTTGGGAAAAGGAAAAGGATTGGTGTACACTGAAATGTGGCATCTGTGCTTGGTTTGCAACTCTTGGGTCACAGCACTTGACAAAAACGCAAACATAGTTAAGCATTTGCAATAAAGTAATGAAGTTAAAAGATGTGCAGTGTGCATATCGTCAGGCCATTTGCCTTTCTTCAGCTATCCTTTCACATTTTCAGCCAACGCCTACCATTGTAAATCCTCAGGGAACAGTGCCAGTATCTCAGCCCCCACACACACACACACGTGTGTGCATACATGCTTTTAAGACACACTTGTATGCACACACACACACACACAATCACAGACATTTTATATCACCTACTGAGACCAAGGCAGCTGACCCAGATTACTTGAGTCAACCACCGAAAGGAGTTGAGAAGGAGGCGAATAAATGCTTCTTTTTACAGTAGACTAATCCTGTAATTTTCTTGCAGGCATTTCTTCCTTAGATCTTACAGCTTTACCTGGTCTTATTGTGTGTAAAAACACAGATAGATTTGTGACATCTTGGTACAACCTCCATGTATCAGAGTGTATTTTTAGTGCACTTGGAGAAACAGGTGAATGCTCCTTGTGTGATTGTAATTTGGTTTTCCGTTACCTGAAACTGTAATGTGATAGAACCTGTTGTTGTTGTTGTGGCTTCAATTGTCTCCAGATCACAGATTTTCAACCCTAGACCAAAGTGCCTAAGTTATAGTCTTGCACTGTTGCTCACATTCAGCACAATACTGCATGATATGTTCTTAATAATATGGGAAAGTCAACTATAAATTGGAGGTCTGTGTGTGTTTTATTTGCTTTAATCTGCTTGACACAGAGTTAAAGTTACCTTTTGTTCCAAAACATTATGTGTCCTGAAACAGTATAAACAAATCAGTTTGTTGTGAAGTGTGTTCAGCCTCAGTTAAAGTTGAAAATTGGCATAATTCACCTTTCCTGCTTCCACTACTGTGGCTGGTGTGATCCCTACAGAGCCCCACCCCAGCCAAGCTCTTAAAGGTGTTTTAGGACTACGTATTGCCCCCTGGATAGACAGTGGTTGTCTCTCACTAAGTGCACAAACACCAAACATGCTTATACACTTGTAATGCCCCTGGTTGACTCGAAGCTGTCAGTCCCTCACTGATTTGTCTTGAGAGCTGCAGTTTGCACCGAGTCATGCATTTCCATGAACACAGACCGACATGATGCACATGAGTCCACCCACAGACATAGAAACAGACACAGTTTCTGATGCTTGGTATTCAAGTGGCACAAGTGCAGACAGACAGATCCATGTTAATTTAATCCACTGGGTGTTTTAATCATTTTTAGCCTCAATGTTAAAATTGCCATGTAATGATCTAAACGTAGTAGTTGTTCCAGTATAAATTCCATTTTCCATACATAGTTGCTAGATGCGATGATTTGCAATTTTACATTTTTCTAATGCAGAAGGAATTAGCTACGCAAATAGATCTGCTGCATTAAAGATGTATGATTTACCCAATAAATGCTGGATTACTCACACAAAAACCTCCATAGTCATAGCTGCACATAGCCTGCAGCTTAAATTTATATTGTGGATTGTCATGATCTGTTGATGTAAAGCATGCACACATTATTCTGAGGATGCTACTCTGAAAAATATGCAGACTCACCTGTGTGTCTGGCTCAGTCTTTAGAAGATGCAAGGCAACAGATGCACTCTTCTCTGTTTGGTGCTCCACCTATCGCTCTGTCTTCCACTCTCTCCCTCCTCCGCGTTCAGTCCTCGACCTGTTTTCCTCCTTAGCACTCTCATGCACTTCCAGCCGTCGCTCGCGCACTCGCTCGCTCCCTCCGCCACTCCTTGCAGCTCTTCATGTCTCAGCTGAACGGCACGGGCTTCTCTTCATCATTGGCTCTTCTCTTTTAGCCCTGCCTCTGCACCGTTCGTTAACCGGCCTGTCACAATTTCGGCGTCTTGCCCACAGTGCAGCTCACAGCAACAGAAGCTCCCGCCTACACCATGAATCATTCATGAATCAGTGTCTGTTTTCAGCTTTGATTGGCGAGTGCTGAGTCCAGACCTCAGATGGTCTCCCTGGGGGGAGCAGCATTATTGGACTCCCAGCAGAGCATAGGACGAGCTGGCTGAACCTCAAATCACTCTTATCAGATTACTCTCATAAATTGTACTTGCAGTATTTTTAGACTAATTTTGTTACGTTATAGGATAAGGCAGGTGATATTTATTTTATTTTTATCACTGTAAAACCAAGACCAAAACCAACAATAAATGTATCCACCTAACAAGCTTGGGCTGTAGCCGGCACCTGGTACAGCTTATTCTTCTGTACAATAGAACTCAATTGTTGTCCACAAACCCATCAATGGTCCACATTGTTGCTCTGGGTGACATTACCATGAAGACATAAACGTGGCTTGTTAGAAATTTAGAAAATCCCACATACACTTTCCTGCTGATGCACTAAACACTTACTGTATCAGTTCGCAGCTGGAAATAGTCCCCAACAAATACACAGTTTACTCCTATTTCTGTAAAGCTTTCTTATAACAACAGTGCACTGCTGTTTCAGGAAACTTTTTTTTTTTAATTCAAGTATGCATTTGTGATCCATTTTAAAGAACTACATCTTTATTATGAATGACTGAAAGAAATGATGGTTGGTTATTTGATCATGTCAAATTAATGTTTAAACAGTTGTTTACAAAGCGTTTTTCACAAAAACCTTTGGCTTCTGTCTGTCCATATAGTCCCCTGGTGTCGGCCTTCATGATGAATAATATAACATTTAAACTGTTCTTTCTTTGTTTTTGTTTTTGTTTTTCTTTGGTTTTTTCCCCAACAGAGTCCAGTAATGGCAACTTTAACATCAAGGCGAGCTCTGGGTACAAATTTGGCTGCCTGGCCAAGATAGTTAATTACATGAAGGTAAGCCTCTGTGGACAATTTGTCTTTTACAAAAAAAGGACCTTTGTTTTGTAATTTAATAGCGATTGTATTAATCTTTGAAGTTTCTGCCTCCGCAAACAAGCACCGTTTTAGACTTTTTCGTTCTCATGGACATTGTTCCCCTCCAAGCCCCTTTAAGCTCTCGCAACAGATTCCACTTAATTGCTAGAATTCAAGCATGCCGTCATCTCCATCAAAGCTCTTCAAGAGCTTGATTTGTTGTCTATTGTGTCAACTGAGTGAGTCAGTTGTGTCCGCTGCGTAACATTTGGTCCCCGGTCTTTCTTTTGGTATGTAAACAGCTTGTTTATCATGCTGTGGCTCTGCAGAGAGGCAGCCAAGCCCCGTCACACTAGCTGCCTGACTCATCCCTCGCTGCAGAACTCACACTCAACTTGACAGATTTTCTTTGAATGTGTGCCTTTTTGTGCCATCTGTTGAATAGTTTAAAACTGTGTTAAATACCCTGACAGTTGGATGAGAGGCACAAAATCACGGTCGACACTGAGCTAAGGCTCTGTCAGAGGTGTAGGATTAAGAATTGCTAAAGTGCTAAGGAAGATTTTATACTGTTGTTGACTCTGTATGTGTGTTTACTTTATGTAAGTCCATGTGCTTCTCTGTCCTTGACTCTCAGACAAGGCATCAGAATGGTGACACACACTTCTTGACCTTAGATGAGATCCTGGATGAGACCAAACTTCTTGACATCAGCATGAAACAGAAACAGTGGCTCATGACTGAGGTGTGTTTTCGTTTCTCTTAGTATCATACATTATTTAATTTATTATCAGGAGTACACTTATCATTGTAGGCTGATGTTAGCCTCAGGCAACAATTCTTTTATAACAACATCCTGTATGTTGCAAAAGAAGGAAGCCACTGAGCAGCAACTGAGCGATCATGCTGATAAAACACAGCACACCACATTCAACACCTTATTGAAGATACTTGTGTTAATAGCAACTACAGGAGGAAATTGGCTGAAAATCAGCTTTAAGTGTATTATTATTATTTATGTCCTAATCTTTTAAAGAGTGCTATGTAAATATAAGATGTAAGTTTCTAACTTTAATTTATTCTTAATGGCTATGGAAAAAGAAATGAATAGCCGTGCACATCTCCTAGCTTGTCTGCCACTTAACTACTTAACTAGAGACTTAAAACTTGAAATGTACTACTGGTCCATCTCCCTGCCAATATCAGGCCTTGGTCAACAACCCAAAAATTGAGGTACGTGATGGGACATATGGCTTCAAGCCCAAATACAACCTGAAGGACAAGAAAGCCTTACTGAGGCTGCTGGACAAACACGACCAGCTGGGTCTGGGAGGAGTTCTGCTGGACGATGTGGAGGAGGGGTTGCCCAACTCAGCCAAGGCCATTAAGGTAACACATAACAAATACAATTTTTATATATATAAGATGTCACCTTATACGTACTGTTCATTATGTTGATAGGGACGTGCACTTGTGTCTCACACCCCTGTATGTTGAGTGAACACTGTGGTAATGAAACAGTAAGGACATATTAGCAGAGAAATGAACTCTTGTGATTGTTCACAGGCTTTGGGAGATCAAATCATCTTTGTGACAAGACCAGACAAAAAAAAGATCCTATTCTACAATGACAAACACTGCCAGTTTGTGGTAGATGAAGGTGAGAATTTGTCAGCTTTGTCTGTCAATTGTGATGCGGCTCACTCTTAATCTGTGTCAGTCTTTCTCTGCGTGTCAGTCTCTGTCTTGGATGTCTTTCTGTATGTTTGATGACTTCAGTTGAAGTCATCTTTGAATGTGTGTCAGTAACAGTAATGATTTCAGTCGAAGTCATCAAATGGAAATACAAAAGACCTTTTTTCTGTAGTTAATAAACAAAACTCGACATAGATAAGCAATAATCAAAACTAGCTTAACTCAAACTTATCAAACCAGTAAAAATGATAAAGGTGTAAGCTTTGGCACCCTGACAGGTGCAACTAAAATAACAAGAGGGTCAGACTGATTTCCATCAAGCAAAGTCTACACACTCGACCCTCATGCTGCGTTCATTAAGAACCTGCACACAAAATCTGAAATAATCATATGTCTAGTTCTTTGATCATTGTCTCAAAAACCTTCTGTCTAAATTGCAGAATTTCAGAAACTGTGGAGGAGCGTTCCAGTCGATTCCATAGATGAAGAGAAGATTGAGGAGTACCTGAAGAAACAAGGCATCTCCTCTATGCAAGAAACGGGGCCAAAGAAAGTGGTCGGTGTCTCCAATCTGCTTGATTTTCATTTTAACTTAACTTTTAATAACCTGGTCCTGATTTATCTCAAGAGAAACACTGAATACTGACATTTGTACTCAGTTAATCAAGCATCATAATCAGTGCTGAGTGTGTTTCTGTGCTTCCTGCAGTTACCGGTTCAAAAGAGGAAGAAGCAAGGTGGGCAGAGGAAGAGACACTTCAAGACCCACAACAACCATTTGGCAGGAGTACTGGAGGATTATTCGGATGGCGTTCCTGTAAAGAAGTGAAGACCCTTCCCTCAGTGCTACATGCCCTCGGACGAGCGTTGTAGAATTTGTGAATCATAAATGGCTGCAGATGGAGACTGGCCACACTACAAATACAAAGACTATTCATGGGTGTCTGTTATGTCAAACAAACTAGCTTCTTTTCCTTTTTTTTTTCTGAACTCCTCTCAGTGATCAGTGGTCTTGTATTACATGGAGTGAATGGCACCTGTGTTGTGGAATCCTTTTCAGATTGTTTATTGATCAGTGATGACTGAATGACACTGGAAGGGGGAAAAAAAAAAAGTATTGAGACTATTAAGGACAGGGAATGCTCTTACTAAGACCATCATCCTTAAAGAGGGGCACAACAAACTTACTGTTAAAATGTAAATGATTTGAAGAGTGTAAATACTTTTTTCTTCATTTGATTTAGTATATCGCATAGAGGTGTGCGTGTGTGTGTGTGTGTGTGTGGAAGGTTTTATTTGAGAGGGCAGCAGTCCTCATCTGATGGCAACCTTCCAGCCTTTTATTAGGAATTGCAGAAGACAGGTGTGTGTTGCACAGTGCATCACAATGACATCTCTCATCCAGCATGAAACATCTTGGACAATACTTCCTGTGAAAATTTCTAAATATTTAAATTCTTTTACTTTGCAGCATCATGCCATAGTGGTTTAAAAATACTAGAATTTTTTTGGAACTTATTTTAATAAAGTACAGTGTTAAAGGGTTCTGCGTTGTCACTTGATTTACTTGCACTGCAATGGTAACAGCTGTGTAGACCTTTTAATTGCTAACATGAAGCATTCAGTTGCTGTATATAAATATGGATATACACTAAAAACATTTTATGAATACATGTGTAATCTTACTGCAATATTAGAAAACTTGTGCTGAAATCACAGATAACTGCTTAGCATTTTTGAAGTTATTTAATTAATCATAGAAAACAGTACATCACAGCGAGAGAAAGATGAAATGCTTCATCTGTTGCGGTTAGAGTAGAAAATATTAATCAGTGAGAAAAATTACTGATGAACTTAGGTACAGATTATAGTATTATATACATTCATGCTTCCTTCCAGCCAGATCTAATTAAATACGGGGTTTGCTAGCCATTTATAGTTCAACTTAAAAAATTTGAAAGCTAAATTTTAGCTAGTAGTGTGGCCTGCTTTGACCGTTTTCTTTAAATGGTGGTAGTTTGGCAAAATCTTCATCAGGAAGTCCAGCTGAAGAGTCTGCGGCTGTAAAGACAACAACAAAAATGTTTTAATAAGCAGAATACACAGAGGTGGCGTTTTTCTTGATGCTTTAGACATTGGACACATCTGAAAATCTTGCACCTACTTACACACAAAAGACACACACTGTGTATTTGAAATTCTAAGACTTATAGTGTTTTCCTCAAGTTGAGCAAACTGTGGAAGAAAATGCCCAGTGGAAATTTAACAACTGCAATGCTATATCATAATTTATGATGCCCAGAGTCCCGCTGTTCTGTCTTACATGCAGATTTATGCACTAATGTACAACATCTCATAGGGTCAGGTAGAGTGAAAATATGGAGTTTTTATTGCTGTACTATTTTTAAGTTAGTGCAGGACTGTAAAAACATACGGCCTGTCATGTTTGAGTTTCAATTTATGCTTTTATGTGATGTGACATAGATACACATGGTGTGCTTTTGTATACAGCATGGTTAAAAAGACCATTACTTTTAGTATTTATATATGTAGGGCCTTTCAGACATAAACAGTACAGATAAGGTCAATGACAGACTGGTGAGCACTTTGGTCGCACTTACATGACCAAACCATTCAGGCTTCAGGCTGAGTTTTATAATTATACACAGTATGTACTTGCTAACAGTCACGTTTAAAGCAGGTATATTTAGATAATCTGCTGTTGCGTCTCTATGGTTGTACTACTGCTGTACTGCTCAGCCCTTGGGCTTTAGGTAACAATTATTACACGAAGTCTAAAATTAATCGGAAACAGTTTAACAAAAAAATTTAGATCTAACTCATGGTCTACTAAACGTTTGACCACTAGGCCTTTTTTTTTGAAAAGATAAGTCTTGAATAGTCATGAATAGTTAATTGGATAATGTGCCACTAGTAGGAAATTAAGTGCCCAGGATCATTACACAGATGCTGCCTGCCTATACAAATCCCATAAGAGGTGGATGTAGTTGCACTAAAACCTGACAAATACACTACAATCTACTAAAACACCATCACAAATTACAGCCACCATTAACCACAGAGTTAAATCAACACTTCACAGACCCAAACCATACACTGTGATGGAAGGCTTTTGGTTTTGAGATTCTAATGCTAATCACAAGCCTGGGGTATGCATTTATACCCCAAAACATCGCTCAGATGTGTGTGTCCATACCTGTGGTCTCTCTGTCTGAACCCGTCTCATACACCCAGAGCCATAGATGACCGTGTTCTCAGGTATGACCTCACACGTGTTGACCTGACAGAAGGCTCCAATGATGCAGCCACTGGTGAGGATCACATTTCTACCAACGTCAGCTAGAAGACAACATAGGTGATATTTGATACAGTCAGTCACTGCGTCCATCTAAATGCTCCAGCTTCCTCTGCAGATGTGGGTTTCACTTGCTAACAGCTCTACACAAACACACACTGGGAGCCACACAAAGACGCAAACATCCCACCTTTAGATTCTATCACATTGTTGTCCCCAATTTTCAGAGCTTGTGATACTGTGAGTTGTCCATTAAGGCAAAATGGTAGTCTCGGTAGCTAAGAATCATCAGTGTGTTAAAACATGAAAACACTTCACTTACAGAGTATTCAAGCTAGTGAAAAGGATACCACAGCCAACTTCAAATACATTGTTGATGCCAATGGTCATTGTCTTTGGTTCCACCTCAGAATCTGGTGTGATGTTTTCTGGGTAACTGAAGGGTAGAACAAACAACTTTGTAGATATTATGATGCAGGTAGGGACCATTACAAAACAGAGACAGGGCCTATGCAAAGATAGGTAAGACAGTGATTATATGATATACAATGAGGTACAGGTAATCATACATTACCCATTGATAATCAGAGCTTGCTCCTCGATCAAATTGCCTTCTCCAATCACTATGGGTCCCGCCTCTGCAATAATGCGAGCTTTTGGGTGTACCACTGTCCTGGGCCCTGGGGAAATATGGCATAAAAAGTACCGTTGGTTCACTCACTCGTAGTAAGTAAACTTACAGAATTCGCCGTGGGTCTGATCCGCTTATAGAGTATAAAAGAAATGCCAGTGTCGAAAAGCGAAATATCTTACCTATGGTGACATCTCCCTTGATCTCACTTTCAACACAAACTACGGCTCCAGCGGCTATTTTGACACTGCAAGGGAAAAACAGAGAGAAAAAGATGTGGAAATGTTAGCAAACGCTGCTAGCTAGCCGCTTCGCTAAGGTGTCTAAACTGCATGGTATCTTCATTTTGGCTATTTAGTCGTCATATTTTGATACTATTAACATTTAACTAAGCGGTTAGACCTCACTTACGGGTTCATATTTACATTACCTTTTCTGAGCATTTTGTTTATCTGCCATTGTGGTGGATGAAGTCCGATGGGAGGCTCCGTTTAATCACTCGGTCGTCGATTTGGAATCCTTACTATTATAGCGCATGCGCATGCGCCATTCAATAAAAAAAAAGATGGATTTGATGACTGCTGCGTGATGTCTAACGTTATTTGGTTAAAGATGGTAATCAGGGACAATTTATCTCATTAGAAAAACTTCCCTAGTCTGTAAAAATGATCAGGAATAGACACTTTTACTTTACACAGCCTGTGGTGTGGTTGAAAGAATAGATGTTACCATAGCAACAGACAATATACCCCCCCATTCATAGCTTCGGCACTTAATGCAGCAGTGATTCGGTTACATTATAACGTTAGCATTAGTTGTGCCCTTCGGTGGTATTTTTGTGATCCCACAGATATCTGTTTGTTTACCAGGAAACTTAAAACGCTTGTGTGAGGCGAAAAACCAACGTGTAAATCCAACATTTACTTCATTTCCTTGGTCAGTAAAGTATCTATCTGTCAATCCTCTGCGGAGTGTAGTGTGTAGTTACGCGTTGAGGGCAACGAACAGGTATCGTTAATAGCGCACTTTGTCCCTTCTCGCTCCCACTACAATGTCAAAACAAGGAAGAGTCGGAAGTGGAATATATTATGGCAAAAAGAAAACAAAAGAAAAACTCGAAAGATACATCTTCAGTCGTAGGGGTGAAACAGTCAAGGCAGAAAGAAATGACACAACCAGAGAAATATACGTTTTCCCTCGCTGCCATTGCTCTAGTTGTAGCCGTTTGCGTGGCACCACTGACAGCTGAAATATCTACCTGTAAGTACCCAGCACTGTTGACAAGTGAAAACTAACAAGATAGTGCTAGATAGTTAGCAACCTAGCTAGTGACCTAATGTCACTAGCTAGGTGACCTAGATAACAAAATTACACCAACTCCCATGTTTGTTTAAATTACATTGTAGCAATTACGGTGAATTTGATCAACCATCTGAAGATTCACCTCGATAGATATGTCGTTAAAGTGTTTAACTATAAAGCCATAATATCTGTTAGCACGGAGCTAACTGTAGACTGGCAGCAGCTGGAGAAAACAGCAGTGCGAGAATGAGTCCCAGTCGTTTGAACTTCCCTCCTGGGGGTATTTTACAGATTAATTCAGCATGTGACCATGGGGCTCTGCAGCCATAACTTCAGCCCTCTCACATGCTTTCCTCTTCAAGGCAGCAGTGATAGCTGGTGGGCTCTAGCTTACAGATAGATCGGACAGTTTTATTCGCTTTGGCTAACCATCTACCTACCACACACTTCGGTATGGAGTAGCTTGTCAATAACTGTAGCTGTGAACCATAGGTTTGAGGTAAGTTACTGAAAGCTGGTTGCACAGCTGTAATCTCTAAAGCGCAGAACTTCATAGTATGATTGTCTCTCTCTCATACAATTTCTATGTCAACATGGAGTAATGAAAGTAGGGATTATTTTACGCATTTTGGTTCACGCTGTAACATAATGTTATGGGTTTCTGATTATTGAAATAATGTTCAGAACGTCTGTTCAGAGAACAGTGGCTTCACAGTTGGGTGTGGTCAGTTACAGACACGTTGTAAGCTGTAGCATCTTCTGCATGGTTTTTCTCTTTCTGTACAGCAAATGGAATTTGATCTTTAAAATGTGTGCTGCTGTTTCTTTTTCCAGCTGGCTTTTCGCACCGTAAGCACAGAGACCTGAAGATGGATGAGGCATCGTTGACAGTCAACAATGAGCTGGACACTGAGGTGGTGGTGTCCTGGATGTCAGAGCGCTGCTACCAGGTAGGCTCACACACACCAAATTATTCTCCTCCAGTTGATTCTGTGGATGTATAATGTCTGACACCACTTAGCCATCCTCTTCAATGGGAAAGTGCTCTCTGAATTTTGGACCGAAGCGTGTGACTTATTTCAAAAAGAGGTGGACGACAATGTTCTGATCTGGACCCTTGTTTCCCTGTGTGCTAGTGTTTGTACCAGCAGCTAGGGGTGGTACCGGCAGCACCCAGTCCTGGCCAGCCCAGCTCAGTTGCCTTTGTTGTGAGCACACAGCATGAAATTAAGCTGCAACTCAACAGCACTCCTGTCAACCTGGAGCTGTGCACGTAAGTTAAATAATGCAGACGTGTTTCCCATACATCAGAACTGGCAATATATTAATATGTATACCGTACAAATGTTTGGGAATATTACAATGCAGTTCAATTTCTAAGTGTCATTTGCCAAGCAGTGGGAGCTGTCTCTCTGGTGAACCTAGCTAAACAGACCTAAATATGTAACATTTCTTATATTTATACGTACTTAAACAGACATTTTTTTGTGGGATTGAAAATCTAATTGGATTTGGAGAAATTGTCGTACATTATAACACACCTGGGCTAATTATGAATGTATAAAGGAATATAACAAGTGAGGATTCTCAAAGCTCTTTCACAGTTCCACTTCACTATTGAGACGCTGTGGCACATCTTCATCAAAAGAATACTTCTTGCCTAACCATCCAGAACATGAGCATATATATGCTGATCAGTTTGACTGGTTTACAAGGTGGTTAGAATAATCGTCTTTAATTCTCAGGGTTCCGTTCCACTTCGGGGAGCACGGAAACTACTCTCTGTGGGTGAAAAATCTGAACGACTCCTCAAGGGTCAACTGCTCTGTAGTGACTGATGCAGACCCCGTCAACAGCTACATACGTGAGTCTCACACACATAAATGCATTCATACACTTGTGCGACACTGACATATTTTACATCGTATGAGCGGTTGGTGCTATATTCACCCCTTCCACCCTGTACAGAGTACACACTACATCTAATTGATGTCCCACTCTTTTCACAGCGATATTGGCAGCTTTTCTTATCTTTGCTGGACTGGCCCTGGTGTCTGCTATTGGAAGAAGATTATTAGGGTAATGTCATTTTATTTTTTCATTCTTCTGTATTTATGCAATAAATTCCTACATGAAGTGGTGATGACTTTTGTACTGATTAGAGAATCTACAGACTACATACACAATCACAATCAAATCTAATAACGATATATTAAATTAATGTCGTTAGATTGAATAGAGACCCACTGCTGCTTTAGTGTTTTGTGTTTGAACTGTGAATTGTACCTTGAGCTTGTGCATATTTTAGAATTACTCGTAACCTGATTGGTTATTTCTTGTCCAGGCTGGATGTGGTGAAGAGTATCCTCTTCCGAATTGGCAGCAACATGGAGACAGAGAGGCTCATCAACTCTGTGAGTTTTACTGGGCAAATTTTAATTACACCACTTAAACGTTAAGGTTTGACTAATACACCACATTTGGTATATTTTAAACTGAGCGGTGTCTTGATACCCTATATTTTTCCATTTTGCACTGTAAAGCACTTTGGACATTTGTTTTGGAAAATGTGACACGTGTGTGATTGAAATATTTAAAATAATATATCCTGCATATATTTCTTAGGCAAGGTGGCTCACATGGCTTGCTGGGGCTGTCGACTCAATAAAAAAATGAAAGGTTTTAGTGCAGAGGTTTACAACCTTTTTTAATGGCGGTTTCGTTACTCTTTCAAATCAAAGATATTGAATAGTTGCTCAATTTCAGTTGCAGACTTTTATTTTCTAGAAATGTTTTTTAATCATGTTCAAGCTCTCAGAGAAATGGTTTTAACCAGTATGTATGGCTCTGTGCAGAAGTGTGATCCAACACAATAATGTTAATATTTAACTTCCATTTAACTTCATCTTCCAGGAACTGGGCTCCCCCGGCAGGACCGTGACATCACTTACTGACAACATCCTCCCTCCCCCATCCAGCCCCAGCAAGAGGCTGCGATCTCTGGACACATTCAGAGGGTAGCCCCCCCCCCTCCCCCTTTACCCCTGCAGCTCAGCTTACTCAGAGAAATACATTATCTGAATTGCCACTTTGTCTGATCTGATCTGTGATTACACTGTATCATGAAATTCTAACTGCAGTTTGACAATTTGGCAGCTGTCATCGTAGCTGTCAGTTAATAATGCGCTCCGCTTACAGTAGCTATATTTCTGAACTCTTTTGCCCCTAGTGCTCAATGGTTTTCAGTAATGTTACATTTTCTCTGTTTCTTGTCAGTATTTCCTTAGTTATTATGGTGTTTGTGAACTATGGAGGGGGACGGTACTGGTTCTTTAGACACGAAAGCTGGAATGGTGAGCCCCAACTGGTTCTTTTTAGCATGTCACTTATTATTCACAGATCTTTCTAACCTGCCTCGGTATCAGCCTTGGTATTGTATTTGATTTTGAACCCTCTGTTCCCCAGGTCTTACTGTTGCAGACCTAGTCTTCCCCTGGTAAGCTCACTTCATATTTTTATTTTACACGTTTCCTCTAGCATCTCATAGCAGTCTTAGTTCTGCGGATTAGTTTACCCCGCTCTAGAACAAGACATCATTTAAATATTCTACTCCTCCACTCACACATCAAAGTAACTATATAATTATCGTCTTATCTTATGAAACAATAGTGGCACAAAATGTGTGTATTAAAAGGGTGCCAGAACCACAGCCTCATTCAATCCTCTCCCAGTTACATTGTGGAATTTGCACATTTAATACAGGTGCAATACATTTTCCATTTATTACTTATTTTTAATTTATTACATTTACTATAACTTAATTTCAGGATCCATTGCCTCCTTCAAGTGTTTTTAGTGCTTGCAATAAAGAATGCAAGAAAGGATTGAATTTGGTATCTGGATTTGAAAATGGTCCCCAAACTAAAATTTCACCTGTCACTAAAAACAAACAAACAAATACCATACTCCTCTTTTGGTCTCCTTCTCTCACACTTTGTTTTTCCCTTCTCCACCAGGTTTGTGTTTATAATGGGAACATCCATTGCACTGTCGATCAACTCCCTGCTGCGTGCAGGCTTGACCCGCTGGTCACTGCTGAGGAAAGTTGTGTGGAGGAGCCTGCAGCTCTTCATCATCGGTGTCTTCATTATCAACCCAAACTACTGCCAGGGACCATGTGAGTATAAATACGCTTCTTTTATACTGACTGTAATATCCCAAACAGTTTATGCAGATTATTATTAAACCATTTTCTTCTGGACTTGTGTGGTTATTTCTTCCTTTCTTTCCTTCCTTCCTGTGTGCTCACACTCCATCCTCATCCACTCCACAGTATCTTGGGACAACCTGCGAATCCCAGGTGTGCTGCAGCGCCTGGCCTGGTCGTACCTGGTTGTAGCCTGCCTGGATCTGTTGGTGGCGAGAGGTCACCTTGACATCCTTACCCAGGTTAGCCGAAAGCTCCATTTTACTCTCGTTCTTTAAGTTTCAGTTTAGTGCTCCACAGGTACAAGAGTCCCCTAAAATAAAAATGTCCATATCTACAGTGGAGACAGTAGTCTCTTTTTTACTTACTGTCTGTGTTTTCTAGGGTGCTTGGTGGTCCCCTGGCCTTGACATCTTGCTGTACTGGCCAGCTTGGCTGTGTGTGCTTTTCTTAGAAGTTATCTGGCTGTACCTCACTTTCCAGCTTCCTGTGCCAGATTGTCCAACGTGAGTCACACAGGGCATGTTTGTGTGTCTTTTTGTATCCATGTGGGAAGGGAAATGCTCAGCATGCGACATGCTTTTGTCCACTTCTGATGAGTATTTGTTTCATGTGTTTCTTGGTCTTTTGTATGTGTCTCTGTGTTTTAATAATGAAGTGAAATGTAATGGCAGTTCAGTCTGATGATCAAACTACACTTTACTGCTGACATAACTGAAATGTTCAATTATTTGCTTTTACTCAAGAATGATGAAACTAGAGCGCAATTAAATTCAACATTGAAATCTGTATATAGATTTTCTTAATGTATTATTAAGGATATGATAGAATAATTGACAAGCAAATAACTTCTTTCTAAATCCCCATTCCAAATTGTGTTTGTTTGTAAACTTCAGCCTTGCTCTTAATAGCCTTTATCCTACGTGAATAATACTAACCCTCCCCCTTTCCCCACACACACACACTCTTGAACAGAGGCTACCTGGGTCCAGGTGGGATTGGGGACATGGGCCTGTACGCTAACTGCACCGGTGGAGCGGCCGGTTTCATTGACCGTTGGCTGCTGGGAGAGAAACACATCTACCAGACTCCCTCATCACGGGTTAGTAACCAGCAAACATACTGACAGCAGACACATTCAGTCTTTTTATAACGTGGGATGTTAACCCCAACCATGCTGACATGACAGGTGTTGCAAGGGTAAAAACAAAAATTCACTTCTGTTTCCATTTTAATTCAGGTGATTTATGCAACTCGCGTTCCCTATGATCCAGAGGGTGTTCTTGGCAGCATCAACTCTGTCCTCATGGCTTTTCTGGGATTACAGGTTTGTAATGTGTTTGTCTCATTCTGTCTTTCTTTTTATCTCTGGCTTGTATTCATTTTTCTGATTTCAGTATTGATAATAATAAGAATAAGAAAGCTCAGTGAAAAGCCAAAGGGAATCAGTTTTTAGTTGTAATTGTTGTTTTTCTCATTTTTCCAGGCAGGAAAAATAATCTTACACTACAGAGATATCCACAGAAGCATAATGTCAAGATTTCTCCTATGGGGTCTCTTCTTGGTAAGCACATGAACCTGTTATATCACATCTTGTACTTCTACTATATCTATACTCTTGTATATCAGTTTGTCGTTGCTTCTGCCATTGCAAAGTAGTGCATCAGTCACAGTGTGTTTGATTTTTAACAAAAACCATGTCCCCCTCTTGATTAAATAATAAATAATCTTGTAACACACAGGGAGCCATATCAGCAGTTCTGACCAAGTGTTCCACAGACCAGGGCTTCATTCCTGTCAACAAGAACCTATGGTAAAGTTTGCTTTTATGCACTTTCAGATGGAACACAGTTTGCACAGTTGCTTTTTTCACTGCTGTTGACTGATTTTTTTTTTTTTTTTAGGAGTTTGCTGCAGAGACTAGGGACTTTTAACTACTATTTTCCTTTTTTACCTGTAGTGCTTACATTTGGCAGTCCATTCTTTCCTCACTTCATTTTCAAAAGTTCAAAAACATGCTATCTATCCAGGTTTTCCATATCTGCTCTTCATTCCTAGCCAACCATCTGTCTGCTATTGAACACACAAATATTTCATTAGGAAACGTAGTCCAAGAGTGTAACCAGGTTAAATTTTAAGCTCAAGGCCAAGCTGGACACTGAGCCTTTCCAGTGTGTTGCTCAGCACAGTCAGAAGTTGTTTACCTTTAGCACAAGCCACTGTGAATAATCTGCTTTAAATCACAGGCACTGAGTTGTTGTGCGTTGTATGAAATTAGCTTTGTGAACTCAGACCAGAGAGAAATTATAGAAGATCTCCAGACAAAGGAAAACTGCCCAGAGCTATAGGGATATCCTTGATAAATGCATATATGCAATAAAAGACATCTGTCCCTTTGACTTCTAGGTCTCTGTCCTATGTGACAACACTGGCCTGTTTTGCCTTTGTGCTGCTAGTGATGATCTACTACACAGTGGATGTGAAGAAGTGGTGGTCCGGAGCACCTTTCTACTACCCTGGTGAGCACTGTTATCAGACATAACGAGCCAGATTAGTGGACAGTTTCAGGAATGTGAATTTTTGACCTTTAAACCATTAGGCAAGCTTCGGTTGCCTAAATTAATATAGTTTTTAACTGAGTTTGATATGAATGTAGAGGTCAGGGTTTGTGAAAATCTAGTTTAATATCAGTACTTGCAAGATGAGTAGGTCCGCAAAACCACTGAACTGTGTGTGTGTGTGTGTGTGTGTGTGTGTGTGTGTGTGTGTGTGTGTGTGTGTGTGTGTGTGTGTGTGTGT
>JBBMJY010000020.1:12515240-12541466 GCA_037833715.1 Toxotes lorentzi | reverse complement strand
GTGTGTGTGTGTGTGTGTGTGTGTGTGTGTGTGTGTGTGTGTGTGTGTGTGTGTGTGTGTGTGTGTGTGTGTGATTGCAGGCATGAACTCCATCCTTGTTTATGTGGGCCATGAAGTGTTTGAGGAGTACTTCCCCTTCCGTTGGCGCATGGTCAACAGCCAATCCCATGCTGAACACCTCACCCAACACCTCGTGGCTACTTCCTGTTGGGTGTTCATCTCCTATGTGCTCTACAGAAAGAAGATTTTCTGGAAAATTTAGAAGTGGTGTCCCTAAATGAAGGGGCCCTCAGACAATAATAGCAGAGGACGTTGTTTACATCAGGATTGCTGGAGTTATAAGATGAAAACATTTGGAAAGTGTAAAACAGGAGGAGACTGATTTGTTTTGTCAAAACTATGATGGTTCTCTGTCTCTGAACATACATGGGTTTCTTCTTTCAAACAGCACACTTTTTTTGATAGTCACTACTTTGTAAGCCCATAAATGTTTAAAGACTTCTTTTCTTTTCTTTTTTTTCCAAAGATATGAAGCAGCTGATCCCTGTCCAATATATTAACTGACTCAGGAAGAATTGGTCCAAGAACAGTTTAAGAATTTGAGAACTATGAAGGCCGACATTTTTAATCTGCTTTTTGACTATGTCTTGTATTTGCAGGTTTTCATTCCTCATGTTGTGAGACTACAGCAGCAGGATGTTGCAGTAATGGTTTAACAAACCCCTGTTGACTTCCCCTTGGGAGAATCCCTGCTGCCATCTAAATTACTGCTGCATTACTCTGAAAGCTGAAGTGGGTTTTTTGTGAGACGGACTCTTCAAGAGCAGAAGGAGACAGTAAATGATGATACACTCGAAAGAAAAGGCTACCAAGAAAGCGTTGTGGTCTTTCATCATTTCCACTGTACAACAGAAGGTGGAAGTGATATTTGAACAAAGGAGAAACAGTATGTTGAGGTTTTAAAATAAGAAAGTTCAACATCTGCAGTATTTCGTTGTCAGTTGTCTGCGTAGATTGAATCGAATCATCAGTTAGTAGCTCAGCTCAAGTGTGAGTGTTTTCCATTTGCAATCCTCTGTTCCCCTCCAACCCTCACTCCCTTGCCTAGCAAGGGTCCAGTGGCCTGATATATGATGCTGCGTGTTACCAAATGCCAAGGGGAAGTGAAGGAGGGCATGTCGGATGATTGTTGAACCCCACTGGGGATTGCTTGTTTTGCATTTAGTTAAATGCATGTGTGTACCATTTGTTTAGGTTTGGCAAAAACAGAAGTCACCGAACTGTCCCTTTTTTTTTTTTATTTTAGTACACATGCACATTTTTATGTTTGCGTTGGCAGAAATGATTTGTCTTAATCTTGCCCAAAGTTTTGTATTTCTGAGTATTGAGTTTTTCACATTGAAACAAGCTATGAATTTACATAAATAAGTCCTACCGTAATATATACCGTAAAATAACTATTACTTTTATCAACAGATTTCCCAAAACCATATGTTCAGTATGTATCTAAATGCTGAGAGAAGTTTTTGGATAACTGCTAATCTAGTACTGTGTTAATTGATGGAATTAATTTTTTTCTGACTTTTATACCTTTCTTTTTTTTCATATTCACAATTTGAAAATACAGTAAGTTTATGTAATAAATCTTATTCCAAAATATTGCTGCTTTTGTTTTAGTTTGAGAGTGAGTTTTGTTGTAAGGCTGTTCTGATGGTGGCCATTTAATTGTTTCTGATCTGTTTTTTCTTCCTTGTGAAAAAGGGGACATAGTCATTTAAGTCACTCTAAGAATAATAATTGTGAGTCTCATAGAGGTCGTGTGAAGATTTTATGTAAGACTGTTTCCCAGTTTTACAGTTCATGTAATGCTAATATCTCTTCTATCAGTTAAAGGCAGAGAGGTGTAGTTTGCTTTATTACTCAATAAGGCGTGGGAATCGAGTTACAGTGCGGCTGCCTTGAGAGAAAAAAAAGGGGCAGGTTGTGAGGGTGAATCTTCATCTCGCGATATAATTGGTCTGCCTTCATTCATGTCTATTGTGAGAGTTTTTCCGTTCTCGCGCGACTTTGTAACTTTCCCACGCCTGTTGTTTTGGCGTCTGCCCTCTGCCCGTCGCCCCTCCCTCCCCCTTCTTCTCACCCCTTTGCCCTGTCACACCTCCCCCTCTTTTTCTCCCGTCTTTTCCTTCCAGTCTGGCTCTTCTGTTGTGCCGTTGGCTTTGGTTAGGGGGCTGTGGGAGGGATCTCGCGATTGTTGGACTTTTTTTTTTCGGGGTGGGGGGGGGGAGTTATTCGGAAGATGGCGCCCGTCGTTACGGGGTAAGTGGTCAAGCCATAATGCAATTTCTTTATTTTTATTAAGTTTTGTTTTCTCGTGGTAAAGTGTTGCCAGTTTGTTGTGTTTCTGAATGATGTCTCAGTGTGTTAACACTGCTGCCTTAGTCTCAGTAAACCAACCCCATACTGTGCTACTTAGAGACTTGATGTGGGTTCAGTTGTGCAAAACTATTCTTCGTAGTGTCGCTCGGTCTCTCTGCCATTTGTTGGGCTGTCTTGCGATATTAAATGAGTTTCAAACTATTTCAGGAACTTTTTGTCAGGCAACAGCTTTGTCTCGTTGGCTTAACTGCTCCTTTTATGTCTGTTTAATTTCAGTTTCAGTGAGTTGTGTAGAAACATTGTGAAGTCCTTTCAGTCTCCTCAGACTGAAGCATTGATATATTGAAGTCACCTAACGTCAAAGTAGTTATATCAGACTATTGTTAGATTAGCATACATTTAGCATACATTTATTGGTTTCATTTACTTTTCCCTGCATCACAATGTAGCTCAAAAAAGGGAATGATGAGTTCACAATGTTTTTGCACCATTGCACTTTTAAACAAATCATCTACCGTATTTTGTTATCATATATTGTATAGTAGCTCCATTCCATGTCTAAATGTCGAGGGCAAACCGTTTTCATATGTAAGTCTGTTGTTGTTAATACAGAATGAAATCATAAGCATACCTGCCTGTACAGATGTCACTGAAATTGTTCACCTCAGTTTTTTTTTTATTTTTATCTCTGCTACTGTAGCCCAGCTAAAACCACGTGTAAACACCTTGCACTCTCATGTTTTTGTTTTGCAGGAAATTTGGTGAGCGTCCTCAGCCTCAGCGCTTGACAAGGTAGATGGAAACATAAGCGACCTTTCACAGTGCAATCAGCACGAAACTGTTTAAATCAGTGCAGAAAGCTAAAGGGAAACAGCTTTATGGAACAGTGTTGTACTCGGCTGGCTAAGTGTTAAAATGTGTTTCCCCCTCAATTTCAGGGAGGCTATGAGGAATTACTTGAAGGAGAAGGATGATCAGACAGTGCTCATACTTCATGCAAAAGTTGCACAAAAGTCATATGGCAATGAAAAAAGGTTTGTATCGGACTGTTAAAGTTGATTTTTGAGTTCCTGTGAGTGTTTGATAGGGAACTCTTGTTTAAAATGGATGTTTTGGGACTCCTGTGTTCTTTTTTGACCTTGTGTCAATTAGGTTTTTCTGCCCTCCGCCATGTGTGTATCTGATGGGCAGTGGCTGGCAGAAGAAATTAGAGAATATGGAGAAGGAGGGTTGCACAGAGCAGGAGGCCCAGCCGTTTGCGTTCATTGGGATAGGCAACAGTGAGCAGGAGATGCAGCAACTCAATCTGGAGGGAAAGGTGTGTGTATATATCCTACTGATGATTTTAGTAATGTGCTCTGTAGACACACTCTTCGCTCACCTCAGTCGTTCTAGCAATAAACAGTTCACTTGTTTATTGCTCTGCTCCACTAATGGTAAACCATACAAAGTAACCACAGCATGAAATGTACGGCTGCTTTGCAGTTCGACCATATCCTCTGTCACTGCAGAATCCTGTTAACTATGTACATACTGTAGCTGTTGTTGTTTTCTTATTCCACTGATGTCAAAAGAGGGAGAAACACACACGCTTTGTTATTTTTTTTCTTTTTCTTTGTCATTTTATTTTATCCTATTTATTTTGCCCATTTCCTTGGCCTCACTTGTCATTTGTGAGACCATATCCTCTGTCACTGCAGAACCCTGTTAACTATGTACATACTGTAGCTGTTGTTGTTTTCTTATTTCACTGATGTCAAAAGAGGGAGAAACACACACGCTCACACAAAATCCCCTAACTTGTTTATTTTCCCTGCGTTAGCACTTCTGCACAGCTAAGACACTGTATATCAGCGACTCAGACAAGAGGAAACACTTCATGCTGTCTGTGAAGATGTTATACGGAAACAGCGCCAACATAGGAGTTTTCCTCAGCAAGAGGATCAAGGTCATCTCCAAGCCCTCCAAGAAGAAACAGTCCTTGAAAAATGCAGATTGTGAGTTTCAGTGTAGAAACACTTCATTATCTCTCATCCTTTATCTCCTTTCTTTCTCACTCACTCTTTCTCTTTTTGTCACTGCAGTGTGTATAGCTTCTGGGACTAAGGTTGCGTTATTCAACCGTCTGCGTTCCCAGACAGTTAGTACCAGGTATCTTCATGTGGAGGGGGGAAACTTTCATGCCAGCTCCCAACAGTGGGGTGCCTTCTACATCCACCTCTGTGAGTTACACTTTTTCTTTATCTATGTTTCTTTGTTGTTGTTTTTTTTTCTCTTTTCTTTTCTTTTTCTTTGTCATTTTATTTTATCCTCTGTGCCCATTTCCTTGGCCTCACTTGTCATTTGTGTACAACAGGTTACCTGCTGTGGGTACACGCATTTTAACAGTATTGTTATCATCTCTCATGTGTTCTGTGATTATTTACACTTGTCAGGGACACTTATTCGAAGGTAGAGAGGCAATTATATACATTCAAGTTATATTGTGTTCTGTCATTTTTCTTCAGTGGACGATGATGAATCTGAAGGGGAGGAGTTTGCTGTGAGAGATGGCTACATCCATTATGGCCAAACGGTCAAACTGGTCTGTTCTGTTACTGGCATGGCCCTGCCCAGACTGGTATGCATGTGTTTATGTCAAATAGTATGTGAGAAAGTATGTGCAGTCATACCAGCCATGTATTTGAATATATAAGTAGGGATGTGTGTACACTACCAGTCAAAACTTTTAGACAACTTTTAGAAGACCTTTCACCGGCATTGTAACTGTGCAATGTCTCCTAATGTGCTTGTATTAATTTGCACACACACACACATATATAATTTGTTTCTGTGTATCTATGATGGGTGTGTGTGCGCCTCAATGCCTCAGGTCATTCGCAAAGTGGACAAACAGACGGCATTAATGGATGCAGATGACCCAGTGTCCCAGCTCCACAAGTGTGCATTCTACCTGAAAGATACAGACAGGATGTATCTCTGCCTGTCACAGGAGAGGATCATCCAGTTCCAGGTGCGCAGTCGCCCATTCATGGGTTTCGAGTGTTTAAATTTAAATTCGGTTCAGTTTGGAACCATTGTTGCTGAAATTCATAAAAAATTTAACCAGAACGTGAACTGGTTTAAGATGCAGGTTGTATCCTTAAGCTGCTGAGTGTATTTTCAGTTTTCTCCACAGTGTAAACTTTAGCTTCTGCCACATTATTAAGCTTGGTGATTTTTGCCAAAACGCACCATGGGAGTCTTAGTTTACTTCTCGCCTTATGTTGTTACATAAGCAAGTTTTCACTTTCAACTATTTTTTTTAAATCAAAAGTTGTTCATCTTTTGTTCTTAAAATGCAACTGGGAGGTTTCATGTTGATCCAAGCCAGGGAAGTCATCCGACTATGAGTCACTGTGTAAAATCCCCAAGATTCAGGATATGCAAAGCAGGCTAATTTTACCATCTGGCTCACATTTTGAATTGTAGATGATTTATTTGTACTTTTTGTTAAAAAAAAAAAAAAAAGTGTTCACATTGTTGCTGGTAAGTAAAAATGTATAAGCTAGTATCATGTTATGTCTGTGATGTCTTGAAGCAATCAAACAGGGACAGTGGTGCTATTTCTTCCTATAGCCAACAGTAATATTAACCTGTCTGCTTAAAGCATTTCTTACAGCAGTTGTGTGTTGTGGAATTTGTTTGAATAGACACTTGTTTTATTGATCTGCTCCGGTGGCTCGCACAAATGTGTTTTTCCCCTCTTTGGCATAAAGTGAGAAGTGAAAGTTATTTTTATTTATTTAATTTTTATTTTGCCAGGCCACACCATGCTCCAAAGAAACTAACAAAGAGATTATTAACGATGGGGCTTCCTGGACTATTATTAGCACTGACAAGGCAGAGTACACCTTCTATGAGGGCATGGGCCCTGTGCCCACACCGGTCACACCTGTCCCTGTGGTAGAAAGTCTGCAGGTATGCGCACAGCCCTTTCTGTTGAGAACATGTTTGTTATGCTTTTTTTATCAGTAAATATGAGCGGCAGTTCCCGATTGCAAACCACTTCCTTTTTAATTGTTTACTTCTCTTGTAGTGACCTTTTTAAAGGCAACAAAACGTTTTTTTGTGTGTGTGTGTGTGACTGTGTGAAGTTAAATGGTGGAGGAGACGTGGCGATGCTGGAGCTGACAGGACAGAATTTCACCCCTAACCTCAGAGTGTGGTTCGGTGATGTGGAGGCTGACACCATGTACAGGTGAGCGTTTGTGTTTCTGGGTGCACACTAGTGTGTAACTGCTCAAATACTCAGACCTTTTCTCATCCGTCTGCTGCATAAGATGTGGCGAGAGCATCCTGTGTGTGGTGCCGGACATCTCTGCCTTCAGGGAGGGCTGGCGCTGGGTGAGACAGCCGGTACAGGTCCCTGTCACGCTGGTCCGCAATGATGGAATCATCTATGCCACCGCCCTTACCTTCACCTACACCCCTGAACCAGGGCCACGACCTCACTGCAGTGCCGCTGGGGTCATTCTACGGTCACATAGCACCTCTTCGTCATCCCCAGCATCATCATCTTCACCATCATCCTCGCTAGGTGGCCTCGGGGATGGCCAGGGGGCTTATAACAGTAGTGACTCAGGAATGTCATCCGGAGCATCGACCATGTCGGTGCTGTCATAGTAATACTTATTCCTGGTGTGTATGTGTGTGTGTGTGCTATGAGTGGCTGAGAAAACGCGTGTGTGTACTTTCCAAAGAGGCTCATGGACCTGTGAAGAATTGCACAGAGACTCAGAAACTCTTCATGAGAGAGCAACTGCGGAATTATGAGGAATGCAAAAGAGAGCTGGGGAAAAAAAAAAGACAAGTTCAAAAAAAATACTTGGGATAACTGACTCGTCTCTTTAGCTCCCTCTTGTGGATTGTTGAGGATGTGTCATGAGCCCCACTCAGAGGACCTTGACATCCAAGATCTTCACCCAAAAGAAGATGAATCTGTCTTCTAACTCTCACAACAACCAGATTTGTAAAGGAACCACTTCGTTTGTATTCCCCTGTGGGTTTGAACGCTATTTTCACTAAGTTTTTGGGGTTTTTTTTTTTTCGTTTTTTTTTTACTGTCAAGGTCATGTTTTTACTGAAAAGCTTGTTGATTTATTTGTTGTGCAAGGGAAACATTTTGTCGTAAGAGTAACATAGTTTTTACGGACCAAGGAATATTATTATATGATTTTATTCTTATTATATTTTATAAGATTTTGCTGAGGTACATTTTGACATTTTTTTTGTATGATAATACATATAGTAAGTTCAATTTTGTTACCAAATAGAGTTTGTCATGTTGTTTGCTCCTGTTTGAGTTTTGTCTCAATGGAGTAATTAAGGTGGAAATGGCTTTTAGTAAGTCTCTAATAGTCTGACTGCAGCTTCTCAATTTTCCTTCTCACCTGTCTTTGAATATCCACTGCTGTGTTTTGAAACTAGATACCCAAACGCACCCTTACTTAATTGTCATAACAGAACTTTTAACAATTCTACATGCTGTAGAATAATGGAAAAGAAATGATCAGACTGTTTTTAAGGAGGCACTTTAGAGAATTAAGACATGCACACATGTGGCTGCAGTTATGGGCTTAGCTGCCTGAGATCCACTGATCAGTCTCTTGCTACTCTTTATATCAAAGATATAATAAGTTATAATAATTTAGATCAAAGATTTGAAGTTTGAAAATGATAACACACTCTCTGTATTCTGGGAGACTGAGGTCTAAGTTTTCTAATCAGTATGCCATTTTTGTACCACAGTGCTTAAACTCCAATCGAAACATAATCAGTCCCTCCTCTTTTTTTTTTTCTATTACTTTATTGATCCCTCCTGGGGAAATTACTTTCTGCATTTTACCCACACCAAGCGAATGAAACACACACCCAAGCATGCACATGCACTAGAGACGCTGGGGCAGAGGGCAGCCCAGTGAGGCGCCCGGGGGGCTGGGGTGAATTTGTGCCTTGCTCAGGGGCACCACAGCCATGGTCGCAAAGGCAGGGGAGGCGCCACCACCATATCCATTTTTATTGCGCTTGGTCAATAAAACCCACGACCCACCGATCTCAGGCCAGCCCAAGTCCAAAGCCGCACTCTTAACTTGTTGCGCCACGGCTGCCTTTTTTTCACAGTAGTGATGCCTTTAAACAAAAATAAGGACCGTAAGGATCAAATCTTTAATGTGACTTTTTGATTCTTCTGTATTTTTCATTTGGAGGGGCCTTAGGAGTCCTTTTGTGATTGTGCTTAAGTGTTGGAAGAAGAGCTTTAACACCTTCTCTGCCTTGTAGCTTGCAGTTCACCTACAATTGCTCAGAAACATCACGCTGGGATTGAGTCTCGCTGAATCAGGTTTTGTCAAACATGACACATGACTGCATATATAGTAGATCTAATGCTAATACAATCAGCTGTGCTTGTGCTTGCTTTGGGTTTTGTGTGATGAGGCGGTTGTTTGTACAGACTCAAATTCCTCATTGGTTCTGCCTTTTAACTGATGTACTAAGCTGTAGTAAGGAATGACAGTTTATCTCGGCCTTAAAACCACTACCTACAGTACCTGTCCTTCTTTAAATTACTTAAAAAGTACCCTGATTTCCATCATTCTTTTTTGTATCATACTGTACATCATGTGTCAAGATTGACACAAAAGTAATATGTGGTGAGTAAATGTGGTAGGTTGGCTGGCTTGTTGCCAGTTGGAAGAGTTCATGACAGTGATCTGAATCACTTACGTTCTTGTGTCTGTGTGTTCAGCATGCTTAAAAGTAGATTTATTGTTGTGTAGATGGGTATTTGCATCATAACAATCCAGCAGCACCTCTCTGTGGTACCATCGAGCTGCCACTGAATAGCTGTTGTGACCATTCTCGCATCATTTTCTCTTCCATGCTCTCATTATACAATAGTTGGGCTGATTCAAGTACATACTGTAGGTGCATCATCTCTTGAAGGAGGTAAAAACATTTTTATGTAAGTTCTGTTACAACAGGTTTGTGCACTTTTCAGTGTTACATCAACACTGTAGTCTGATCCCTGCCTGGTTCTACAGAGGGTGAAGGTCTGTGATGTTTTGTGTCTTTTGCACATCTTAGAAATTCTTCTTTTCTTTGTGTCCGCATTCTCGACTGTGCCTTGCTTTGATGTCTCAGTCAGTGAAGTCACCATTTGTAATACCAGGCCAGGTGTGATGCAAAGTAGTGCTGTCATGTGGTCAGCTGTGAGCTACGCTCAGCATGTCATCAGACTGGCAGCTTTATGAGCATTAGTCTCTCTCTCTCTCGTATCCTGCCTTTTGGTTCTCACTGCTCTTTCCCAACATACAGTCATCCCTCCATCTTTCAGTCTGGTGTAATACCATTTGTAAGTCAATCTGCCAGGGCCCTTCAAAGATCAAGAATAAATATGAGCTAAAGCTGAATGTCATTTATACATGTGTTTTGCTCTAGTTTTGTTTCATTGATTTGGGCATTTAAGAGTATTTTTGATTAGCTTTTTAATATTTTTTTTTCCTCTTGTTGCATCCCTCTCATCTCTATTTTCTGTCTCACCATCATCATGAGTGTGGAAAGTTGGATACAATCATATCACAAATGCACATACGCTGTATACTCACACTGGTTCCCCCTGAGGCCTTGCTGGACACTTGCCACTTGGGCATGCTCCACAGGGTAGAGGTCAAATCTGTTTCACTATTTTTAAACTGGGAGCTGGATTGCTGGAATGAAACCTGACACTTTGTTACTCTTAGCGTGTGTGTATGTGTAAGTCTGTTTGTGTGCCTCACGCTGTTTCTGCTAATAATTTTACTTTAAGGAGACAGGCTGTGCGTGTCCAGTTGGTTCTGTACAGGTGTGTCAAAGAAATTGCAATCACAAAGCCACATGTAGACATCATCAGAAACCCGAACAGGTGTACAAACATTTGCTAAGTCCATCCACATAGCATGAAAATCTGTGAACAAGGATGCAACTGTCAGACCCAGAACGCCAGGCCATGATGTGACAGGTGACATGCTATTCCTGGCATGGCCTTGATCTCAAGCAATACTTCCCATAGTGGGGTCTAAGGGGCTTTAATTGAGTTGAGTTAGTTGCTCTAGATTGCTCTTCAGGTGGTGTTACCCCTCAGTGTTAGAAAGTTCAGTTGTTCAATTCTGTCACAAACGGAGAACTAAAAACCCCAATTCTGCATATCGAGGTCACTAGACCAGCACTCTATAGCAAACTGGATTTTTTTTTTTGTCCCTGTAGGTTTGTTGCTAGAGAGAAAGAGAGGAGGGGGTCCGGGGGAGTGGACGGGCAGTTCCGCCGAAGAACGTCATTTCTCGACGTCTGTCTTTGGGAAAGGGCTGACAGAAGGGACAACAGGGAACCGGACAAGTACGCGTATCTGGCTTATAAAGAGACCCTTAGCCGACGCACAACGGACCGGACTCCACCTGGACACGAGGAACAGAGAAGGTGTATGCGCCCTGAGAAGGATTATAAACCTATGTTTCCTTCCCATTTAGACAGCATCTGTCCTGAGATCCCCCGTTTGTGTGGTTATTACTGTGGATTTTATTAAGGATGGCTCGGTCTCGGGATCATTTATTCTGGTGTTTTTATTAGATCTAGTATGGATTTATCATAACATGTAACACTGTCTTTTTTCCGGATTACCCACTTTTGGAGAACTTTTACGCACAGCCTCGGTGTGTTTGGATGACCCTGCAAATCGTTGCCGCTAGCTTTTTGAAGTCTTTTGGGAACTTTTTGCGCGCTGTTATTCATTTCAGGTTGCACACTAATGCAGCTTGACTGATTTCTCAAGTGAATCAAAAGTATCACATCTCGCTTCTCGGCTGTACCCGTAATAGCAACACAGATCGCTTAACACTTTTCGCAGACTGACACTGGTGCCTCCTAAACTGGGGTTGGTGCCTTATATGTTCTTTCTCCATTTCTTTTGAGAAGTTTCTCAACTCTGGACGACAATATTATAGGCCGTCCGAAATGCTGCCTCTGTCCCCTCTGTTGCTCCTTGTTTTCCCCGCTGCGCTCTTCGTGGCCGCGCAAGGCGCCGGTGACCTCCAGGGTTTCACCCTCCCCGGTGGGAGCGCAGGGTTCGACCCAACAGGTATGTGCTGAATGATGCATTGCGCCATCAAAAAACAGACTGGATCAAATTTGAAAACCGGACATCGGCTCTCACCCTTGTGTTTCTGTCGTGTTCAAATCTGCCCTGTCATCGCTAATAATGGACCAGTCACTATGGGCAGCACTTCAATCTGTTTTGCACATTTCATAGCTGAGAGTGAGAGTGAATGTGAGTCACGCCTCTGTTTTGAAATGTGCTCCCCAAATGGGGTTTGCACTCTAATAATTAAAACAACCATTTTTATCTCTTATTTGGACTGTTACACAATCTTTAAACGTTTTTTTCTCTCTAACTTGACCAAGCCTTGACCAACTTAACTTATTTTTCAGTTAATTCTGTCCATTTTGATGATTTCACTGAAAGATGGAGTTAACCTCCTCATTTCAAAGCACTTTTAGTCAACATGTAGCTCGTCTTAGCTCAAAACTTTTTCTTCCTTTGCATTAAATCAAACGTTGAACGATGCTCCTAAATCTCACAGGACTTTGTCAGAGATTTTTTTTTCCAGTAATCTGTCCTCAAGACTCACAGTTCAGATCTAATGATTCCAGGATTGTCCCCAGCACAACAGCTCACCAGTGAAAAAGGGTTAAACTCAGGTTGTGTGTTGATGTCCCCCAGGGACACAGACAACACACACATACTGTTCAGAGGACCTTTGCATACACCACTGATATTTGATAGCAGTGATAGAAATGCAAGTTTCATCAACAAACGGGATCAATGCCTTCTAGAGCTACAGAGACAAATATGGCCTCTGACTCAGCAGACTGACAGATGACACAAAGCTGTGCGTCATCTTCCCATGCATTAGTGTTCCCGTATAAGACTTAGGCCTGGAACACGCTGTATGATTCAAAGCCTAATTAGAACAGCTGATTTCGCCATGATGACTGATTTTCCAGAGAGAAGTCCAGTCTCTTGGTTCTGTGGTGTTTGCCTCCTATTAGTAATTGTACAAATAAATAACAACATAAGAGTAACTATGAGAGAAGAACCTGAGAGCTCTGGTTGCAGACTGACTGGGCACTGGTCCCCAATATGATTCTAATCTTGAAAAACAAAAGGTTAAAACTCTATTTTAAGAAAATAGTTTTCTTGATAATAGTGGTAAAAATGTTTTGAAAGACTTATGTAAACACAGGTGAAATGAGATGGATAACTGTCTCTTTGACAAACATTGTATAACAACAAATGGAGAGAGGTTCATTCTTGTCCTTGGCAGTTGACAAGCCTCACTTCATGGTCCATTTAGTAGCTAATAAATGGAACTTGAGGACGGATTGTTTTGTCATTGGATTGTGCTGATCATGTAGCTGCTTTATTGTGCATATTTATCTAGTTCACGAGGACAGAAATGATTGTATTTTACAGATATTTAGGGTTCATTTGAAACTTTGACAGCAATAAAAAAAAAAAAAAATAGGGAAAGAAAGAGGAATGCCATGCAACAAATGTCTGAACAGAACTGAAAAACCCTGCAAAGCACCTTTTGATAAACACGCAGTAAATATTTTCTGATCCAAACTGTATTTTAAGAGAAACTGTGGCCACTGACTCACATTGATTCTTCGCTGAAATGTTGAAATTGTGGACAGTCAAAAAGAGGAGCCTTCTCTGATGTACAGTAGCACTAATAGATAAATGTGCACACTTTATTTCTGTTGCTCCCTCTAGCTGACATTATTCATTGAGCCAAAAGAGTCACATTCACTCACACACAGTACTGAGCAGATGAGATGGTGTTTGCTTTCATATGTTCTCAAAGAAGCAGTGAACGACCAGAAAAGATCTGGATTGATGGAGGAATGAAAGGTACTACTTGGATTTGTTGAGTGAAATAATGATTCATAAAATGTCATTGCCTTCCTGACCTTTGTAGACCCCTGCATGGCGGTGTCTCCACCATGTATGAGTGAGGCAGATCGCTACAGCCTGGAGGCCCTGCGTAGCATCCATCAGATGATGGATGATGACCAGGATGGAGGGATTGAGGTGGAAGAGAGTGTGGAGGTACAACTCACTCTTCATGAAATGTTTACCCCCATTTTCTTAGATGTTGTAAGCTCCAGCACTTGTATGTTCTTGCATGCAAGAGGCAGATGGGGTAAAGCAGTACAACAACAGGTGTCCTGGCTGGTGGTAGAGTCAAATGCTACTTCAAGGATAGCAACGGTATAACTTTTGCTTTTGGCTCAGTGACAAAATTGGTTTGGACTAAAAGAACACTGGAGCACTGGTGACCTTCATAGTCATACTTAAGAGTACAACTCCTCTTAATGTTTCCTGACACCAGCTTCCCCTGTTCTCCCAGTGAGTTTGTCATAGCTGTCACAGACATCTCAAGAGAAAGGAGGGAAGAAATATTTCAAACTTCATTTATTTGAATTTATTAATTGCATGAGTCTCTGTTGTCAAGTTAAAAAAAAATAAATAAATAAACCGATAAATTCCTAAATATCACAAAACGTTTGATGTGTGGCTTTTTTGCACACATACAATACATTTTTAATTAAGAGTTTTTACTGGAGCTTTCTGAGAGAATCAGTACAGTGGAGGAACGGCAGTTGTTGTATAGAAAGTGTGATATATATACACACACATAAAAAATATTACACTTCCCAAGCATTGTTTTTTTTTTCTATAAAAGGAACACATATTTCATTAAGAAGCCAAAAGCGAAAGAATGTAATAACTAAATAAATAAATTTAGTTACTGAAATAACTAAACTAAAATTGTGGTTGTATGCGACATTGGTAGTAAACCCAGAATTCTAGATTGCCTTTGCCTTCCAGAATGCAGCGCAGGGATACAGTATCCAGGGGTTCAGGTTGCGGTTGCCGTAGAAACGCCAGGGGAGGGGCCTGGGCTCATCAGAACACAGCCCCAAGATTCCTCTAGGCATCATATGAAGCCTCCGTTTACAGCCAAGGGCACATTCCAAGACAGCACTAACACACACAACCACTTACACGCAAACACTGAAGTTTGCAATACACAGTCACGCTTCTGCATCCATTCTAAATAAATACAGTCTCAGAATTCCCACTCCTTATTCCTAGATTGAAATCCAAGGACACAACACACTGCAACGCACACCCAATTTATTTTGGACAGGGAGGTTGAGAGTTTATGCTCAGCTAATGTCATGTGACAGTGAGGCTTGACCCTGCTCTTCAAAGTTGTGCCTGAAAAAGTCTTTATTCCTGCATCCCTCCATTTTTGCAGTTCATCATTGAAGACATGAAGCAGCAGCAGACCAACAAGCACAGCAACCTGCACAGAGAAGACCAGCACATCACAGTTGAGGAGCTCTGGAGGGGCTGGAAGTCGTCTGAAGGTGTGTGTGTATGACAGCGAGAGAGGTGTGTTTGTGTGTGTGGTTTTTTTTTTTCCAAAGGTGTCAAGCTCTGCTTTGTCTGACTCTTTGTCTTCTTTCCTTGTCTCAATTTTCAGTTCATAACTGGACTCAAGATGAGGTGCTTCGCTGGCTGAAGGAGTTTGTTGAGTTGCCACAGTATGAGAGAAACTTTAAAGACTTTAAGGTCAATGGAAACACACTCCCCAGGTGAGAATGGCCAGTGAGGATGCTATAGTCAACCAGGACAAACTCTCTTGAGCGCCGTTGTCAAAGCAAGTCACTTTAAAAACAAGTCAGTTGTTTGTCTGTCTGTACACAGGATTGCAGCTAATGAGCCCTCATTCCTGAGTGGCCATCTGAGAGTTCAGGACCAGAGAGATAAACAGAAGCTCAACATCAAAGCTCTGGACGTTGTCCTGTTTGGGCCACCCACACGTAAGAACAAGTCCTCACCTCCCCCTTTCTGAAAGTATCTGTTCCTGTTCTGCCTACTTGCCCCTTTAGGTCACCCACCCCATTTAGGTCGCCCCTTTAGGTGCCCACTAGCTATCCCCGTTTCCCCAGATTTTGCCAGTATTCTAAAGACAACAACTGGCAATCCCCCACTGTACTGTTTCTCTTAGAAAGCTCCGGTAAAAAAAAACCCTCATTAAAAAGAAATCTGAATTTTAGACATAATAGAACAGAGTCAATGTTAATGTGATTTGTAAGATTCCTACTGTACATGGACAGTTTTGAGGAAAAGTACAGAGGTTTCAAGAAGGCTAAAACAGTTAGTCAGCATAAATATGAGAGGTGAGAGTCTGTGCTTTAAGCTAACTCCATGTTGCTATCTTTATGTGTTCTTAAAATCACCCTTTATTACCCAGTCTCCCTGTCAAATGAATTAGTTATGATTCATTTATGATACATTCACCATTGCTAGTCATCCTTCCATTCCACCATAGGTCCTCCTCATAATTACATGAAGGACCTGCTCCTAATTGTGTCAGTGGTGATGGGAGTTGGAGGCTGCTGGTTTGCCCAGGCCCAGAACAAAGCCAGTAAAGTCCACATATCCAAGATGATGAAAGATTTGGAAAGTCTCCAGAGGGCTGAACAGAGCCTCATAGATCTACAGGAACAGTGAGTATTCAGTAGTGTGGTTTTTCTTTGTCGGTTACCTGCTGTAGATTATTTCATTGACTTGTTTAATTGCGCTAATGACAGTTTCACTTTCGTAGACTGGAGCAAGCCCAGGAAGAGAAGCGTAATGTTGCAGAGGAGAAACATAACCTGGAGGAGAAGATGAGGGACGAGATCATGGGAGCACAGGAGGAGGCTCACCGTCTGCATGAGCTGAGGCAGGGAGCTGTCACTGAGCTGAGCCGCCTCCGATATGCAGAAGAAGAGCTTGAACAGGTGGGCACTTCGTACCATACATACAACCAGAGGAAACAGCTTCACATTTGCTGCACCAATGTGGCTCGCCATCATGCGAAAACCAGTTTTCACAAATTCTTAATGTCTAACATTTGTCTGATGGCATCGTTTTAGGTCCTTGGTGCACTGAAGCAGGCGGAGAAGGACATGCAGGCAAGCTGGACCGCCTCAGAGGCTCTCCAGCAGTGGCTGCAGCTAACTCATGAGGTAGAGGTCCAGTACTATAATGTCAAGAAGCAGAGTGCTGAACAACAGCTTGCCACTGCCAAGGAAGAGGTAATGCATAAAGAACAAAGCAACAAAAGAATAATTTAAATACATGGAAAATATCGAGAAACTTTTTTATCTTCAGCCTCATCTCTACAAAATTACCTACTTCCGGTTGACTAACCACAGCCTATACTTCCTTGCAGGCAGAAAGGATTAAGAAGAAGAGGAGTTCTGTGCTGGGAACTCTCCACGTTGCCCACAGCTCCTCTCTAGACCAGGTTGATCACAAGATCCTTGAAGCAAAGTGAGTCCCAAAACTACCTGTGCAGCTTTTGTGTGTGCAAACGTGTCTGCTCCACTAAATATGTAATATGTAATGTATGCAACATACACCTTGGTATCTCCCAAAGGAATGCTTTGTCTGAAGTGACAGCCTGCCTACGGGAGCGCCTCCATCGCTGGCAGCAGATTGAGCGCCTCTGCGGCTTCCCCATTATTAAGAATCCCGGTCTAGCAAACCTCACCGCTCAGCTCTACTCAGACTCAATTGCCCTGGGGTTGCCCCGAGTGCCTCAGCCATCTTGTTCATGCCATAGCTCTGTCCATGGATCTATAGAGGATCTGTTGGAAGAGTCTGCCTCTCCAATCTTACCACAAATGCCAGGTAAGTAACAGGAATTGTAAATTTGTGTCCATTTGGATCCCCATTTGGATTCAGTCAGGTGACTGTTGGGGGCCATGACATATGATTCACATAATTTTCAGTCTCATTAAACCATTCAGTGACCCTTCATGTCCTGGAACATCTGCGATGGTTATATTTCTCCACTTGTCTTTTCTTTAATTTGTTGGGTATATCATGGGGATGTACAGTCTCATTTAACAAAATCTGAGTACAGAAGTGGCTGAGGAGTAGCTCACCAGCTCCAATAATTTACCAGCTAGCCCTAAGTAGTCCCTACATCACCAAACCTCTAGTAACACATATTTCACAAAGACATGGGGATGAATTTTGCTGTGACACATTCTGGTGTTATTGGTGCTACCACTGCACCAAAGTCTGTTATATATAGATAGATCGTTTTTGCTGATTGGTTCATCTATGGCTTTCCACCAGTTCCAGTTCCAGCATTGAAGCGCTCTCCTCGAACACGGGGATCCGCCATATGTCGGCCACGTCGTTCTGGTGTCATCGCTCAGCCTCCGGCTGCCTTGATCTCCCCAGACCCTGACCTTCTCATACCCATTCGAGCCCCTTACCCTTGTTTTGATGAGGAAGAGGGGTTCTTCCTGAAAACTATAAAGAAACAGTACGTCCTCTTGCCCATAACTTTGAGTGGCTACTTTGTTTTTACACAGTTTCAGCAGCATTCCTTACTTAATATCTTCCTTCTTCCCTTCCTTGTTTCTTCTTTCCCTCCTTGCCTTTCTTTCTCTTTCCAACAGAGACTCCCAAGAGATGTTCTCAGACACAGATTATATGACATCACCTCCCCTCAGCAAAATATTCCGTTCTCCCACTGTTGACTCTTCCTCTCAAAAGCTCTATCATGATGAAACTGAGCGGCTTGCAGACACCTCCGTTACAAAGCCTTTGAGTAAAGAAGCAGAAGCTGTTATTGAATCTCCAGTTCGTAAAATTTCCGTAGAAGAGCTTGAAGCTACTGTCGAAGCTGCCTGCAGGAAAATGGGAAAAGACAAAGTGCTGGATACTTCTTTGGAAACCCCTTGTTTGAAGATGTCCAAAGAAGAGTCCTTGATAGAGGCCACATCAAGAAAGATATCCCGAGACAGGATGGAAGTTCCCATGGGGCTTTCTAGTGAGTTGGATGTAGAATTTCCATCCAGGAGAGCAGAAAGAGATATGTTAGGGGATTTGATGGACACTGCTTCAAGGAATATTTACAGAGAAAGAAGTGATTTACCTCTGGACGTGAGAAAAATTCTTTGGAATGAATTAGAAGCATCAGCAGAGCAACAGGCACCAAGGAAGATATCAAGAGATATGATGAGGACTTCAGTGGATGGCACAGCAAGAAAGATAATACGAGATGATGCTGAGCATCCGTCTGACTCAGTACCCAGAAGACTTACAAGAGATTCTATGGGAATGTCCCTAGACACAGGTTCTAGAAAGCTTCCATGGAATAAAGGAGAATGCCAGTTTGATTCCTCTGTGAGGGCGTTAGCAATAGACAAAATGGTTGACACCACTAGAACGCCACAGAGAAGGATATCTAGAGATGAGATGGAGTATAGTACCCATACTGCTTCCTTGATGCTGCCCAGAGAGAAATTTGATGCACTTATGGATACCTCATCTAATATAGAGAAGCAAGAGTTTGATTTAGAGCCATCAGCAAGTAGGAGAGTATTGAGAGATGAACTTGAGATGTCTGCTGGTTCACTCAGAAGGAGAATAGCAAGAATACCAAGAGATGACTGGGACAGTTCTGTAGACAATCCCATGGGAAAGATCAGGGATAGAGTTGATGTTCCAATGCAAATGCACAAACACTCCACACTGAGGGAGGAGTTGGGAGCATCTGACTCAAGTTCATCTCCAGGTCGAATTGTACAGCCTGACCTTATGGTAACCTCCCAGGTGCCATTGAAGTCATCATCAGACCTGTTCACTGTTGGCCCATTGAGCCAGCTTGTGTATGATGGAATCCTTGAGAAGTCCTGCAGCTCCATGGCAACAACCCCAACCAGTCTGTCTTCCTCAACACCTAGCCTGCCACATAGCAAGCTGCCAGCAGAGGTGGACCCACCTCTGCCACCACCAAGGGTTGCTTTCTCATGTCATGCATCGCCCCCTGAGACTGGAGATGAAAAGAACAAGGATAAGGAAAAGAGCAAGAAATCCCTGAAGCTCAAAAATCTTTTTAAAAAGAAAAATGAGTCAACACCAGAGAAGCTTCAATATGATCTTCAGAAACTCTGACAATCAGCAGAGAATCTTATCTTTTTTTTCTCTTTTTGTTAATAATTTATTGAACCAGAAAATGGAGTTTCAGAACCGCATTGAAGACACCAGGTAGCAGTTTTGGAAAGCACAGTCTTACACAAAGCTGGACATTTTTCAGAGCCAGTGGTCAATATTAACATGAAAGCAGAGTAAGAGAAACAATTAACGTATTGATGTTTCCAGTCTCAGTTTGGTGTTAAAAGCACTGACTAGAATTATGCCACACGTGCGATGTCTAATATTTGCCTGTAAAAATGTCAGGAAGAAGTAGTGCATTTGTGCACGAGTCAGTTGCATATGTATAGCGATCAGTTTGACACTCAGCAGAGTTTTTACATAACTTATTTTATATTTGAAGATTATTTCTTTTATTAAGTCTTATGTAGACATGTGGTTGATACCATATATTATTTTAGATGTTGATTCTTTTGATGCTTTGCCTATGGTTGAAGGATTAAATGATGTTTAAACAGATGCTGCTCCTCTGTATAACAGAGGCAATGAATTCAATATAAAGCTCCAATGAAGTAAAAAAGCATTCTGTTCTGAGAGAAATTTGGTTAAATTTAACAATGTTTTTATAACACTTTTATCCCTTGATCTTGATTTGAATCCTGTGCAATAAAGTTTGACAGTGTATATGATGTAAAGGTCCTGAAAACCTATTTTGTCAATTACCTTTTTATTATCAATGACGGAATCCTAAGTGAACAGCACATTTAAAACAGTTTTGATCATTTCACATGAGAGATTTCTATATTTGTGGGGTTTTTTTCTGTGGTCTCCTCATTAGGTTAGGTAAGTTAGTGGCACTCAGTTGGAAAAACTTGTTGTTTTAGCAACATTTGAATTAAAAAAAGGGTGAGTTGAACATTTTTTTGACCATTAAATTATCAAACCACACTAATACTCTTTAAATGGCTTCATTTAATATTTTGTCTAGATTGTCCAAGTCTGGAAATGGCTCAGGCTCATCATAGCCAGTATGGACCCATTTCAAAAAGGATCGGTCCTGATCCTGATCCTGTTGATCAGCTTGGGACAACCCACGTTTTATTGAAATGTTCATCCCAGGTTTGGAAAATACTCAAGAGTAGTTTACTTGCTAAAATTGTAAATGTGAAAATAGTATAGCTGTGTTTTTTTTTCTATGAGTGCATTTAAATGCATATTTTGAATGCTTGAATAGTTTGTTTATTGAGGATTTATTTTTATTGTTTACAGGCAAAAAGCCGGTATCTTGGCTAGTTTTTTTTTTTTTTTTTAAGTTCAAATAATTAAAAACAAGCTAATTAATTGCTTAATTGACTTAAATGTAAAAACTTAAACTGAATGTTTGTATGAAAATATGATTTCATGAGCTGTTATCTGCTGATTTATTAACAACTGGTGAAAGAGAAAATAAACTAGGGGAACTTTGGAAATCCTGTGCATTGTTCTACAATTAAAAAAAAAACCCTAAACATTGCCAGCATGTAAATTCTTTCAGTCCTTTATGAAAAAAATCTGAAATGTTAAATTGCAGCTTAAACAATAGACATAGTCTATTGATAAATTATGAGTTGAAGAACAGAACCTTCATGTTCAGTGATAAGGAAACCTTGATGCGTAATGTTTTTGTTTTAATAATTTTTTATTATTTTAATTGCAGAAGCACAGAATAACTTAGCTTGCACCATTCAGCTGTAAAATCATTTTTGTTGCATTGCATTGTCTTTAACCTGGAGATAGCCTGATTTACTGCTCATTTATTATATGGTCCACGTTCTTTGCACTTTGATTTGCCAACAAAACAGTTTTATTAATTTTCAGAGAAGCGGAGGAAAGAGGAATCTTTCATTTTACACCAGATGAAACACACAGTAGAATAAAAAAAAAAAATACAACAAATACAACTATTAAAATGAGGACCAATCTTGAAGGACTGACATGATCTCATTGGATAGCATTTAAACAGCACAACACTTCTAGGGAAATTTTACATGTCATTTTTACACATTTTAAGCTTTTCACGTGTCACTTAACGTCATTGGCTTGGGGTTAGGATTAGAGATCATCCGAGAAATGATGTGGCATGATATGACACGCGAACAGTGAAAAATGTCTAGTGATAACATGCAAAATGACTTCAGGAAATTGGTGTGTTATTCATATTACATTTATATTATTATTTACAGTCTTATTAATCATCTTATTTAACTTTATAGAACAGGGACTACTTTTTCAACATGGGGTTAACAAAAAAGATTATGTGTCATGAATCATCACGAATAACCCCAAGAAAAGCAAATGCTGACAAATGCTAAACTGAACTATATGCTCGTTAGGCATTAAAAAAAAAAAGCATTAAAAAAAAAGATAATTGAGCAAGCAAGCTTGTATTTTTAAATGTATAAATCAAATAATTTCATCAATAATACTCACAGGACACATCATAGAATACATTAAATTCCAATCAGGTCATGAATACATATATTTGTTTGTTGGTTTAGCAGGAAGACAAAGACAATAACTAAACAGAAAGACTGTTAAACTGTGAACCTGAATTGTGAGCAGTTTGATTTTGAGCGCCTTTCGTGCTGTGTGGTGTCTTCTTATTTGATGCAAATCCCCTTCCTCCGTCCAGCCTCCACCTACTGGTGTGTTTGTCCATTTTGAGCCCAGAAGATAACTTGTGTTACACACATATCTTCATCCTGAGAAACAGTTTAAAATTTGTCAGTTAGTATCATTATTGCACTCATGTCATTACTGACAAACAAGAAATATAATTCCTTTAGATTTAGATTTCATTTAATGCCATTATTTGTGCTGTGTGAGTACAGCCAAAGACCTCCGGGAGTTTTCTGGCTGGTCATTTTGTTGCACCATGGTTGTCTGTGTTCTCACACTGAATTGCACAGAACTAATACTTTGAGAGAATCTTTGGAAATGATATTGGATGTCAAAGATACAGATGCACAATTTAGAAGTAAGAGCACAATGTAATTTAATTTTGACTGTTGACAGCTTGGAGTCTAATCTTTTCTTGTGACCTTTTTGGATCATTGTTTATCAACTCCACTAGAGGTCAGGAGAGTTTTAACTCGCACTGGTGAATCTAGTTGGTCAGATTTGACAGCAGACATCACTCCATCCTTTTCTGTTTGTCCCAGCAAAACTTTTCAAATTCAGAGCACTCAAATACCCTGGGTATCTCTGAGAGAAGTTGCCAATAATAGCTGGTGTACAAATTAGTGAGAATAAAAAAAAAGAATATCATTTTCTATTAAGCATTTGAGAATTGATCACCTGTTCTATACCAAAAGCAACGGGGGGAAAAAAAGTAAATAAATGTCCACAAGATATTTGTGATCTAGATATATGGATGCAGAGAAATGGCCTATCTCTAATATGATCTCAGTGATGTCTGCATCTGTGTGAAACCACACGCTTGATCTCTCTGTAAACAAAGTTCACCCACACAAATTGTGAGTAGAGCACTGTTCTCAGCTGAGCTCAGGCGTACGAGGGGCCGGATTTAGGTGTGGGTTTCCTGTGACCTTTACTGATCACATGGACTTTGTGGTGTGGTTGAGGTTAACTTTATTGTAACTCTTTCTGTTCTTCTTCTGAAACGAATATGAACAGATAGTAAACATAAAATATAAAGCACATTCATTACTTTGAGGCCAGATCTCTGTAGAGGCAGCTCAAGAACAACAGATGCATGAGGTTGTGTAAAAATGTGAGAAAAAAGGTGAAATAAACACAGGAAACTGACTGATATCAACTAGATGCATTCAATGACAACCGGAACAAAAAGTGAAAACGAATCTGCAGCAAATCAGCGAGAAACACATTTTCCAAACTTCTGTATAGCTATTAAAATTTAATTTTAATACACTGATGAAGCATTTTCAGTCAATTCACAAAACAAAACAGTGGCATTTGATTCATTAGTGAGTAAGATATCCCCTTACAGTCATTCGTTGTCGGCTGTGTAGAAAGGCTTCTGTTAAATGCCAGTGTTCAACAAAGGGATGATTTTTTTTCTTTCTAAACATGCTGTGGATTTTTCTAACGTTGTTGCTCAGAGAGCATATTGTCTCACATTTGATATTCGGAGTATGCATGTGCAGGTTTTGTGCGTATGCTTGAGGTGTTATCTGGTGGGAAACCACTATCTGTCTGCCATTTTAAAACAGCAGTTCTTTGCTCACCATTTGAACACTGCTCTGTCAGACAGATGTTTGCTTTGTTTGCTTTGACACCAAAACATATTTTTGATAAACAAAAGGTGGATTTGCTTCTGGTCTAATAAAGATGAATGGTATTTTAATAGGCAGCACTTTCATAGGTATACTGTGGCATAGTTTAAAACAGGTATTTTTACTGTTTCTCTGTGAGTCTGCTGCTGTAGTTTGACAGAATGTGCCACTTCCAAAACCTCATTGAGAAAACCATCTGTTAATAAGGTAAATCATCTCTCACTACAGCCAGTCTGAAACTGATATAAAGCATTTGGGCACCATACCCTGCGGCTTCAGTGTGCCTGCATGTTTAGCTCTGTGTATTATAAGGGGCTGTTTGTCAGTGTGGGTTTCCTGTGATCTTAGTGATCACATAAACTGCATGATGGTTAAGATCACACATAGACACCTCTATGTGGTCTTAACTTCTCTGAAACTGGATGGGTTGACATCTTAAGTATAAATAAATAGTAAAAAAGTTTCGGTTTTTGTGTGACATTTGCTTATAACACAACTTTTAGTCTTGTTCTCTGTAACAGAATCATATATACTGGAGTTGTGTAAAACTCAACCCCCAAGGGTTGGGGCTGATGACTAACCTGAGATAACACCAGGAAATTGCCTGAACGAAGCCATAATGTTAAATTGTATAAAGTCATTATTCCGTAACACATACATTTCAATCTTACAGCAAATATGCAGCAAACAAACACCTTTTCCACCTTTTCTGTTGTAAATATTCAAGAACAAGAAGGAATTAATTTACAGTGTGGTTCAAGCTGCCAACTATGTGGACAATTTTAAACAATCACTAAAACTGTCTGAAAAAATGTTGTGTGTGACTGATTTAAAATGAAATTAAAAGTTTTAAGTTAAAGTTGTTTTTTTTTTAGAAATACCAGTGACAGTGAAGCACACCCTAAGTTAATTTTTAAAAAAGGTTGATGATAATTTTTATTATCTTTATTATAAATCTATAATGCAGCTGATATGAAATTTTAAAATGAATATTAAAATATTCAAAGGCTTTATTTATTCATTTGTAGAAACATCACTCACAGAGACAGCTTCAGACAACTGTGCACATTAGGATTTGGTTGTTGTTGCAGATTCTCTCCTGCTAAGTCAGACTAAAAGATGAGCATCATTGAACTGTGATCTCTCAGAATATTTTAAATTCTGGGCTGTAGTTTAATATGGGAAAGGTACACAGAATTCTTTTAAAGTGTAATTTTGATTTGTCACAACTCACTGTTGAATCCACAATTCCACAAAAAATGTATTCTCTCTGTGTTGCATATGTGAAACAAAAATAAAGTCCTGTAAATTACCTGATTTCCCCTTGTGTGACCTCTGGTTGCAGATTGTTTCTCATCAACTCGTGGTTCTTTAGCTGCAGAAATGAATATGCCATTATTACCAACCTCATGATACATTAAATGATAATAATACTTCTCATTCCTCTTGTTTAATTAAAATAATTTCACACACTAAATAATAAAGATATTGGCGGAGAACATATCAATATACAGAGAACTGAGGGAAGAAGGCGCACAGTAAAAGTGTCAGAGGGTACCTGTTTTCTTACAGAGGTGGTAAATCTGAAGGGAGTAGAGGAGACAGGAGAGAACAGCAAACGCTGGACATGTAGAAAAAGAATACACCAGCATCCAGCACACATCACAGACTTGTGTACTGGAGACATCTGAAAAAAACAATTCTGCCAATTAGCTTGCTGAACACAGGTTTGTGAAACTGTCAAAGACTTTGTTGGGATCTGACGTATTTCACCTGCCAGCATTGTATTTTCATAATGATCTGAGCTGCCAACAACACTAATGGTTTTGGTGGAGTATCAACGTTTTTCTCTCATTCTGCTCTGTCTATCTTTTCACCTTTGGCTGCCTTTACAACTGAACTGAATTGAAATCAATTGAATGAATATAGTATATACAGTTATCCTTAATATTAATATAACCTATGCAGCAGGTCATAGGATTCAGAAGACTAGTTTCTCTCCAAAGTAAAACAAGGGAAGGAACTCAGTGTATTTGCTGTTTGCACTGTATTGTATTGTATTTATTTCCATTTCAGCATTGCCTTTTACAATATAGTCATATTAATTCTTGTTCACTAGATTTTCATCTTTGTCAAACGAATGTGAAACTACTTTTTTCCCTGTTCGGTTCTGTTAATGTCAGATCTTAAACTGCAAAATATCTGGTGCACATTTAAGCTTGACGCTCAACACTACAGGTTCATAAGGTCTGTGAACTGCGAGAAAAACTATTATAAACCATTTCTTCTCCATATTTGGGGTTCTACGTGCAGCTAATTTCTATACATGGTGCACATTAATTAAAGTTTTTCAACTGTACCATGATCATTTAGTCAAATGGTGATAATCACTGTAACAGCTCTCACACACATAAAGGACACTTACTACATATGATCCTCGTTGTTACGTTGCCATAAGTG
>JBBMJY010000020.1:12500042-12514975 GCA_037833715.1 Toxotes lorentzi | reverse complement strand
CACAGTGGAGAGTGATGTTGTCTCCTGGTGTGACTGTCACCTCCAATACTGATTGTGAAGTCTGATCCTGACTGCAAAAAGCAACTCCTGCGATACAAACACAATTGTAAAAATAGATCGAAATGTGCACATTGTGACACGATCTCACAACAGAAAGTGCTGGTTCCCGTTAAACTTAATGACAATGAGAATTTAGATGTGAATTATTTTGAAAACGAAACCTAACAAGCGTAATTTTATCAACAAAATATTTTAACAAAAGAATTACCTAAGAGAATGACCAGAAAAATGCACAGCCCATATATGTGTGATGATGACAGAGAAGTGACAGACAGTGAAGCAGATTTACTGACAGATATGAAGACCTTGGTACACTTTTCCTTTAAAGGAAACACAAGTTGTGATTGGCCAGTCAAGTGGAACATTTTGCTCTGTGGTTGTTTTCAATGAGTGAGATGGTAAATTACATTTTACATTGATGTTTCCTTCCTGAAACTTGATAACATATACAATCAGTTAAAACCCTGGCAATACCTGTTTTGTACTTGTGCAGTGTATTTGGTCCGACTCATTACAGATATGGAGATTATTATGAACGTAAACCAAAAGCAGGTCATTCTCCAATGAGGCAAAGTATGAGATAAAATGTATGGTTTAACGGTGCAGAACTTCAACATGAACCTCTTCCCGAGAGACTGTCCTGGGAAAACAATTGTCATCAATGGCAGAAGTTGGTATTGTGGGTATCTGATGTTCTGTTCATCCACTACAATATGAAATGTATGTTTGTGTACACTTTCTCTGTTTCCAACAGCACATATCGCCTCAAAGGATGGTGAGGTGTGATGATGAACAAAACTTGTGCCTATGTATCTGCATGTATACACATATTTGCGTTGATGTCCACATTTTGTGGTGTGATACTGTGCAGCCACTGACATGTTATTTTAAAAACAACACATACCACCTAGGTGTTTAGAGTGCCCCTGTCATTTGTATACTAAATTACATCATAACCTGTTTTACTTTGCCTTTCTTGTTTTGAGATTATCTCTTCTCATGAAATGATTGTGACAATGTGACTTATTCTTGATAGATAAAGTGTATCTTCTCAAAACGTTTTATCTTACAGACAATTTTTCAGACATGGATGTAAACTGCAACTTGTTTTTCACACACATCTTCAAATTGGCCGCACTGAAGATTTGTACAATCACCACAGTTTCAACGTGGGCGCCAAAGACTAGTGTCACCGATTCAGTATCCGACCAAACGTGAAATATGGTCGCAATCTTCCTCTCTGTTCCTGAGTTACAGCCTTGAATAATGGTCAGAAAGGTGTTTTTAAAGAACATTATTATGTTACAGTGAAGCTGACCTTTGACCTTTTCAACACAAAATGTCAGTCCAGAGATCTGAACTTGACTGCTAGTAACAATTACTGAACCACAAACAGAAATCACAAAGGAAGGTTGCAAATTTTTTTCAGACATTTTGCTCTGCAATAAATTCTATTTACTGCAACAACACAGAAAATGTAATGGTAGTGACAGTGATAGAGACTTTACAATAAAATAATATTTACCTAAAAGAAGGATGATAAAAATGTGCAACCTATCCATGTGTGATAACAACCAGGAGTTGAAAGACAGTCAAACCAGCTCACATTTCTACCTTACATACACTTTTGTGTTAAAGGAAATGCAAGTGGTGATTGGCTATTTAATGTAACATTTTTTTTCTTTGGCTGTTTTCTATTGGTGTGGTGCTGCATGATGTTCTGACCACAGATGTGTAGATTAACTAAGATTTACTCAGAAGAGACTTTTGGAGAGCAAACACCTTCAACTGTGCTAAAGTTTACTCTGTGTACTGTTTTACAATGTGTGATGGTCTGAGTAGAGATGTGAAGATTAGCAAAGATTTGTTGAGATAGCAGTTAGTGAAATTTGTTGTTATCCCAATTTATAAAAACACCCAAAAGACACTGAATTCTTAGAGAGAGAGCAGGAAGCAGTGGAATGCAGCCAAAAGGAGAATGTGATGCAGACAGGTTTTTTTTCCCCACCTTCGAATGTGGCTACTCAAAATGGGCGATGACACGCATATTCTGACAACACATCAACCAGTTCATTTGAAGGACTAGGGCTTTTAGAGAGCCACAAGTGACAGTTTTTCCAGATTGACACTGCTGGCCTCCTTTACTCCTCTTTAAATATTTGGCTTTCCTCAAAGGAATGACACTTGCCCTTTAGATGTCAGTGGACTGCTCAGTATTGACCTGAGGAGCTGGTCCTCATGTATTAAGCCTTAGATTCTTCCTAGCATATATTGCTGCAATCCTCACTGCACTGGACTATGTGCAGTACTTTGCTCAACTCATGGTTATACATATGGTTTTGATGGTGGACAGGCTTCTGTCTCAGGGAGCGTTGTGCTGAGTTTTAAAGACTCAATGATGCTGTGCCAAGTTCCTTTTGAGCTTCTCAGAGTGATTATGTTTTGGTGCCTGTTCTTCTCATTGCTATTTTTACAAAGGCACTTGTGGGGTAACCACTCGCTTTTACAACTTCCTTGAGGTGTTTATTCTCTTATTCATTTTTCTCAGTACTTGTCTCAGTTGGCAGTTTCATGGCCTGCAAATCTGTCTGACCACAGATGCATGTTTTTCCGTTGGTGAGGGGAGCCGTGAAGTAAATAGTGATTGTTGTGAGTGGGTTTCCCATATACTTAAACCTTGTTTGGTGTGCATTGCTCTGTCTATTAGAGCCTATTGCCTCTAATGTCTTCTCATGTGAACTTGATGTTGGTGTTACGCTATGGTGAAATCTAAGTTATTGGCACAGACATCCTTCACTAGGTGGTCCTAATCTGACCACCTACTTGCTTAAAAGCCATAGGTGTGCCTGGGTCATCAAAATCTAAAGCACCCAGCATAATCCTAAAAGAAGTTTGAGTTAGCTGCAAATTTAAAAAAAAAAATGTTGTTGTTGTTATTATTATTATTATTTCATAAACTACACCCACACGAATTTAATTGAAAAAAAAAAAACAACAACAACAACTAATGGACAGAGTGAATTTCTGTCCCTTGTAATGAAAGTTCAAAGTTCAAAGGAGCGCGCAGTGGCGTTGGCGCAGCCTCCACGCCATTCAGTTGGCGGTCAGCGACGGATCATGGCTAGGTAGCTTGCTAGCTAGCTAGCTAGCGTTTGACCTAAAGACTTCATTAAAAACGCAAAATGTGAGAACAGAGAGCTCTGTGGAGGAGTTTCGTAAGCGGCCATACATACGAGAACGAGGAGGAACAGACAACTGCAGTTAGAAAAGAATCGTCGAGGGAAAACTCGGACGTCGACGCCGCGGCTGTTCCTCTAACCCTAAACTGACCGCTCCAGCTCCAAACCCCTAGCCCCGGGACCTTCAGGCTCCTTTAACAACGGAACCTTCAGGCTCCTCCAACACGACCGCTCCAGCCACATGTCAACCAAATGGCTCTCGTTCCGGCTCACGACAAAAGCAACAGGTAAGAGTATATGTTTCTCATTGAAATGCTTATGCAAAGGGAATGCTTTACATTTGTTTCACTGTGATGGTATGGTATGTGGCTTGTATGCGTTCCTTTTGTATGAATTGTGATTTTTGATGGTAGCAGTCATTTTTGAAATGGGACATGCTGGTGCACCCTGTTACGGTCTTGGCAGATGGATTGTGAATGTGATGATAGCTTTTAAATGAATCTGAACTTAATCTGTTAATCTAACAGCTTTGCTATATTGTTGGTAACATGATGCTTATTTGGTTTATGCAGACTGCTTGCTGTGTGGCTTTGTGCAAATAGATTACAGACAGCCTTAAATCAAATTAGTACTGGTGGTTACTTTTTCTATAATAAAATCTGATGTGATGTTCAGTGCTGCAGATGTTCAGTGAGTTGACCTTTCAGATCTGACACTGCATTTATGCAACCCTTTTGCTATAATGTTACAGGCAGATGTGCGTTATTGGTCCCAGATTGAGAAAACATTGCAGCACTAAATGAAGAAATAACGCGGCAGCTCGCCCCACCACCTTATTTCCTGAGACCATCAGATGTTGCCAAGCAACAGTAAACAAACCCAATAGCCATTATTATACAGTGTTTAAGACTGATAGGCAAATACCCTCAGTAATGTTTTAATGAGATCTTAAAACAAGAGTATAAAAACGGTTATGGTTGATCAACCGATCACTTTTTGCTTTGGTTCTTGTAAACATTATACCCCACTTAATGAAGATTTTTGAATACACTACTGGGTCAAACTATTACCTTCCTGCCTCCAGAGTACTGTCCTCCTAGCATTGCTGGCCTGTGATAGTAATTTTTAAAACATGTTTGTCTTTCCTTGCCCATGGTTTGCTGGGATTATTGTGTGTTTTTGTTGACACCAGAAACTCGCCAGGATTGAGCTGAACAAATGCAGTGCTGGAGGGTGAAGCACCTTGTCATTCTTTTTTTTCAGACCTTGACTTTTGTTTATGTCTATGGCAGAATGGTCTTACTCTGTAATTCAGGAGAGGTCAAATGTCCAACACCACTTGTTGTATAAAGAACAACTTTATGATCCTTCCAGCTCTGTGGCCTTCTGTGGTTGAACCCTGTCATGCCTATGCAGCTTGTCAGTCACATGATCAGCACTAAGAACTATGAAGAATTAACATGATCATTTCAGATGGCAGGGAATCGGGGCTTTATTTTGTCATCTGTTGTTTGACGTGGTGTTAAAGTATGCTTTGTGCTCCCATCATGGGATCACTATCAAGTATCGCTGTATCAAGTGAAGACAGGCACCAACACCTTCTGCAGCCCACTGATCTTCAAACTTCAGTCTGCCCTCATGAGGGGCTGTTTGTCAGTGTGTGTTTCCTGTGGGGTTGATCACATGGGCTACACACTATGGTCGAGGTAACTTCATTGTCACTCTGTCTTGGAGGAAGAAGTTTTAAGTGTAGGAAGCTTGGCTTTTGTGTTATTTGTCCATGGAACACATTTATTAGTCTCAGTCTCATTCTCTGCAGCAGAATAATCTCCCTTAACCCCCTTAGAGAAAAATAACCTCAAGGTTGTGAATAATACCTTCCAAATTACACATTGATAACACTGATTCGAAAAATGAAAATCTTTATCTCTCGTCTTCTTACACTCTGGTTACTCTGCTGGTTTCATGGATTGCTAAATATTGCACATGTATATCTATTTGGACAGAAAACTTGACACAGATAAAATAGTTTATTTTGAACTGAACACAAACTAAAGCAAAACAAACTTTATTTCATATCTATACATTTTCATGTATGTATGATAATGATTGTAGGTATACATTACATGCCTAAATGACAGAATGGTCTATAAGTATCAGAACAAATCAATTCATCATACAAAGTGGTAGACCTTTTACATCTTACAAGTGTTGATGGCAGAATAAGTGGCGACGTCTGAACTCTGGGTTTCCTTCTTCTTAGATCTCTGTGATGCCTGACGGATTTCCAGTGCAGCATAACACACATCTTCATTTTCTTCACTCAACTCCCTGCTGTAAATTACCTTATTCCCCCTTGTTTGGCCTCTGTTGTCAAGTCTTTCCTTGTTGGCTTTTGGCCCTTTAGCTGCAGGAATAAATACAGCATCAGTATAACCCATCCCACAATGCTTTAAAAGAAGACCTGGATAAAAAACAATAAGGTCCAAAAGAGAAACTATTCTGGCCATCAAAGTAAATACGATGAACCGAAGAAAGAAGTTATGTGTGGATAAAAGTGACATGCTGTAATTACCTGTTTTTTGACAAAGGTGATAAACAAGAAGGGAGGAGAGGAGAGAAGAGAAAACAGCAGAAGCTGGACACAGGGAGAACAGCAACCTCCAGCACACACCACAGTCTCGTGGAGTCTCAGGTTGATGAGGCACACTGGAGTCTGGATAAAAAACAAAGCTGTGACTATTAGCTCTGTGAGTGTATTGTTGTAATGCAAATATTTAGAAGAAAAAGTTGGAAGTATTCAGAGAATTATTTTGTGCCATATTCAGAGACCTTGAGATATTGAGATTTTAAAATGCTACGATGAGTTGTAACTATCTTGCCATGATGCAGATTTCCAGACACTATATACAGTATGCCGGTAGATACAATGGTTTCCTTAATATAATGTAAATGCACATCACTATAAGAGCACATTGTACTACTGAGAAGGGATTAGTTAGATAAACAGTTAAATTCATTGCATATGAACACTCAATATACAAAAGTAGGCTATTTTTCCATATAAGTTATATAATGGTACTTTTGACAGTAGTGTGCTGTGGACTTTTTTTTAATGTCCTTCCCTATTTCAATGTGACAATGCAAAAACTGACATTCACAAAGGAATGGTTTTGTGAGTTTGGGACAGAGAAAGTGGCCGACACAGAGCCGTGACCTCAAGCCCTTCCAGCATCTTTTGAACGAAGGTTTAAAACGCGTTTAAAGTTGAGAGCCAGACCGTATCACTGAACATCAGTGCCTGACCTCACTCATGCTGTCTTGGCAGAATGTGAACAGATTCAGCCAAGATCTGCTGCCAGGTTGTAAAATGTTGTGGGAAGCATGGCATTGGAATGAGATATTCTGCAGCTGCAAATGAGAGTAACATTCAGGAGTCCACATACTCATGGCCATGTAGTGCAACTAACACACAAAGAGAACACATAGAATGATACTCACTGATTAGGATCCTGGTTGTGTTACCATATTGGTAAACATATTGAGGAGTCAATTTTTCCAGCTTGATCTCTTCAGTTCCACAGTAGTAGAGACCCTCATCCAAATCAGTAATGTTCATGATCTGCAGGTCATAGGATTCAGAGGAGCCATTCCGCACCAAGTGGAAATGAGGAAGAGGATTCATAATATCTGCATCAGTCTTGTGTTTCCATGTATCAGGTTGTAACATTGTCTTTAGCACAAGAGATGGCTGGTTCACGTGAGAGCAGTTTCTGTACCACACTATGTACACTCCAGTAGAACTTTTACAGTCACAGTGGAGAGTGATGTTGTCTCCTGCTCCGACTGTCACCTCTGACACTGATCCAGAAATCCAGTCATGACTGCAAGAAACAACTCCTGGAATACAAACATAATCACAAAGCAAGTTGAGGTGTTATCAGAGTAACATTCTTTCACAAATACTCTGAATTCAGGTTGCTGTTCATCACAGCAGCACAGAGAATGTAGGCATGCATTCATTATCAAATACAGTCAATTTAATAATTTAGTCCACAATAAGGTTACTAAATCTTACCCAGGAGAACGAACAGAAATATCTGCAGCCCATCCATGTATGGTGATGACCTAGTTAGAAAGATGAGAGAGCAGGTCTCGCTACTGGATGTCATGTTCAGCGTGGACTTTTCCATTAAAGGAAAGTGAAGTTGTGATTGGTTAGTTGACTGGAACATTTTTTTCTATACTCTGATGTATAGATTAAGAAAAATTTCCTTAGAGTGAACTTTTACAAATACACCTTTTTAGCTGAGGTGTTGTTACATAATGGGCTAGATGGAAAGAATGACAATGTTTTGTAACATTTCTTTTGATGACACAACAATGGAACTTCCAACTGGGGAGTGAATACTTGTGCCTTTAGTAGTGCTTTTTTTGTGCTACAGAGTATAATTTGTCTTGGTGTATTAGTGGTGGGTTTATTTAGTTATTCTTTTTTTTTTTTATCCATATAAACCTGAAGTAGACAATGTTCCAAAAAACAGAAAGGTATGAGAATAAAGGTGCATCACTGGTGAGCTGGTCTACCAGAGGGAGCAAAGAAATGTTGTCTGCAAAAGCATTAAATTGATCATATTTAGTAGAAAGTCTGGCTAACGTAATGCCAGTATGAAAGATTTTTTTTTGCTAATGTGACACAGGATGTAAAATACTACAGTTTTACTGTCCTTACCTCATTTGAAGGATTAGACCCTACCCTATTAAGAAATATCTTTGCGCCCCGTTGAACCTTTTCTAACCAAACTGACCAGAAACCAAGGCATTTTTTTTGTAACTCCAGCAAAGCTCACATTACGACATCTGTACTTTCAGTCTCTGGTAGCACATATCACCTCAGCGGATATCTGCCTGAAGGGGTGTGATGATGGTGTCGAACCTCTGGTGATGAAAGGTACATGCAGACATGACAAGATGTGAAATGCTATGATCACTCTTGCTCTGTTTTACTGTTTTAATCGTATGCATGGTTAAGTGTGAGGTTTGAGTCTGAATGAGGACAAAGAAGCCTACCTTCGTTAAGTCAAATTTGGGTTTATTACTGTGTTTGCTCTGACTGACAGCGTGGACAATGTATTTTCATATCAAAGAACACTGTAACATCTTTTTATTTCCAGATGTCCAGGCCAATTTGTTGCCACAGCTTGATACATTGTGAGACTTTGTAGACTCACTGATAATATTACCCAGTCTATGAGGCTAATAATAATCTTTAAATATTTCCCTCAGGAGCTGGTAGAGCCCAGGCCAGAACTAGTACAAGAGAGATGGGCTTCATTTGGTGGCTTGAAACTTGACTACTAGTATTACTCTGCATCTTCAGGATGTGCAAATAGGCAGTTGTTTGCTAACATGTTCACTCTATCAACTTTACAAGGTGATAATGTGTCAATTTTGTGTTTACAACTTGTGGTGGTGTTGCCCCCAAGTGGTTAAAAATGAAGTTGATGCAGGTTTAATATGACTTCACTGACATTGGTGTCTGTGCTTGGAACAACAATGTGCATCTCTCTGCAAACAAATCTCACTCAATATGTGTACACTGAGTGTGTGCTGTCTGTGGTCCGGTGTGTGTGTGTGTGTTTACTTTTCCACTGATAAAGAATGAACACCTTCAGCAGGCCACTAATCTACAACTCCTACGTCTTCATCTAAAAAATACAACATTTAAAAAAAAAAAATGTTTATACGTTATTAGTAATAATGACCTGTCACACTACACTGTAAATCACAAGGGCGCCCACTGTTCATCTTCCTTTTTCACTCAGTCACCTAAAATACAGAAAACATCACTCAGTAAAACTTTTGTCACCCTCTGTTGCCAGTTGTACCTAAAACAAATCTTGTTTAAGTTTCTCCCTACCTACATTGGTTTCCTCGGTCCTTCCACTTGCTTGAGTCTGGGGAGGGGCTCTCTTGCTTGACATACAGGGGTTGTATTGTCTTGTCGCATTCTGGGACAGTGCCTCATGGTTTTGTGGTTGGGGAAAGAGAAGTTGAGCAGCTTGGGTCTACCAGTCGCCATTGTTCCCGTTGCAAAACACATGGGTCCCCCTTCACTTCCAGAGCAGTGGAGACATCGTGTTTGTTTCTGAGCTTGTCCACTGCTGGATATACCAGCTTTTCTGCTGGGAGTGTTTGACTTAGGTTGTGCTCTGTGTACCGTGGGCATATGTTTGAGACTGCACTAATGATAATTTTAACCGCTTCACAGCAAGGAGCCATAGGCTTGCAAAAGCCTTCCTTTGGCGTGTCTGCAGAATAAGACCCCTCTTCCCACAGTGGGATCTTGCATTTGAGCCCTTGGAGCTGGCAGGCCTACATGCTGTATTGATGAGCTTAGTTTAGGTTAGTTTAGCTTGGCTTAGCTTGGCTTAGCTTGGCTTAGCTTGGCTTAATTTAGCTTAGCTTGACTTAGCTTGCAATTGGTAAGTTTGCTCACACAGGTTGACATACTGTGACAGTTTCTAGACATTATTTACAGCATCGTTAAAATAAATTGCATGACAGCCATGAAGGGGGTGTCATGTAATGTTTCTGTTCTATTGTAACAGTATTATGTACTGACACGCTCTTGTCTGTTGTGACACAAATCACATGGTTTTGTTGCTACTTGAACAAGAAACATGTTCCTTACCAAAGAGGGTCAAAATCATTTTGTCCCCTAACCTTGTTAGACCAAGGATTTGGATTTTCTGACACTGCATGGGTCAGGACCAACACTGTATGGTAATTTTAAGCAATAAGACAATCCAGCAGTTGTAGTATATTTAAATTTAAGATGTAACGCTTTGTTGGGTAGTTTGGAATGGTCAGGTCGACTTGGAGTCAAACTTCTTCTTTAAGGCCTGTATCTGGTCTGTTACTGAACATCTCCACTAGAGGTTAGCAGAGTTTCACTAGGACTATTGTGGCTTACCTTGTGGAGATTGTGCCATTTGCACCTCTCTTCTTTAAGTTAAAATAAAAAATGTATTTTGTTTAACAACAGCAACAATCAACCCCAATCCAACCAAAAATGTCAAAAGATGTTTATTTAGATATTCAGATGCAGACAAACAGCATATCTTGAGTATAACCCCACTAATCATGGCATCTGTATAAGAAACCAGACTGTACATCTGTCTGCAAACAAATCATGCCCCAAGTGCAACCATACCTTGTATGTTCACACAAGGATAGGATGTGGTCACTGACATGACACAGATTCAGAAATAAACTGCATCTAAATGTAGCTGAGGAGGCTGCAGAACTGCTAAACCCAGACCACCATTTGGCTTGAATGTTAGTTATGTATGTTTTAGCAATAACTAACTAAATAGCTGACCATTGCTTCCATTTTGTAGCATTTTAGTACAACAAGCTAAAACAACACTCACTTCTGCTCATATGAGGGGCTGTTTCTCATTGTGGGTTTCCTGTGAGTTGGTAATACTTGGAGTTGTGTCAGGCCATGGGTGAAGGGTACATGAGCTGATGGTTAACTTAACAGGAAATTGCCTGTAAACAGCCTTCAGGTCTTGTTGCAGAAATCATCACTATCAATCATCGGTTCACTGAAGTCTGGATCAAGCACAAAGTTGTGTCAGTTGTGTCAGTTGTGTCCGTTTGTGTCAAATTTGTAAAGTCTGTGTACAAAACTTCTTCCTGTGTGTTCACAGGTATGTTAGTTGACGCACAACCAAGTAACCCAGATATTTCCAATAAATACTGTTGGATTTGAAATAAATTGCAGAGGTATTTTCAGAAGCTTTCACTGAGCAGCCAAAAAATTACACCATTCCCACCATTATCTGCTCTGCCAAGAGAAATGCTCAGCGTTATTGGCATAATAGTGACCCTGCACTATTTGTTTTGGACTGTTAGTGGCCCTCGTTCAGCATTGCCTGTAAAGTACAATGTCTCTAAATATGGTTTATTAGATTTTCAGCAATAAATGCTATGTGTAATTTTTCCCCAGTTTGAGCCTGTTTCCTCAAATGTAAAATTATTTCAATACTAATTTTAGCTGCATTTTTGTGTGGTGGACATGATGTTTCACCTGCGTACATTAATATAAGTGCACATCAGTATCAGTTTACCACTGTGGTGCTCATTTAGTCAAATCATGGCATTTGCTATCACTGCTATCACATTCACACATATATATTTCAGGCTAAAAAACAAGATTCTTACCAAATATGATCCTTGTTGTAATGTGGTCATGACTGTCCCCCCCCCACCTTGATCTGTCCAGCTCCGCAATAGCAACGACCCTCATCAGAGTCAGTAATGTGCTCGATCAGCAGATCACTGAATGCAGAGAACTGGTTCTTCACCAAACGAAAGTGAGGGAAGGATTTCAAAACATCGGTGTCTATGACTGAAGAACAGGAGAGGCCTGGTTCTCATGAGAACAGTTCCTGAACTGTGCTTTTCTGTGTTCTCCACTTGATAATTTGCCATCACCGGACAGGGTAATGTTGTCTCCTGGTCTGACTGACACCTACAACAGTGATCCAGAAATCCAACCATGACAGCAAGAAACAACTCCAGATCAATGTTACAGCTTTCTACATTACAGCAAATATAAGTTACTGGTCAACAGAACAACAATGATCATAAGTAGGATTTAAAAGTCAAAATGGGACAATTATATTGAGTAATTATAATGAAATCTCAGATCAGAAGAATTACTGAAGAGAATTCAATTTAATTCAGTTTTATTTATATAGCGCCTTCCACAATCAAAATTGTCTCAAAGTGCTTCACAGAGACCCAGAGCCTGACCCCAGAGCAACCTCGAAAAAACTCCCTTTTAACAAGAAGAAACCTTGAACACAACCTGGTTCATATGGGGGACCCTCCTGCCGAGGGCCGGGCTGGGTGAAAGGAGGAAAAGGAGGAAGAAAGGACAACTAGAGAACAACTGGAAGACTACAAAGTCCATCCATACGCAATGATGAACACATTTCTGACATTTCCTGTTTACTAATGTCATGACCTGAGCTGACATTTCCATCAGAGGAAGGGCAAGTGGTGATTGGCTCGTTCTTTTCTTCTGTGGTTGTTTCCTAAAGGTGTGGGTGTCACTGATCTCAATGTTATGTTGTGGTCACTGATATGACCTGATACAATAACGCATTGTACCTCCAAATGTAGCTGTGGTGGCTGCAGAGCTGCTTTAGTTCTGACTTCATTGATCATGCTCTAACATCACCCTGCTCAACATTCAGTGATGACTTACACCATGTGAATCCTTTGTAAAGTTTATGATTCTGATTTGAATGGTTTTTGATCTAAAATAATGTATTGATTATGAGGAGGGAAAAAAAGTTAAAAACCAGGAGCTTTTCTATTTTCTTTGGTTTGATATGTGTGTTTGTGTCTATTGTCAGTCTGTACTACTACCTGACTCCTGAGAGTCTGTTTGCATGTTAAGTTATATAAGGGTCTGTTTGTCATTGTGGGTTTCCTGTGAGCTATACTCAACACCAGGTGCTAAATAATATGCTTGCAGTTGGCTTTATAGTCAGCTCTGTATATTGTCGTGGCACTTCTTGGAATAAGCATGACAGGGGCATTCTTCCATAAATAAGCTAACTTGTACCTATCTTTGGTTTTGTGTATGACCTTGTATTCTCTGTAGCAGAATCGGTTCCTACACAGCAAATACTTGGTGTAATATCAAACTGTACTGGTGAAGGGTCGGGGATGATGGCTAACTTGAGATCAAAACAGGAAATTGCTTGAAAACAGCTTTCGTGTCTTGTTGTAGACAAGCAGCCATCATGACCATTATGAAATGTTCCACATAGATTTTAATAAAAGAAAATAAAGAGTCTCTGTTATTGTCAATAACAAACAAGTTTTTTTTATTGATTTATTTATTCTCATCAATTTTCTTATCACGTTTTTAATCTCTTATTGGGGGCGGCTGTGACGCAGCAAGTAAAGAGTGCGGCTTTGGACTTTGGACTGGCCTGAGCTCGGGGGATTGCCAGTTCGACCCCTCGACCGCTCCCCGGGCGCCTTAGTTGGCAGCCCTCTGCCCCAGCTTCTCTAATGCATGTGCATGCTTGTGTGTGTTTTGTTCACTTGGTGTGGGTAAAATGCAGAGAATAATCAATATCCCCAGTTGAGGGATAATAAAAGTTATGGGGAAAAAAAATGGTGTAAGGAAATAGAATGCACAAGATGCATCTGTTCTTTGAAGAATGATCGATTAAATATACACAACACACTATGGATACTGCCAAGTATCAGAGTCAGACTGGAATACCAGAACAAACCCAGGTGGGCTGCTGCACCGGTGTTGTCCATGGACGTCCAGAAATCTGTGAAGTTTCTACTGGTCATCTCTTTTTGCCAGTCATTCGGGGTGTTCATCAGACTGTGCTGTGTGCGTGCTCTGTGACTGAGCCCACTGGCCAATCACAACAAAGTTTCAACCCTCACTGACCCGACCTTTACACCCATGCATGTAGAGATGGGATCTACAGCTCCTTCATGGGAGCCGGATCTTTTGGATCCGTTCCTTTCAATGGGTTGTTCAAAAGGCTGGCTCATTTTTTAATTTATTTATTTTTACGTCACCAGCCACTCACTTTAAATGAAGCGTGTCCTCCCCCTTCTGAGACTGCTGCGTAGACACTCAATGAAGCCAGTGTGGACTACTCAGATGACATCATGCGATATTTGCTTATCAAATAAGCACCGCACATGTACTCTGCCGCACTCCTCCCCTTGTGCCTGTTTTCCGTCTCACTCAGTGGAGTAGAAAAGGAGGAGCTTGTGTGTGCATCTGTGTGAAACAGCAATAAAAAAAAAAAAAAAAGGACGGCTCGCAGCTGTGAATCATTGATTGTGTTAAAGAGCTGCTCAGTAGATTCGGTTCTTTTGTGAATGTCACAACTCTAATGTAGAGTCATTAATCATTGATCATCTGGAGTGGCATGGACGGCTCCATGGATACAAGCTACACCATCTCAGCTGCATCAAAGCTGGCAACGTTGTGACCCAAAGTACAGCGAGGCATTTATTTAAGTTTGTAGACCCCCGTGATGTTGAGCAAAGACGGAGATGTTGCCTCATGCGATGCCTCCATGTGTTTTAGTAGAGGCAGTCGGGCCCCTCCAGCTAATCAATGAAAAATGAATCAGACATCCAGAGGGTTGGACTCATTCTCCCTTCCTAGTGTACCCATACTAATGACAATATTGTACACTGTGCTCAACAACAGCAGAATGTTGTCATGTCTCAACCCAAGCATGAAGTAGAACTTAATTATAATGTGGAAATGATCCACGCTCCTCAGTTTGTCCGTTCTCCACTTGTTTCTTCATTCAAACATGAGGTTCACGTTAGAGCATTACAGTATAGGCCAAGTTATCACCTTGTAAAGTGAAACGTTTTATGTTATAACAAGAAGTTTTCACATTATAATATAAAAGGTTTCACATTATAAAAAGATAAAAACTATATTGTTATAACAAGAAAAGTTTCTGGCTAAGGCATGATGACTTTGTATGTCAGAATAAACCAAAAGTATCAGTATTATAACGTGAAAATAATCTTGTTCTTTTCCTGGTGTGGCAGCAATGGGCTTCTGTTCTACATCCTAGAAGTATTGATGGCAGAGTAAGTGCTGTAGTCCAA
>JBBMJY010000020.1:12446800-12493441 GCA_037833715.1 Toxotes lorentzi | reverse complement strand
GCAGGTCATAAGAATCAGAGGAGAAGTTCCTCAAAAACTGAAACTTAGACCTCAGATGATCAGTAGTTGACAACGATATTGTTTGAAGAACAAGAGTTGGCTGGTTCTCATGAGAACAGTTTCTGTACCACTCTATGTATACTCCAGTTGATGATTTGCAGTCACAGTGGAGAGTGATGTTGTCTCCTGGTGTGACTGTCACCTCCAATACTGATTGTGAAGTCTGATCCTGACTGCAAGAAGCAACTCCTGCGATACAAACACAATTGTAAAAATAGATCGAAATGTGCACATTGTGACAGGATCTCACAACAGAAGGTGCTGGTTCCCGTTAAACTTAATGACAATGAGAATGTAGAAATAAATTATCTTGAAAACAAAACCTAAGAACTGTAATTTTGTCAACAAAATATTTCATCAAAAGAATTACCTAAGAGAATGACCAGAAAAATGCACAGCCCATCCATGTGTGATGATGACAGAGAGTTGACAGACAGCGAAGCACATTTACTGACAGATATGAAGACCCTGGTACACTTTTCCTTTAAAGGAAACACAAGTTGTGATTGGCCAGTCGAGTGGAACATTTTGCTCTGTGGTTGTTTTCAATGAGTGAGATGGTAAATTACATTTTACATTGATGTTTCCTTCCTGAAACTTGATAACATATACAATCAGTTAAAACCCTGGCAACACCCGTTGTCTACTTGTGCAGCGTATTTGGTCCGACTTATTACAGATATGGAGATTATTATGAACGTAAACCAAAAGCAGGTCATTCTCAAAGTATGAGATAAAATATGTGGTTTAACGGTGCAGAACTTCAACTCCAACCTCTTCCAGAGAGACTGTCCTGGGAAAACTATTGTCATCAATGACAGAAGTTGCTAGTGTGGACATCTGATGTTTTTTCCAATCACAGCAATCTGAAATGTATGTTTCTCTTCACTTTCTCTATTTTGATGTCCACGTTTTGTGGTGTGACACTGTGCTGCCACAGCCAAATTATTTTAAACACAACGCGGACCACACCACAACAGTTGTGCCTGTGTATCTGCATGTATACACATGCTTCTGCTGAGGTCCACATTTTGGGGCGTGAAGCTGTGAAACCACTGACGAGTTATTTTTAAAACAATGCATACCATGTATGTGGTGTTCAGAGTGTCATTTTGATACTAAATTACATCATAACATCTTTTACTTTCCCTTTCTTTTTTTCAGATTAGTTTGCTTCCACAGTTCGACAAACGTGACACTTTCTAAACCTCAGTGACACAGCCCATCGGCAAATAACGTTTAGTTATTAATATACTTGCTTAGCCAAGCAAGTATATTAAGCTGGAATCTCCAGAATTAATAGATTATTGATTTTATCTCCACTTCTGAAATTCATTTTGAAACTACATTAATCTTTTCTTTGGAAGGATTAGATTAGTTTTTTCCATCTGAGACCTACAATGACAGGGTTTTGGACCACATAAACTTAAGGTACAATCACATAGATGTTCGAGGAGGTTCAGTTGTAGAAAGAACTAGAATTATATGCCTCCGGCAGCCAGTCAGGTTGCAGTTTACATCCATGTCTGTCCACAGTCATATAATAAATGCAGCAAACTATTGACTTGTATGATTCCAGTGGATAATTTCCGGTGAGAAGCATTTTATCTTCACTTGGAGAGTATTCTTCGGACATGGATGTAACTGCAGATCTGTACAATCACTACCACAGTTTCAAGGTGGGTGCCAAAGACTAGTGTCACCAATTCAGTATCCGACCAAACGTGAAATATAGTTGCAATCTCCCTCCCTGAGTTCAACCCTGAGTCTAAGTGAATGTTTTATCCAAATTGTACTTCAAGTCATTCCTGAGATATCAGGTTCGTAAGATTGTGACAGATGGACGGACAACCCTAAAACTCAATGCCTCTGGGAATGGCTGTCACCAGTGTAGGGGCATAAAAATGCTGATCATACTACAAAAAAATAGCTAGTTTTTGTGTTTTTAATTTTGTTGGTGAGATGCTTGTTTGTTATCGTTCCAATAATGATACTAAATAAAGGTCTGCTCGAACTTTTACATGGAAGACTGTTCAGTCCTGTCTCCTAAAGATTATGTTCATATACAATGAAACTGCAACAGCTAATATGTTTTGTAGGAAACGAAATTGCAACTAAATTACGTTTTCTATTAACATAATGAGGAAATGTTTTTAATTGCTGTATTTGGCAAGTCAGTAATTAGGACTGGGAAACTTGGATTACACCGGAAGCTCTGACCCAACTGAATCAGAGGCTGCAGGGCCGCACAAAAAGTCATAACGGAGATGTACGATGCGATCAAAGCTTTCCAGCTAAAACCTGTGGCACCTGTGGAAGTCCCAACTGGAACAGCACTTAACCTTTGCCATCTTTGCCAATCCTTTCACCACCGATGCGGTTCACCGATGACAATGAACCGCAGCACCTCCAGATGGAGAAAACAAATAGGTAAGCATTCTTAAAAGTCTTCAGGTATATAAAATATTAAGAATAGGTACAAGGTAATATGTGTGCATTCTAGGTGTTGTGCCTACATTTTCTTTGTTTTCTGTTTATTGTTATATGCAGAGATTGATCAGTGGATGAGGATGGTGTGTGATATGGTGTGTCCGGGTGACACACCATAGAGGAATCTACTTGGTGCATGTGGGGCCAGGCTGCACCAGCTCATCAACCTGAACCAGAACCTGACCAGTATACTTACAGATAGTTTTGGTTGCAAAAGTGATACTGTTAATTGAAAACCTTATATATATATATATATATTTATACTACTATTGTGTATTACTTTGTATTTGTACTCAGTGTGCGTGCAGGTGTGTGTTAATGCAGCCCCATGATGCACAAGCATGTGTTTTTGTTATCAAACTGTTTTTTTTTTTTTTAAATAAATTGTACAATAATTTTACACTTGAATACTTGCTTGCCATTATTTTTCCTAGACCTATACTTTCATAGCTAGGTATTAATTATTTTAAAAACGAATAATAATCAAATCCAGAAGTAATTATATAATATGATAAAAGAGTAGATACATTTATATAGTCTTACAGTTACAACCGGCCCTTTGTGGGTACCTATAATGCTGATGTGGCCCGGGATGAAATTGAGTTTCTCAAAGCCAGAGTCAACCAGGGTGATCAAATCCAAACAGTAGTGTAATTCTGCAATCATACAACTGTCTTGAGTTTTCTGATGTTGGGATAGCTTGCAGGTCATCAACATGGCAGTCCTTCCCATCTCTGTCATCTGAACCATACGAAGTGAACGTGACATGGAATACTAAGGACGCACTTCCTCTTTCAAGATCTAACCAGTCTTAAGTTTTGTTTGTGTTTTGTACGCTCAGCCATCCACCCCAACCACCTCTCACTGGCTTGTGGGTATGGTAAATGTATATCAAAAGTATAATCATTTAATAGTATAGAAACATATATTTTAGGGGACGGGGCTGACAGCCAATAAAGGTGCAACATGTACAGTTTGCGCTATGAATATGGATTCTTCTTTTAGGAAAAGGTCATTTCTTTCCCATTACAAAAATGGGTTTTGACTGACCAAATTTTAAATCCACAACTACTATTGTGTCATTCCTAGAATCTACTCCGATCTAGTGATCAACATTAATGGCTTTGATTCAAATACATCCGCTGACCAAACACTGAGACCTCACAAAACTAGGACACACAGATGACACTAATGGCCACGGTCCAAACACAAATGCCTTTAATGAGGCTCTGTGTTAACATAATAGACTACTTGGTATAACGGTTCTTTTACAGATATGAAAATATACCAAAACGATTTCATAGAAATCTTTGTTTGGACCTGAAAACCAAAGCAGATGACTTGGCTGCTTATTTAGTGAATTGGCAGTTGACTTTGACTGAGTATGTCTTCCTATTTGCTCTCTGAAACACAATGCCCTGCACTGCCTGCTGGGAATCTGAAAACAAACAATTTATCTTGATTTGCACGTCTTTTAAATGAAAAAAAAAAAGAACATACTGTTGGCATCATGCTCATAGCCTTACCTACTTAAGGCTAAAATAATATGTGGAAATCTGAACGATGTCTGAAATTTTGACGGTTCCACCGCTTAGAAAAAGATTTTAAAGGATTGCCATGCTGACTACATTTTAAAAAAACATGAGACTAGAACTGCAGTCCAAGGAGAGTGGTAAACAGAAAAGGTGTGTGACAGAGTGGTGCTTAGATGATGCTGATTAAAATGAACTAAGGCTGAAAAATTAACACAACTAACATCCCAAGTCAGGCTAGAAAGGAAGCTTAACAGATTATATTTCTGTGTGTGTGCATTTATTTTCACAATACTGTTGCTACGCGTGTTGGTGCGGATGTTATTCAGAGGATTTTCAGCTTTGCTGTTTTCAGCTCTGGCCCTTCTGCAGGGGGCTGCAGAAACCACAACTGTTTCCATCCACTTATCAAACGTCAACTACTTGGTCAACCACTGCAGCCCTATACCATAACTGTGAGTGTCTGTATGGGTGTGTGTGTGTATGTGTTTGGCATTTGTTTCTGCAAATTGCAACTACACAGGAAACTGTTTACTCAGGCCTCCAGGGCTGTGCGAACATTTAGACATTTGTTTGAGACGTGCAAATCATTACTTACAGAATGACTCTCTCGTTAGTGTAATGATGTTGGCTTCATTATTGTGCACTTTATTTATTTACTTTCATTAACCAGGGTGGTCTCTTGAGACTGAATTTTTTTTTTTTTGCGAGAGAATCTTGGACAAAAAAGCAGCAAAATTATGTTCTGAACCAGCATTTACACAAAGACGATAAATGAAGAAAAGTGGGGGGAAAAAAAGATGATTAGAAGCAAATCATTTCCTTATCAAACGATTCATTAAAAATGCAGATAAAACAAAGCATGTGACCCTCTGTCATTAGAAAAAAAGTCTGAGGTTGTGTTTAAAAGCATTAAAGGTCACTAGTGTGTGTCATTTCTTTTTTTTTTTTTTTTCAATTCACTCAAAGAAAATGGAGCTGCCCACACAAGAGCTCTTTTACCAATCTCTGTACATAGCCTTGGTACAGACAATAGTAGGGAGTCTGTGGAGCACAAGCTGTAGCCTGATGGTGGTGTTAGCACATATTAGGAGAGATATGATGGAAGGTGCTAAGAGCTACCCTTCTTATAAATGAAGAAGTAATAGGAAAGTATTTGTCTGCCTATTGTTAAAGAGGGTCAGCACATACAGTATGTTTATATGTAATATAACACTCAGTCAGAATTCAGCTTTAGTTTCAGTTTCTTTCGCAGGCTGTCAGTGAGAGCTTCAAAAAGCTCACTGACATCCACCGGGAAACAAAAGTATTTTTGATATGTCTTTTTTATATATCTGCTTTTATTGGCAGATCATTAGTCAATATACTGCATGACTCCGCATGTATGGTGTTTGTTTTTCTTTTTTAGGGCATTGACTGCCTTTTATGTGGATGTGTGGAATCTGTGTGTGTGTGTGTGCCTGTGTGTGTGCGTGATATGTGCATTTGTTTGTACACCTTGTCTGTGTGTTGAATACCTGAATGGATGTTTATATCCCCAATGACACATACAAGGTCAGCACTGTCCTGCACTAAAGCGGCTGTTAACGGAACTTCAGCTGCCAGCTTGCAAGCTTGTATTCTCTGTCAGTGCCACTAGATGGCGATGTGGCTATTTATAGAGGTCATTAGAGACAAACTGCTTGTTTAGTACATCTAGCACATCACTGTACTCTGTAGCACTGTATTTGCAGCCCTACAGCCCACTGGAGTATATTAATTGTATATGAATGGTGAAAATAACTGTATAAAATAACAGTGATTTTCACGCTTTATGGCCAAAGGGCAGGCTTGATTACAGCCCTTATTTGGTATTTTCTGCTTTGCCATCGCGCATACGATTCAGATCCAATCGGGCAGTTGAAAATATGGCACTATGGCAAGAGGTTAAACATCTTTGAGGATTTCAGGAAGCTTTTGAGCATCAACACAAAGGCTGACCAATTGAGGCAAACTAATGATTTTACTTAATCATAAGGCAAAATGCTACAAGATTTAAAGTATGTGCAACCACAAATATGATAGAAGCTTAATTTGAACACAACAGTCCACCTTTTGGCACTGCATTTATATTCTGATGTCTCTTTTCTCTTCCTCCTCTCTTCTTATCTCAGCCTTCTCAGAATTTTTTCTGAGTTTTGATAAACAAGGTAACAACATGCACGGCCTATCCAAATGCAATTTGTTGTTTTGTAAATTCTGATACAGGTTATCGCCTCACTATGCATCATGGAGTCACCACGCTTCATCTCAAATTACTTCCAGGACCGTCAGTGGCTCAGTGCACTCAAGACAATAAAACTGCACCACAATTCCACATCACATTTTGCATATTATTACTACTATAATTCTAAGTTTTGAATGGAGAGGCCTCTGGTTCTGTAATGCAGTGAAAAGTTGGAGTTTTTCGTTAACTTGACCCGCAAGCCCAAGAATATCTGCACCTCTAGTTTTACCATGGGATTCTTCTCTAAAGAAATCCTCTTAAGCCAAACACACAGCTGGGCGACCTCAGTAATATTTGTGTTTTCACCTGCTTTGATTCTGAAGCAAACCTTTACGGACAAATGTGCTGTCAACTGGCCTCTTATGCCTTCACTGATGTTTTGTGTCTGCTTCGTTGTGGTTGAATCGGTCGACTCTACTCCTTTAATTTGCCTTACAATTGCATTTTTCTTATCAAGGTCTGCATACAATGTGTCTTTTGCGGCTTAAAAAAGCAGCCTTTTACTAACTGTGCCTCCGAAAAGGATTCGTTGTCCTTGGAAGATCCATGCAATCTCAATAGTCGCCTCAGTTAAATGCTTTGAGGTGAAGGTTGTTCTTCGGATGAATTTGTGCTGCTCACAAAGCAAAGCATAATACTGCTTGATTTTGATGCACCTGAGGTTACTCCAAACATGAATTATTATTATTTAATTCTGTGTGCATGGCTTGGCAGTAGCATTCCAAGTTACCAAGCTGAAACCATGACTTTTATTTATTTTTTTTTTTGCTCATGACAAGAAAAATATCCTTTCTTTTTTGGTTTTTACTGACAACTTACGGTTTAGTGACCTGCATCAAACCCTCTAGGACTAACACTACTATGGAGATTACTAAATGAAGGAAACATATATATTGTTAGCACCTGCATTACCTTGTGAAACACACATTACAGTATTCACCAACATAAAAAAAAATAAAATTAAACTTCAAGAACTGAAAGCGTATAGCAGAACCAAGCTCTATTCCAGTGGGAAAGATAAAGAAAAGGGCCAAAAGCCACTCCTCCCACCAAGACATCCCATCAAGGTCAATTTGTGGCACTTTCTCATCTTGCCTGAAGTGCACTGCACGCCTCATCTCGTGAATACACATTTTAACAACGGGGAATCGGTCTATCAGTGAGACACATTCAGTCCTCGTGGCCCGCCCGCTCAGGCAGTCTGGAGAACAGGACAGAACAGCTCTGCAGCAGCTACGTCACTGTGGAGCCGCAGACACATGAGACAAATTGCCCGAAATCATTCTCTGGGTGACTCCCACTTAGCTCCTTTCACGCAGAGCCAATTTTGAACAAACACACACACATATGATCATGCACACAAAGAGCTGTAGACTCATGGCGTTACCATACACGCATCCACCCACCCGCGCGCACACATATGCATACAAACGCTCACTCATACTCTCACGGCATGCCAAAACTGGGGTCACTGCCACTCGTGGTGAATGAGTGCCAAACAGACTTAAGCAGATGAAGAGATGAGGGGAGCCCAAACACACACTGTCTCTCTCTCTCTCTCTCTCTCTCTCTCTCTCTCTCTCTCTCTCTCTCTCTCTCTCTCTTTCTCTCTGTCTCTGTGTCTCCCTTTGTGTGTGCCCTCGATCCCCCTCATGTCTGTTTGTCTCAGTGCTTCAGCCTAAACTGACGCTGTTTTTCACCCATTAGCCTTATTAATCTTTTAATCAGTGAAGTGTTCACGCTCGTTAGCATCGGGGTTAGCCGCATGTCGACCCAGTGGGGATTAACATTCAGCAGGTTAGTCATCATGTCAGAAGCCTCAGAAGCTAAACGCATCCCATTAGCAGCCAATAGGTGACTTGTTCTCATTTACCGATCAATACGAGATAATCACACTTAGTGACATTTAAGAAAGAAGCTCGGCATGGAACTAAAACACATTCACATTCAAACACTTGCAGTGCACGCACAAAAGAAACCCACACGCACTGACGCGCACACACAAAGTGAAGAAGTGCAGCAGGTTAAATGAAGCGAGGGAGACAAGGAGGGACGAGTTAAATGAAGGAGAGAAGAGGAGCTTTCCCCTCCACCTCATTCTAATCTGTTGTGATTGTATCCATAGTCAGGTCTGTCCAGGGCCAGATGGTCCACAACACACACGCACACACACACACGTACACAGTCATGAACAAGGATGCCCAGAAGCCTAAATTCTCACAGGAAAGCAATCTGAAATACAGTAAATTTGCTAAACCTTTCAATGCACAATATTACAGTAAATTGGTGGAAATAGAAAAGAAAGTAAAGGCTTAAGATATTCAATTAGAAAAGGGAAAATGAAAGATGAAAGAGAAGAAAAACAGAGAAAGGGCAGTATAAAGACAGAGCAGAAGGAAAATAAAGGACAAAATAAGACTTCTCCTTTTTTTTTATCTCCTCTTGTGTTGTTGCAGCATGTGACTGTTTCGACCCGCTGGCGAAAGGGTTTGTGTTCAATCAAACATTCCTCTGAGACGGAAATTAGAGTGCTCTCTTTGGAGCCTCACGGCACACAAATTCACACACATGCTCAAAGCCTCGGACTCATACACACACACACACACACACACACAGACACACACATTCCGGCCCGTAGCACATGGACTCACATGTATCCACACACACTGTCTTTCTCTGAATAACCAGAGAATGCTTGCCTTCCTAGCTGGCTGGCTGGATGCTCAGGGGCAAGTCTGACATGAATCCCGTCTGATGCCTGTTTTTGCACTACGATAATTCAATTAGGAGCGAGGATGGCCCATGCACTGCTGCACACACCGGTCAGAAGTTGTGCCAAATCCCCAGGCCACGGGCTTATAGTGAGAAGAAGGATACATTGCATGTTGTTACCTGCATGCGCTGACAAGAAGAGACAAGGCGTGACCTATGGGGCATCTTAGCCGGCTCAGTGGCAATATGAGCAGACCGACTCCACAGGATGGTTGCTTAGATCCACTAAATCACGGACGCACACATTCATATACACGCAACACATTTTATTTGCAAAAAATATGGCTGTAATGGATGAAAACAGTTTGCATACATACAGTATCTATAGTGGGGAAAACAGTTTGCACACATACAGTATCTATAGTGGGCACTCTGCATTCAAATTTCTGTGTCTATAACTACTAACAGGCAACAAATTAGGGGGAAAAAAAACTGAATAAATAGAGTAGAGAAACATAACAAATGCAGATGCTTCCGTACATGGCACAAAGGGTCACTGAAAGGACTGATGTGTCTAAAAATAATGTGAATCGTGTGCTATGCTGAACCCAATTGAACACCTGAGGAAAGCTTTGAACCGATGTGTTAGACAGCGCTCTGCACCACCATCATCAAAACACCAAATGAGGGAATTTCTTTGCTAGAAAGTGTGTTCCATCCCTGTAGAGGTCCACAGATAATGTTTATGCAGCTTGTGGAGGCCTAACAACTTAGTGTATTTCATGTTGTTTTTTTCTTTATATGTTGTTTATTCCATTAATTTGACACCCACGTATATCTATATTAGGCAGAGCAAGTTTATCTGTGTGGCACCTTTCAACAAAAAGACAATTCGAAGTGATTTACCGTATACAGGAAACACAAAAAAGTATAAACAGAAATATGGCAAAATATTATCTCTGTTTCAAACTGAGTTAATGCTGCACTATACATTTTTCAAGATGATTTTTTGGGCATTTTTGCCTTTATTGACAGAGATTGAAAATAAAGAAAAAAAACAGGAAACATGGGGAGAGAAGTGGAGACGATGTGCAACAAAGGCGCCCAGCTGGAAGTGATCATGTCCCGTGCGTCTTAATCACAAAGCCACCAGAATGCCCAGAATACCGTATTCTCAGCGAAGCTAAATATAAAATAGTCATTAGGTATTTACTGATTTGCTAATATTTAGATAATCAGAGTAGCAAAATCAGCAAAATGATTCTCACATGAAATAAATGAACGCTCAGTGCTCACACACAATAAAAAACCAGAGCACTCATTCACAAGCAGATTGCATATGGTCATCTGCACCGAAAGAGAGAAACAGAAAACTCACTCATCCATAAAAAAAAAAAATCTTGCCCCCCCCACCCATCACCACCACACAGACATGCAATGCCTAGCGTTTCTTGTCCTCCTTCTACTTCGCTGCTCTGCTAATGTCATTCTTGACATGACACCAATGTTTTTTCCTCCTCATAGATGTTGAGGTGCAGTGAACATCATGTCCTCTTAACTAGGGCAAGCAGAAGGCCAGCATGGTTGTTTCCATACTAAGGATTTCATGTAAGCATGTGTGTGTGTGTGGAAGTAGGAGTGCTAGTGTGTTGTTCCTGGTGTCTTTAAAAAGGAACACTATTGTTGGAGGGGAGATTGCGCCACTGAAAGCAAAATTCACTCAGGAAGCATTTGTTCCGGGAGGAGATGAGTAAGGAGATGAGCTGTTTTTCCTACACAGACATGCACACACACAAGACCACACTCTGAACGCACAAATACACACACAAAGATGCGCGGACTACAAGGTCTCACACACGCTCACACACTTACATACACCCCTCCTGAGGCGGAGAGAGGGGAGATGAGTTAATGGAGGGTTGCAGGTAGTGGATGATCTTAAGGGTGTCTTATTTTTAGGGGGAGATGGGAAGCAGAGAGCTTAGACTGCACCCCTTTTACAGATGAAAACTACACGAGACATGAAAAATAGATGAATGTTAAGGCTTCCTTTTGGATTTATAGAGAGACCAAGGTAGGAGAAAGACAACACAGGGTAATGACTGAAGATGGAGGTTATTTATCCTTTGTCTGAGTGATTTCACTGTGACCCCCCTCAGGGCACTTTGCCTTAAAGCACGACTGAAGCCATGCACACACACGCAAACGCACACAAAGACACACATGCAGTTCACAAGTTCAACAGGACCCCTTTAACATGTGAACAGATCACATATGGTGCTCTTTACAAGGTTAAGCATGCACAGTCTAAGTCTGTATTCTTTATTTTAGCAAGTTATTCCCACTGAGATAGGAGGAAAGGCAAGCTGAGAACATAGCAGGACATAAAGATCTTGTAAAGGCAAACAATGTGGCTAGAAAGAAAACAGAAATGAAAGTGAGAAAGACAGAGTGAGAGAGAGATGGGAGGTAGTACAATCTAAATGACATACAGACAGAAACTAATTCAAAGCCTTAACAACTCCCAACAGAATCATCTTTCATAGTTGCACCAACTGCTTTGAACTCCATGAGAAGAGCTTGTTCTTTAAATCTGAAATCTTCCTGCAGGCTGTTCCTCACAGTGAGGGCAGGGATCGAGATATATTTCTACACCATATTTGTAGACAAAGCTTTTGGGACAGTCAGCAGAAGGGAATCTTGGGAACTCCTGCTGTAGCCACTTCTACAGTTTATTTTTTGTAATCTAAACACATAAATAAGTGGTGTACAGACAGAATGGATTCATGAATAAATATAAGATACCACAGTGACTGAGCATTCATATGAAAAAAAAAAAAGTCTGTTCAGTTCTGGGGTTTTTAGTACTTTTTTTTTATTTGCAGTCCCTAACAAATCTCAGAGTACTATGATAAATAGTGTCTCATATGCAGAGACACGGAGCAAATGTGCAAACCCAACAGAACTATATAATCACTGCACACACAAAAACATTTTTCCTCAAAATAAACTGCCAACCTTTAGCCTCAACTTTAAGAGATGATGATAATCAGAATGAGCCATATGGCTTTTTTACTTCTACTTTTTAATTACCACTGAAATGACCTTTTTGACAGAATTTTTCTTCTGTCTTTTAAACGACTTTTAATCAGAGCCAAGCTTGCAATTTAAGAGGAAAAAAAAGTTTTTGAAAAGAATATTTGAGTGTGGATATGGAGCTATAGATAGAGGAAAAAGGAGCACACGTGCATGTAAAACAATTAAAAATATATTAGTTAACGGGTCTAAATAAGAAAGCTTAATCTTAAAAACTAATTGTACCACAAAAGTGCTGCTTTACTCTCCAGCGATTTTGCGCAAACATATATAACTGCATCATCAGCATAAAAGTGTTTCTTGCCTTGTTACAAAACTCATAGTGAGTAAAAGTTAGCCCTGATGTTGACTGAAACTAAATGTCTTCTTCTATTGCGGTAATCCGACATTTCAGTTGAAACAATTTTTTTGGTTTCATATTTTTATGTTTTGTTTTTTTTCTCTTTTGCTTTAATAGTTTATTTCCCTGGGAAAAGTTCAAGCAACCAGTTCTTCAAATGAAATGGCCAAATAGATGCCAAGAAGCATTGTCTGATCCAACGCCCATATCAAGGACAACATCATTTGTCTGAGCATCGCAAAACTGTGATGAAAATTACACAAAGTGCTGTTAAGAAATCTGTTTTATTATGTGACAACACTCTGGGTTTGGTTAGGTCAGGCGCGGAAAAGGAAAGATTACGAAAGATCACAGCATTCTGTCCCATAAAGGATCTGATATCGCCTGTTTGCATTCATTTTCATTTACTGCCCTCTTGTGGTTGCAGTAGGCTGTTGTCTCTGGAAGCTAGGTCGACTACTAGCTTTTAAATTTATAATTTCTGTCATTTGCATTGCCGATAATCCTTTATCTCCTCGTATTAAATAGCTGAATCGCACCTTGAGATGGTGGTTTTGGACAGGTGGGGGGGAGTGTTTGGTCTGGTTGTGCAGCTCTGCTTGTGTATCTGTAAAAGTCACCGCACGCCACTCGTGTTGTTTTCAGGCACCGCTATGTACGGTCTAATGCATGCACACATGAATGCTTGTTCACGTTGCCTGTGTGGTTCACTGTACTCGAAAGTGTGTGCACACGCGTGGTAGGTACAGTATGTGTGTGTGTCATCTGGCCTGTGTTAGCACTTTGATGTGATCTGATCATTTGTGATCTGTGCTTTTGGGGCCTCAGTGGCCTGTGGGATAAAAAAAACACCATGGTGTCATCATGTTTTAAATCTCTCTCTTCTGCTCTGCTAATTGGTAAGAGCCACAGGCCCCACTACAAGACAAATGTAGCGCCATCAGGTCCACAGGGACTCTGGTGTGTGCGTGCGTGTGTGTATGTGTGTGAATGTAGGTGGGCGGCTGATTAGGTATTCAGGAGTGAATGTGTATGGGTGGATGTGTTCGCTCGGAGAATGATGATGGCTTTTTCCTAATATGAAACGTACGCGTGATTATTTTGTACGTACGTGTAAGCCTTGTCATGTCTGTGGTTGTGGCCAATTATCTGTCATCCTCTTACTGGGTATAATTTGTGACTTTCCTTTCTTGTCTGTGTGTCGATAAATGAGCATGTTACTACAACTGATTCCAGTGCTTGTGCTTTTGTTACTGCCCAAGACTTTCTCTGTCTGCCCCCTGCTCAACCTTATCCAGTCTACAACTCTTGACAGCATGCTTGAGGTGGACAAGGTCAAACCTCTCCAGTGTGTCTAAACAACAATTCATACTTTAAACGGTCCCCTCTGCGAGTCCTGCAATGTCTGCCGGCCATCTTGCGCCCTGAGCTGCCAGTTTCTCTTTGACAGGTTCAATGGCTGCCTGGCTGTGGGTCATGCCTGAACACGTGGGGCTGTATCTTGTCAGGAACCTGATGACTATACACCGGGGCTGCTTATCTCACAGACAGCCTCACTGGTGGCACTGCGGCAGGTGAAAGGGAGGTAGCAAAGAGAGGGAAGAATAGGAAGGAAGGTATAGTCGAGAGGAGGGCATGGGAACGGGCAACGAGAGAAGGGGGGAGGGAGGACGTGAGTGACTGAAGACAAACACGGGGGGTTGTGGTTTTGGGGGACTCAAGAAATAAAAGAACAAAAAGGAGGGCAAAGTTTGGGGCGGACAGTAGAGCTGAGGGAGAGATGAAGCACAGGGAAAAAAGGGGGGATTTGAGCGGGACTAAATGAGTGATGAAGGGGGAGATTTAAGAAGGAAATAGGGCATTTAAGAGGACGGGATGAGGTGAAGTGGACAGCGGGAAGGAAAGATGTGAGAAGGTATAAAGTCAGAATTGTATTATGTGGAAAAGGAGCGGAAAGGGAAGGAGTGAGGCCAATGAAAGAGACAAAGGGCTGATGAATGGGGAGAGTGATGCCGATTCTGGAAAAGGGTAACAGGAAGGTGATGGAGAAATGCTGATGACCGAACAAATAGAAAAAGTACTGTACCATGGGAGATCTTAACAGGAAGCAGAGACTGAAGACAGATAAGAAAACAGAAAAAAAAGGCATGCTGATAAACCTCCTTTGGGTCCTGTGAGTGAAAGGAGGGGTGGAAGAGGAGAGGAGAGGCAGCTGAACAAGCAAGACAGAGGTGAAGACAGGTTAGCCACTTATGCATTCAGGCATCAGAGATACAAGACCGATAGAGTGGAGAGATACAGATAGGTCAGAGGCAACTGTTACCACCAAGCTGATGCTCATTTCACTTTTGTTCTCTCCATTTAGAGAGAAAATTGCAGAGACAAGGCACACAAGGCTAACATTTGACAAACACGGGCTGTGTGGGTAAAAATTTGTGAACTCTGTGTATAAAGCAAATACATTATGATAGTACCGACACTAGGTGACAGAAAGCTAAAAAAACTTTCACCCTGGTGTATACAGTACTGCTTCATGTGTGTGTGGGTTCAGAACGGACAGGCAAAGCAGCATAGACATCACAGGTGACCTTTTAAAGCCGGATGGTGCGACTTTAATATCTCGCCTCCTCTTGTCCCCCCCCCGTCACACTCTCCCCTCTTCGTCTTTCCCCTCTTTTCTATAATAGAGGCAATTACCTCTCATCTTCTCATCTTATCTGGAGCCTCCTCCCACCATTCCCTCTCTTTCTCCCTCTCCTTTTCTCTATCACTTTATTTCTCGGTAGTCTCCTTTTCTTCCACCACACCCCTTAACTGTCAAAAGCCCTCTTTTCTTTAAAGAATGAAATGAAGTCTATTTCCTTAAAAGCTGACAGGGAGGTTCTGATGGTGATTTGGCAGCGTGTCATTGCGGGTAATGGCGCTTGGAGTTCCCAGCTTCATTGGACTACATTATAAAGTGTTTGATCTATACGCAGCCTTCTTAGCACTCTTCTGCCTTTTTTCAGCATAGAGATCTCTGACAGGCGTAGAAATGAAAAGGAAGACTCTAAGAGACTTTTCAATCTCCTCTGAAAGGAAATTGGAGCACAGGGGCAGGTGGGCTGGTGGGAATGGACGAAATCTCATATATTTCTGGAGTTTCCATAAGTTTTTTTTTTTTGCATGGCAGAATTGTAGTTTTAATACTTCAACTCCCCGATCGAGGTATTATGGTTCTGGACTGCATTATAGCCTCTACACAGCTTGCCTTATGCAATTGATATCCCTCTACAAAGCAGTGAATACATTTAGAATTGAAACCAATTTCTGTGTTGAAGTGGGGTTTGAGTGTTTTGTGTGGAATATGTGCTATACCAGTGTATCTGATTATGGTGCTTCCTTCCAGTAAAAAGAGAAAATGATACGATGCCAGTACATCGGTTGCCGGTCTTGTGTCTTAGCTGAATGCATTGATTGTTGAGGTTTTGTGTCAGCGAGCAACAGAGCACATGGGTGAGAAGAGGAAGGCTGGAGAAAGTTTGATTGAAAGGGACAGACAGATAGGAAGAGGAGCTTTTCAGATGTGTTAGCCTATCATGCTGTAATGAATGCGTGCCATCTGTCTCTGCACCTCTATTAAAAACTCCTTCAGAGAAGCCACAATCACATTACATACATACACACTCACACACTCTCCTAGCACCTCTAATTGCCGCGTGGGTGGGCCACCTTTGACATCCTCAATCAAAGGACCTTCACACTTACGCATGGAGACGCAAAAGCCCATGTGTACTGCATATTCCTCACAGACACACACACGCACACACACCCAGACACGCATAAACATACACAAAGATGCACACATACACAATTTCAAGTAACCTAATGAGAATAAGATCAATTTCATACATTTCAAAATCAGTCCCATACAAGGTCTATGAAAGTCTGCAGACACATGGCTGGTGAGAAGGCAATCATCCGCAGTGTGTTTGTGGAGCTGCGAGTGTTGGATGGAGCTAATGAAGTTAAGAAAGAGGTTTGAGGAAGTGTGGGTGGAAGTCTTGCTAGCAATCTTAATAAACATCACATGCAATTTTAATTAACTACATTCTCTTGTGACGACAAGGTACTAACAAGACCAGCGACACTCAATCATGCCCGAGGAAGAGTGTTTGCACGTGTGCATGTCTGTATCAATGTGTGTGCACGTGTGGGTGTTTGCGAATGCGTGGAGGTATGTGTGTGTGTGTGTGTGTGTCGGTGCTGATGCACAGCACCTCCCCCTCACCGTGCTCAGTGCCTGTGTGTCAAGAATTAGTGGAGACTCATAATTGCATGAAAACTAATTTCATCTTTGAAAACCCTATTTAATGGCTCTGATTTTATTGCCTCATCCTCTGTGGCTATAAATTATGAGAATTACTGTTCTTTTTGCTTATAAGTACATGCAGAAATGTAGCTTCTCAATGGATAATAGATCCAATTTGAATAATGGTGTCTTGTAAGACATTACAGGCTATCTCCCATATAATAATAGACCTTGCAAAACAACTTTCTACAACACTTTATATCTTTAAACAAGAAGTAGTTCATGTCTGTGAGGCTGAATTCATTTCAGTGTCCATCACGGTGCCTGGGAGAGATCTGATGCATCATAAATTTCCATTGATCTTAAACTGCCAAATATGGTGATCATATAGTGTAGGTCCTAGACCGGCCCAACAAACTGTACACAAACTGTGAGTGCTGTTCTTTCAGGTTTTCTCAAATATGAATTTTTAGAGTGTTTGGTGGAGAACAATCCTCCGACAAGCCCTATACAGAATGGCTTTTCTTATATACAGCACACGAAGGGCATGAAATTTAAGCTTCAATGTATGAAATTACTACTGGCCCAATAGGCAAGGAGGACTGGGCAGCAGAATTCCTACCCCATGCATTATTGACATATTTTCTTACTCACCTCTAGTGGTATCTGGCAATGAGATAGTTTTGGGGTTTTTTTCGTGTGCAGAGTTTGAGAATTCAGCCTTCACTCCAATGCAGTTAGACATGCATTGAATTTTCTATTTATTTATTTATTTGATGCTCAAAGCATTGAAAAATGAAAGTACCAACATCCTTTTTCAGAACTGAACATTTTTAGATTGAACTATTGTGTTAAAGTTATTCTGTGTACTAGAAATTGTTTCTGGAAAAAGATGTTACTGCATAATCTTTCTTCCTCAACAAACAATGCGGCAGCGTGTCTTTAAAGTGCGTTCCATCAGCACGACACCTATGGCCCTGACACTTATTTCGCTCATGATGTGTCTTGTAACATATGAAAAACACCATATGGACATGTCAACGAGGTTAAAAACCTGATTTTAATATGAGGGGGTCTTAAAGTTTATTACAGCAAATGTACAGCAAACCGAGTGATGCAGAGATGTGGAGAGGTGCCCAGGTTGACTGGTGTGTAGTGGGAAGGTGTGGAGGACACATGCAACGGATCATCTTCCAATGGTTAGTAAGGCATGTCTCAGAGGAAAAAAACTTAAGTAACCAGGGCATCACTGGATCACGTCCCAGTCCTGCACAGTCAGCTGTGTGCATATGGACAGCTTTTGTACCAAGTATCTGCAATAAACTGTCAGTGCAGAAGCTTGTAGGCGAGCTGGTGATTTATTGGGATTAAATATCATTTCTGTGTATTTTTTTTTTTTATTTTGTCATGATTTTGCTCAAATATTAGCTTGTCATGGTGGAATTACAATTAATCTCAAGTCTAGGTTTGATGCAGTGATTCTGTTTATGTGGCTAAGAGTGTAAGTACACACAAACCCGTTTATGTCAGGCAACGTCATTTATTTAATGTATTGATAAGTTAAAAGTTTCTTCCTTTCACTCACACACACACACACACACACACACACACACACACACAGGTTTCTATAATAAATCTGTCCCTGTTACAAAATCCACAGTGTTGCCACAATGCATGTTTTCTGAGGGGGATAAAGACCCCCTTACAGAATAGTTTTGTTCAAGTGACACGTTGTTGGCAGAGATGCAGAGACACATTTGAATTGTTGTAACTTAATGTCTCACCCGCTGCTGAGCGCCTGTGTGTGTGAGTCAGAAAAGAATGGGAGATGCAAAAGAAAACAGGGCAGAAGGATTTCTGAGAAAATCAAAGCCAAAGAAAAATAAGGTACCTTTAGTCAGCCAAGTTGCATTGAACGCATTATTATATGAAATCGAAATATGCAAAGAGTTGATATTTGGCGCCTAGGCTCTTACATCATCACTCCCTGCAAGAATGCATTTAGCTCAGCACAGCGGATAATTATTCACTGACATACATAATAAAATTGCATATTTGCTTGGAGAAGACGCTCTCTTCCAATCAAACGTTATGTAGCGTGACAAGATGATGATGACCATTAGTACATGGATGTAAGCTTAATAGCAATAAGTGACGCCAAGACGTGTTGCAGCATAAACTGTAAAACAGGAGTTCAGCGGTTTGAATTTAATCCGTATGAATAATAAAAGCACCGTTTTTGAGTTGTAATATTTCTCTAGCTGGATAAGAAGTGTGTGTGTATAAAGTTTGGTTGTGTCTGTCTCATGTGAAAAAAGCCACTGTAAGTTGTGAGCAAGTCCTGTTTAGATACCTATTAACCCCAATTAAATTTATAAAGATTTCACTTACAAAATATATGGACAGTTTAATAAATATGCTTCATAACGTATGGAGCAGTTTATGCAGCGATTACAGTTAGCTCCTCCTCAACCAACTAAAACATTTAAGTAACATTTACACGTTCAAGCCTAAATAATAATGACCCAGTCATATAAATATATAATACTGGCTGTTCGGCATGATAAGACTTTTGCTTCTGATACTTTAAGTATGTTTTGTTGCTATTTCTTGTACTTCTACTTCGGTAAAATTCTGAATACACACTTTTTACTTGTAGTTGAGAGTTTCCATAGTGTGGTATTGCTGCTTTTACTTGATTGAGTGATCTGAATACTTCCGCAACCACTGGCAGCAGAACAATAAATAATTAATAAAGCATCATCATAGTTTTCAGACTTTTCTAAGCACGTGGTCAGCAACCAAACAGAGACATGGTCGCAGCAAATACGTAGCCTGTGAAGTGAAGGATCTGATGTGGCGATACAGAGGGAAGCAACTCTTTTACCTCACTGAAGGTAGCTAATGTAAATAACACAAGCAGCGGCACATACCTCAACAAAGAAAACTACATGTACCACCACCGCTGCCGTCTCTAAAAAATTGTGGAAGCGTAGGGAATAAGGGTGTTTGTGGAGATCTGGGGGACCAGACCACATACAGATAAACTCACTACGTGTTGGTATTCTGCTATGATACACAGCGGGGAGTGGGGAGGTCAACAGCACTTGCCACCTCCTGAAACTTGAATATCACATTATCTGTTCCGGGGGTGAGGAATAATGGTTTATCTGGGTTGTACTACTAAAACCTCTACTAATTTTGGACTAACTAGAGGAGCGGCTGTGGTGGTAGTGCATGTATTAAAAATGACAAGAGAAATAATGAGAGCAGGAGAAGTAGCAGTTACTGTAGCAACAGCACTAATGATTGTCTTTATTCTAGGTACTTAAATTATAACGTAATATAAACTTGCTTCATGGTGCTAGATAGGTTTTGAAGTTACACCTTACCGGTTATCTGCTGTCAAAACAAGAGAATTATGAAAAGCATTAGAACGCGCTGCAAAGCACACATGCGTACGTGCACATTCCCACACATCCACAGTCTTTGAATTTGTCACGACATCTGCTTACTCTGCAAGCATATTGTCATGGGAGAATGCTATATCAAAGTGAAGTGGGAACGAAGAAGAAGGAAAGCAATAATAAAATGTGTCAGTTTAAAAATGAAACCCTGAATGTTTCAAAGGGTGTGACTTAGGTGTGTGTGTCTGTGTATCCTGTATCTTTGGCTCACAACTGTGCTTTTGATATTAATGTTTAAATCTGTGTGATAAACTCACTTTAGATCCATTTCCTTCCCAGCAGACGTTCTTCTTGGGTGCTCAGGGCTCGACTGTAATAGTCGGATGTTTTGGTAATGCGTCTGTTCGGCGTGTGCGCGTGTCCATCAGTCCAAACAATTTTCAGGCTGGCTATTGTCTTGTGTTGCACAGTTGTTCTTGTTCATTATAAAATATATTGCCTACAGTATATAACTTTAAACTGTTTTTTTTTTTTTTTATTTCTATTGACGTTATGTTTTACAATGCGAACCTTTGAGCCATATATATATATATATATATATATATATATGTATATTTATTATTAACCACTATGTACAATGACAGGTTTTTGACAGCACACTGTTTCTCACATTTTGTTTCTTTGAATTCCAAATGCTTTTAAATCTTTGACAGATTTGTAATGGGGAATCTCAGATGGCGATGTGACCATTAAAAGGTGTGGATAAAAGGCTTGCAGAAAGATAAAAGAGGTTGGGTTGTGGAAAGAAAAGTAAAGTGTGGTTGCCTCAGTGTAACTTTAAAATGTGTCATGGAACCGGGACCAAAGAAAATACATTTATCAATATCGTGGTAGTGATACAGCTAAAGAAACATTTCTACAGAAACTGTTAAAGCATTAAAAATTTTGGTAGACATTAAACACCCGCAAGAAGAGGACCACCTTTATTTATTGTCACTTTGGCCACCAGGAGCATAGAAATATGTAAAACAGGCTGCTTGAGCTGTTTGATATGCTGCATTAATCGCTATGATATAGTGTATTAAGAGAGCCAGTTATGCTGATGAGGCCATTTATCAAGCAAGTTAAAGCATTGATTAACACGTATTAATACGTTAACACACTCGTCTTCATATGCAACCTTAATATGAATCCCGTAGAGTCTTTTCAAACAAATCTATTAACCTGACTAACATGCAAATTTATGCTTCCAGGTTTCAAAATCTAATAAGATCAATTCGTGCACCCAGTGGTAAAATTTCTACTATTTATCACTCTCGAGCTACTGCGTCCATGTGTTTATTCGCAGACAGGTCCCACCATGTTGATGCTGTGTCCTCCTTTGAGTGCTCAAAGGGCTGGGCGTATCATAAACACAGCCTGATAATGTGGAAAATGGGATCTTCACAGTCGAATGTGAGAAATTTGGCTTGATCTGGTCTGTGTATCTTTGCCCACAGATGCAAAAGCAGCTGAATATAAGCAATAGCAGTATAAGAAACACATTCAACACTGTGTGAAATGTGACAGAGAACTTTTATGAGCAGATGCATGATTTCACAGGAACTCCATCGAAAGTTTGTTATTTTTACCCGCACTGCTGACATGGCTCTAGGGAAGAAATGTTAATTGTTTGATCCACCAGTTTGGTTCAGACGGAAATATCTCGACAACTCTGGAATGGATTGCCACAAGAGTTTGTACAGGCATTTGTGGAACTAATGTGGACTTGGTGTTCAGTTCTAATAAGCAAATGTGAGGACACTAACATGCTTAATCAAGGTACTGAACGTGGTAAACAGTGTACCTGCTAAACATCAGCATGTTGACGTCGTCCCTGCTCAAAACAGAAACCCAGTCTTGTTTTTCTCTTCAGCTCTCTATGCGCAGAATGGCTCTGGTCGTTTCAGAAATCCTGTGTGAGAATTAGAGAGGTTCAGACCACAGAGGTTCAGAGTATGAACAGCCTAAATGCCCAGGAAGGAAAGCCATACCTGGTTTTGACTCCTGCACAGTGTGTGGACCACATTGAGTATTGAGATTTGCAGAACTTGATTGTGGTAACGTAATGATTATAAACAGGCAACCTGAAATGACAGTGATGGTGATGCAGCAGCAGACAGATTTGTTATGTGTTTTTCCTGCCAGACAGTTGGCCAAAAGTAAAGCTGCAGGCATCTTTCCCCTCGCCTACAAACAGGCGATCCATGGCCACCGCTTTCGAGCTTGTCTCATGTGCTCAGCTGTCTGAAATGGATGCTCACTGCAGTGTCAACACACAGTCAAACCGCCTCATCCAAGTCATCTGGAGCCTTTTTTCATAGAAATGTTTGCTTGAGCAGAAAGCAGGAGTTTGAGTCCCTGAGGTGCTCCAAATGTAACAAACCAAATGTGAACAAAAAAAAAAAAAAAAGAGTATAAACACTATGAAAACGACCTGAACACAGCTGGTAGCGGCATTGAATAAAAATGTTTATCCTGCAGCAAAACCAATTGTCTGGGGTTTGAACAAGCCAGCTGTGTTTTTATTTAACTTTTTTTTTTTGTGTGTGTGTGTGTGTGTGCCTCCGTGTGTGTCTGGTTTTGTTTGCTACATGATGGCCCGCGGTGACGAAATGACGTTTTGTACCAATTCAGAGAATTTTCCCCAGGGTGATGGCGACAACAAACATACACATTCAAAAAGACACGTGCGCGCACACACACACACACACTAACGTGGAGCCTGACTTTGGACAAGTTTGACTGAGGGGAAATGAGATACTATTTCTGCTCACTCAGACAATAGTGTTCCTTTTAACTGCATGGCAGGGACTATCTCAGCAATCACCTTGAGATGGAGCCTGTAGATAAGGCCAGATTAGATGGGCATGGAGATGTGGGGGAGATAGAAGTCTTTAACAGACAGGGAAGGATCTAATTAGCACAATGAAGATTTCTACCGTCTGGCTGAGTCAGCCGCGATGTCGTCAACCTTTTGTGTCGGTGGAGAGAAAGTGTTGTCAGGGATAAAAATTCTGTACGTTTGGGAAGTTGCAGTGGGAGGTAGAGAATCTCTTGTTGTATGAGTGTGTGTGTTTGACACCAGCCATTCACCCAAATACTGTATATAAATGTTTTCTGTTGTTTACAGTACCTTTCACCCACATTGATGCATGTTTCTGTCTATGTGTATATTCCCTGAAGATGGAAGGAAGTTAACATTTTCGAGAGGGGCACAGTTCATCCATAGAACAGTGAGAGACTGTAATGATGTCTGTAGATTGTTTGCACCTCAAACGCTAATGTTGAGTGACAGTTTTTGACAAGTATTTGCGACGAAAAACCGAGTTAAGGTCAAGGTTGCGTTATGTTCTGGCATCTAGTAGAAAAGCACGATAGAGCCATCACTTCCAGTTAGAGCTCATATATTTTTTCCATTGCTTTAAAACATTTTGGAATGAATATTGTGCATCGGTTCTGTTTTTATGTTTATTCAATATGTATTTAAAAAGCATCTTTTAGGCTGTCAAGCCATGCCGACTGTCCTACCTAACCCAAATGCCCCGAATAAAAAGATAAGGATTTGTCACAGTTTAAAAAGTGACATTTTTGAGGGATTATTTTCTGGTGAAGACTTCCATTTCTTTCTTGTGGATGTCAGGTGATTGACAGCACAGCGTAGGTGTGGAAATAATATGAGAAAAAAAAAAAATCAACTCCCAATGAAACGACAATAACACAGCAACTATAACAAAACCAAATTAAGTTTGCTAAGTCTGTTTGTTGTGATGGATTACCAAGCACAGGCAATTTTCAAGTCTGTGGAAGTTGTTTTTCAAACAACAGAAAAATGAGTGTTGTTAATTTTTTTCCCCCTACCTTCCTTTGAAACAAAACAAGCCCTGATATCTTAACTACACTGACTGCGTCCACATACCAGCAGAAATAAGTGGAAAGAAAATGAGCTACCGAGATAATTGACAGAAGCTTGCAAAGACGCACTTTCAAGCTTAGGCTGGAGGTTTGGGAATGAATCTACAAGGGTCCTCACAAGTCCAGTAAGCTCTGCTTTAACACTTTATAAAAACACAATCCAAAAAGAGATCTTACATTTACACCTGCTATTATTCCTAGAAGCTGTGCAACGTGCATGTTTTAACACCAAGACGAGAACAGAGGAATTTTTCTGTTGAGTTCAACTTGAGAAAGAGAGAGAATCGCAGCCACAGGCGGGGGTGTAGGGCAGCAGTTATATATGATAGACCATACAGCTTATCATGATGTATAGTACAAGCATCTTCAATAAATTTAAACATTTGATGCATCGCCAGGCTGCATTCTGGGGTGGCACAGGATACTGCATGTAATATAAAACAATCACTCATTTGCTCTGCATTTAATCATGGTCAGCAGACATTTTTAATCCTTCTTCAGTGTATCAGGAAATGGTACTGCAAAGAAGAAACCAAGCAGAGATGGCACGTTTAGATTACCTGTTTTAATGTGTGTGTGTGTGTGTGTGTGTGTGTGTGTGTGTGTGTGTGTGTTATGCAGTTAGTGACATATACAAATGAGACATCATTTGTTTGGTCGAGTTATCAACATATATCAAAAACTATATGATCTCAGATAGGGATTACTGTATCTTAATGCTGTATTATCACAAACAGAATCAACCACTAGCGTCAGTCCCAAATGAACCACTTAATGTCAGTGAACTACATTAATCTTAGGAAACTACATTTTTCAATTTGAACCATCAGCAGAAAAGTTTTTTGTTAAACCCTGAAGTGTTAAACATTTGCTATACTACCAAAAAAATTCATTGTTGAATCAGCTGAATCACTCCTAACAAATGGTTTGACACTATTTGAATGACATTTAAAAAAAACTGCATTGTCAGTGCCTGGGTGTTCGTGTCACTGTGAGCTGACACCAGTCCAGGTGAATAAGACGCTGAAGTTAACACTGCAGCTTCCTGCTCTCTTTTTGCAAGTGGGTAGCTCAGAGACTGAAAAGGCAAATATGGAGCCTGTGCTTTCAGGGATGCAGACAACAGTAAACAGAAGAAATAGGTATGCTGTTGCTTTTATTCCGATTTTTTAAAAGAAAAGTAATCTTGAACATAGAACTGACCAGGAAGCACAGCCACAGAGGGAAATCAGGCACAGAGGGAGAGGAGCGTCATTGACCATGTTTTTACTTCTATCTCAATAGAGGCGATGTGAACCAATGGTTCCTGCCTAAGCTGGCACCATAGGCCAAATTAAAAAATGTCGTAAACTTTAAAATATTGCTCATAACAATGGGTGAAGTAAGAGTTAGTCTCAATGATGCAATAATATACGATGGCTCTTGTTCACGTTTAACAGTTAAATGAACAGTTAAGTGAACTGTCTACAACCTGACTCAAACTGCTCTTCCCTGTCAGGCAAAAAAAAAAGAAGTGACCCATATATAAACATTTAACCCTAAATTTCATTTAGTGGATCCTTCAACTTTTAATATAGACCACCTTAAATTTTTAATACACTGCCACAAATATGCTTTCAAGGGACGGCAATGTTGAATTTACAATTCAGACGACACTGAAATTCTAGTCTGGTCAATTATACAGTGTCAATGCAGTTAGGTATTATATATAAAAATGTAATACCTTCAGTTGTATGCCTCTGCTAACTAAAAACCAGGAGAAAAGCCACAAGCTGACCGTTTACAAGACACATAAAGTGAGAGTGCCCCATAATGATCCTGCTGACACAGCAGAAGCTGTGATGGGGGACACATCCTAAGAACGACTGCTGTAATCCAAATTGATCTTAACCTTCAATCTGTGCAGAACATCTTACAGGTGCGTGGAAAAGCACAGAAGGTCAGTTACTGTCAGATACCAGTTGACTTGTTAGAGGATTTAAATAATTAACAAATGTGCCCACATTGTGCCGGTAGTGTGGAAAGCACACACGGTGCAGTACAGTGCCCTGTGCCCTGTGCCTCTAGCATCTACCTCTACACTGTAAAACATCATATATCAATTTAACGGAATCAATGAATATTTTATCACTCACTTAATGTAAATAAATAAGTTTTGTAAATTTCTCTTTAGATTTCTATTTTTCATTTTCACATTATTTTTAGAACTTAAAAACACAAGGACTTCAAATTTGTAGTCTTTTGACATAAAATGACGAAATTACTGCTTAGAGAATTCATCGAATTATGTTTCTAAAGAAATATAATCATCATGTCATCATGACTGAGGGGAAATGAAATTGGTTTTGTCTCTAAGATATGATGGTTAATTCTGATAATACTGTTAACGACAAGAATGCAAACCAGGATAATTTCGCAAGATCATTGAGGGGCTCACATCTTTATATTAACTCTGGTGCAAAGTGGCTTGACAAGCAACAGCTCCATATTCTTTAGTATTAAACGAAGAACTGACTCTATGAACTGTGAAAGTACAAAACAGCAAACAACTGTCTGTAATGTAATGAAGTTAATCGAACTTGTTTTCTCAGGTTTCTTGGACTGTAGTCTGCCAATTTTACTTTAGAACAACTCGTAAGAAGACTGAACAAATGATTCAAGTTTGATTCAGTTAACCCACAATTTTAAGGCTGCAAGGAAACTCGTTTGTTTTTTGTTTGTTTGTTTGTTTTAATTAAACCAGCCTAACATGTAAAAGTGTATTACCAGAAACTGTCTCTGACAAGCCCAATAAGATAAACAAGTGCAGGAAAGGAAATACTTACTTAAAACTTACTCTAGTCAGTTTTATTCTCTGTTTTCTTAGATCATATAATGCAAAATTGCTCTCCAATGGAAACTATGTACCTCCAAATGTCCAGCTTCTTAAGGCAAATAAACAATAAAAAAAAAAAAAACCCACTGGATAAGCTGAAAAATGCATCATCACAAAGCTGGAAACCGGTCTGTTTTTCGTAGCTTGTGAAAAGCCGACGTTGACAGAGATGCGTTGTTTTCGCAGGAGAGCAACAACAAATTCATAACGGATGGAGGAGGTAGATGCCACAGCATCCTGAAGGCAGGAACAAGCAAAACAGACACAGCGATGACAGTAAACACAGCAGACTCTTTGAAATAAACGAAACATTTTGTTCTAAAAGACCCTTGTCCTGGTGCTGGCTCATTTAAGATCATCTAACATCACAGGCTGTACCTCCATCCATCTAATGTTCTCTCTTCTTTTCCCTCATCAGTCAACAACTCTGTGAACCATTTCCCTACTAATATGAATTGATTATACGTGGAAATATTAAAGCATTCGGAACATATTTCAATGATTTTTTTTTTTTTTTTTTTTTTGGGTTGAGACAAGGCCCTTCTTCTCTTTTATCTATAATGAAAACAAACTCTGGCTCTAGGTAGCCACAGCAGTGCTGTAATAACAGAGAGCCTATCAGTTTCTCTTTGCAATCGTCAAGGACAAGTCGAGGTAAAAGGTTCAGTCGTAACTCATTAACATTTGGGCCTGGTTCAGCCTGTTGTCGTTAGACAAAATGAGCTGCTAATAATGTTGTGTAAATATTTATTGGACAACACTGATCTTCAAGTCTCGTTGACATTTTCAACAAAATGTGACTCACAGTAATAGACTTTTCGCAAATCAAACTCAGTCATCCCAAGTGTCCAACAAAAAAAAAAATGAAGGAGGCATAAACAAAAACCACACAGACACGCTGAAAACTGTCCTCAAAACTTTTTTTTTTCATCTCACAAACTTTGCAAGTTACCATGGCAATAAGTCAAGTTCACTACACAACAGGAAAGGCAACTTCCAGGTCACATGACTTGTGACACATGTCTTCCAATTGCCCTTCACTTTTTCCAAAAATAAATAAATAGCTAAACAAACCAAATAAAAGCCCTCCACTGACAGATAAGACAGCAGCTGCGGGGAGAGATCAGGAGGCGATGGCGCACTTCTTCTGAAGTGCAACGTTAAACAGTTTATTGAGCACGGCTCTGTGATTTCATCACAGCATATTTAATCCAAAATTAATAAGGCTGGTTATTAACCTTTTCCACCCTCGTTCCTTATTAGAGTTTTATTCCACTGGTGTTTGGAGAAGCGTAATGAGGCTGCAGGACGTATATCGCCCACTCTTACGGAATGCAATGCGTGCTCGTGTGTGCATGTGTATTTGCGACGTGTGCGTGTGTTACCTGGATGTGCGTCACCTTAAGCCCGGGACAAAGAGAATGTGCAGGTTTTAATAACAGGGTAGGTGTTGCTCGGCGCCATCCTGTCATTACTGTCATCGTGTGCTTCTTTGTGTGCAGCTGGCAATAACGTACAGCAAGATCTTACCTCTGAGCCCCACACCCCGTAGGTATAGCACACTGCTGATTTTACCACCAGACTCTGTCCTCAAACGCTGTAGATAGTACGCGCTGTCAGTTCTCGCTGTTTCATTCCGTACCTATCTCGCTCTCTTTTCCTGACTACCTTTGTACATGATGATCTACCTGCCTGTCATCTCGCTGCTGTTTTCCCTGATGTTTCTTTGCATAACTGCCCATGTACTCAGCTGTTCGCTGTCCCTCCCTAACTGTCTCATAAATGATTGCATAAATGATTTGGACATACTGTTTTCTCCTTTTCCTGAACTCAAAAAGTTACGCATTGGCTTGGCAATTAAAACAGCCTTTCTTGACATTAAAGGTACCGTGAGGAGCTGTACCGTATTTACATTCAGAGTTTCTCGCCAATATGCAGTATATATTCGTCATGCTGTCTATTATCCATGATTATATTGGCTGGCATACCCGTCTTCTTCCATACTTGTTGTTGGCACACTGCTTTGTTTCGTGGTCGCCAGCTTTCAGTCTGTTTTCTGATCCAGTATTCCTTTTTTTCAGGTTTGACGAGGTTTAGGCAAAAGCAGGACTTAGTTAGTGTGAGGGAGAACTTGCAGCTTGGGTGGAAATAAGTACTTGATTCAATGGAGATCATGGTTAAAAGAAATCAGTGTTTCTTGTTGGTATAAAACGTAACATGAAAAGCATTCCCGTGTATCAGTGTCCAATGTTTTGTTGAGCCATCAAACTAACACAGTTTTAGTCCCTGTGTGGATTTGGTGGCTCTATAGTTATGTAAAGCTTTTTCTTCCCTGCTCCCAATGCATAGGAATCACAATTCCTACAATAAAGTAGAGGACATTAATATATATATATACATGTGAACATATGTCTTTTGGAGGCATTTGCTGAAGCAATGAAAAAACAAAAACAAAGCACCACCAATGGGCACAGACTCATTATTCTGAATTATCCTGGTTCAGTTCGCCTCAGTATAGCCTCCAAGCATCTACATGGTTGTACATTGACTACCCGTGGTTAAATAAAAGTACCTGAATGAGTAAGTGAATCACTTTCTACGCCCATGTGGTGCTTTGCATCTAAAAATGTAAGTACCAATTACATTTTTCCTTAAAGCAGACATCTTGAGTAGGGAATTAATCCCAGTTATCAGATTTAAAAGCAAATGCAACAGAAAATCCATCCCCCGCCCAAACAACTTAAAGGTCCTTACAATCTACCGAAGTATTTCTCTTCGTTACCTCTTTCACCTCTTTCTGGTCTTAGCTCCTTCACATAAATCCCCCCGTGGGGGGGAAGACATATTTCACACGTCTTCTGCATCGTGTGCTTATTTCAGAAACATTCAGGAAGATCAGACTCATCTATCTCAATATTTGTTCCCATGCAACTGTGCTGGTCGTTGGGCATTTTGTGGCATGTGCTTTGTGTGTGTGTTGTGGCTCTTACCTTTCACACAGTGTTCCATTCTCTGTTCCACGCGACAACACGTCTTCATTATGTTTTTTGTCCTTTTCCTTTTTCATTCTGCCCCGTCCTGATCTTTCTTTTCATTTTTTTTTTCTCCATCACACTCATTCTCCCCGGTCCCTTAACAGCACAACCTAATTATAACAAATTTTTAATCTTTCGCTCACTTTTTGCTCATACCTTATCATCTCCCTTCACCTCCCTTCGTGTGCCTTCCGTCTCCCTCTGTGCCTCCTTCAGTGCAGACTAGAATTACAGACCATCCTGGATAAGGTCGTGTTTTTGTCACTGTGACGGTAATGCCTGGTACAGACTAATTATGTAGGAAGCGGTCCTTGTCCTCACACTGGGGGCGAGGGTGCCAGAATTCATGGGGTTATGAACAAATTGGTTCCGGTGGGAGACGGAGGACAGGAAGCGGGCTTTGATGAATGAACCAATGAGATACAGCTGCTCGAGAAATGGATTGGAGTCCACCGTCTGTGTGAATCTGGCCCTCTGTGTGACACTTTTCTCTGAGTCAGGCTCGCATTTGCAGGCACGAGTTTGATTTGTTTGAGTGGATGTGTGCATACAACACAGCACTAAGTGGCTTTCCATTCAGCTGTTTCATTTTCAGTTTAGTGATGATAAAAACTGAGTGGAAACACCAGACATCTGAAAATTCAAAATATCACAAAAAAAAGTTTTTACACTTTGTCTCTGAAAAATCTCAGTCATCCATTCAACTCCAAGAAGAGTTGAATGGAGGGCAACTGGACTTGGTTGTAGATCTCGAAGATGTTTTATCTCATTCAAGAGGCTTCTTCAGTTCAGGTCTTTTACACTTTGCTGAGGTGGAGATGTACACGAAGCACGTGACATAACCTTCCGCCAAATTTTCTGCTCCGCTGAAGAAATGAAAACATCACGTCTGTGCGGAGCTATGAGGACACTGGTAACATTTCTCCAAAAAAAAAAATACAGTAAACAAACAAATTGAAATTCTGTTCAAATCTGCTCTAAATTTAGCTGAAAACTTCAGGACTGCAGTCCTGGAAATGGGACAGTTCAGCCACTGAGTTTCTTGTACACGTTGTTAGAAGATTAGAGTAAGAACTCACCAGATGGCAGGCAACCTTCTTGACAATCTTACAAGGTGGGAAGAAAACAGTGTCAGTGGATGTTAAGTAATTCAAAGTAAAGAAACATGACTTACTGCGACCGGAAAGGCTGGGATGTCTTTGTCTTTTTCGCTCACTGGCTGTAGAACGGTTCTTCAGCAGTGCACTCAGTACTCCCACTGGTGGCTGGAAGATAAACACAGTGTGCAGTATTGCTCAAATAAAGCCTCCAGCCACCAGTGGCAGCACTGATGGCTGAGCAGCTCTCCACTTGATGTCATATGGCAATAGCGACGCCTGACTGTGACACCGTACTTAGTTTGAAAGCCTTGGATCACCAACTTTTCAGAGTAAACTTTCAAGCCCAGAGGTGGATACTCAAGAGACCAACATTACCAAATGCAACACATTTGACCATGTCAGACTCATATATACTGGGGCAGATATGTGCAGTAACAGGAAACCACACTGTTTAGACCTGCCACTATCTCCTCTTGGATGTTAATAAGACTCTCTCTTTCATTATGCAGGTTTGAAATTAAAATGGGTTCCAACAGGACAAATGTTTGCAGCGCAACATTTACAATGGCTGCCAGTGATTTAATAAGTGTGAGAGACAGGAATGTTTGTGCTGTCCCTTAGAATTACCAGTTTAATAAGCTGTTAATTGCCATCGCTCCGAACACCCTATAGGCTGTTATCTGATGAAAAGGTTTAAGAGAATTAACGCAAGTATTCATCTGGCTTCATTCTCAATACCCACACTTCCTGCTCCTAGCAGTGACCTTTTCGCAGGGACCTGCTGGGGCTTATGGGTGAGCAAATTCAGCAGATCTTAACACCTCCTCCGCATTGCACCTGATCGAGGGGGGAGAAAAATCCCCAGCACACGCACTTTTCCAATCCTCCTGCACCCCCTCTAATCCTCCCTTCCCTCTCTGCTTTCATCCATCCCTTTAACTCTCCTTCTGTCCTCTCTCTTCCTCCCCTCTCTCTCTCTCTCTCTCTCCCTCTCTCTCTCTTCCCCTCTACCCAGCAGGCTGGAGCAAGATTCATTCAGAGCACAATCAGCACGAGACATGAATACAGAGCAGAGCTGCGTCACACATGCACACAGACACACACACACAGACACACACAAACATACACAAACACTCACTTAATGTCTCCTCAACCTTTGAAAGTGATGATGAGCTAGCTGAGTGCGAAGGCTGCACACACACACACACACACGCACGCATACACACCCTCATGCACATGCACGCACACAAACTGATGCGCACTATCTTTAACCTCTGAAAGTGATGATGAGAAGACAGAGTGCAGGAAGGTCTATAACACTCTGTGCTGCTTCTGCAAACTATTTTTAAACTGCTACTTCACTTTTGTTCCTTAAACTTGTGCATCCCGTTGTGTACACACCTGCATGTGTGCATAGGTGCAGACCGTGTGTGTGCGTGTGTGTGTAGAGCTGGCAGGTACTCACCTTCGCTTAAACTTCTTTCCTTACTGCAGGAGCCAATGCAGCAGTATAGATTTTTTTTTTTATGTTCTACCTTATTTAGCCTTCGCCACATTTAATTAATTTATGATGTGTATTTACATTGATAATGAACAGGTCAACGTAAGGACGTTGTCAAAACTTACAGCTTTAAAGGTCAAGACTTTAATTGCTTTGCAGAAGTTTTGGGCCTAAAATATAGATTTTCTCTGTTAGATATCCTCATGGTTTATGTGGTAATATGTTTTTATGAGCATGTGTTTGAGGACAAAAAATAATTTCCTGAATCCATCTTGGGGTAAGGCCTAGAATCAAGGTCTTCAGCTACTGTATGAGCCCGAACTGATACATGGCCCGCGATATATTTGGCCGCGGCAGCAAAGTGGTGCTATGGATGGCAGTGTTGGTCGGCCTACCACTGTTGTTCAAACTGAAATGTAAGAACCAGTGTTACCATTACATATCATGCACCCCCAACTGTAAACTATCCCCCTTAGCATGTTGGTCATTAATAACCAATTCAAGGGGTAATTACAGTTATTTTATTTGAACATTATTGCATTATTGCATGAGTCAGCTCTAAGTAAATATATTGCACGATAAATAACTAACCGATTTTTTTTATTGTTCCTTAACAAGCCAGTCATAATAACTTGTAAATGTGCATCTGCCTTCCTGTCAAACAATAGTCTAATGAGGCTCTTTGCCCGCGTCTCCCTGCAGGTGTTACAGTGACCAAGACACGGGACCTTTGGCATCCTGTCACATTTGTTTATCACTGACTACATTTATGACTCATGAATGTTAGTTATCCAGATTAGTGTGTTGAAGAAGATCATAAAAACACACAAACAGAGAAGAGCCATCGACGCAGTGCTTCACGTCTCATCAGAGATCAATAGTTCATTTGCTCTCCTCTTCTGCTTGGATGCTGAGTGGCATCCCTTCCTAAGGGGGACAGCTCAGGGACATGCACACACATACTTATACGCTCTCTCACACATCCGACACACACACACACGCAAAAACTACTCAGGGCTGTTGTTTGCTTTGACTGACGCATCGGCCGTGCTGTGCTGACACCTCTCTGACACTCTATCCCTTTCAGACGCACATCGCTGTTTATCAACTACTCTGAGCAAAACACCACATGTTTCAATTTTTATATGTCTTTGTGTGTGTTGTGCGTCCTCGATGCTTCCTGCCTGTCATCATTACACACTTTCCTCGTTTCACTTTTACATGGCTGTTTACACATTTAATCAAAGCCAAACTGTGTGTGTTCCTCCGCCTTTGTGTTTGCAAGTGTGTGTGCGCATGCTCCATGCGTGCTGTCTCTTTGGTGTTTTTTTTTTTTTTTTTTTTGGATGGTTGTTTGCTGTTGTGCTCAGACTAGATCAGGGGAGCGATGCTGTTATTGTAACCCAGTGAATAAACGCAGTGTTTAAATGCAAATTCACAGCACTGCAATGGCAGGGAATAGAGGATTGGCAGAGCAGGGAAGGGCAGATACAGGTTGAGGTGACACAGAGGGAATGAGGGATTAAGGGAGGAGGGAGTTGAAAGATAGGGAAAGGGAGATGAGGCGAGGAAAGGGGAACTGGTAAGAGGGGAGGAGGCAAGAGGTGAAGAGGTAAAGATGAAAGGATGGAGTGAAGGGATATTTTAGAAAGAAGGAGGAGAGAAAAAAAAAAGGAATGGAGCAAGTGTGGGAGTAACTGAGTAACTGAAAGCCATGTCCACAGTAGTTGGCTGAGGAACTACCGGTGCATGACTGCGCCATGACTGAACCATCACTGATTGCTCTGCAGTGTGTCACTGTGTATGTGTGTGATCATGAGTTAGAGTATCATGCCCTTGTGTGTGTGTGTGTCTGTGTGTGTGGGGACATTAGCATGCATCACTTGTGAAAGCTCATTTAAGCAATGAGACATATCTCCCTCCATTTGATGGGGTTTTTTATTCACCAGAGTCAAACTGACTTGTGACTGTGTGTCTGTGCATATGCCTTTGTGTAGGTAGCAGCCGTTACACTGTGTGTGCCTGCAAGCCTGTTTTACATTACCCTCAGTTATTGTATTTATTGAAACTGTGAACCATTTCAGCGTCATGGCTGCTGTAGCTGTGGGAAGTCAGGTATTTTAATGCCCCGCTCACAATGCTGAAGGACTGAACTTTGGTTATACAAATTGCACCATTATAACAACAATTTACATATGTTTCTCCTTTGACATTGAACAGTTCGATAAATATTTGTGAAATGTAGCGTCTCTCCATAGTGTACTCAGCAGAGCCACTGTGACAGTTTAGGATGCTAATGTTCAGGTGCATTCTGGAGCCACTCCATTAACAACAGCATTTTTTTTTCATAAAATGTGTATTGGAGCTTTTTTTTTTTTAAATGCAGCTGAGCCTCGTTTCATAATGCCGCTAATAGCTCTGAATCTGAAAATATGCCCAGAAAATGAGGATGGATGCCATCGCATCAAGTGAGCCGATGCCTCATCAATAATCAGCTTCAGAGTCATTCATTTTATGAAAAAACAAAACAAAACAAAAAAAAAAAAACAGCAATGATTTTCCACCTACCACTTAGCTGTTCCAACGTCTGAACGCCTGATGTGTCATTCCCCCCTGTTCTACCAAAGGTCATAGGTGATGTCTGTGTGAGATTTCTGCTGCAACTATGACTGTGCCATCATCCCACAGCTATGACAAATGGCACCGTGTTAACCCTCCAACACACACACGCGCGCACACACCTCCCACCTACACACAGTGATGTTATTGTCATCCATCCCTCGAGTGAAGCTGTGACTTCTATCAAGCTTGCTATTGTCAGCTTTCTCTAGGATGGAGAAAGGAGCTCTATCTAACTGCTGATGTATAGCCCACCCATACTGGCACTTGACTATGGCCATCTATATCAAAGTGCTTCTCTAAATGGATTTGCTGTGCATCACATCACTGTTCTGTACTATATAGTACAGTAGGTGCTGTACATATACCATATACACACACAAATGTACACACACATATACATACATGTAATGAAGAGCTATATCACTTCCTTCGGTGTATGAGCTAGGGAATGAGACACTCACCCACGATGTGTTCTTGTTGATGCAGTCCATACAGGGCAGATTTATGTGCATGGCATATTTATTCATGGAATTTAGAGAGGACCTTCTTTTGCATCTCTCAGTTTTCCACTTTCAGCATAAACATTAGTTCATCTCTGGTTGAAGTATCGCTTCTTTGACACGAGCGTGAGCGCTGTGATTTTCACATGAGTTGATAAGTGGCTTGACTTATTTCATGTCCTTGGTTTATTTTTCCAGGGGCCAGAGTAGTTGTCATATGCTCCCCGTGCGAGCTGTCTCTGTATATGGATAGTGATGAAATGCTGAACTTTATATTGTTTGTCAGGAAATGGCGGTGTTGAGAAAAGGTAAACTCCCTCTATCAAACCAGAGTGTCCCATCATGCATTGCCTTCAAAGTTATACAGAAGAGCACATTAAAATACTCTACGCCTCTTCTTTTCTCTTCCTCTAAAGGTGTCAGTTCTTTGATGGCTTTGTTTGCTGCATCTTTAGTTATTCCCTAATGATACCAAGTTGTTATTACTGTAACCATGACGACGAAGCTCTGCTAACCTTAAGGAGACTGTCATTTTAATCCAAACCATGTTTTTTGCCTGAACCTAATGAAATGGTTATTGTGCCGACACCCAACCAAACCTTGACCATGAAGTGGATTTATCTTATTATAGTGATTTGGAACAGTTGTGGAAGGTACAGACAAACTATGTCATGTATTTTGATATTTATGTTGTTGTTTATATTATTATATTTTTTGATTATTATTGTTACTGACATATTAACAAGTAAATTACATGTTAATGGTGTAGTTGACCATGGAGGAGCTCACTTTACACACTTTTGGGTAGATGAATCTGTAACAGGTTGTGTTTAAAATCTAAATCAGCAAAGTAACTATAGCTGTAAGATAAATGCAGTGGATTAAAAACATTATAGTGTTTGCTTTGGAATTGAGGTATAAAGTTGCATAAAATTTAAGGACAAGTATCTAAAAAGTACAATATCAGTCTTTACATCCATTCTGCTGCAAGCTACAGAGCACTGTAAAAAAAAAAAACCTCTGAGGGAGGCCTATCAGTGTCTGATCAATACAGGATGAGGATATTGATTTCTTTGACCACTAATGATTAGACTCGCAGCTATACATAACCTTTCAGGGCTATGACACCAGGTTTGAAGAAATATTGACAGGCAAAATCTTTACAGTGGAAGGCTTATTACTGCCAATAACATTTGCGATAAACTTTCTCACAGTGCAGCAGTTTTCCACAGTTCCCGGCCTCACTTTTCATCTGTGCTCCTATGCATCATTAGTCATCATCATATCACCACAATGTTTTCTATATTGCTCCAAATTGCCTACATACAGTATCTGTGAGCTTATGATAGAGCACCAGTATTTAAATATTGCTAGTGCTTTGTGGTCCGCAGGCTTTCATAATATCCCATTTCCAGTGAGAGCACTGCAGTGGCGAGTTGAGGGTCTATTTTAAGTGCAGTCGGATAGCTATATGGCAGTGTGGCTATATTTAATAAAAGTCTCCCGAACACTGCGCCAATCTCTCTCCCTGGGGCTATCTGGGTTTGACTGGCCATGTCTGCTCCCATTTAATGTGAAGTGGCAGACAGAAGACGTGTCATTCTCTTTCCCTCTCCCTTTCCTGAGGTCTTGTCCATGGATGGAGGAAACAAGGGAAGAAAGAGGAAGAGGGGCGGGTGATGGCAGGTGTGAGAAGAATGGGACAAGTTCTAAAATCTATTTCTCTTTCTGCTTTTCTTTTTCAAAATCTTTTTAACCTGTCTATGCAAATCCTGTCTCCTGACTTTCCCTCTTTCATCCTCACGAGTGCTTCATGTTTGTATGTACATAAATGCTGTGCTGCAAGATCAGTTTACCCGTGAAACATGATAAATTAGTTTAATTCCTACAGCCTTTAGCTAAGCTTGATTTTCCTTCTTTCTTGATCTCCAGCTATGTTTTCAGTATTTAACATTTTTGGATGTGAAGCAGTTATTTTTTTTAAAGCACCTTGGTAGGTGGAGTGTTATCACACCACCACCCTCGGCTTTTGTTTCTGTCTCATTGCTGCATAACCATTTTTAAGCGCAATTCCATCCTCCTCACACCATCTTTTCACCCCAAGGCTATAGTCAAGGCGTAGTGGTGTGTATGGGCTGTGGTACACTGCCGGGCAAGGCAGAGCAGATGACTCAGTTCTAGTAGCTACTGCACAGGCAACCCCAGTATATACAGTGTATAGTACATTGTGTATCAGCACAGCATGGGTGTGACTCCCAACTGTGCAGCTTTGGACTGCCTACCTACAACTGTGTGATGTGGCCTGGTGACGCTCCACAACATGAAATATCCATGAGTCAGGTTGGGCGTACAGATGCCACTGTACCTGCTGAGCCCCTTAACAGGGGGGAATATGAGTGTGTGTGTGTGTGTGTGTGTGTGTGTGTGTGTGTGTGTGTGTGTGTGTGTGTGTTGAGTGGGGAGCTGAGAGAGAGAGCAGCACGGGTAAGAGGAAAGTACATCTGTCATCTTGTACCCCTGCAGAGTGAGGTTGCAGTGTGTGTGGATGTGTGTGTGTGTGTGTGTGTGTGTTCGTGCATACACCCTTATGTATGTCATTAGGACTTTAATCAGGTATCAGAGCTACAGTATAGGAAAGAGAATCAACAAGGCAAGGTAGGAAGAAGACAGAAGGATAGGTGGTGAGTATAAGGAGTGCATCTGTCAACCTATTGGCTTCACTGCATGTGTGGGTGTTTGTGTGGTGGGAAGTGTATAGCAAGTGCCGAGTCAATATGTCTCATATTACGTGTTAGAGGAAGACGGCAGAAAAGGGAGAACGAGGACAGGAGAAGGAGGGAGGTGCAAGAAGAGATAGCTGGCATGGCAGAGAGATGGACGGGAAGGGTAGAGAGTGGCAGGAGGCACAGAGAGAGTTGGTTTGCAAGAAATGTGGGGTGGGGGGTGGGGGTGGGGGGGGTACGGACTTGTGTATGGGGAGGGAGGAATGCAGCAGGAGGGGAGGTCAGAGGGGAGAGCAGCAGGTAGAGTGTACATCTGTCACCTTCTGCTCCTCCAGGCCAAGAATGCCCAGGAGGAACAGGGCAGGAGGAAGAGCAGGAGGAGGAGGAGGAGGAGGCAAGAGGGGGCACGATGCCACGAGGAAGAGGAGCATCACTAAACAGGCCTATATTTATTTTCAAGCTGAATTCAAGAAATATCTAAGCACTCCTTATATAGCTCTGAAACGCCGAAAAGCTTGCCTCTGAGTGGAGTGTAATCCATTTTATTTGGTATCTCAGAAATACATATGGTAGCTGAGTATTTTCTCTTTGAAATGTTCGTCTATTGTAAGAGAAGACAAGGCGCTGGAAGAGGTGAGAGAGAAGGACCTGAGGAGAGGAGGTGACGCCGAGAGGAGACAGGAATCGGCATCGGTGGGAATGGGAGCCGCATAGGCACCGTGTTCATAACTCTACCAAGGTTGACATTGTCCTAGAAACTTATGAATAACATCCCTGTGTGTCAGCTGGTCTCTGAGTGTGTGTGTATATGTGTGTGTGTGTGTGATGGAGCAGAAGAAGTCATGGGCTTAGCCACTGTCTATCGTGCAGGGCCCCATCTCTGTTAAGTCCACTGGGATTGTGAGCGAAACAGAAATGACCCAGAAAGACAGGACACGCAGCTGTACAGACGTCAGAATATCAAGGAAGCAACTCAGTTCGCATCAGTCTGCGCACAGCTTGACTCTGTCTGCACAAGTCATTTGAACATCCAGCGCGCTGAAGAGGACAGACAGGCAGTCATTTAATATTTGTCTTGTGAATTATCGGTACTTTCTTTATATGTACACGCTGCACTGTAAGTATTCCTAGATTTCATCCGGTTAATACACCACAGTGTGTAATACATGACCATACAAAACATACATGGCTTCACGTCAGTTAATTTTCAAACGCAGATGAATTGTGTATTTGTCCATTCATATCTGCTTAAAGCTTCTCAATTTAACTTCAGTGACAGGAGTTTATATTACATAAAACTGATTTTAAAAAGATTTCAGATGCTGGTGTTGTACTTTTCCATTTTTCCATGTCAGTATGAATTTTAATAGTGTTCAATTCTAATAGCAGATGTGCTACATTGCAAATAAATACATTTGACAACATTGCAGGCATTTAATGAAATAAGCTGCTATGTGAATTGATATATTGCACCCGGTTAAAGTGGTTTTGTTTGTTTTTTTTGCCCCCTCTCTATCTCTTTTCAAAGTCATCACCACTACAGCATGTCTCTTTAATTCAGTCAAGTGTGATAGAAGTGAATGGTTGTGTGAGGTTATTGGGGGATGGGGGAAGCAATACCATCTGTGTTCAAATATGTTTGCTCATGTCTAGCATAAGGTGTAACCAGAGTGTTTAAGATGCATGTTTAGCAAAGTGTACATAATCTGTTACACACCATTTGGCGTAAGAGGTATGTGTGTTTAACGGAGAGCGCTAAAGTGAAATGAAGTGACTATGGTCTATGGTTTACTACTCAAAATATTGAAGGATGAAGTTAGACTTCAGTGCTCCAGCAGCCCCAGTGTATTGATTGTCAGTTATTGATATATCCTGGGTAAGAAAAAAAACGAGCAAACAAAAAAAAAGTAGATATGAAACACATTTGAGATTATCTTTATTGGTATTAATGATTCTCCCTCTAGTCTGTCATTTCTCTGTGTTCCTCTGCGTTCATTCACCGGCACCCTTTTTGTTCATTTCTGTCATTTTGCTCTCGCTAAATTGGGAAAACCAAATGATGCAAGGAAAAGCAATGTATTGGTTTGAGTCTCAGGGGAAAATGGCTGACCAGATCAATATGCCAATTGGTTAATTGATGATGAAGGTAGAGATTCACATCACTAATTTTTCATTGCCCAATTATCGAGAGGCGTGATCCACACTGGAAATCCAAAGGAGTCTGTCATAAATCAGTGAAACTGTTTAGTCAGATCAGAGGCGTGCGTTTACTACAGTGACTGGGCGCCGCTCCTTCACGCACTGACATGTGCATTGATTTGGGGATGGGATATGTACGTCAGCACTAATTTCGAACAGCATAACGACTCAGTCTTAGCACCCCCTTCTTTGCAGTGCAGTCCTGTCCGCCAAAATGCTTACAAGTGTCCGATAACCACTGACATGTCTGGGAAAAACCTAAAATCAATATGATGGTTAATTGGTAGCGTGTGTGTGCACGTAGGCGAAATTCTTCACAGTGTAAATGTGATCCATTGATAGATTTCGCTTCCCAATAACAGACACTGTGTGATAAGGGACTTTGCCACATTGCTAGTTAGGAGCACTTAGGAATGCATAGTGAATAACTAAATGGACCAAGTGCTGAGTGTGTCTCTGTGTGCATGTGCAGTATGTTTGATTTGTGTGAAGAAGTATCTGTGTGAGGATGTGTGTGTGTGGCCGCGTGCACGTTTGTGTATGTGTCGAGGCCATTTGATGAAAGGCCTAAAGGCCTAATTGAGGCTGTCATTGACTCAGCTGCAGTGCAGGTCACGATCGGTACAGACAAATTAATTCTGTTCTAATTGATGATATCACTTAGAACCATTGTTGTGTTGTGTTGAATAGAATAGAATAGAATAGAATTTAAAACCAAAACTGTGTGTAGCTCATCATATCATAACATAAAATTAGGTCCTTCATAGGAGAGAGCAGATGATAAAAAACTGGATTAAAAAAAAAAAAAAAGATCAAATCTTTTAAGTTCATTATTGGGAGTAAAATATCTCTTGCACTTGACAGAAAGGATCTCATAAAAGTAGGGATGACACTGCAGTGAGATGCTAGTTCATTAGTTCTATTTGTCCACTCTTGCGCAGTCTAATACAGCTGTCATATTCTGTCCCCCTTATGTATATAAATGTTTAGAGGACCAAGCATTAGGAACGCCTCTCACTATAATGAAATCCAATACGACACCACCATAAACTGTGGCTTCAGAAAGTACCACAGAGTTGAATAAACATTCACCTGACAGCATGAAAATATGGATAGATAGAACTCACTGCAGGAATGTTATAATGGACTTTATTAGATTCCATAAGCGTACTACTAAATTAGTGACCCGCTGCATTGGATTTGCATTGAACTTCTTTGTTCATTTAGTTTGGTTGATTTCACAGCAGTGAAACGCACTACGTTTTTAATAAAGCGTGTGTGTTATTTGGTTAAACGCTATGAATGTCTGCCCAGACATTGTTGGAATTTGGGAATGTGTGTTGTGCATGCAGAATGCACACAACACAGCACTGATTTGCAAGCTGTTCTCTTAGTTCTTCTTTCACTGCGCTCTGTTTGGGGTAATGATCAAGCCTCCGGGAACAACTGTGGATCGTGCGGTGATTTTGGTGCAGTGGCCAAAGTCGGAACTACGAGACCGGAAAAAAGACAAACTGCAGCTGTTGAAGTCCTGTGTTATGCCGACACATCCATCCATTCCAGCCTTGCTCTTTAAACTGTGTCACCTAACTGCCTCCGTTGCTCCTCATAATTACAACAGCTGCTAGTAGTATAGCATATACTGGGATTCAGTTGGTTCAGCCAGAGAAACACATATGAAGAAGTTTTGGGGCATTCATTGTAATGAATGATCCTCAGTAAGTTGTTCAATACATGATAGGCACTCGAATAATCCTTATAGCGTTATTAAAACAGAGCTTTATGTCTGTTCACCTTACCCACAGTCCATTACCCTTCATCCCCTGGAGGTTCCCTGTGGTCCACATCATTGTGACACTGTGTTGTGCACCAGAAACAAACTGCAGCATCGTTTCCATGGAACAGGACCGTTGCTGGATTTCCTAGTTTGGCGCACACTTGAAATTAGAGTCAGAAGCTCCAGGCTGGGGAGATATTTTAATTCCATTTAATGATTAAAATCCAGTCCGTCTGCACACTGAAATCAGGTAGTTTTTAAAATATATTACTTTATAAAATAACTCAATTATGCGAAAAACAAAGCACAAACAAAGAAGCTATTCTAATCAGACAGTATGGCCACAATATATACATTCACTTTTTTTTTTCTTTTGTTTTTAGTGCTTTGTTGGCAAAAACTGCAGGTGGGGATGCTGCAGTAGCTACTGTAGACATCTCACCCTGTGTTTTTACTACTGCTTTCTCATTGCTCCCCGCTGTCTAATATTATGCATTACCTCTGCAACCAATGTTTCTCCTGCCCAGTGTGCAGCATAAATTAAGGAATACATTTGGTTTCATGCCATACCTGTGGTCTTTCAGATTATCCATTGGTCTGAGAGTCCTGAGCACTTAAACCCCGATGACTGGTCAGATTTTCCGTTGATCTTTTAAATATAAAGTCTACTTGGATAACTTTTGATTCATTAGGTGTTCTTTAAAAGTTTTCAGAGTTTTATCATGAGATGGATGTAAATATTGTCACTGTAAGACGACTCCTAGGGTGCAGGCAAGGTAATATGTAGCTAACAAACTACTGCCTGGAGCGATCACCTCTCTCCTGCTGGTTTGTGTCCTTGTCTGCAGCAACATAAATACATGCGTGTGTGTGTCTGTGTGTGTGTGTGTGTGTGTGCATGAAGTGTCTACAGTACATGAATCACCGGCAGCGCTTACCCTGTCACAAGAGAGGAAGAAGAGAAGGCAGGAAAAGCAGAAAAGAAGCGGGGAGGGTAAAAAGGAGAGGAGATAGAGGGAGCACAGAGAGGGTAAATGCTATTCTAAAGGGTGGGGAGAAAATTGGATAAAGATAGAAAATAATGCAGGGAGCATTTTTGTTATGCATGCGTATGGTGGGGAACAGGATATTATAAGACAAGAGAAACAACGCAAGATATTTCAGCCATTTAAACTTCACAACAGAGTCAAAAGGTGAAATCGCTTCCAGGGTTGTAATCGTGCAGCTACTCCTCAGAAGTTTGTTCCATCTCTTCCCGGGAGTCGAAACTAAAATCTGAGTTGAGGAGCAAAGCAGCAGCGCTGTCATAATTGGTCGGTCTTGGTCCTTTTTGGGGTTTTGCAGAACAACATTCTACTTCTAAAATCATTTCAATCACAATCAAACCTTTTTCTAAGAAAAAAAACTAACAAATTGGATAAACTTTAATCATATGCAAACCCTGTTTGTTATGACTGAGGCTCTTTGTTTTCGGTTTTTATTGATTTTCATGAAAAATGCCCATAATATTTTTTTTCTTTATAATGGGCCAACAGGTTTAAACCAATTTTCACAAACATTTCATGTTCACATGCACCCAAGAATAGTTGTTTCCTCTGTCAAGAGGATACTCATCCAATTTGAGTCTACCCTTTCTCGTAATTGAAATAAAAATAACAACAAGCCGATCCTTCATGGATTTTTGAAGTATAGTAGAAAAATATCGGATGTTAAGAAGGTTCACAAAGTTTTAAGTCACGTAAAGCAGCTGTGATCAATGTCACTAATCAGTACAGTATCAAATGTCACAGTGAAAACAATGAATCTAGAGCTCCCCTCGGCTTTACTGAGCTTTATGGTGAGTTTGGGCTCATTGTTCAGCTTGTCCGGCCCGCAGCTCTACGCAGCTTTGGTTCGCTCCCATAGCTTAATTTTCAGCCACAGCAGGCAGCTCTTTTCAGCAGAAGAGGTGAATATAGTGGAATATTTAATAGCTCAAGAATCAGATTGTCCCTTAAGGAGTTAGCTGAGACCAAAGAGACAAAACAAAAAAAAAAAACAAGAAAAGACTGAATATCTGGCCAGAGCGAAACCAAATAAATGACGATTTTGCTCTGTAACTGCTGAATAAGGGAATAAGCAACTGTTTGCCTTAACAATTTTTAAAAGGGGGAAAAAAAAGTTGTTTCTGTGGCCCCCGAGTAGCCAAAAAGGCAGCTTATTGTTCTACATCACCCTTAGGATCTCTAAACACCATTGGCAATAAAATGACTTTGTGCTAGCGAGAGCTATTGTTTTCCTGTGGACAGAGTGAAGATGCTGAATCTGACAGCAGTGCTGCCTTGGGTATTGCACAACCTGCTAATTCTTTGCCTCAGTGCTGAACTCTAAGTTTAATCAGCTTCAACTCTGACCTCGTTTGTCTGTGGCTTTCGATTTCCAACCGCTGTATTTAGATGACACCTGTCCTTGATGTACTGTACTGTATAACTCTGGCTTCTTGGAAGCAAGACTGCAGCTTGGCAGCGGGTCAGCAGCTCGATATGGCAGCATGGCTTTCAAATCTCCCAGTGCTTCCTTGCTACCTGGTGCACATTAGTGACGTAAACCTTTTCTACACTTTGCTTCTTCTCTGTGACTCACCTTGCACAGGTCAGAGCACTGATAGTCTGGTCATAAGCCTCACGTGGTCAAAAAAAAAAAAAAAAACCACTTAGGAGGTGGCCAAAGAAGAAGACAGACAGATGGAGACAGAGTGGTGGGCAGGGTATGTTGGTGATTGATGACACCACAGGGGACTTCTCCTCCTCTCGACGTGGTGTGATTCTACTGATTTATATTTAAGGGAGTGCTCTATCACTCTCAGAGGGGTGAAGGAAAGAGGAGAGGGAGGAGTGAGGTGAAAGTGAGGACATTTGATCGCCCTGGCGCAACCTATCTGTCAATCAGGTGTGTCGCTCTTCACTGAAAAAGCCATGCGTGCCTGTGTCCTGTGTTTTCCTGTGTGCGTTTCAGTTGACTTTTTTTTGTGTTGAGGACTTGCGGTCAGGTTTCTGTTTGTACCCAATATTTTCTGCCAATGAGGCGCCGCATGTGTTTGTGAGTGTGTGTATAGGCTTGTGTGTCACATGTGTTAGTGTGTGTGATGTGCTTCTTCATCTGAGTGACAGTAAATATATCACTGCAAATAATCACTGTTTATCTTCCTTGGTTGTGTTTTTGTTTTTTTCCTCTTTACTACCCTGTTGGTGTGTGTACGCGTGGGTGTGTATGTGTGGGTGGGCAGGTGTTTGCGTGTGAAAACGCACAGTATAAAAAGAAGAAAAGAACAACAGAACTGACTCGAGTGTTGAACTTTTCAAAGACACACACATTTGTCCACATTTGTACAGTGCCTACACACACACAAAGAAATTCCCTTGTGACCAAAAGACACATGCGTTAAACCCTTCAAGCAATTAAAGCACTTCAGCAATATCTCCGTATCCAATCACAAGACTTAAGATTACGGCCGTGACCAATGAGGATAAAACGCTTTAACTCTGTATATCTGTCACATATTCAAACACTCATGTTTGGCTAACGGGGCATGAAAATGGCAAATCTCCGTAACCAATCGCAAAGCATTCAGGTAAATAAAATTTAAGTCATTTGCACAGACACAAACTGACTCACTGATTATATAATGTTTAAATCCATAATTCATTTATATTCAGAACTGGTAAATGATACAGAACTCTGTGGGGGGATTAAATACACAAGTATTTAAACCTGATGACAAAATGCACAGTGATAAAAAAAATATACATATATATATATATATATTGATTCACTGAATCAAAAAATGAAACCAAAGGAACAAAAGTAATTAGTGCACAGCAACTGGCATTGACAACAGTTGTTATTAGCGGAGATAAGCTCCTGGTTACCAGTCAGTGTTGCTGGTTTGGCTGGAATAAATTAGCAGATGATTTGATTGCATCATGTTGCTTTTATGAACCATTTTATGAGACAGAATATTGTGTAAGGTTGTATTTCACCAAAGACATTTACTATACAGGTCGTGTAGCCTGTGTGTATCAGTCCCACAGGCTAACACTGCATGCACACACACACACACACACACACACACACACACACACACACACACACACACACACACACACAAAAAAAAAAAAAAGA
>JBBMJY010000020.1:12427003-12445561 GCA_037833715.1 Toxotes lorentzi | reverse complement strand
ATCTATACTTGTCCTATCCTAAATATGTACATCCATATACTGTTCAGATACTATGCTTGTATCCATATTGTGTTTACATACATTTACTTCATGTGTGTACTCTTCTTCCTACCACAACAGCACAAACACAGGACAATTGAGTGGAAACAGGAGCAGCTTGTGTTTCATTAAGGTGATCGTCATGTTTCCAGGAAATGAATCATTCACCGTGAAAATAAGGAAGAATAATTAGCTAAAAACAAGCTCTAAGTCAGCTTATCATAAGAGAGGTCACAGGAAAGAAAAGTGAGAATGATGGGATATAATTTTGCTGGGAGGAGGATGGCAGGGAAAAAGAAATAAATAAGGTACAGGCAATGTCAGCCGCAGGGATGAAGCTGTGGTTAAGAAGCTGATTTGAGTCTGACTGTTAGAGGAAAAGAGTCACAGTTGGTAGGTAGGTTAGTATGCTATACCCAGTTCTACAGGTTTTTTTCTTCTTTCAAAACCATTACAGAAAAAAAATGTATTAAACTGCAGCCATTGTGTATAGACTAATGTGGGGTGATGTAGGGATAGAGAAAGAGAGCCATGGGTACAGACGGGATGGATGAGATTAAAGAGGTCAGAAGGGAGAGAAAGGGGGGAGAGAAGATTTTCTGTTTGTGGAGATGAGAGGAGAATGGAGGGGGTGTGATGGGAGGAGGAGCAGGCGGAAGTGGTGGAGGTGGTCAGGGGGAGAAGGGAAGGAGGAGACATGAAGGTAGAAAAAGTGTTCCGGGAAAGATTGGAGAGATACATGGGCACATGACTGCATCGCTGAAGACACAGTATAACTAGTGGCCTGAGAAGAAGTGTGGTGCGTAGCCAGACAGGAAGAGGTGAAGAGGACATGTCAGTGTGTGACTATGAGTGTGTATGTGTGTGCACATACTTGGGAAATAAAGGGGGAATGGTGCAAGGAGTGCAGTGCAGAAGGGGAGGTGATGAGGATGAATGTGTGTGTGCGCACGCATGACAACGGTTGGTGGCAGAGAGTGAGAAAAATAAGGAGGTGTCTTCTTTTCTGCAGACAATAGGGCCAAGGGTGGATGGGTAAGGTCTAAGGGGGAGCGGGGGGGTGGGGGGGGGTTGAGCATCATAGGACTAAAATGCGGTGTGGGGGTTGTGAGGTGGCTTTGTTAGGTGTGGGAGAGGACAGCTGTATGTACAGTAGAAAAACACAAACCATGGTGATTGTGGGGGAGGATAATAAAGGGGCAGGGGTAAAGAGTGGGAGGATGATAGAGAGGGGGTGGGGGGGGATAGAGGTGGGGGCATGTGATGCAACGAAAGGCAGAGGAGGGGAGTGAGGAGGGGCGAGTGTGTGAGACAGACAAGGAGGAAAGGAGAGCGAGAAAAAGCGAGAGTTGCTGCAGTAAGAGCTCCTCACCCACAAAGGAACCCCATGCAGCCTCAGCCACCGAGCCAGAACCACTGCAGCTGCGACTGCTGAAAGTTAGTGTAGTGGCCGTGTGTGTGTGTGTGTGTGTGTGTGTGATTGCGCAAGTTTGCGACCGAGTAAAAGTATTTGTGAAGTGTGTCTGTGTGAGTGAGTGTGTATACGTGTGTGTGTTTATTTGAACCTGTGGTGGGAACTGCGGCTTTGAAACCCCAACCACATGCGAGACTGAGGTCTGAGTTTCTGCAACACACTGCGGAGCAGAGTGTAGGAGTGGGTTAGAGAGAGAGAGAGAGAGAGTGAGAGACTAAAAGAGCAAGAGATCGAAAGTGCCAGAGAGGGACAGAGAAGAAGAGACGAAAAAGAAAAATAAATAGACGATAGACGAAAAATAAAGATTAAACAAAGAGGACAAGAGAAGGAGGGAAATAGTGCAATATGGACATGGTGGAGGGAGGGAGTGAGGCAATGCATGATGGAGACAGAGAGTGATAAAGGGCGTGGGGAGTGCATAGGAGAGCGGGAGCACAGCAGAGTTAGGAGATGTAAAGTGAAAGAAATAGATGGAGTAGCAGTGAGCAAGGGAAAAGGATAGGAGAGTTGGATTAATGAAATAAATGCAGAGGAGGGCTCTGGAGAAAAAAGAGGAGATAGGAGGAGAAAGAGGGAAGAGATAGAAAGAGGCGGCTGAGTGTGGGGTTGGGTGGGGGGGGGGCTCAGAGGCAGAGGAAGAGATTAATAGTTTTGTAGATCTGCTCCTGTGTTGCTACCTCAAGAGTAATGCGTTTTTTTCTCCAATCCTTTCTTCCATCCTCCTAGATTCCCTTTTAAAAGGGCTTTTTGAAATAGACACAGACGCAGTTACGCACACATATACGTACGCACATGTACACAGACGCACACACAACGAATATCTTCTGTGATTCATGTAAGCTGTCGCCATTCCAGTGAGCATTTGCCAGCTCACTAATAGGAGAAATTCTTTAATACTGTGCCACTGAGGATTTCAAAGCCACTTACTGTAGTTCACATGTCTCCGAACAAATTCAAAGGCCTGGGCCCTCAATCTCCTGCCATAAATAACCCACAATAGCAGGCTGTTGCATCCAGAGGGGATATTTGTGGAAGTGTGTGCGTTTGCTGGTGTGTGCAGGTGAAGACGTGCTTATTGCCGCGTGGCCATGCAAGAGAAAACTCTAAACAGTCCCATCTGCACGAGTTTCTAGAGAGGAACTTTGATCTTAGTGCTTATGATTAATTACTTCAGTACCGTATCTGTCAGTGCCACTGAGGCTCCCAGGCCATTCAGCTCAATATCCACCATGTACAACATCAGCACGTTCAAAGCTTATACTAGAACCTATTGTCTGGGGTTTGCCTCCTTGTGTAAAAAAAAAAAAAAAAAAAAGAATAGTGATAAAATACCGCAATTTATGACTTTATTGTAAAATCCGCAATGATTAAGCAAGCTTCCCTCTCCAATTTACCCTGGCAGGACTTTCAATCCCACCCACCACGCACAGACAAAAAGCCTCCATCAAATTATGTTAATGATAGTGTAAAACATTTATGGCTTATAGTTCTTAGTGCTGCAAAGTCTGCATTTCTGCTCCTCTGACTCTGTCTGCGGGGCCTCACCTGCAGTAGCACAGTGTTCCTGCGGCTGAAGCTGAGCGCTGGCGTCATTAATATTTAGCTCTGGAATGCTAATGATCTCTCTGAATCATATCATCACGCCACAACCTCCAATTACCCTCTCCAGAACTCTATCGTCCACGCTCCCCTCTTAACCCCCCCCCCCGCACGCTCCCGCTTCTCTCTTCCCTCCCCTCTCCTACTCCCTCTCTGACTTTCTGTGTCTCTTTCTCTTAACTGTGTCTTTCCTCCTCACTCTCAATCTCTCTCTGGGACTCTCCGCCTTTGCCTCCCTCACCTCTTTTTCATCTCAAACTCTCTGTGGCACATTTTGCCTCTCAAAGAATGTATTCTGCTGCAGTTTCCCCTCTCTTGTATTTGTGTGTATGTGTGCGTGCATGCACGTGTGTGTGTCTGAGTGTGTGTGTATGTGCACGCCCCGGGTCTGTGCTGTCCAAACCTGAAAGACAGCTCCTGCCTTTCAGAGTTCATCTGTTCTATCGAGAGATCCAAGGGCCTGTCCTCCGTTTGTCCCTGGTACATTTTTAATAAAGCTAATCGGAGATTGGTGGATGAACTTCGTCACCTGCCTGTCACTCTTTCACTTTTCATTCTCTCTACAATACACTCTCTCTGTGTGAGGGGCGGGGGGGAGGAAGCAAGCTCTCTCAGGTGTGGATGTGTGTGTGTGTGTGTGTGTGTGTGTGTGTGTGGATGTTCAATAAAGAGAGGTTTGTTTGTTTTTTCAATCTTGTGGAATCTTGTGAACTTCATTCACCATACTGTGTCTTTGTGAAGTTGAGTACAGATTTGTGTAACTTCGCTGATCTCTGCTATGCTAATGCAGACATGAATGTTCACAGATTGAAAACTATGTGCAGTATCAGTCAAACAGTGACTCTGGTGTGTTGTTAAGAGCAGAATGATTATTATAAGTGAAAGGCAGGGGATGAACTTAACATTTCATTTTATTTATTTATTTTTTTCAAAAAGCAAGACCCTCGTTCACATTATTAACATTTTCACTTGACTCTGCCCCCTCTTTTTTAAAGAAAAACCTTCTGTTTTCATGTCGCTTCACTGATTGACCCAAGTGTAAAGCAATTACTGCAGTAACCTTGAGGGTGGAGCCACAGTAAAAAATACACAGTTATTATTATTTTGCACAAAATGGGCCTGGCTCAGGCTGTACACAGCGTGAGCTGATGGCGTGAACATTTCGCGTGTTCAACTTTCAGTGGCCATCTATGCGATTCCGATTGTAAACCTCAGAAATAATTTCCAAATCACACAAGAAAAAAAAAACTTTTCAATAAACACATAACCTAAACAAAATAAGTAATGCTCTTCCATCTTTGTTTCAGCTGTTTAGCTGCCAATAACTTCATCTTGCTTGTTCCTAACATCAAATGACAAGTGGAAGACAATTAACCCTTTGGGTTTTATTTTTCAGAATAAAATGCTGTCTTTGTCTGCTATCGATGTGACTCTTTTCTGATTGAGACCATAAGACACTTGTAAAGGAATACATGAATAGCTGCTTGTGAAATGCACTAGGAGTGACAAAGTAGCTGTAGATCACTCAGCAAAGCACGTGATTATTTGATTCGGTTGCAGAGTGACTGTCTGACTGCAGTGGCCTTCTTCATTTTGCTCTGTTCTTCTTCACTTTAAGTGAAGAAGGAAAACGTGTATCCACATCATAATACTACAACCACCATATTTCACAGTACCTGGCCGGGTGTCCTGTTCCTGAGGAAGTATTAGTGGTAACACGCGCTGCTTTGAATTTTGACTTATTTCAAAACCTTGTCCACTATACTGGATGTCACCCAATTCTTCTGTGGGAAACTGCAAGCCACTTTTGACATGGTTCTTTTTAATTAATGGTGCCTTTGTAGCCCAACTCCCATAGGCCACTTTTATGCAAATATCTGGATGTGGTTGCCTAATGCACCTTCACTCTCAGCTGCTGAATCTGTAGCTGTTATGTGTCTCTTCTGGTCACATGTTTTGTCTCTATTTCACTGCTCTGCTCAGTCGCTATTCTCCCCATGAATATAACTGTGCTCACTGGGATATCCAAGCACTCTGATTTCACTTTTTACCATTTTACGTCTCTTTCCTTCCACTGGATGTGCTTAAGTCTTCATTTTCCTCTTCCTTCTTTTCCTCATAAAATGGTAATTTGCAAATGTGGGATTCTCCATGACACGTGCGTTAGCTATGCAAGCAGCATTTTCGCAGTAATAAAATCCCTATTTCATAATCACCTCGCCATCTTACAAAATCGACAGAAATCCTGGTTAATGACAGCAGCTCCGCCGAGCGTTCAGCTATATTGGCATTTAAAATGAACGATCACGGAGAAAGTTACGGGCGGCTAAAGGTTGTCTTAGCTTTACTGTGGCACACAGCCCCCCCACCCCACCCCCCCACCCCCACCCAGCCTCACAGGGTTGACTTCCTTCATTGTTTCATAAAAGCTCTGTTTACCCTGTACACTGTGAAAGCTGCAGTTTTCGGTTTGAGACACTCCGGAGGCCATTTTCGGGAGAGGCTCTGTGTTGGGGGCAGAACTGATGACTTAGATGAAGAGAAAAAGATGAGTTTACAAATGTAACCAGCTTAATGTGGATGTACTCTCAGACGCATTGCCTCTTTAGAACTCGTAGCTGAATCCCCAATGGCTATGACTGACTCAGTCATATACATTTGAGTCTAGTGGCCAGCAAAGAAGTTCAAACTCCAAGCAGAGACTCAGAATCTTTTCTTATGAGCTTTTGAACCAAACCAGAGATAAAAAGCTGCTAAGTAACTGGCTTCATGTAGCTGGTGAACCAGTGAGATTTTTTTTTCCTGCGCCAGCTCAGTGTCTAGTTGTATGCTAATACATTACCAAATTGATGAACTGTATTTATATCAAGGGAAATCTTTCTGCCCCTTAGTGGTCCAAAAGTTTGTTTTGCATAACTTAACTTTGTGTTTGGAAAAATGCAGCATCACAGAAATGTTCATTTCAAATGCACAAGAAATAAGGTCAGAACTGGCTGGATATTGTTTCCCAATAACATCTCAAGTGTAAGAGGATTGTAAAGCATCCTCTTACCGCAGCACACCCAAGGACACAGAATTTACTTGCTTCTTGCCTATTAGTAGAAGATTAAGAGTGCTTTAGAAACCTGAGCACCTGCAGGAGGAACTGGGTTTTATTTGGAATCTTTTTGTTTGTTCTTAATATTTTAGCCTGTACCTAATGTTCTGTGTGGCTAAATATGGTTTTTCAAACAACTTGACTTGCCATTACATTAAACTACTGCATAAAACATAGTAGAAATAAAGATGATGTAATATTTGTAAGATAAGGAGAAAAGAAAGCACACATTTTCTGTGTAATAAAATGAACAGCCTTCAAACTGGCCCTAATTTGTAATCATTTCTACGTTGTCAGTTGTGTGATGACCACAGATTCATATAGTACAATGAGGTGAGTGATACGTTTTTGGCCTAAGGGTAGAAGGAGTCAACTTTTAGACAACCCAGCACATTTATTTTTCATCCCACATTTACACACGTACTCGAGGAGCATACAGATCCCTTCTTTGTTGATGTCGGCATCTTCAGGTTCAGAAAGCAGTCCACAGCAGAGATGACGTCATTATCACTGTCAAAATGGCAACTGCTGAACTTCTTCTTCTGCTTGGGGAAGAAGTAGTAGTCTGAGGGTGTCAGATCAGGTCAAATCAGGCCGAGGACCTCCTTGGGTGATAAGCCCTGGAGCGAGTGGTAGCGGATGACTGCACAAAGGCCGATGGTGTCCGTTTTCTCAGACAGTGCTGACTTGCAATTTTCAATTTGCCAAAACAGAAAACACCAAAAGGTTATGAACTTTCTGCGTAATCACTCAAAGAGTTTAACTGCACATGTGTGTAACAAGAGCCGTATAGCTCGTCTCCTTCTACCTGAGGCCACAAACTTATCAATCACCCCATCGTACACTGATTTTCTGTATTGGGTCTTATTGCACCATTGAACCATATAAATATAAACCACATATAAACTGCCACAGTCTCTGTGACTTCCCTTGTTCCCCTACAAAAATGACAGCCTCCTTCCCCAAAGCAAACTCAAACATTATAAGAGCCACTTTGAGTCCCCCCCCCTTCTCCGGTAACATTTGTACGGCCTTTTTATACACTTACTTCAGTCTTGCTAGTGTATTGCAGTACATACTCTCTCCCCTTCATTTTTCTCCCTCCCTCTCTTTTGTAGCAGTGATTGTGATGAATTGAGTCATCTTAAGTGTTTCCTCTCTTTGTGCATCCCGGGAGGATTTCAATCCCCCTCTCTTTTCCCTTGTCTCCCCCCTCCTTCCACTGAATCCCCTCACTTTCTGTGCGCTCATCCATCTCCCCATCCTTTACCTTATTGCAGTTGCTCTCTCCATCTCTCCCTCCCTGTTTCATTCCTGTCTTTCTCTCCCGCTTTCCATTTCTGCCTTCTACTCCTTTCCTTTATTCTGAAAGCATTACTCAAATCACAATCATGCTCTCAGGCCCCACCACTACCTCCACCACCACCCTGCAGTAAATAGATAATTTGCAGAATGGAGAGTGAATGAGTATTAATAGTAGCAAGCTACGAATTGTACCGCATATCAAATGAAATATACAGCAGTGTCTGAGGATGCTTTTCGTGTATGCACAAAGGAACAGGCACGTAGGGGTGCACACAGCCACACACACACACAAGCACACAGAAACAAATCCACATCTACTTCCCCAGCACTGCAGTCCTTCGCCAAGGTCATGACCTCCAGTTGTTCTGCATCATAACAACAGCGCTGGCAACACTCGAGTCATCTACAGGGAGAAAATCAGGGCAGAGTTTTAATCAGCCGCTGAAATATGGTACAGTGGGCCATCAGTGAAATGGTGTCACTGCCTCCGATGCATGACGCTTTAGTAATATCTCATACTCTATAAAGAAGAAGGCGTTTCTTAATGACTCTTCTGACTTCGTGAGGAGTAATATTTAGGGTCATAACACTGCTGAGGACTAGATTTCAATACTATCACTCTGTTCTCAGTTAGTGACATCTCTGTGAGGAGCTTAGGATAAACTATCATGGCAAACTACATTTTTATGTAAATCATATGACAAAAAAAATTCTCAACTGGCCCCTGAGCAACTAATACCTCCCTATGTAAACATTCCCATCAGGCTGTCTGAAGACATAAATGCTTCAACCGTGTGTTTGAAATGTTTTGGAAAAGTAGCAGTTGCCAAGACATCAGACATTAGACATGTATGGGAAAAAAAAAAAAACATTCTCTGAGTCCCCAGTAAAGAATAGTCAGTCACATCTCCAGACCCTTTTATAGACTGTTTGTCACACTCTTGCCTAGTGGGGTTTTGCTTAATAGAGGAAAGAACTTTTGTATGAAATGTATCTGCAGTACAGCACTTGGCGGTAGATGCCTTTGATTTGCCAATCAAGATGGTGACTTTTGAACGACCGCCACTGTATGGCAGAGACAGCCAGCCAGAGGGCTGTCAGTGTTCAAAGCCAAGGGCCCTCTCAGTTTAACAGTCTCAGTGTGTCGCAACTCCCACATATCAAGAGATGGTATCTGTACACACAGCAACTTGATCATATGCACTGAACAGTATACACCTCAGCGCAGAGGCAACATACACATAGTCACAAATGCACATGCATGCACACACACACACACACACACACAAAACCCACTGGGTACAATGCAGCTTTCTGGGCTGGATGTGTTGGCAGATGACACTGTTTAACACTGTCTCATCTGCTCTCTGCTTTGCCAGCACTGCTATGGGACACAGCCAGGTGTAGAGAGAGAAAGAGCACGAGAGAGAGAGAGAGAGTAAAATGGGGTGAAGTAGTACCTTGTGGCAGCACACCAGGGCTGGAAGGAAATGAAAATGAGCAGGGAAGGGAAAGATCGACAAAGCGTTGGTGTGAATGAGAGGTGGCAGCAGAAACAGCAGAAGTGAAAGTAGAGAAAAAAAAGGGCAACAAAGAAAGTGAGATAGAAGGTGAGAGAAGAAAATAAAGAGAAAGGCACGGCGAGGGAGATATATAATATGGAGGCAGAACTTGCGGCGCTGCTTGAGTAAGCAGGTGTTGACTGTGAATCACTGCCACTTCAACTGTTCAGGTGGTGTCATCATCAGCACTATTTTAAAGTACAACAAAGAAAGAACAGGAAAGGAAATTTAAAAGAAAAAGACTGGGGAAGGGGGGGGGGTGTAAAGGAGCAAAGAGGGGGGAAATGGAGTGGTGAGAATGGGAGGAAAGAAAAAGACAAACATTACAGATACAGTTCACCATCATTTCTATATCAATGTTCTTTAATGTCACCTGTGTTTATATGATCTATGGTATTTTTAAAACATAAAGCAATGCAAGCCTGTTTCAGCAGTTTCTAGAGTGCACATTATTCCTTGGAAATGCTGCACTGTGAGATTTTGAAACCCCAATGACATGCCCCTTAGTTAGGTTTGTTTACCTCCAGCAGCCTGTCAGCTGGAAAAAAAACAGGTGAGCAAAAGCTATGGCTTCTACTGTAGCATGTAATATAATATTTGTGATGGTAGTGTGTGCAATATAACGCAATATACTGTAACATAATGCAACACAAAATCATTAGTACTTGACACTGCATGTGCCCGTATAATACACTGTTAATGAGTGGCCTTTTTTTTTTTGCGTGGTTGGTGAGGATCAGTCGAAACAATGAACATTCCCACATTAGCTGTGCCAAGATGCTACCACGGACAGACTCACCATCTACTTTTAGTAACCATGGACACAGCAAATGATGGTGTTATTTCTAGATGTCATTTAGATTTGAAAAATCATTCTCTGCGTGATACTGTGTGATAAATCATGATGCACTATTCTACGTCTTTATTATTAATAAATTGGATATTAAATGAAGTGATTTAATGCAACATAAAAGAAGAATCACATTCAATATAATTTTACTGTGCTGTAGGAACATAAACCAGTGCAGAACACACAGGATTAAAAACAGAAAATGCCTTCAGTCTGGAGCATGTTAGGTCAAAGATCTTCTGCAAGTTTGTTCCAGCGTTCCAGCTGTGTCACTTGGTAACTAAATGCTAATTAACCATGTTTTGTTTGTTCTCCTGGAATAATTTGAAAGCTAGGTTCCAACGACCGTCGAGATTCGAAGGGTGTGTATTATATTGTGGATTCGGAGTAGTAAACTGCTTGGCATTTGTTGGTTTTAGATGTTTCTTTTGGGTTATTTCGGATGAACATTTCAGGCTCCACCAGTGACAAGTGAGTGCCCGAGCACCAACAGCTTACTAGTACTGAGAAAACAGAAGCCGTGCTTTAACAAGATCTCTGCACTGCACTGGGTGACATCTTTGACAGAGGCTGGCGGTGTGTTTCCAGAGCCTATGAGTTTGAACTCTTGAGATATAAATTTTGTCAGATTTTCCTCCTGACAACAGAACAGTGGAATTTTGCTCAAAAATCCGCAAAATGACCTAAAAGTTCAAAGCACACAGTAAATAATAAATGGCTTATAGAAATAGGAGGCTTTTATTCTTCCCTATGTTTATCTCTAAAGGGATGAAAAGGAAATGAAGAGAGAAATGGAGGGGCATGTGAGGACAAAGAGACACAGCAACTGTAACAAGAAGACAAAATTGACTGGATACAAGAGTTTCACCGATTTCAGATGCTTAGAGTAGATTTTTCTTTGATCTCTTCATTATACTGCACAGGTTGTTTGCTTGTTAATTGTTGACACATTAATCAAAAACCAATTAGCAATAAAGGCAGACCACAAAAAAAGCAAAAGACAGTCTTTGACTGATTCTTTAAAGATGAGGGGAGGTTTTTTTGTGCGTGTGTCTGACACAACAGGTAACATTTACCTTCCAGTGTTCTTGTCAGTGGAACACCCAAAACCTAAGTGAACAAAAAGTCAGAGGAAAAAGTACTGTATTGGGCAACATCCACAAAAACAGAGGGATTCGGCAAAAAGAAGAAAGTCTGTGAGGCTAAAAAATGCTCCAGAGGATTCATTTTTAGTATGGATGAAACCACCGGGCATTTATGTGTTTTGTTCTGGTTTTGTGTTCTGTTGTTCATGTGCCAGCAGTGCTGGCAGTAGTTAAAGGAACTGTGCTGTGCCTGTCTGAGAAAATATTGACGCGTAGTCCTCCAAGTAGGATGAAGAAAACCACCAAATTCATCCTTCATACCTTGTTTTATGTCTTCATCTTGGCCCATTATCTCTCAGAATGACTTGTGTAGTGGAGAGAGGCGCACGGTTTGACTCAGTTATTAATACTTAAAACTACAGGTATTTTAACATGACTGCCACTGTTCTTACACCGGGCGCTCAGTCTCAGTATTTCATATTACACTACAGGTCTTGTGAGCTGTAGTAATGGGTTTGGATAAATGGATTAAGACATCCACATTTCTGACGTTGATGTAATTCTACTGTAAGGAGAAAATGCTGAAATAATGTTTTCAGTACAGAATAACAGAATAAGAACTTATTTTGATGTTTTTGTTTGTTTTGAAGATGCTTAAGAGGGATTGCCTGGGGAAATGGAGATCAGTTCGGTTTTAAACTGTTAACAGCTGTTTGGATTAAAGGACAGCACAGATTTTTGTGAGTTTGACCCACTGTTTATCTGACCCAGAATATAAGGATTGGTACCAGGATCAGTCCCCTCTGTGTGGCTCTCTCTGGTAATCCCCTGACCTTTCCGGTGGTGTCACTGTGATGTTCATAACTGTGGTTTTGAGTCAAATGTCTTGACACCCAGAGTATGGGTTTCACTGAAAACTGGTGCAGATATTCATGTCCTTCTCACCTGATGTGTATTTTAACACCATCATTAGGTCAAAATTTATATTTCTCCAATATTTTGTTTTACGATCAAATACCTATAAAACTAATGGCAAATGTTGCTAAGATGATGCTACGATGATTAACATGGCAAGCATTACCTGATAAACATTTGTGTAGCATTGTCATTGTGAGTTTAACATGCTGACATGTGTATGCTGAATGTGTGTAATTGCAGTCAGTGTAATTGCAGTATTAGTTTGGAAGTTTTTTTTTAAATGCAGGTCTTTGTAAAGAATAGGCCCTGAAAAAAAAAACAAAAAAACATGACTCTCCATTATCAGGAGTCTTATAAATTAGTACAAAATAATTTTTTAAAAATGTCCCTGGTTAACTTTTCAAAGATCACTAACCACTTCCTGTGCAAACAGAAGTTATTGTCAGTCTCACTGGACAAGAAAGTTCCTTCTACTGAAAGTGCAAAGTAAATGTTAAATCATATTTACCAGTTCTCTAAACAAAACACAGCCACATTGCATTACAGGAAAATTAACTCACCAGCCAGTCTTGCTAGGAAATGCTAGGAGTTATAATTTTTTAATGCAAGTCGCCTAAAGTTACTCAACAAGCAAACCCATCTCACGGAAATTCAGCAAAGTGCTGCGAGTGCATCCTTGGGCGCAGAAGCCCGTTCCGTTTTTGGTTGCTTGTTATGGTGAACTCCAACCATCCAGTGCTGTGGTCTTTCGAATCCCCTCACCTCAAGGCCAATCGAGAGCATAGCAGTTAAAGAAGGAAGCAGCAGGACACCTCTGTGAATGGTTTTTGTAGCTGACATCCAGGAAATGGTGGCTCTGCAGCCTAACTCATCTTCACACTCACACACACATTCATCGGCACACTTGGACAGACACTTGGGGCTGACATTTCAAACTGTCAGGGAGAATGCTGTCAAACTGTGCATTGTCGTGGGACATGACTGCGCGTGGCTGTGTTTCTGTGTGTGCGTAAGTGTCTGAGCGTGCACGAGTGTGTGAGCTTGCGCATGTGTTTTGTGGGAGTGTGTTGAAATGTGTGTCTGTGTGTGTGTTCGCTGAGTGGATATAGTGTTTGCTTTGGCTTGCCTGGGGCAAATTTATATAATAATGTTGATTTATTTTTTTATATAGATATATCTTGCCTACACACACTCTCACACACGCGCACACTCTTTCTACGGATTACCGAAACAAACACACATGCTAGACTCCTCCCACTGCCCCCCACCACCACCACCACCATCACAACCACTACCCACACAGTCCCACGCGGACACACACACACACACACACACACACACACACACACGCACACACACACACACACACACCACCCTCAACCCCTCCCCTCCAAACACACACTTATCGAATTAAATAAAGTCAGCGTTTTGCAGCCAGTCGGTTGCGGGGAAATAAAACACCATGTCATTTAGTGCTGATGGGATGGAGCCTCTATAAATAGTCATTTCCTGCTTGGCTTTAATTAAGTGGCGCTACTGTCAGCTGTCACAGAACACAATTATCAAGCAGACCCATTTAGCAAACTAACCCCTTCGCTGTGTCTCTGTCGGTTTATCCCTCCGTCGGTCTGTCACTCTGCTCTGTGTGCCGTCTGCTTTACTGCCCATCTTTCTATCCCCATTATCCCCATTTCACTGCCTCTTTCTGTCTTTCTGTCTACTTACATTGGTCAGTCTCACTAAGAGTGTTTACTTTGTTTTATTTCTCTTTATATTCCGGCCTTTTCTCTGCTCCTGTTTGCTCTATCTCTCTCTCCTCTATCTCACTCTCTCTCGTCTTTCTCTTCTAATCTGCTGCAAGTTTTCCTCTCTGACAGCTTGTTTCATCTTTCTCCCTCTGTGCTGGCATCTGCCCTACGCTCCAGCTTTTTAAAGGTGATTTTCTTTTCTTTTTTTTTTCTCTTCTTTTTCTTCCCAGGCTCACATGTAGCGGAGTTTTCCCTTGTAAAACTCCCTGTATATGTTTGTGTGCGTTGACCATTTGTGTGTGTGTGTGCATGAGTGTGTGTGAGATAACGTCGCTGCTGTGTTTACTTAGAAGGTCTGGTGCAGTTCTGATTGGAGCTACACTCTCTGTCTCCATCTGAAAGCACTGAAGCATGTTATTCCCCTGGTACAGAAAGTTAGAGAGAAAGAGGGAGCGAGGGGAAGGAAGGAGGGAAAGAGTGAAGAGAGGGTGTGTGTGTGTGTGTGTGTGTGTGTGTGTGTGTGTGTGTGTGTGTGTGCGCGTGCGTGTGCGTGTGTGTGTGTGTGAATGGGGGTGTGGGGGGTAAAGAAGACATGGTGAGATAGAGAGAGCAAGGCCAGGAGATGGAGATGGCGAGAGAGTAGGATAAGAGGAAGAGAGAAGGACACTGCAAGGACAGTGCAGAGGAAAGAGAAGGGAGTAGGAGGAGGGAAATGCACTCAGGGACACACAACAGGCAGAGAGACACACACATTCATGCATGCACACACTCACAATTCCAGTACACATACCTGACCCATACATGCCGGGTCTCACATATCGATAGACGATCAGTCTTTATCACAGACATTCCCTGGACACACAAGCTCTCATTTCCGCTGACACACTAACACCAATACACACTTAATCTCTCACACACACACACTCATACAGAAAACACAGACACAAAGGGATACACAGAACATTCTGAAGAATGCACAAATACTTTTATTCATACATGTCCATGTATGTGGATACACAGTATGTATTCACAGTGTTTCTACACTCACTCTTAGGGTTTCTCGCTCAGAAACGCACACACACACACACACACACACTCAGGGGAGGTAAAGCCTAAAGTGAACCATGGTTTGTCACAATTGGGGCGCCGGTGGATTTATCACCCTGAGAGTGTGCAAGAGAACCAGCAACAACAGTTTCTTCCAGAGAGGAAGGACGTCAGATCATCAGATACACACATACAGACTTGCGCATGTACACACACCCTCACGCACACTCAGACACAAGCACAAACTCGTACAGCATCTTTTAACTTGAGATGGTGTTCATCCTCGTGTCCACATGTATGGTCACATGCGTGCCCGCACACACACACACACACACACAGTCTCTCACACACACATATAAACACACACACAAGCGCACTAAGATGAGAAAGTCCAATTATCAGCTGGCATTCCTCTCTCAGGGTAATTTAATGCATTGGGTGAGAGCTTCTCATTTGTGTTTGGTAATTACACTCTCTCTGCTTTACACTCCCTTTTATAAGCTCTAACTTCACTGCATAAACCGTTAGATTACACACACACACACACATGCACGCTCACACATACAGACACACACACCCACCTACGGCTGCAGATGAACATTTTGTGTTTTTACGACACATAAAGGCATAAATGTCGGGCGAATGCCCGACATTTATGCACATGTGTGCGGAACCTCCTCTCGCCCTCGAGCATCATCTCCACCTCTAACTCCCGACCTCCCGTCATTTTCCTCCACATTATCATTCATTACGTTATTGCTCTTGTTTTGGTGCTAGGCAGTTTTTCTCCTCTATAATTCATTTCTTCGACTGAATTTTCATCAGGGATTATGTTTTGCGTTATGGAAATGCCTGTGATTACTATTCGTTATGTGGTTTCATGAATCGGGAGTCTTTTAAAATGTATGTGTGCGCTTGTGCTTAGGTGCGTGCGTGAGCGTTATCTGTGTGCGTTATGTGGGAGCTCTTTAATTCAGAAGGCTTAAACAGACGCAAAAGTTAAGTGTGCATGTGTGAGTGTTTCTGCGAGTGTGTGTCAGTGTGTGCTTGCATATTTCTTCAACTTGAGAAGTCGTGACTCTCCATCAGTGACAGAGAGGCAGTGTGTGCTGAGACTGTCGATGGAGCATCTGAGAGACCAAATTATAGCTGTGTCATCTGCTTCAGTTCCCGTTTGAGAAACCCACTGCATAATCATCCAGCTCTTTCCATTTTCTGATGAAAGTATATACATAAAATTGGTCTCTAGTGACTTAGATTCTAAACAATAACTCATAAAAACAGATATAAGAAAATTACATTACATAAAAAAAAAATAAGAGTGGTTCCAACAAAGGGCATCCTGCTATTTGCACAGGGGAATTAGTTTTTTTGCTTTTTAAAAGGACATTAGCATGCTTTTGACATATTGGCCATGTTTCGTGTTTGCCTTTGATGCTGGAAAACACTGCTCGGGATGTTGGCAGTTTAGAGACATTTCATAATAATTAATTTTTTTACTTTAGCACCACTGTACTTTTGACTTCTCTACTTCGTAGGAAACATCCATTCCAAAATTATGAGCCTGGAATGACTTTTTCACAATGGAGGGTTTTTTTCTGGTTCAAAAAAAAAATTGATGTTTAAACATCAAGACATCCATCGACACTTGTCAAAGTAGGGCGATTTGAATCTCAGGTATCCAGGTGTGTGCCTAATATTACCCAAACACATGTTTATGTGTTTGGGTAATGTTTAAATGGGTGATGGGTGATGTTTAAATCATCAAACGTCTCTAGCTCATTCACTGGCTAAATTCAAATCCCACTTCGCTCACATCATCTTCACACAGCAGCATCAGAGTAGCCAGTAAATTAGCAAGTTCTAACTGTGTTTGTGAAATATATCCCTGTCTCTCTAATTTTGCTTCCACTTTCAGAAGCTCAGCTCTCTGTAAACGATGCGGGTAAAGACTTAATGTCCACTGGTCCAGGTTTTGGGATTTAATGGCTGATTTAAAGTTTTTACTGAAAGTGAGTTAGAACTGCTCTCTTGTGACTTCAGTATGTGACAGTGCCAGATTCATGTCTTCCACAGACATATTTCGTGTGCATGTTTACAGCACATTATTCTGTATTATAATGTAGGAGAATTAATAGCAGCTGTAACACAGCTGCAACACTGATTGACTGAGTGAATTTTAATGTAATGATAAGTGCACCAGCTCTGGATCAGTCAGATACATTTGTGACTGAACATAGAGTAAAAGAGTACAAGATGGGCAGGGCAGGGCAGACTGAGCATGCATGGGTTTCATATGTAGTGTAAAAATAAAAGTACTTTTAAATGGAACGTCAGAATCAGAAACACTTTATTGCATGAAAAGTACAATGAAATTGAATAAGCACGTTTCAACTAAAAAAATAAGAAAAACAAAAATCGATGCACACATTTAGGGTTTCTGCAGTCTGTCACTTAGCTACTCTAAATCCACACCTTGGCTCATTAGTGGCACTGCCATCTCAATGCAACTCAAATCTGTTTGGTGTTCAGAGGCCCATAGATACTGGCTACAAAGTTAATGAGGTGAAAAATTAAAAAGATATAGGCCCAGATGTAAAAGGCGAGCCTGAATAGATTCTTCATGTTCCAGTTAAGACATCTCAGACATTCAGTAGTTTTCTATCTGAGAAAGCTACAGACAGGCTTCGGCACATATTTTTTTAAAAAGGGAGAGAGCGTGAGGGACAGCGAAACTGTCGATGACAATATCCCAGTGCTCCATTACCATACTACATGTGTACTGTCTGCTAAAGTTATAAATTCAGTACGTCTGCTGGAGATAGAGTTGATTTTCATGCAAATCCTCTCTTCACTTGTAGTGCCTGTGTCTGGTTTACCCCACTGTTGATTCACAAAATGATGGAGTTTTTATGCTTTATCGAGCGAAACGTTTAGCTGAAAAGTTGTAGATGCACGCTACACTACACTGACTGCATCTTAGAAAATTGGTTTTGCTATTGTTTGGAGCTGAAATAAAGAGAAGTTGGGAAGGAATTCACATGTTTAGTTAACTGTTTCTTTAGTGATATCAGATCTACAGGGTCTTTAGGAAGTCAAAAAGGCAAACGAGAAAATTGGATTCATGTAAACTGTGACCAGAATCATCCCTTGGACTAGGAAGGCCCATGGAAATCAGTAAACCTGATTTGATGCCATTTTTGAAGAATACTCTCATGGTAAGCTCAATAATGGGCAAACATGTCAAATGGACTGAGTAACTGTGTATGTTAACGTGTTTAACACATGCAGCCTTTACTATACCACTAAGGATAAGAACAAAAATGTCAGCTAGGCCCACAGAGTGACACTTATAAATCCATTTCGGTCCTCTACATTTATCCACTTATATACACAGCCATTCCTGTTTTCATACAGTACACGTCTATCAACCTTGGGTATGCATCTCATCCAAATATGTAATCCATCCATTCATTCATCCATCCATCCTTGGCCATAACAGCTTGTAATGTCCTTCTGTTAGAGCTAATTATAGGCTTTTAATACTGGGAGTAAAAGACAAGCTATTTTAGCTTCTTTAGAATGTGCCAACATAGACACAACCTCACACACGCAAATGCACTCACACACCCATATCCATTAGTTTTTGGCACTCAGTGACACAAAATGCAAAGGGAATCACCGGACTGGATTTGAGTAATGAATTTATTAATTTACCTCTTGCCAAAGTAGCCTTGGTTTCATGCGTCTAAGTGTATGGGGGGAGGGGGGGGGGGGGGGGGGGGGAGGGGGGGGGAGGGGGGGGGGGGGGGGGGGGGGGGGGGGGGGGGGGGG
>JBBMJY010000020.1:12399481-12415447 GCA_037833715.1 Toxotes lorentzi | reverse complement strand
TGGGGGGGGGGAGTATATAAGGTCGGTTATCTATCTAGCACCCCCTCCCTCTCCTTCACACACACACACACACACACACACACACACACACACACACACACACACACACACAGTATCCACCTCTAACCCTCCCACACATTCATTCCAATCTTCAGGACAATCAATCAGTTCATTCTGTCTTACTTTGCCTCTTTTCTCTTGTTCCTTTCCATTTGTGGACTGCATCACTGTCATCCCCTCATTGTTAAGCAGTGGAGTCAGTCCCGCAGACAATCTGTCCCCGCGACCAGATGGGTAACAATAGCTGACACCTTTGTGCTTCAGTGAAGTCCCTAGACACAGAGTGACAACCTAGTCTTTTAAAAATGATGTTCATGTACATATCATTTGCATTGGTAAATATGTTTTGTGGGAAACATAATGCTGCCTGGATTCATTTTTTAGCAACATAATGAGATGATGTTTACAACGAAATATTACGCAAAATATTCACTGTTGAGTAAAGTCTGACTAAAGTGTTAATGGTTAAGTTTAGGTAACTCAATACACTTGGCTAAATACAAAAAAAAAATTAAAGAATAACATGGCATTTTGGGGAAATACTCTTATTTATTTTCAAGAGTCATGTCTGTGTATACTACACTGATTTAGCACTGCAGTCATAACACTGTCGGACTGTGGATATGCTAGTAGCAGCTAGCATGTAGCCTCTAATGTAGCCTGGACTCAAGCAGACATGAGAAGCGGGCTACTAACTCCTCACCCTGAGATTTTTTTTTTTCATTTTCAAACTTATAGTCTTCAGACCCAACTGACATGTAAACATTGGTGTGGTTTCTCTTTGAGTATGAAGCTACAGCCAAGAATTAGTTAGCTTAGCTTAGCGCAAAGAATGGAAACGGGGAAACAACTAGCCTGACTCTGTCCAAAATGTACCTACCAGCGCCTCTAAAGCTCACTAATTATCACAGCATATCTTGTTTTAGCTTGTTTGTTCTACGCTAACAACACATGGGGCGGAGGATCCAAAACCCCAGTTTGCAATGTTAAAGTCCTGTGCCCCATACGCCAAACTATCCAACCCTCCCTACAATTCTGTGCAGAATAGAAATATTACGGTGCGGTGGGTAGGTAAGGATGCTGCCAGAGAAACCCATTCAGACAGCAATTATATTTCTTCTAAAAAACATATTCAGCAAAGCAAATGAGCAGGACATAAACATGTTGTGGGAGAACTGACTAAGCATGAGCAGGCATGTGTGTCTGGAAAGTTGTGATGACTCATGTTGGAAAGTCTACCCACAAACAATTAGACTCAAATTAGCATATTACGCCCTTTGTGTGCATGCGTGTATGAGCTGTCGCAGAGGTCGGCTGTCAAACAATGCCAAGTTTGACACCTGTCTGTCACATGTTGCTTAGTTAGTTGCGTAGATCTCCAGAATAATAAGGAATAGATTAAAAGTTTATTTTCTCTCATGCAAACACACCCTGTTTCTCTTTTTCCTTCAAACCTTTATCATGTTTTCTTGTATCAGGACCAAACAGAATATGAAAAGTCTGCAAAAACTGTGCTTGTACCTTGGTTGTAGAGTCTGTGTGTTTGATTTATGCGCCCAGATGTGTATGTGTGCATTTGTTACATGAACGCAGTGTGATTGTGCGTGTGTGTGTGTAGCATGGCCTCAGGACTTCAACGAGGGGTACTACCAAGGGAATTCCCCTAAAGGCAGAGATTCTCAGCCAAAAGGAAAACATGCATCACCTCTGCCTCTCATCTTTGCTTTGCATGCCATAGACACACACACACACACACACACACGCACGCACACACACACACACAAACTCATATCTCTTCTGTCTCACCACAGCCAAGCCAAACCAGTTCACATACACTTGTGCATTCATACATTCACTCAGTACAGTCTTCTGGCCTTACTTCTTATAAATTCACATACAAACACACTGTAAGTGTTCCTGCAGGCATTAAGCATAGAAAGCAAAGTGGTCTTGCCAGATGATGAGCCATGAAATATCATAAAAGACTCAAGGGAATAGGTCCAACATACCTTTTGAACGTTTAACATCTCATTTACCACGGCATGTTTGTGCACAGTGAGTGATTCACATTATGGCCAATACGCTATCTTGTATATAAAAATGACTAATTCTGTCCTCCAATCATCTATGTGCACATCACCCTTGCTCATATTTTAGTCATAATCTCAAGCTTCACCCACGAATTACAGCTTTACAAGTAGAATCATGGCTGATGATGAATCAGATTCCAAATAGAGATGCCTCTGTCTGAAATGTGGTCTGATGTGAGGTTAAGCCACAATTCTCCGAGGCACAGTCCCACAGATCTCATAGGCACAGTGATGTGTAACAGCCATTAGCTTACACTGGTGTTATGCATCTGTGACTGTGGGGTCTGCTGAGGTATTACAGTAACTGTATAGCTGCAGGCCAAGATGCACTTTATTGTTCTCACAGTTGGCCATTTAAGTTTATGTGGAAATATTTAATAACAGCAACAAATCCTGAGGAAAAAAAGAAGATAAAGATGGTGACTTCTTAATAATGGGGTGGCCAGATTATAGTGCGAAGAAGGCTTTTGTGTTGCAAGTGACACTTTGCATAGCACAGAAATTTTGCAGGGAGTGTGTGAGCGTGCACAGCCTCTAAATGCAACCCACAAGTTCAATCCTCAGCAGCTTTACTCTCTGTAATATACCTGACTCTGAGTTCTTAGCATCACCTCTCTTCTACACACAGGAATTATAACAACAAATGATATCAGGAGTAAAAGGGAGAGGAGAGGGGAAAAAAACACAGCACCGCATTATTTAAACATTAAATTCTTGTGGTCAATTATGGCAAAGTGTAATTGAAGATATGAATATGACTTCTGTAAAGACCTACAGTAATGGTTACACAGCAAACAGCAATATCAGGCTCAAATAGTGTTGTTGTAATAAACCTATGTATAATAATTTGTTCTAATCGTTTCTCTAGTTTTAGGAGCTTCAAAACACGCCCTGTTCACTTCCTCTCTATCTGTACTTGCAGCACTAACAGCAGCCAGCATCAATTGGCTTCATTCACCAAGGTCACTACAAGCAAAGCTGTTTTTTCCATGACAAAGAGGAAAATGGAAGGGTGTAGAAGAGACCAAAATATAAAGCCATCAAAAACTGAAGTATGGTTTGCAGTTCTCAGATCCTTACCATTTGGCCTAATAGCGGTGCAAGAAGAAAGACCATGTAATTACCCAAATAAAACCAGTTTACAGAGTAAGTCCACATACCACACACCATACTTGTTAGTTTGTCCCCACTCTTTCTTGCATCCAAGTATAAGCCATGATCAGAATTTCAAGTTCAAAGCAATCAATTTATTCATTCAGGCTGAGCACTGACAAAACTTCAAATAAAAATGCACATAAAACAACCCCAGACATCTCTAATCAATACTAAAGAAACCAAACTGCAGCTTTACAAAGCCACAGAACCTAAACTTTTAACAAAAAAAAAGAAAAACTATAAAAAGTATACCAAAAAAAAAAAAACTCTAGCTTTTCACCCACTACAGAAACACCACACTCCTACATAACAAAGATTGTGGTTCTTACAAAGTGTTCTATTTGCAAGTTTTCTATTCACAAATATTTACGACTGTCAAGATTACACCCTCAAGCCGTGCAATACCTACACATATATCTCTCAACTACAGCTTCAAGCTGCGATTTACCGACGCACAAAATTCTCTGTCAAACTAGTTCACAACACTGAAGAGCAAGCGGCATTTGTTGGGAGCTGGGATGAGAAGTGAAGCCTCGGTGGGGTAGCTGTCATTTGGTCTTTACAGAGGGTGTCAGCTGATGTCACGTTTTCACGTGACACCATGAATAAGCTGACACCCATAATACAGCTGTGACACCGGGAGGAAGACAAATATCTATTAAAACTCACAGGAACTTACTCTGTTTCATACAAATATTGTACGTCACCTCGCTGACCTTTTTCTCTTGCCTCAAGTAGCCGTAAAAATTCATACCCAATTAGTTTGTGTGGTCAAATTCATAACAGCTCTTTCACATTTTAGCCATGTTTTCAAGGTTTTATTTCTACGTGAATGCATGATAGTGGTTGCCACAGTAACTGTTGCATGTTTGCCACTCAAAGCTAGTGACCACGCTGACTTCTGCCAAGGCTAACAACATGTTCATCATGCGTATCCTCTGCATCTCAGGAGTTGTCGTCCATAGGCCAATCATAGACAACCTCTGCAGTCACTTGAAACAGTAAATCAAAAAACAAACAACTGGATATGTAGACACCCACAAGACTATAACACATGGTTGTAACATTAACATACTAATGATGGTATAGTAACATGCTATATTAGATTTAAGATCAAAGTGGCACTAGATGTGAAATTGGAGTATCACTAAAGTGATTAAAATTCTACCCTATGGAAGGATGAAAGTACCAAATTTCATGGCAATCAAAACAAGAGCCGAAGCCTGGGTATATAGTGGTGGACAGACAGAGCAGTGGACTGACAGACAGAAATTGGTCTTCTCCAGAGCTGCATTGCTAGTGCAGCTGAAATTGAGGACCTTTAATGCCAAATAGTGATCTGTACGTGATCAGCAAAAAAAACATGTTACTGAGGCCACTGTCAGGACTGTTGGATGGACACGTTTGAAAAATGCAAGACGATGGGAGGACAGCTGTTTTGTGGGTCCGTCCTTCTCTCCTTCTTTCTTCAGTCTCGAGTTTACAAGCATTTTTTGATATGAGCCTGTTGATTTTGCACTGTGTATGTATACCATAACTTCCGATGTGTTTTTTTTTTTGTTGTTGTTGTTTTTTTGGAAAACCATTTCGGTTAACATAAATCCTGAGTGGCTGGTAACTTGGTAAAGTTTATTTCAAGTAGAAGATGTAGTATACAACATGGTTCAGAAGAAATGTCCCTGTTTAAAAAAAAAAAATCTAGGGAAATATTGTGGCCTGTGTCTAAGCTCGGTTTATTGCTGTTATTAATATTTTATGATGTCTGAGACTTTGAAATAAAAATCTTAAATTATTTCCACCAATTGACCTGAAAATGAGGACATCGCCATGGTGTGTCTGTGAATTTACTGATTCACCCATTTCCTGCAAGCATGAACAAAATCAGTCATTGTCCCGAATACTGTGGTTCACTGGGTCTAACGTGAGAGATATTTTCAAATGGGAAAAGGCACTGATTTGATCTTAGACAGAACGCTATACATAATAATCAAGAAGAATCAGCACCATTACTCACTAATTAGTTGCTTGGATGCGAGATGAGAAATAGACGCAGGATAACACAGACTGCAAACTGTGTTGACACAGAACACTGAGCCAAGCAATCCATGGTGTTTCTTGTTGTGGTTGTTAGAATATTCATCAGCATCTTCTGTACGGAAAAATAGCCTCCATGCATGTTACTCATCTAGTGAAACAGTTCGACGTGACTTGTTTTTGCTATAAGGGAATTCTTCTGTGAATATTTTTCATTTGTCTCTAGTTTGTAAACACATTAAATAGAGGCCTATTATGGATGTTTTAGACCATTGGTTTGGGATATGTTTTATAATATGAACGTGGAGATATGTGGAATTCGCATTGTGTGCATGGGAGTGTGTTTGTGTGTGCATGCAAGTGTGTATTTGTGTGGTGTATTTGCATGTGTATGTGCGCTCAGGCTGAGACATCAGCCTATATTCCTGTCTTTTAATGTCCCCAGAGCTCTGAACAAAGACTGTTAGCAGAGCCCAGATCACAACAAGCGTCAGTTCCTTCAGCCTCACATTGTATGTGTGTGCAGGCGATTGTGTGTGTGTATGTTTTTTGAGTGCATGAGCATATCTCTGCGTGTACGTTTGTGCTCAGGCATGTGTGTGCACCGATGTCCATGCATGTTGCGCCGTCATGCTTCTTTGCCTGACTGACCACGTTCCATTTAAAATACATATTCAGCACTTTGCTCTTTTTTTTTCTTACCCTCTTTTCACTCCTCTCCCCCATTCTCTCCATTTTAGGGTGTTATTAGATAGGACAACTCTTGCCGCCAGCAATTCTCCTCTCAGCATTCGACATCCAAAGGCATGTGGGTTTTCGAAATGTGTATGTGCGTGTGAATATCTACTACTCACACACATACACAGTAGGTGCTTGCTGTGAATGTACAAATACCTTTGTGTGTGTGTGTGCTACTATAGTAATCTATAGTATATAGTAGGTATAAGAGTAAAAGTGTGTTTTCTATGATCTATTCATTTAAATTAAGGTCAGTCTCATTCTTCATTTTTTTCTCTCTGCACCTCTCTTGTCAGTCCTCCATCCCCCCATCATGCATTATGCTTCTCACCAAAATGACAGGAGGCCCACTCTCACTTTGACCTCTCTCTCTCTCCTCTCTCTCTCTCCCTCTCTCTCTCTCTCTCTCTCTCTCTCTCTCTCCATACAGGCACACACGAGCAGGCGCTCGCACTAAGCTCTCACACACATGCACATCCAGACACACACACACACGCATGGTGTAAGAGCCCAGGGGCTCCATCTATTAAAGGTCCATCCATCATCACATATAATTTTAATATGGTAGGAATAAAAAGATGCTTACGCAGCTCAATGAGAAATTTCTGAAACCTGCGTGCTGGAGTCTGAGCCTGCCTAGAAACCTGTATAAGCACTTACACGCAAGCACACAAACACACTGAACAAAGTCAGTGCGTTCAGCCAATTATGGCTCATGACATGCTGCTTTCTGTCATCTGTGTGTGTGCTTAAATGTAGTCTCATGGAGTGTGTAGGATGATTACATGAGTATGTAAGGTTTTCTGCAGACCCCCAGGGGCACGTGCCATAATGCTTGCTTTCAGTGTATTTTGATCTCGCGTTTATCCTTCCCACTTCTTTCCTCCGTGTTTTTGTCACCCCTTTTCCTCATTGGGTCCTCGGTTGTGCTTATCAGGGTAAACTGCTTCCTAGTCTGCGCTTTGCAGCACAGGATGAGGCAAGACCAAACAGGGTCATTACATATTTATTCAGTTCAATTTGAATCTGTCCAGGTCAAGATCAAGAAAACATTACTGCTCAAAAAATTGATTTAGCTGTGGTTCTGAACTCACATATTTTTAGAATTCAGATATAACTTTATGTTTGTCTCTAAAGCAGTTAAGTTTTTATATAAGTAGGACTATTTTGTCATTAATTTGGGTAAACCAATGCATGCTTCAAAGTAAAAACATGGCTAACATTGCTACAGCTTTACACTGCTGAACTCACTGTTTACTCCGGCAGAAACCTTGCACCCTCTGAATCTGAGTCAAGGATCTTTTACCAAAGTCAGAGATGAGTGTAGCAATAGCAAAAGAATTACACATATTTTCAAGGGGGTACTGAGCTCTTAAACTAAATTAAGGCCCGCTTCAGCATACTGCTAAAAACCCCAGTTCCTTTTTTTGTTTTTGTTTTTTTTTTCTTGTCACCTGACAGGTGACTGTCAGTTGTCAGCAGGAGTCATTTATTGGTTAGACCATTGTAAACTCAGACTAAACCCAAGGTCGACTTAAAAACTCTGCTTCACTCTGCCGTCATAAACATAGCAGCTTCCAGAGCACACTAGTTTTGCCAGGATGCTATTGATGGTGCAGTGGTTCAGATGTACAAGGTACTGTAAGTAGAGCCTCCTTATGAAGCAGAGTCACCACCCCATCGGCCCTGGAAACAGTCCTGGCCTCAGCATCACCAGAGCTCAGCACAGCAGTGTGGACCTCATTTTTCATCATTTCAAGGACTTTGAATATTCATCCCTTTTGAAACAAGTCCATAATATTACATGTAACAAGCTTTTGTTGTTTTTGAGATACACCATTTCAGAGACGTGATACCCACTCCCTGCGGCAGCAGTTTTGTTTAACACATCATGAAATGGTAAAATCGTTTACTCTTGGAAGGCAGTTGCTACAGTTTTCTCCCAATAAACAATACCTGAGCCCGTGCTAAGCTATTTGAGCTGAGGGATGTGAAATCAAGATGAGCACAGACTGCAATGTGAAACATACCCAAACAGATCTATTATAAGCCATATCGATCCATACCCAAAGATGGACACCTCAGAGCTGTATGGTGTGTTTCAGCACTGCAGTCTGAAAATGGAATTTCCCAAGAGGAGTTAAATGTAGCTAAACCAGCAAAATGTTTTCACCAGCTTGGTAGCTGCTGATGACAAAACCTCTCTTTCTACTGTGTGTAAAAAAAAAAAAAAGTGATTCCCTTGTTACATCTCTTTCTCCACTGTGTCCACTTAATGAAACAAGTTAACTAAGGTCATGTTATTCATCACAGCAGAAAGGTGTAGGAGTGGTTGCAGGAAAAGGCAGAGTTAGTAGTCTCACAAGGGAGCAACCACAAAACAAACACTCTGTTGTGCAAATGAGCAGGTACCTCACAATTCATGCTGGGTAAAACTAGCATTTGGGGTTCTCAAGGTTCTTTCCATCACTACTTACTTGAAGAGGAAAAAGGAGTAGCCGTTTGCTTAATTCACACTAGTATTTGAATATTCAAAGCAATACCTCTGTACAACCTTGGTATTTCAACAAAGGAAGTGAATAAACAGAAAGTTTCCAGTTTAAAATGTGAAAGGCCATTACATTATGACCTGACATTTAAAGGGAGGTAAACTAAAGTATAATATGACACCTATGATTTAATAGATCTAAAAGAATGATATTCTATCTAAAAACGAAAAGGAAAGAGCATGTGCATCAGGTTTGTTCAGGTGCTCACAGCTACTTGTCCATGGTTCTCTAGATCATTGCACTGTTTCAAAAGTAAACATTATGAATGGAGCCAGATTTTTTTCTTACTGTTGTGTTTGCCATCAAGAGCTGCCAGTTAGGGACTTGGCCCCAAGCTGTTTCCTACCAACACAATTCCAATAAAAAAAAATGTCCATAATTACACGCAGACTTTGACTGATCCCTTAGCACCCATACAGTGTCCAAACTTTTTATTTTGTGTTGGCTCACTCTGATGAAAGACAAAAACTCAAGGACAGATTCCTCTTTGGAACTACCTGGCTTCTTCTGAACTGCCACTCTTGGCACATTGCTGTTACCAACTTTCAACCAGTGGAATAGCAGTAGGATATTCTCGCGAGCGTGAGATGAGATAGTTTTGTCATAATTATGCTGTCTATCATAAAACCTGCCTGTTTACAACCCATTTACAAGAAACCTGTTTTTTCACATTTCTCATGTAATCAGATTTGATTGCACAAACACAAAGGAACTCTCACATTTGTTGTCTAACTCCGGTTGAGTCAAGCCCAACTCCCCCTCATCTGAGCACTCCACTACTCTGGTCCTTTGTTTGTGATATTTCTACAGCGTAGATAGAGTTTTTCACAAGCCGCAAGCTGCTCGGTCTTTTCTTGGAGTCTCCCTCACGGCTGCCAGCTGCTGTTCTGCCTCTATTACAGTTTTCAGAGACATGTAATATTTATTTGATACCACCTTTATATGGCCCATTACACTTGTTACCTCGCGCCTCTTCTTGGTGCAAGGTTTTTAGTTGGGGTGACCTAGGGGAGTTGAAAGACCTGAGAATTTGTTTTGGCCACAAAGTTCCATTTTCGTAGCTGGAAGTATCTGAGTACTTTTAATCTGTCTCCTGAAAAGGCAAAAGAAGTAACTTCCTCCCAACAACTCTTGGCTGATGCAGGAATGTTGGTCTGCAGTCAGTAAAATCCAGGCATGTCCACAGGTACCACATGACTTGCTTTTACTTTTTGGCTTGACAGCGCTCTTGGTATACTCTTGTTGAATGTTCATAGACTAAAGTGCCACCTTTAGCAATTCAAGTGTAATTGTACTTAACTTGAGGACAGTGATTTGCATCTTGTTTGGAGGCCAGGTTTCCTTTGTGACCACTAGCCTTGACTTTGTCTGCCTGTTTTCTTGATAGCAAATAACCCTTCGATTGCTACAGTCTTGTGTGAAGTGCCACCTGCAAACGTTGCTGGCGGCACCTGTTGTGTTGCACGCATGCTCTTGTCTGGGCTTTGTCTTTGCCATACAATTTTTCCACTGATTCTTTGCACATCGCTGCTGCCCTTGACTCCAGGACAGAAACGTATCAGCTAAAGCATTCCATACCGAACAATGGAAAATATTCCACCACCACTTCCTCTACTACGAGCCAGTGCAGCTCTGCAAAGAGCACTGTATCACAGCAACACTCAGTCACATTACAATTTCCCACAAAAAGCAGAGTTTTTAAAACTTTTTTTTTTACAGTACAGTTCATCTAGCTTGCAAGACTCTTTCCAATGCATTATGCTCCCACAGTCATCACATGACCCTTGCCTTCCACTTGATAGTGGTGCTTCAGAGTCTCCCTCGGGACCCATTATTCAAAGAATTGCTCTCCAGCACCGTTAGTGGTCAGATACTCCACAAAATTCTTTTAATGTATCGCTTGGAGTTCATGGGCCGTTCTGTCTGAGATGATTTGAGATAAAACATTTAATAATGTTGGACGACAGCTGTTTCTGCATATATTTTTCTACACTACATTCATACTGACATTGTTGACTTTATATTGTCAGTGTTATGTAGCTGATTCTTGTGCTGGGGTGTGTAGAAGCTGGTAAATTTTTAAGTGGTTTATTTATTCTTTGTCGTGTTGATTCTCCATCAAAAATGAATCCAGAACTAAAAACTAGCTGTGGCATTATTTTCACTCCCCTGCCATTAGCATTAGATGGACTTTGGCATTTAAAACCTACAAAATATTTGCTTCTGCAATTTAGGCTTATAAAATGGGCCAGAAATGTGAAACCCAACCTTTCTTGTGACTGCCACCCTCTTCCTTACCAAATTTTGAATAAACCACGAAGTCTGAGCCATCTACTGTATCTCTTTGAGATCCGCTGTCATCAGTTTCTTGTTTTAAGTAAATTATTCACCCCTTTTTCCACTTTATGAGCCTAGAAATCCTTTCACTGATCTTTTGTATGCAGCTCATGGGGTACACTTTACGTGTCTATTGATTTCGCTTTTGTTTGCCGAAGTGCATGCCTGTTGAAAAAAAAAAAATCACTTTTTCCCCCCTTCTCTCGTTTTCCTTTGAAAGGATTTACTTATCTCATTTAAGCTCAGGGAACTTGAAACCACCAGTTGAGAAGGGGATACTCGATGTGCATGCACAGTAGGCTTGTAAAAGAAGGTGAACGGCAGAACAGAGAAAAGTCATTTGTGGGTAATAGTACAGTAGATTACTCCAAATTACGTCATCACTGACCTCAGCCTGCTGTCTCTCAGAGTGTTCACTGTCAGACCACAGCAAAACCACAGTCTGCCTGAACAGATCAACATGTAATCATTAAGTATCAAAGTCAGCCAAACAACGTACTATTAAAAAAAGCTCTAATTGGAAAGAAAGTAGTGTGGAAGCCTACCAAAACTCTAGTTAGGGAACAACTAGTCCAACCAGGGGCTCAGACATCCGGAGAGAGCTCGGAGTAGAGCTCCTCCTTGTTGAAAGGAGCCAGTTGAGGGGGTTCGGGCATCTGATCAGGATGCCTCCGGGGTGCCTTCTATTGGAGGTTTTCCGGGCCCATCCAACTGCTAAGAGGCCCCGGGGTAGACGCACAACGCGCTGGAGAGAATACATATCTCATCTGGCCTGGGAACGCCTCGGGGAGGAACCAGAGAACATTACTGGGAAAAGGGATGTCTGGACTAAGGAAATCCTTGTCCGTGGACAGACTCAGTGAGCACAGCCTCGCAGTGCAGCGAGGCCACCACCGGCAGGCCTGGCTCCCCAGAGAAGAAAGACTGTGCACCCCACTGCACATAGCAGGAGGTGGAAAAAGAGCTGCACTTTTTAATCACCTGCCAACTATACCGAGACATCAGAGACAAATACTACCCACAGATCACACCCGAAAAAGACTTTGAAAACATGCTTGGTTACAAAAAGCTTTCATTTGTGCTGGACGAAATACAGCAGTGTGCAAACACAGCAGCAAGATTTGTGAGCTGTTCAGGAAAGGGGGAGTAAATTGGAGTACAACCACGATGAAGACCGTCAAATCACCTGCGTATTCCTTCACTGACCATTTGCAATGTTTTAATGCATTCATTTATTATTATATCATTTCTATTTATGTAGTTCTCTTTACATTTTTTTTATTTTATTTACAGTAATTTTGTACTTATCTGTGATTATATATTTCTAACAGCAGAATGACAGTTGTTCTGTTTTGTACATTTTGTATTTTCTTTCTGTTGTTTTCATTTCACACTTGCTTTGGCGCTGAAAACATCTGTGTCCCATGCCAATAAAGGATTGAACTGAACTGAGAAGTCACATGATGGTTGCCTGTCATCGTCCGTCTCCCTCCTTCTCTCTCTCTCTCTGTATAACTCTTTCTTTTACTCTCTCACCATGCCTCCCTGTCTTAGAGTTGCTGAGTCGGGATTCTATAATGAGAGAACGGTGACGTTGAGAGGGAGAAAAAGAGAAAACTAAGCAAAGTGAGTTGTGGGGGGCTGGGGAGGGTTGGTTATGGGAGGAGGTGCGGAAGCAGGGAAGTAGAAAAGGAGGAAGGAGGAGGAGCAGAGTCAGGAGATCAGGATGTAGAGAGAAAATTCTCGGTCAAGGTCTTTCCTAATGAACAAATTATCATGCAAAGGTCTCACTCTCCCCCTCCTCCTCCCCAGCTCTCCCTCCTTTCCTGCCTCTCTGTCTTTCATTGTCACTCGTTCTCTCCATTCCTCCTTTCTTTCGTTTCTCACCTTTCTCTCTCTGCTTCAGTGGCTTGACCTTGGTTCCCACCTTACTCAAATCCCTTGCTCGTTGCCTCCCTCCTTATTTCTATAACCTTGTTTATTTTCTGCCGCATTCCTGTTTTCTTTATCTCTGTTGCTTCTCCTCCTTTCCACTGTTTGCCCCCCCCACCCCACCCCACCCCCCTCTCGTTTCCCGAGTTCCTCGAGGCCTTAGGCAGTAGTCTGCTGCTCTAAAACCTCTCTATCAGCACATCCCTGCAATAGTCGGGTCTGACAGTCACTTTCACTGCAGAATTGCCTGACTTACCACACGCACGCACACACATACACACACACACACACACACACACACACACACCCACACCCTTGTGTTTGCGGTGCCAACATAGTGTAATCAGCGGTCACAAGTGTGTGTGGCTGTGCATGTGAGTATCTTCTGCATCAATAATAACAACATTAGGTCCTCACGCGTTATTGCTTAATTTTAAATGTGATCATATGCGCAAATACGACTGTGTGTGGGTGTATGTGTGTGTGTGTGTGTGTGTGTGTGTGTGTGTGTGTGTGTGTGTGTGTGTTCATTCGGGTGTGTCTGCTCCCCCAATTTCTTTCCTCCACCTCTTTTCATTTCTGTATTAGCCCACCAGCAATGTAAAGGTCACACATTGCAGTGGCGTTTGACTCTGCAGTCTGTTAAATAATAGCTTTGCTATTTACTGTTCTCAACCCCGGACTGACGTCTATGTGTGGCCCGGGGGCTACATCATCTCCACAGCATCGCTTCAGCTGCAGCTCTGCATCGTGTCAGCGCACACTGGGCAGGCACATTGTCTGGTACATGTTTTGAACTTGTTCAGCCCCCACCCACCCACCCAGTTAGACAGCATTTGAAAGGAAATGAGGGCAGGGTGGGAGCAAGAAAAAGGTGAGGGAAGGAGAACGGTAGGAGAGAGGGAACAATATGAAATGAGAGGAAAAAAATAAAGAAATTACACTGGCGTAAACATTTTTGTTTCTGACATCAAATTGAGGATACATAACTTAAAAACAAATCTGCTTGCTGACTTTACTTTCTCTGTGTAGAGGTTCAGTGCTGTCAGGAGAATATTGACTTTCTTTGTAATATATTGATGCTGTCTTTTATTTATACTTCTCCTAGTGGCCTCAACAGCAACCTCCATCCACAGATGACAGCTGCGTCCTCTATTTCAGTAACATCTGAGGAATCGAGTTTTAAGTTCAGCTCAGCGCTTTCAGAGTTTGAGCCGAGTTTGACTTAATTTAAATCCACCGTTTGAAAAGAAGACAAAATAATGAAAACGGCAAAAGGCTGAATGACTACTGAAAACACTGCTACAGATGTTGGGTTTAATCCCTAGATTGACTGTATTTGTCACCCCTATAGTATAAAAATACATGTATCCCTTATATCTACGTTGGTTAGTTTGAGCTTGTAACTGCTGCTACTCTCTGTTAGTGCAGTGTGTCTTTGTTTGACACATGTTGTCATGATTTTCTACATCAAATTTGGGAACAAAGTGGAGCACTTTTGAGCTCATTAGTTCTCTGATGTTGCCTCTAAACCTCACAGCTGGTAAATTACTGCTAATTGCCACTCAACCTAATATGACCCACCTGGGCAGCATTGATTGCAATTGTGATTAAGCTACTTCAAGTCCCCGTATTGTATGTATTTTCGTCAAGTGTTCTTGTTATTTTGTCTACCTCCTGTAAGATGATTATTACAAACTGAGGAGTGATGGTAAAATAAAACATGTAATTTACTGAAATTTGTACACTTTCAGAGACATTGCTTATCGGACCTTGAAGTGTACAGGGAGGGTTTTAGTATTCATATCAAGGACAGGCTGTCAGAACACATGTTGCAGATATCAACATATCTGCTCATTTCTAAATGAACAGGCCATCTTGTCCAGTGCTCACGGTTACATTTTGTTTTTGAAAGACACATCAGTGCACACAGTTACAGCAAGAAGCATGTGACCCTTATCCATCCACCTATCATCAACTCCCAGGTGACCATTTCTCCCAGTGTGTGACTTTCTTTGACCATTATCACAGTAGGTTTAAATGCAGTTCAGAGCATACATAAGCATGATATAAATATCTTTTTGCTATTCTGAGGACAGATTGCGGTTACCTTACAGCATGTTTTTCCTCTCTCTTTTGTGGATTCTTGCATCCCTTTTGCGGACTGCTTGTGAGCGAACTCTTTCACAACTGCTACAGATGTTCCAGCGCTTCAAGGCTTCATTTAATGAGCCTTGCACAGAATTGAGGAAAATGATTTAGCTGTGATTAATCACACTGTGTGAGCTCAACTCTGGCATCTTCTGTGCGCAAGGTCTAGGACATCCATGTTGGTTGGCCCGTTGGTAATGACATCAGTGCTCTCCAGCTCTCCTTTGGGTCACGTTTAAACAACCAGTATCACCCTACAGAACATTCCTGCAGTGAAATACAATACGTTTTTTTCTTGAATAAGTGACCATAAAAATGTTGGGTAAATCATGGCATTCCCATGCAGGGTGAAAAAAAAATGTGTCAGGTTGGTAGGACTGTGAAAAGCATTCAGTCTTGGCCAAGCCTCTAAAAACAAGCAATCTGTGCTACTCACACATGGATACAACAATGCCTTGGCTTTTTAGTGCAAAGTTGCATCTACTCATTATACCCCATGATGGTGCGGTTAAATCATTCTCTACCAAGTGTAAATACATACTCTATATATCATGTTTTTATATTTCATAGTGTAAAGCATATAGAACTTTTTTTTTATATGGAAAAGGCTCTTAATATTAAATAAATGCACTCCCACGTTAAATTGAAATAGAGGTCAATTGATGTCAACCACAGCAAAAATTACTTATTACTTTTTTCTTTCTTTTTTTTCATTTGATATAGACATTTGAAAAAGTGTCAGTTGCTTAAATCACACAACAAAGGGGATTTCCCTATTAAAATCAGATTCATTAGTGCCAAACAGGGGTGTGGGGGGGGGGGGGGGGGACGCTAGTGCAAACACAGTGAGAGCCAACCTTTCCCACTCCTTTCCCAGCCCCCAGGCTTGTCCTTTGCCAGTCAAGGGGGGGTCTTTTCTT
>JBBMJY010000020.1:12385933-12399381 GCA_037833715.1 Toxotes lorentzi | reverse complement strand
CCCCCCCCCCCCCCCCCCTCCCCCCTCCCTCTCCTCCTCCTCTTCCCCCCCCCCCCCCCCCCCCCCCCAACCACAGTGTAAATACAGTGAGAGCTAAACTGTCCCAATCCTGTCCCAGCCTCCAGGCTTGTCATTTGCCAGTCAAGGAGAGGTATTTTATCTTTATTTGAATAGAGCTCTCTTGTTCCCCTCGCCTCTGCTTCCGTATGTCTCAGCAGCAGCTCCGGTTCAACATGTGTAGTGTCTATGTTATCTTAAGTGCCTTTTCTCCCTGGGGCTTACGAAAAGGAAGACAGAAAGAACCTTTTCCCCTCTAGCCGCGGAGAAAAAGAGGAATAAATCAAGGTAAGTGTACTGTGTGTGTGAGTGAAAGAGATCATCTGTGTCAGTGTATGTTTATATGAGTCAGTCTATCTGCATGTGAGTGTGAATTAGTATCACAGTATCTGAGTAATATGTGTGTGTGTGTGGTTGACTGTGCATGTGTATAGCTACCTGTGTGTTTGTGTATCTGTGGGAGTGTGAGTCCATGCCTTATGCTCCCTGGCCCAGATGAGTCTGGGTAATTGCTCCTTATCTGGTGGCCTGTCAGTTCACATCACTGTGACAAAGGGAGGGGGCTAAAGGAGCGATTTATTCCACCTACCTAACCCCCCTCTCTCTCCTTTTAATGATCATTATGAATGATTTATGCTCCACTGACATGTGTGTATGTGTCTGCGTGTCACAATGAGAGGATAATGTGCACGTGAGTGCGTGGCACAGACCGAGTGAGTCACAAATGGACAGACTGTGTGTGTGCGTGCTTGGGTTTGCTCACCTCTCACTGTCCTTGCTTAATTCTGCATTCATGGAATACACTTTTTTTTTCGCAAATATTGTTTGGGAAAGGGAACATTTGGTATGTGGGTCCCTGTGAGTGTTACTGTGAAGCCTTTGGGATTTGGTGGAGCTGCAAAAGACAGAAGGATTATTGTGTTTGTTAAGAAACAGAGAAGCAAGGATCAAGAGACACAGTGATAGTGCTGGGGAGAAAGATAATAGAAATAGAAGAAAAGGGAAAACAGAAAAATGTGCATAAGTGCGTTAGTGTGCTTAGTTGGACAAGTGTGTACCTGCTGCGTATGCGTGTTCAAGCACTACATGGTCAAGTGCACACGTCATTTTGTGCGATCGTAGGTGTCCGTGGTGTGCACGGTTTATATCTCTGTGCATTGTTTCCTTTGATCGAACCTTCCATCCGTGGCTCAGCAGTAGTCGTAATTGGTCTCTGATGGGACTGGCCCACTGGATACTGACTGAGTGAAACAGGCTTTGGATGGCTTCCTTAAATATTTCAGCCCACCCAAACATGAGGTCTCCTGTCCTCGCCTCAGGCTCAGCCAACACCACCACTTAGCTGGCTGCCCTCACCTCTGACAGAGCAGGAAAGAGAAAGAGAGCCTGGTAGACATAAAGTGTGTGCCTGATGAGGGTGACCGGTTAATACAGTATGTGGGCATAGAGCTCACACACCTTTGAGGGTGTGAATGTGAGTGTGAAAGTGCTGGTAACATCCATCTGTGGAAACCAGCACAAAACACAATGACAAGCTGTCATTAAACCGCTGTCTAGCAACTGGCAGGTTGAGCTGCATGTCCAGATCTCAAAGTTACTTCAAGTGGAGTTGCCTGTTTGCTACAATGAGCCACCACCTCATTATAGCATCTTGTGTCTGCACTTTGTTATGTGGACATCTCATTCTGCACTACAGGAGCGGGGGATTCTGCATTATACCATGTATTTGCCTTTCTTAAATGCTTTAACAGCAGCCCCGCTTCCCTTAGCGCCTTACTCTACCTCTGTTTCTTCCTCATGCCTCACTTTCCCTCTCTCTAACTTACTTCCTGTCTGGCTGTCACTTTTCCTCTTCCAGTCACTGCCCCCATCCCCCACCCTTTCCCACCCACTCACTTTCACTTTCCTCTGCCCCCATCTTCCTCTGTGTGTGTGTGTGTGTGTGTGTGTGTGTGTGTGTGTGTGTGTGTGTGTCATTTTCTCTTCCTTTCTCCCTCTTTCTCTCCATCCTATTCACACGCCTTCCACAGATCCAAGGCAAAGTGAAAAAGATAATTCCCTGGTTCTCAGCAGAGAGACAGCGAGTAAAAATAGAGAAGGTTACCTTTCATGTTCAATTTTAAAGGAATGTTTGAGATTTCCCAGAGATGATTAAATAGGAACACTCCTGACAAGGTCGCACAGACGTACACATATAGACACGCGGAGACACACACACGGGCATGGAGACACAGAGAGCAGAGAGCTTGGTCAAAATACCTTTGGGATGCACCGCTGGTCCTTAAACATAAAGCTGTAAAGCAGAAATTGGAGGAAAGAAGAAGGAAGCATTGGTCCCTGGGTGAACTACCACAGCACAACCAGGACACTGTGCAAGTGTTTGCACTGATCCTGTTACCTGAGAGGTTAAATGGCAAAGGCAGCAGAATTCATTGACCTTTCTTTATCACTCTGTCATTTATCATCTTTCATTTCTGTTGTAACAACGCAGATTTCAATTATTTATAGCCATCTGTGCGTACGTGTCTCTATTTTGCATGCCTCGATCTTGCATACGTCTGTACCATTTATTTTCACGTTTTCGCGTGTGTGTTTACAGCCTTATTAAGCTTTAACTTTTAGCTTTAAGCAGTATTGTTTCCCTGGAGACCAATTATCGGACAGGGTTAAGGAAACTCGGGTGCCAGTGAAGGGAGATTGCGAGGTTCTGACAACTCTCCAGCAGGTTTCCTCAGGCATGCTGAGTGCGTTTTGTGTGTCCTGCATATGCATGCGTTACGTGCCCAAGTGCAGTATTTATCATCAGAATCCACATTAGCTTATGCATTAGTGACAAATAATGGGCTTTCCAGGGTGTTGCTCTGATCATTTTTATTTGCCTTTGAACAACATCACAAGAGGAACACGCAGTGTGTCTTACGTGGTGCATGCATGTTCATAGGACTGTGTGGGTGTGGGTGTCACAAACTGCAAATTGCTGTCAGTCATGGTGTTAAGGTATTCTGGATGTGTCCCAGCCACTTGGTAACTGTAGCAGAGACTGACAGAGGTGCTGTGGGACAAAGTGGAGTTGGCGTTTTGAATGAGTTATCCTGAATTCAGACTGTGTCCTTCTCCAGAGGCATGGATGAATGGCCTGATTCTCTCTCCACTTCCCTTTTTCTTTCTGACTTTCCAGCCCTCTCTCCTCCCTCTCTCCTTCTCTTTCAAACTTTCTCATTCTCCTCTCTCCCCAAATCCTTACATTGTGTCTTTTTTATCGCTCCCTCCCTTCAGCCTCCCAGTCTGCCTGTCTCTTTCTCCTGTCTTCTTCTTATCCTCCCTCCCTACCTCTTTCTTTTACTCCTTCATTTCTCCCTGCCCTCACGCAAAATTCTCTCCATTCTCCCATTTCCCCTCTCAACTATTTGAAAGTTTGTTTTTTTTTCCCCAACAATGGGCTGCACTCACTGAGCTCCAACTCTGTTTCCATAGTGAGAGGAGGTCCACTTATGCTCTTCGCTATCCCAACTTTCACCCGTGACCAAGTTTTCCTCTACACCAGGGCCCCTCTCTCTCACACTCTTCGTCATCCTCTATTTCTGCTGTCTCCTTTCTGTCTCTCCTAAAGGTGAGCGCACAGTGAACAACAGCAGTGAGGCAAATCTTTGCCTTATGTTAGTTGTACAAATTTTACTGCTAGAATTTTTGGCACTCCCCAAAATGACACTGTACCCAAATAAATGTAACTATAAAAGATGTTAGTCGTAGCTAGCAAGGTACATATGCTCCCAACATTTTTCATGTGTCATGATAAGCCTTGGCATAAGAGGTGAGTCGAAACATTTTCAAACCATGCATGCTTACATCCATTTGTGTTTTTACACTGACATGCCATGTAATTGCATGGCGTCTAAAATTTGCTTTGAATTTGGGTCTGAACACACCTTAAGGCCTGATTTTTGGCCTCTCAGAAATAGTTCGGAAATCAAATGTGTTGTTTTTAATTGTTCCAAATAGCCACAATGTGGAGTGAAAAGCCGGGCCGTTCACCGACAGTGGAGAGACGCAGTATTGTTTAATACAGCGCAAATTTTCAGGCAGTCTCTCCAGGGAGACATTAATACCGCTGTACTCGGTTGTTCACATAAACGTGTCACAAATAGCTGTGTAAAAAAATGAAAAAAGAGAGCTAGAGAGAGAAATACAATCCTTGGCTCCTCTCCCACCTACGCACAGCTGGCCGATCTCGGCGAGAAGTGGGTGGGAATGTCGGATTGTTGGTTTCGGAAAGTTCCAGAAACGGTCGGACACAGACCCCATCTATCATCGACATCAGAAAGGTGTTGTTGGAGGAGGTTTCTGACCCCCCACCCGACATCGCCACCTTTGTACCTTTCTAAAACTGACAACCACGCCCATTCCACTCAGAGATTGACCAGGTGCGTGTGTGGAGGAGGTGAAAGAGGACGCGATTCAAACTTCTTTCTCCAGCTTTCTTTTTCATTCTTCAACCAACTGCTTCCTTCGCTTTTTGCGTGTCCAACCACATGCAACACAGTGGATACCTTCTCACTGCGGAGCCGTTACCGTATCTGGCCTGTCTCTATGTCAGCAGACTTTTCAACCTATCTTCGACTGTGGCCTTTTGGAATAGCAGACAAACTAGTTTGTTTCAAGCAAGATCCAGCCTCAATACCTAAAAAGCCCTCCTCATGTACCCCAGTCCCGCTGCCTCTCCGTCTTCTTCTTCCCACTCCTCCCTCTGTGTGAGTCACTCCCTCTCTTTGCGCTTTTTTCTCACCTCTCCATCTGCCTTCAGCTAAATGATCCCCTGGAGTCCAACTTCCTCCCCTCTCCTCCTTCCGTCCTCCTGTTTCCTTTAAGTCTCTTCTCATCCTTTTTCACTCCGCTCCATGTACTGTCCTCCCCCTTCTCTTTTCCCTTCCCTCCGCCTTTCCAACCTTTCTTCCCGAAAGTCCCATAGATAGAGACGATGCGGTCGGTATTTTTGGCCAGAGACAGGGATTAGCCACAATAAATAAATAAATAAACAAATAAGTGAAACGGTCTGGCACAAAATAAGCCGCATACACAGAAAGCCTATATGAGCATGAATGTCCCGCACACAGACACGCCTGTTTTCAAACACTCCACGGAGTAGAAACGTATACAGGAAAGGACACACTCACACGCACACAGTCACATACCATTCAAACATGTTCACGTGTGGTCTATAATTAGAACTTTGGTCAATGTAAACCTCTGCAGAGTCAGCAGCTTAGAGAGACACACACACACACACACACAGGCAGAGGTACTGTAGAGAGACAGGCACAGAAGGGGGGAGGGAGCATTATTAAGTTACCATTATGCGACTTCTCTGTTTTCTATCAGTAGTCCCCTCTCTGCTACTAGAAAATAGAGACAAAGAGATCATATTAGGCTGCTATCATGTGACCCCTCTGGTTTCTGAGTCATTTTCTCTTTTCTACAAGAAGCTAAGAGGGAGCTGCTGTATCTCCCGCATTATTGTCTTTATGTGTCATTGAAATCTCTGAAGACTCCCAAGTGCTATGAGAGCTGTTTGTATAGTCCATTTTTAAGGTGGATAAGAGTATCCAGTGACAAAGTGTGGTTGTTGTGTTAAGCAAATATAATACAGCTTGATATATATGGTGTTTATATAAATATATACAGTGATTTGAGAAGTAATAACCTCTATTCTCTCTGTCTGTTGATAATTCTGTTTTATCTCTGTGTACTCTTTTATCCTTGCCACTTGTTTTAGGATCCTTTCGCGATTTATCCTGATGTTCTGCAGAAAAGAAGCATGCTTTTTTTAAAAAAAAAAAAAAAAAACATTTTTTCCAAATTTTGTGTTTAGATAAATTCTATCCAGTTTAACATATAATACCGAAAACCTTCCAGGTAACAACCACCTATAAGGTCATGAAGTTCCTTCCTGTCCTCCTGCAGCAGAAATTAATCATGTCCAGGAAGAGGCTGAATGGCCCTTCCCTCCTTTTAGACAAATAAATTTATGACCAAGAAATTACACCATGTAATGGAGAACAACAAAAACAAATACGATGCCCTTAAGCGGAAAGACATTTGGGTAAGGACGGTGGGGTTTAATTATAAAGTACCAAACTGCGCAGTATAATAATTCATGACAAAGGTTTTCAAAAACTATATATTCAGCAAGAACAATCCACAGCATTTATTTGCATTAGCAAATAATTATCATATTCTTGTTTTACTAAGTGTGTTAAATTTAGCAGTAAAACGTAATTATCCTCCCCATTCCCCTGTAATAGACAGATCAAAGCTGAATTATCCAGAAGTTAAAACCCACCCTCACGCAGGGATTTGTTATTGTAACAGTGAGGCTTGTCCTCTGACACCAATGTAGTTAAGATGAGCAATAGCAAGACATTGTAGTTTCTCTAGGTGGAACTATACCTAGTTCTTTTATTTTTATCATGTGAAAGAATGGCAAAGGTAAAAACATGTGCAGGTCGAAAAGTCCAAAGTCGAACCTTTAGGCCTCTTCCGAAATCTGTTGGCTACAAAGAAAAGTAAACATGTAAAAGAAATGAAGCTACGAGCTTTATGGAGATCTTTTATTAATTCACTATAAATGTGTTAAACAAAATCTCTGCTGCGAACTCTCAAATGTTGAACTCTTCCCTGATGTATATTTCAATACCTGAAAGCTCACAAGATGGAGAAAAACCTGCATGCTGAAAAACATATTGGCTGGCTATTTTCATCCTGGGGGAAAAACAAAAAAGCACTTGCAGAAGAATGTCACATGCGTCACAGATGAGAAGCATTACACAGTACTGTGTTGTATGTCTTCAGTGGCATAGTGTGCCACAAGGAGTTAATTTTATTTTTTTTACCAAATGAAATAAATGACTACATATAGAGCTGCTCATTCAATCAAAGTCAGAAAACTAGCAATATTTCCATATGTGCTAATTTAGTTAATATGAAAGGCAACTGTACCGTGAGATACTGAAGTGACGGGATAAATGTTTGAGTGTCAGTCTGTCAATCTAAATGTCATCTGCACCCCCCCACTTTTGGCTAAGATGAGACGCTGAAACACTATGTCTCAGCGTTTTAGCCCGAAACTCTGTCTGGCAGAGGCACAAGCTCTGAGTGGGAACATGATCTATAATTTATCTCTACTTATGAGCAGACGGTCTGTCAGGATGTGTTGTGTGTTTGTGCATATGTTTTTGTGAGTGGATGTCGGGATGTATGTGTGTTGTGTGTATGTGTGTATGTTTCTGCCTAAACAAAGTCTAAGAGTGGCATTTGAAAACATTAGTCACACTGTGTCCTCAGAAAGAAATCTTTAGCATAGTTTTTTGACATTACTTTGCCAATATGTAGTCTGTTGCCAGCGGTTCTGACGTGGTCATGGCAACGTTGTTACCATGGCTTTTGTAGATATCATAGAGACAGAGGAAGACAGACCTGAAGTGGAAAATGTTGTGTGGCATATTCCTTTGGAACATGATGCATTATTGTTTAGTGCTGAGAGGATTGTCCCTGGTATTGTCTTTCTTGCAAAAAACAAACCAAGTGTGTGAGGCCCTTGCAAAAATGTAAGAATTAAAGTAACAACAGGCAAGTGTAAACATTTAGGCTCATAATCCTCCCAAGACAAAAGAGCACAAGTAAAAGACTTGGCCACAGATATTATTGTTATTGTGGAAGTAGTGGCGGAGCATTCTTGATGCCACCTTGACTTTCAGTTTCTTCAGGCAAAGAAAAGCTACACATCATATAAAACCCCATTTTATATGCGTTTGTCCGTAGATGCATATTTATTTGTGTGTCTGTATCTGAGCGTGTGCGTCAGTATGCAGATTTGTATATTCCCTGGGGTTTGTACATGTGCCTGAGTACAAGTCTATGTGGCAGACATAAAGAATGAAAGAGAGGGGAAGAGAGAGCCTAAAACTCCTTTGATGCAGAAACTGTGGGACAGAAGCTGGATTGATTATCAATAGTATGCTCAGATGTCCAGAGGGCCTCCAAGAACATAGAGTCTCAGTAAAGTTACCTTCCACATGCTGGGATAAACAAGCCCACGCAGTTTTAAGGTCTTCAATGCAAAAATATTTTAAAAACACATTTTAAATATTAATTTAATCATTTATTTATAATATTGATGCACAAATGAAAAACTGTAAAGCAGTGAATGCAGATGCAGTAAACAGCATACGAGGGTTTTGTTTTATTTTTATAGCTTCGCTTAATTGATTCACTCTTTTTCTACACTTCCTTGTTATCCACACTGTTCAGTCACCCCTTCTTCTATCTCCACCCAGGCCACAGCCCTTATGATACACACACGCACGCACACACACACACACACTTACACACAGGCTCAAACTCATGATGCATTACCACTCCTCCCCATGCACACGAAAATACACATTTGTGCAGAAACAATAGCATGCACTTGCTCACCGACAACTATCATAGCGAACCTCACACACACACACACACACACACACACACACACACACACACACACACACACACACACACACAGCAACACATAGACACACTGCTATAGGGCTATTCATCTGTCTGGAGCAGTGGCTTATGAAAGGTCAGTCTTTGAGTTATGACAGAATCTCCTGGCCACAACAACCTAAGCGTGGGTGGTAGAGCAGTGACTGTGTGTGTGTGTGTGTGTGTGTGTGTGTGTGTGAGTGTGTGTGTGTGTGTGTGTGTGTGTGAGTGTGTTTGGTAAATGTCTTTGTATGTGTGTGTTTTTTATATGTCCGTGTGTGTGTGAGAGAGAGAGAAGAGGGGTAGACCTGTAATGAGTGTGTGGTGCTGTTGCAGGGCAGTAAAGGTGTGGAAGGAAGAAAATGAGCACCGCGTGTAGAGGAGTGGGTCTACACAAACAGTTTACCTCATTTCGCTTAATAGAAAAGGACAGCTTAAAGGAAAGACAAATACAGTGGAGGGCTGGAGAATTGAATATGAGACAGAGTGAGACAGCTTATGAGGGACAAAGCTGTGGCAGAGATGGAAGAGGAGAGCCAGAGAGGGGTCAGTAGAATGAGAGAATGCCGGACAAGTGCCAGAAGAGAGGATAGATTGGCGCAAGGGACAGGGGGCTGGGGCTAAATGAGAGATTGTGAAATATCTAGTGTGTGTCAATACATGTATGTCATTCTGTTTGAGTGTTTATGCAAATCCGTCTATGTGTGTGAGTGTGTGTGTATATGTCTTGGCATCAACGGAGAGGCAGATGCTGCCTGCGCTCCAGGCCTACTGCTTTACGGCCTTCTGCGGAAATGTTGTTGTGCCAACCATAGCTCTCATCCGCAGCCAATCACACGCCTGGGCCCACGGTGGACCAGAGTTAATGCATACACACAGACACACACGTATACATACACCAGCAGGAACACACACACACACACAAACATACTCGCCGGAGTGCATGCACAGAAATTCCATAATGAGAGACAAGGGTAATAAATGGAAAGTGTGTGTGTGTCAGTGGTGATTCTGTTCATTAAGGTGCAGGGAACAGTGTGTGCCTGTAAACAGCAGGAGGCTTTTGGAACACACGCACGCTTTCTTTTTCTCTCTCTCACACACACACACACCAGCTAGCCTAAAGAGACATTTAAGGATGCTTTATGACAGGCAATATATAGCTGTTCCAACCTCTGAACTTTTCAGAGTTTTAGCAGCAGTATTTTACGAGGAGAACTTTGCATATGAAATTGACCAGCTCTACATCTTTCTATCCACACGCCCAGACCGTGCTAAAAAAAATTCTGTCCCCTCTCATTTGCTGGAGAGGTTGAACTTGATCCTACATATCGCTCCTGTTCAATATGAGGCTGTCACTTGACTGCTGCCGCTGCCTTGCTCTCCTTACAGAACTCCATCAAGAATTGGACAGGGAGTGCTGGCACGCAACGGGCCATAACAGAAGACTGACATCGAGTCAAAGACTTTCTCATCATATATAAAACAAATCCCCACTATTTATCTTCCTATCCACTGTATTCATCTTCACAGTCCAACTTAGTCAAGAGCCAAGAAAGAAAAGTAATGTGATCCCCAAACATTAAATAAGTCTAAGCAAACCTTAAATATTTTCTATAGAGAAACTTCAGTTCTGTCTTGTGTTTTGTTACATTTCGTTTTCACATACCCTGTGTGTTTCTCAAATAAAAGCCAACATTTGAAAAGTAAAAAGAAAAAAAAATCGAGGAAGTATTTTAAGAATTGAAGAATGCCAGAGAGGTGAAAACAGCCAGAGTGAAGCAAGAGACTGAAAGTAAAACAGGAGAAAAAAAAACGGGGGTGGAATAACACAGAGGGAGGGATGGAGAGGGCATCAAGGGAGAGACACAGGAAGATACCGTGAAAGAAAAAACCAGGGAAGCGGTGAAGAAGAAAAGATAAAGAGAGAGCAACAGAGGGATGAAGAACAGAGGGATGCAGATGAAAAACTCGGAAGAAAGGAAGAAAGAGTGTGAAACAGAAGGAGAGGTTGAAGGTTGAGAGGTAGACAGACAGATCACAACCAAGCTGAGACTAGCCGACAGCTGTGAGAGCAGAATTTGATACTGCGGCACAGACACACAAACACGGGCGCGCATGCACACACATATGCAGACGCAGATGCGCATACGTGGGTATGCACATGCACACGCACAAATGCAGGCTCGCGGGGGCACATACACATGCTCACAGTATCCAAAAGAGCCACATTACACATGAAATATTAATGGTGCAAAGCAATCAGCAAAATGGAGATGGGGGAGACGAGCGGGGGGAGACAGAAAGGGGGAAAGTAAGAAAGAGAGACGGATGAAAGCAATATGTCTTTATTACCAGTCCTGGACTGACATGTTGACTATCAGCAAAATGATACGCATTTTGAATCATCACTTTTACCAGGAGCATGATCAACCCACAGAAACAACTTATTTCCTTCCTCGGTGGTGTTGTATTTATTCCATCGTGCAACAAAGGAAGGTCATCCCAAGTGCTGAAACATCCTAATGTAGCTCCATTCCAACAACAATAAATATATAAAAAATGTATATGTGTGTGTGTGTGTGTGTTTATCTGGACTTAATGCTGTGTTAGAAATGCAAAGCTTATTTCAGCTTCTCAAGCATGGATGGGTTGTGTGAGTCTCAATAAATCATTAATGAATAATTTTCACAGGTGAGAGAGTGTGCTCAAGGAAAAAGCTGAAAACAAAATTGGGTGAGAACATACTGTCTTTCCTCGCTAAATACTAATGTTTTCAAAGAACGCTGCATATGTTGGATATTTGTGTTTGTCTGTGCTGGTGTGTGTGTGTGTGTGTGTGTGTGCGTGCGTGCTCGCGCCTCTGAGTGTTAATTCGTGATGATAAAGCACAAACAGTCAGGTGTGTTTGTTCTCTTAAGCACCTTTCTGCCCCTTGAAAGCTTCAGGTAATAACACCATCCATCACCAGCTTGCATGGACATGTGTGCATGTGATGTGTGCATGTGATGTGTGCGTGTTGACACGTTCGACAGAAAGGTCAAAAACAGGAGGAGTTTGCAGAGACACAGGCGGTATCGCTTCACTGCAGGAGTTTAATCAGAAGGAAAAAATATGCCAGCGTGTACACGCACACACATACGCAGACACTGAGCTGCGCACACAAACAGACACAAACGCCCAGGACATGAACATCAGCCGAGTACATGCATTAGCGCACAGCAGTAGCTCCTTACTAATGAAGAGGGGAAACATTGTGGAACGGCGTGTCTAGGCAGGTGTGAGGAGAAATAAACAAATAATGAGATCAACACTGCCAAGATTACAGCACATTCATTACAGCATTTAATCTGTTCCCTTCAACCACTGACTCTGTTCTCTTCCTCTTTATCAGACAGGATCATCTCCTTCTCTCATGTTTCCTCTGCATCTTCTGTCTTTTTCTTTAATTCCATACATTGTAAAGCTGATGTCTGTGATTGCGTCAGTGACTGCAGTGTCACACGTTATGCAGCTTTTTTTTCCCCCGTCTGTGGCTCTGACTTCGTCTTGGAAGCACAATGGATGTTAAAGTACGGGGAAAAAAAAGGAGTCGCTCGGACTGACTTAGTAAATCTGACATCAAAGCCTAAACCCTGACTATCATCTAGCTGGTTGACAAGTGCGGAGTTACCTTTTTCCCCCAAGTAAATTGAAATCAAATCAAGGGCATCGTCAGCCTTCTCAAGGCCAAATGGATCAGCTGCTGGTTTCCATCGTAATCTGTATTCCTAAGACTCTGCTGCTCAGTCAGTTTATTTTCTCAAGACTCTGTCCAAAATTCATGTGCCCTGTTTGACAACTACACTTAGTTTCTGCTCCATGGATGACTGCCTCCGTGACACATAGCTTGGTCTACACAATGTAAGAATTTCAGAGTTTAACTGCCAGGTGGTTTCATGGCTGGGATCATATTTGCGCAGATGTCAATACATAATATTTGCTGCCTAGTGTACACATTTTCGTCTTGCCTCGAGGGATTGTGGCCACAATAAACTATGATTTCAGCTGCAAAGGACATCTGCTACAAAAGATTTAGAGCCCGCGGATTCTTTAATAAAGACTTTTTCTCTGCTATTTCGCCCCTGATATTACTTTAGCGGTCACTCTGCAGCGTATCTGAATGTTTTGACTCAACAACGCTCGTGTGAGATTTTGAACAATGCAAATCAAGCCCTGACATCCGTAGAGAGGAAAACCTGTTATGACAAATAAAGGTGAAGTGTGGAAAGTAAAAATTTGTTCTGGTCCTGCCTTTTATTTGCCGAAGGTCTGTAACTTTTTGACAGCTACTGCTGTAGCAGTAAATTTCCAGTGGGGTAAGCCTATGCTGTCTGTGCCAGCATGCTTGTTATTCTGATGATGGAGGGAAAGGAGGAGAGGAGGAAAAGCTTCCTGATCTTCATTAAGAATGACTCAGCTGCTTTTTCAGTCTGTCAGCATTTCCAAAGCTGATGACGTTTCAGGGGCGCTGCTGGGAAAGCTATGCAACACAGGAATTGAGAGTTTAAGACTAAGGCTGCCACTGCTTGAATTAAACTATTATTGGCAAGTGTGAGAGACATTGTGTGTGTGTGTGTGTGTGTGTGTGTGTCATGTGGTGGGGAGAAAGTGCAGGCAAAGTCAGAGATTAAGAAAAAGAACTTATCACAAGCGCTTTATATTGATATTCTTAAACTGATTAAAAAAAGAGGTAAGAGTTGAAACGTAATTCGATTCTTGTTCTTTATATAAATGCCAATGTTAATCTGACTGCTGGAAGTTGAGGATTTGTTTTTGCCAATTTTAGTTTTTTCATTGATTGATATATATATATATATATATATATATAT
>JBBMJY010000020.1:12353189-12385833 GCA_037833715.1 Toxotes lorentzi | reverse complement strand
GGGGAGGTGTAGGCTTTTTTTTTTTTTTTTTTATTGATGTTTATTTTGATTACGGGTTTTTAAAAAATCAATTTTATTTTTCTCTTGGCTTGTGTTTTGTGAGCAGCAGGAGGAGCTTGTTTACTGTGGTCATCAGAGACGTCCAGCAGCAGGATACACAACGCCTGGATGTGTGGGACATAATATCCGGTGGAAATGAATTTAAGACGTGGGTATTTCAATAAAAAGCCGATGGTTACTTGGAGAGTTCCCTGAATAATTAATTGTTCATTAATTTCTTTAGTTCCTTTGAGCATTTGTTTAAAGCATTTGTTTAAAACTATATACAACTTTTAACTCAGATGCTGTAGAACTCTAGGCATATATAAAACACTAGCATAGGCTTTCTACAATAATGCTGACATTTTTGCTCAGCATTATGGATGCCTTTTTTTTTTCTTTCCACTGCAGCAAAGCTGGCTGAATTGCAATGCATTAACAAAGAAAATGGCCACTGTGGTGGATCAAGAGGGATTTCTTTTCTTTATTTATTTTTTCAAAAGAGACATAAGAGCTATAATATACTGTATATGTAAGCTTGAGTGTAAAGTGTGAAAGAGGTGTGAAACCTTTCTCAATATCTTGTCAAAGAAGGGATGGGGAAAAAAAGGAGACATCTTTATAGACAGCATAAGAGCACGGTTAGTAGGGAAGCTTTGGAGAGCGGTTCACAGAGATGAAGGATCGGTAGGAAATAAAGCAGTAACTGACTTTGGCGTGTGTGTATGTGTGCATCTGTGTGTGTGTGCGCGTACATGCACCAGCATTGTGTATACTCACTGCTCTGTCAAGACCTATCTGCTCTTATACCTTTCCTCCAGACCTGACAGGTGGGAAGTAAAAAAGTATTAATGGAGGAGGGAAAGTGTGTGTTTGCACGCGTGTGCGTGTGTGTGTGTGTGTGTGTGAGAGAGCCTGCTTATATATCTGACTTAAGTTAGACATGGTAAAAGGAAACAAGTAGCATATGTGCAATTATGTATGTTGTGGATCCATATTTCAGACCATGTTTGTTTTGCTTTTGTGTGAGATGACTAGAATTTCCACTTTCTGCATCATGATTTTGTGTGTGTGTGTGTGTGTGTGTGTGTGTGTGTGTGTGTGTGTGTGTGTGTGTGTGTGTGTGCTTGGGTGGGTGCGTGCATGCATGTGGAAGTGACAATGGCTAAAAGAGAGGGGAAAGAACAACCAACTCTCTCTCCCTCTCTCTCAGTTTAGGCTCACTTCTTAGATTTATCCTCAGCAAAGGAACAATCTCTTTCCCAAGTCCATTAAGCAGCAACAGAATCCCAATATACATATCAGAATCACAATATATACTGCAAGAAATTAATGAAAATGGTTGATGGTTTTTTCAAACACATAAGTGAAATATCTCTACTGTGGATAAGAGAGTCAATTTGAAAACTTATGAAGAAGGATTCTGCACTTCTAACTGCACTGAGAATCCACTCCAACACTGGAGTAAACAATCATTTTACTAAAGAATTAAGAAATGGAAAAGCCGAAAAATTATTCCTCAGTAAACACAGAGGCCAGAGGAAATTATTCAGCCCTTTGGAAGCCACTAAATAATATGATAAAGTCATGTAGAACGGAGACAGTGGTGGATGAACTTAGCAGTAAATGTTCTAAAACTTGCAAATAATAATTTCAAACTTATACAAAATAAACACTACCTGCCCAGTACCAAATAGCACATAGACATAGTTTACGACTAACTGGTGAACCTGATAGAGTACTGAGCAGCTTAAGAGCAAGTCATTGTCTCAAAAGTTGGTGGAGACTAAAAACAGAGCTAAAAGGAAAGTGAATATTTTCATTTCCACCATTTTAAAAGGTAACGTTACCATCCCACCAAGCATACAGCAAGCCAGCATCGGTACTCCAAAACTAAGAGCACTAGCATTAGCAGCCAAGTTTGCAAACAAGCCTCTTGTGGTAGAGTTAGTTCAACCCCAGCAGCAGTCGCCTGTGTCTGCCTTTTCAGTCATCACTCGAAGCTGGGACCCTGAGAAGCTGGGGAAACAAGTGCAATTCCATATTTTATGGTGAAACACATGATGTCAGTTGGAAATATGGGGGGGAAAAAAAACAGATTTCAAAAGCCAATGAAAGTAGTCACAGAGTGGCAGGATGGAAACTTTTTTCAAAAACTGTGCAGCCTCAGCTTAATACAGAATGCATAGGAAAAGTGGAAGAGCAGCTTAGTGATGTTACACACTTTGCCACCACTACTAGCCGCACAGTAAAATCTTGCATGAGCCCAATAAGCATAAGCTGGTTGCAGAGAGTATAAAATTATTGATTGAGAAACAAACTATAAGACGCTTTGTGATTTATGTAGGATTCAATCCTAAACTGAATATACCCCCTTAAATTTAAAGGCGCCCTCAGGAGTTTTCTTGTAAACCTCAAGGTCTGACAAACAGATTCAGATTCAGAAAACTTTTTTTGTCCCTGGCGGGCAATTTATATGTAATGTGTTTTTCTTCTGCATTATATTAAATGAATATATTGATAATTATATATCAATAGAAAAATAGTAATAATAGTTTTAGCCAAATTGCCCGGCCCTACTGAGTGACTTCTGTCTGTTAGAAAGTGCCAGTTGTGTTTGACAGAATAAAGTAAACCTTCCGATTCTCTCTTTCTAAATTCAACTTCTCTGACACTAACTCTAAAGAGGTTCAGATCTTCTTTTTGCAGCCATTCCCAGTGTATTAGAATTAAAAACACACAATCTGTCACCAAGATTTAAACAAGAATTTCACAAGGTTTCACCAGGTTCTTCCCTGAACAGTACATCAAAGTGCAATTAAACTCTTGCCTTTAATGAAGACACAAACACAGCATCTATCTTTAAGTGTACCGACTTAAGCCATGTCAACATCAATCAGTTACCTCACCATTCTACGGGGTAAAGTTCACAGGAATGAAAACCTGTGCAGACACACTAGGATAAGCTACAGGCTCTACATATCCCACCTGACCTGGAAATTCCCTGTGGTTGGTCTTTGCAGTCATTCCATCCTGCTCGTGTTGAAACTAAATCCCAAGGGGAAATTCCTCACACATCCACTGTAGATTTGTTCTGTGGCCCAGTGCAGATTGTGTCTGATTTGTCCACTGGGAGAAAAAAAAACAAAACAAGATAACATGTGTTTACGTATCACATGTATGTGATGTTAGAATTTATTAGAAAACTACTGCACACGTCCACACAGGCAAAGCCACACTCCACAGAGCCAAATAAAAATTAGAAATAGAACTGTAGCATTCATTGTTCATTGCTCTACTAGGTTGTCTCAGGTGCATTTAAGTTCAACTCAGTAATAATGTTATCCATCCTGTGTATTTTTGCTGTATTGCTGCTGTAATGGGCAATCCAAATTGTTTTCAGAAGCGTTTCTGGCGTCTGTCGCTCGCCTGCCTTGCAGAACTGATACTTTTCTGTGTTATCAAATGTGTAAATCGACACTGACTCCAAGACTCTCACATCACCCCGGGACCCTCTGCATTTTTTAGGCTCTGAGTCTATTTTCTTTCTTCTGGCACACTTAGCAATGCATAATCACTACAGACAGCTGTTTAAATCACATAAATATCCCACTCTTTGCATGTTCTGTGCTTATTAACAGACTCTGTAATGACTGATCAAGGTTTCCTGTGTCAGTGTGAGCGTTCCATTTTCACTGTAGGCAGATTCAGTGGAAAGAAAAATAAAAAAAAAACAAAAACAGAGTCAATAAATAAAGACAATGCTGATTTCTCCCTGTATAATCCTCAGACAGCTTACTTGAAAACTATTTTTGTCAGCCTGAAGACAGATTGGCTGGCTGCTGCCCCTTCACGTCAGGAGCTGTGCTGCACCTGGTTCTGACGACAGACACAGCCAGACAGAGGTCAGAGTCGGTGTGGACCGAACTCTTCAGTACTGTTTACACCACTCGCGTGTCCCTTTCAATGTGGATTCCCAGTAAGTGTCTGTATGGCCATGTAAGCCAAGTAAGTAGCAGTATGCCAGCTCAACTTTACAAATGTGCCACAATCCACTGAGACATGGACAGATTTAATCTAGGAGCTCACTGTAACAATGTGTAAAACAATACCTTCAACTGCCACCGATAAATGTCAGTAATACTCAGAATGTCTCACATATTCAGGTATCTCAAATACCAGAAGAGGGAAAGTGTTCCAAATACTCAAATATCCTCTCAAACTTCTCCAACACTTAATACCCTAAATACTCATGTAGTACTCCAAACACCAACAATAACAATAATAGCCATATATCCCAAACAAATGCACTCACAAAACCTGTACACTTAAGTAAACAAAACCATCTGTGATGTCAGATGTGTGCATGTAGCATCAATGGGGATATGAGCAATACAATAATGATGTTATGTAAATATAACTATATACACAGGCATGTAGGGACATTTGCTCTTGAACTAGTCAGCAGTCAGTATAAAACAACAAATATCAGAGTACAACAGAGTTCAGTTTAAATGGATAGGGTAGAATACAGGATAGAACAAGATATGATATAAAAGGACAGCATAAGACCGGGTATAGGATTGGACAGGAGCTGAGAAAGGACAGAATATGATACGATGTAATACAAAAGCTAAGGATGATCCCTAGAGGTAGATTTAGATATCATAGTACAGAACAGATAATACACAGATCATCACAAATTATGTATATCAATACGTACGCGTGTAAGTATGCTGGTAATTAAAGTGTGTCATTATTAGACGAAATCACTTCAAACAAAAATTATTTTAACTAAGTACAAAGGCTGCCCATATTAGGTTGCAGGGTAATTAGCAGTACTAGTCAACCCCCGAGTACTTTATATGTGTCATATCCCCATTGGTTAGTTTCAGCTCTTGGCTGCAGTTGCTCTTTGTCACTGCAGTTTGTCTGTGTTGGCATGTGGCATATGCAACAATGTTAGAGACTCTTCCCCTGGACGCGTTAAATATTTGAACACTTTTTGGACTGATACTCCTGTAGTTAGAGTGCAAATGATTTGGCCTCTTTAGAGCCCTGTTACTGCAGTTGTTTCATGTTACTTTGAAAAGACATCACACCGCTGATTACCACGCCTCATCTTGCCGAAAAAAGCTACTAATTGGCACTCCACCTAATACGGCCCACCTCTGTAGCTGTGTTTGCAGATGTGATTAAGTTATTCCAGGTCCCAATTTAATGAAGTGTTTGCACTATTTTGAAACCCTCCATATGGAGTATGCATGTGTGACCAGAGATTTAAAACTATGAAAATACATCAACGTATAAACTGAAATATATAATTATAAGTGCACATCTAAAGTAGAGTTTATTAATATACAGTAGAAATCTATCATAAATTGCTATAGACCAGGTGTGTGGGTATAACTGAGACCCATGCTGGTGCTGATGCTGCTGCTTAGTTGGTTCTGTCATCCCCATAGAGGGGACAGGCGTCATGCATGGAGGATATATTCAATACCTCAACCAACTCTCTGTTACTACCTCCAGACAATCTGGCCTACAACAGAATTGGTGTTCTTGAACAGCTTATCAAGCCATTAAGCTTTACCAACCTTGACGCTACCTCTCTAGCACATCATTATAAAGAATGTACCAACTCCTGAATGTCCTGTGTTAGGATACCGTACATAGTGAAGGACACAGGCTTTCCTCCCTACTCTGTATTTCTCTGTCTGTGCTGTGCATGTATTGTAGAGGATAATAAAACTGGCACAGTGTTTTGGACAAATAGAGACTGTGTGCAGTAAAACTGTAGGTTTACCATCACATGAGGCCAACCATTAGCATATTGATATGAACATGTGTAACAAACCTGTTCTAATGTCTGGTTGTTTTGTTGTTCTGTGATCTGAAGCACCTGAGGGAGAGAAGGATGGAAATATGCAATGGATGCAAGTTATCTACCATCCCATATTTCTTTTTTCACCCTTTATAAATTTGCCCACACCAACCACTTGATTCCAGTTCTCACACCCAGCTTCTGTAACCCATTTTATATCCTTCCTTCCTTAGGAAATTTGGGCTGAAGACTCCAACCAAAGATGTTGCCCCAACTCTAAGCTCCATCACTGCCTGACCTCATGATTTCCATACCTCTGTCGCTGTCTCTCCACATTTTGCACTAAAGGCTTACACCACTGAGCCAAAGGGCCCCTTTTTTTTTAACAGCACAAGCGGAACAACAAGGTCAAAGTTGCAGGTCTTGGGCGCGCGGCCTGTGTGGGCGTCTCCTAGCGCATCTGCTGTTTTGGTTCATGTGGGTGCAGCAGTGCAAAGTGCAAAAAAAGGGCTGGCTGAGGTGGAATATAAATCAGTGGGTGTGGTGATTAATAAATTCACTCTTAGTCAGTCGCATCACTGGTCTCATCGCTCTAAAAACAACTGTGCCAATCACACTGACGCATGAGGACAACAGCCCATCAAATGGAAAGAGGCTGCCCAAGTAAATCATGTGGTTGTCTGGCTGCAAATGTGCAGCCATTTAACTAGTGCAATGATGATAAAAACAAATAATAAAAAAATGTTGATGAGGCCATTTAAATGACCACATCAATCCCACACTACTTCACTTTTATTTCTGCTCCATCTTATGTCATAAATGGCCACATCACGCTGTAAAATGTGACATAACAGCATTTACACAGTAATGCATTTCAAGAATAAAACAAGAAATGCTACATTTGCTAAAAAGAAAGTTGGAAAGGAGGCAATGATCCATAGGACTGATTTTTCTTTCCCAGAACTGATAGTAGGCTTTTCATGTCCTCTGTGGTGGCAGAGTCATGCCCATCAAACAGAAATGTTTAGGACACACTGAGTTCCGGCAATTTTGTGTAAAACTAAACCACCAGTTCCCTTCACAGGTTGTGTTTCCTCCACTGGCTGAAGAAGTGCATTCTCCATCTGGCCTTTTGTACAACAGAGTTTTCCGTGGCTTTCTACTTCAGTGTAGACTGTGGTTAAGAGGAATTCACAGTTCTAAGTACAATTTAAAAGACGTGGGGGGGCTCCTTCTCAAGTCAGCCCTCATCTCCACTGTTTTGAGCATGTTGTTGGGGTTGCCAGAACTGTTCAACTTCCCGCAGGTGTGCAGACTTCCCATTATGTCCTGGATGAGACTACTAACTGTTGTGTTACTTACAAACTTAAGGAGATTAAAAGAGGTTTCCTTGCAGGTGCAGTGAATTGTGCAAAAGAAGAAGAGCAGTGGACAGAGTGCACAGACATCATCATACATTATCGGGGTATTGGATTTAAGATTGCCCTGCCGCAGTTGCTCTCTCCTACCCATCAGGAAGCTGCTGATCCCCTGACAGGTGGAGGCGGGCATGGTGAGTTGGTGGAGCTTAGTGTGAAGCAGATCATAGATCAAAGCAGTGAACGCTGGGCTAATGTCCACCACCAGACAGGATCCTTCCATATGCCCCTGGGTTTGTATCTGCTGGTCTGCGTGGGAGGTGAACTGCAGATGGTCCAGTAGGTGGTCTGTGATGTGATTCAGGTGAGTCAACACAAGACTGTCAAAGGGTTTTATGACTACTGAGGTCACAGTGACAGGTTTGTAGTCATTAAGGCCTTTGATGCTGTCTTTTCTGTGGAAAGGACTACTGTGGTTGAAAGCAGCTAATTAGAGGTTCCATCATTACTGTTACTGTTCTAACAATCAAACGTGGCACAAGTACACTACAATTAGCGTTGTGTTACTAGACCGCCCCTCAAATCTAAGACCAGGAATTCATGTGTGTGCCTGCACCAAAACAGAGTAGACAGCAGTCGATAAACAATTAGCAATGCTCATTTATGCTGCAATTTGTGTGGAAACTGTAAGGAAAGATTTAACCTTAAAAAAAAAAAACAAGTTTCAAGGAAATGGTAGCTAAAGAGGTATTTTTGCAAGACCTGTTTGATTTTCAGCTGAACTGAGGCTCTGTAGTGAATTCAGGATGAAGCTGATTATAAAATAATACTGTCTGACACTGCCACACCACACATTCTCCATTAACCCTGTGTTTTCTGTCATTGATTTTATTAGTTTCTCCTGCTCACACCTCTAACGTTAACGGTGCTGAGAATGGCAATTTGCAGTGGATGGATTGAGAAGCATTTCGTTTACCTTCGCCGGCAACCTGTGGGCACCCAGCAGCTTTCAGCTTCAGTACTGTTACCCATCTGAATGCTCTCAGTTTGTTCCAACAACAATTCATCCTGCTAACAATTATTCCCTGTATTGCAAAAGACTGTTATATTTTATTCAGCAAAAGCCATAGAGCTCCTTTGTAGTGCGAAAACTTTTAAAAACACATCAGCGAGCAGCAATATTGCACTGGATGACATGATCCTTTATTATGATGAACCTGGGCACTGTCGTTTATTTTGAGTCAGTCCCACATACACTGTTCAGCTTAAGTAAATACTCACTAGAACACCAAATATTTTTCAATCCATGGTTGAAAATAGTAAATAGCCCCCAACAAATAAATGCACTATTTATTCAAGTTTGAGTAACATTTGCTAAAAACAAAAACTACAGTGCCCAACTGGGAATTACTTTTTTGGGAATTACTCAGCCATTTTTTAAGTGAAGCTACATATTTATGATCTGTTTTCGAGTAAGAAACAACGGGCTACCATATAGTGTCACAGACAGGGGAAGAGATGGACTAATACATTGTTGGTCAAGGAATTTAATGACAGTAATTAAAAAAAAAAAAAAAGGAAAAATGCTTAAGTTAAAAACATAACCTTCCATAACTGTTTAGGTTCAACCTATGAACTGGAAAACCACAGAGTTAAATTGACTGACTGCTAAATGATGGGTGCTGTAGTCTACTGAATTCTCAATTGTAAAAGTTATTTACTTTCTCAGCAGTTTGAATTCAGAGCACTGAAATCTACTGAAATCTAGATGTTGCAACAGAAAATAGCTTGTTTGGGATGTTCCAATCTGTATTTTTGCTACTGCAACGCTGACCCAGTAAAGATGTTACCGAGTCAATAGATGGATGGCTAGATGAACGATTACATATCCACAAGAGCCAAATCTAAGCCATGTGCCTTTAAAGAGCATGCAGAATGAGCACAAAATGTCATCAGGATATCTGGCAAACTTGATCCCTGATACTTCACTTGAATATCACTTGCTGTTGCCAGATGCTGTCAAATACGTATGTCAAGACTGTCTTCATTTTCTCCTCAGTTATCCTCCTAGACCATGTGCTGAAGCCTGTGATCCTCTTTTGTGGTGGCACAAACAGTAGATTAGGCCTTTAGGCTATAATGGATGTCAACCCAGGTTATGTTTCTCCAAAGAACATCCTGTCTTTAACTAGAACACACACACACAAGTGCGTGCGCGCGCAGTTCACTTTTCATTCACTATGCAAATTGAAACTGCAGTTCATTTGCTGATGAAAGAGGATTCATGCTCAATTATATCTTAATGGGTTGGATGTAACAGCATGCTCAGGCCAAGGGATTTTTATTAGGTGTTTTTTTTTTTTCTTCCATTAGGTCAAATGTGACTTAAATTTGCTAAATCAACTGAAGGAGGCTAAAAGTGAACTCACCTGACCCAGGCAGCAGAGCTACGAACACGCATACACCTACGAATCTCTCTCTCCCTAAAACTTTGTATCTCACTCTCTCTAAATTCAGATGCACGCTTCTGCACGCACGCGCGCACCACGGGGCGGATTCCGCGACTGATGATTTCGAAGGAAATTGAAGCGCGCGTGGGTATCGAGCGACAGAGGGCGTGGGTGCTCTCGGAGCTGGCGCGTGCCGAATGCACTTAGAGTGCAAGGCGCATAGGCCCGTGAACGCACGCGGGCAAGTTCCTTTGTTGGTGCAGCTCAGAGAGCGAGATGGGAAAAAAAGAGAGAGAGAGAAAATAGAGTAAAGGTCCTGGGGGACGACCGGGGGGGTGGGGGGGGGGGGTTATGGGGTGGTGCTGGGGTACAGATATGTGACCTCTCTCTGCAGTTTGTCACTCTTTGTTTACTCTCTGCCAGCCATTAACTGCTGCTGCTGCTGGTGGTGGTGGTGGGGAACTCCCTGCTTTCCGGCCAGGCCGAGCAGCACAGTCGGCCTGACTAGCTTGGAAATTAGAAATGCAGAGGGGGTTCAGCAGAGCAGCAGCGTGGAAGCCCCGGCACTGTTCAATAGCAGCAGACCGATGCTGCATTGCGCTCCTCACGGAGCAGGTCGGTGCGCCGAGACACATCATCCTCGCAGCAGTGCGAGCATGTTTGTGTGTATGTATGAGGTAGCGGGTACTGCCGACTAAGAAAAAGAAAGCAGAAAGCATGTCTATTACAAATATAAAGAAAGAAAGGAAAGGAAAACATATTAAACACATAGCTTTATATATTTTACATAGGCTATGTATACAACTTAGTCTACTTTTTGTTATTGTGTTTTTATTTGCCCCTTACAATATCGGTTGCGGTAGTGATAGGCAGGGAGTGATAGGTGATGAATATTAATAGCAATTTCCCATTCTTTTAGAGGCTATGTGACAATGTCTGTCTCTTTCAGAAAAAGAATGAATGAAGCCTTCTACACTTGCCCCGGCAAAATAGCTGCACCAGCAGAAATATGACTGAGCCCGTGGGCTGACTTTTGATAAAGCCCGATCGCTCTTTTTTTCCTTCCGTCTCTCTTTGTCCTTTGTATGAATGTGTGAATAAAGACATTTTCCCACCAGGAGCTGTCAGCAGCCGGGACACCGAGCCATTTAATCTTCCTATATGACAGGAGGGGGTGAGGTCTGTCCCCGGTAACCGACAGACACACACACGGCGACCCAACACCGCCTCTGCTGCCTCTCCAGTTACGGCTCAGCGATCGAGTTACGCGGCCGGGGAAAATGTTGCAGTAGCTGAGAGAGAGGGAGAGAGAGAGAGAGAGACTGCAGCATCGCTGGAGACCGGCAGCAGCAGCAGTCCCAAGCAGTGCAGGTGAGAAGAAAAAAAAAAGCCAGAGGAGGAGGCGGCGCGTGTGGACGAGAGAGAGAGAGCGAGAGAGAGAATGCGGGACTCTTGGAAAAAGACGCATCTACACTCGGTCCATCACCGAGACATCCATCCCGAACACGGGGCTGCACAGGATTACGTTAAATTGATGCTGATGTCGGGATCTCCCTGTTAGACGACCGAGAGAGGCTCTAATTTTCTGTTTTATGTGAAGAGATATAACGAGAAACTCGCTCTGAAAAGCACTCTTGTCTCCTCATAACTTGCGTGGAGGAATCCGACGGCTTGGCACGTTGCTCCACTGCGGGAAAAAGGAGAACGCAGCTGGATCTGAAGGTAAGAAAAGACCCAGCAGCAGTATCCCAAAGACTTTTTTTTTCAAACTGTTTTTTTTTCTCCTCCTTTTGGGATGTGAGTTAATTTTCCTCGGCGTCCGGAGAGCCGATCAGTGCTTTTTTTTCCTTTTGTGTAGTGGTGCTGCATTGCAGTTTCTAACTGTGAAAAACGCGAGAAAAGCCGCTGTCCCAAATGTGACTGGAATAAAAAGCACTTACAAATGGCATTATGAACTGATAAGCGTCCTCGTGTGACAGCGGGATAGTTCTCCGGTTTTCAGGGAAGAAAGAGTGAAGTGGATTAATCAAAGTCTGGTGAATTAGTTGTTTTTCTTCTTTTTTTTTTCTTTTTTCGCAGCAGGATGGATGTTTTGATATCTTTGTGGCATGAACAGCCCAGCAAGAAAACGGAATTATTATTATTATTATAGAAGCTTCTAAACCACTACTGAGTATAGGAGGAGAATAAAAGAAAGGAGCCTGCACTGCTGAAGTGAACTACAGTGAGAGTGCAGAAGCTTTTTCCCCGGACCTCAGGCGGCAGTCCGCAGAGAGCGATAGAGAGAAGGTAAGAAAGGATAAATCAAACACCCACGCTGTGAGGGTACACCAGACCACAAAATACCAATAAATAAGAGACAAGCCGCAGCTCGGAGGCAGAGAGAGCGGGAAGAAGAGAGGCGAGAGGAAGAAGGAGCCATGCAGAGGCTTGGTGCAGTGCACTCCTCCGCGGCGCAGGCTCTCAGCCTCGTGGTCTTAGTGCTGCTGCAGCTGCTGACTCAGCCACCGGGTGCCGACTCAGCTCTCCGGTACCGGGTAGCGGAGGAGGGCCCACCTGATGTCAAGATAGGCAACGTGGCCGCCGACCTGGGCCTCACCGCAGGTACAGGAAGCGGGGATGTCACCTTTGCCTTAGAGAGCGGATCAGAGTACTTCAAGATTGACAATGTGACAGGTGAGCTGACAACAGGCCCAAGGCGCATTGACAGAGAGAAGCTCCCACAGTGCCAGATGATATTTGATGAAAATGAGTGTTTCTTGGACTTTGAGGTGTCAGTGATAGGGCCACTGCAGAGCTGGGTAGACCTGTTTGAAGGCCGTGTGGTCATAACAGACATCAATGACAACACGCCTTCCTTCCCCTCACCTGTGCTCCAGCTCTCAGTTGAGGAAAATCGCCCAATAGGAACCCTTTACCTGCTGCCCACAGCAACAGACAGGGATTTTGGGCGAAATGGCATTGACCGCTATGAGTTGATTCAAGATGGTGGAGCTGGGTCAAGTTCAACAAGGCGCACAGGAGGAGGAAACCCCATTACTAGAGTAGATGGACTTGGGGATCGGAGGGGGAGAAGCGGAGATAATGGAGGAGGAGCCAGGAGCAGTGTGTTTGAGCTACAAGTTGCAGACATACCAGATGGTGAAAAACAACCGCAGCTCATTGTGAAAGGCACCCTGGATCGTGAGCAAAAAGACTCCTATGAACTTGTCCTCAGGGTTCGAGATGGAGGGAACCCACCACGGTCCTCCCAAGCCCTGCTTCGTGTTTCCATCACTGATGTGAATGACAATAACCCACAGTTTGAGAGGCCTGTGTATGAGGCAGAAATGGCAGAAAATGCTCCTCCAGGTACACCTGTCCTCCAGGTCAGAGCCTCAGACCATGACATTGGTGTCAATGGACAGGTGGAGTACGTTTTTGGGGCTGCCACTGAATCTGTCAGGCGACTCCTGCGGCTGGACGAGGCGACTGGATGGCTGAGCGTTCTTCATAGGATTGACAGGGAAGAGGTGGCTCAACTGAGGTTCACAGTTACAGCCAGGGACAGGGGTCAGCCTCCCCGCACTGACCGAACCACCGTAGTTTTGGCTGTCCGGGATGAAAACGATAATGTCCCAGCCGTAGAAATCCGAAAGATTGGACGGATCCCTGTCCGAGATGGTGCGGCATTAGTACCAGAAAATGTTCTGGTGGACACACCAGTAGCTCTGGTACAGGTGTCAGACCGAGACCAGGGAGAGAATGGGGCTGTGACGTGTACAGTTGTAGGAGATGTCCCTTTCACTCTGAAGCCAGCTGGTGAAACAGCTCTCCCACCCCTACCTGCAGATGAAGCGTTCGACAGGTAAGACAAATCAAAGGTAGCCTTTTAAAGTCAGTTACACAAAATCCTGAGCAGTTACAAATAAATGAGTGAAGAACTAACTGCTTATCCAAAATCCCTGAGCAATTCTGATTCAGGGAGTTTATAATAGACAATAAGTTATTTGAAAAAACACTTCTACATACTGTATTTATGAACCAGTAGCCAGTAGTCACTTCCTGTGATTTGGGGAGGATGATGTATTGCTTTTCTTGAGGGACAACAAAAATGGTAAATGTTAAGGTAATTATATAGTAATGATGCATTCCAAATATTAGCGAAGTATTATGCACCACTTTCCTTACCCAAGGGGGAACAAAAGCATTAACTAACATATACATAATAAGCAGATAATATCTGGATATGTCCCATTAAGCACCCGATTCAAAGTCAGCAGGAGCAACTAATTTACAAATGATCGTTAGCCATTAAGAAAATGGCCATAATGGTATTTAGAATGTTAGTAAATGATTGAAGATAGTTTCTGACTCATTCCTTGGTTTCTTCCCAGGTGTGTATATGAATTTAACATTATTCATAAATAGCTTGTATATAAATTTGTCAGGGGCTAGCTCTGTTTTTACCCTTTTATTTTCTAATCTTGAGAGCTTTACATGCAACATGCAGTTGCTCTATGTCTCACTGACTCTGCTGCTCCAGGAGGTATTTCTGCAATTTCTATTTTTCACAGAGAATTCAGAGAAGAGTGGCTGAAGTGCTGTTGCATCCATATTTCATTTACGCTCTCTTCAAGTGCTGCCGCTCATTCACTGAGGCTATATAGTATTTAGAATGTCATATAATTTGTAAACTTTGAGCATAAATATTCAATAAAGTCAAGGGTTTAGACTTTTGAAATAATTACAGTGCACACTGCAAAAGTCAATGCTCATAAGTCAATTGTAAAGAAGCTTTTGAATGTGTGTGGGAAATAGAGAAGGCCATCTTAGGGTGTTACTGCTACTACTTATGACACCTAAACAATAAGGTTGGTTGTTGTATTGACTGCAGAGCTCTTCTTGGCAAAAGAAATCGTCGAAGAAATAATCATGAGAGGTCTTCAGCAAATTGAGTTGCTGATTTAATTCATAGAAAATTAGTTGCCAGCTTTTTTGACAATCAATTTAACGTTTCATGTCATTTTTCAAGCAAAAACTCAATTCATTGTCTTTGTCCCAGCTTTTCAAATGTGAGGATTTGCAGCTTTTCTTTGTTTCAAATCATTGTAAACTACATATCTGTGGGCTTTAGACTGTTGCTCAGACAACACGAGACATCTGAGGATGTCATCTTTAGCTTTGTGAAAATAAAATGGGTTTTTTGAAAAACTATTTACTGCTATTTTTTTTCTTAGCACATAATAGAACTGTCCCCTTAAAAAGACCAACACAATGATACCAGTGCTGAACAGCACTGGTATTTTATTTGACTGCTTTTGAGACAAGACCTATATTATTTGCTTGCAGGTTAGCAACCACATTCATGAAATTTATTTTGTAACTATTTTCACAGGAACAAGAAAAAATACTTCTTACATACTTCCGCCCTGCTGGACTACGAGGCCACCAAAGAGTACAGTGTCACCATTGTGGCAGTAGACTCTGGAAGCCCCAGTCTGTCCAGTAACAGCTCACTGATGGTGCGAGTGGTAGACATAAATGACCATGCCCCTACCTTTGCCCAGAGTGTTGTGGAGGTCCATTTTGCGGAGAACAACTCACCTGGTGAGAGGGTTGTCACTGTGGTAGCTACAGATGCAGACAGTGGCAAGAATGCTGAGATTGCATACTCCTTGGACCCTGCTGCCAATGGGCCATTTTACATAGATGCAGATAATGGAGATATCCGTGCCACTGGGGTTCTGGACCGTGAGCAGCGAGAGAGGTATGAATTCCGGGTTATTGCCAAGGACAAGGGCACCCCCTCTCTGCAAGGCTCTGCGACTGTTGTTGTTCAGGTGACCGACCGAAATGACAATGCGCCAAAGTTTGTTCAGGAAATCTTTACCTTCTATGTCAAAGAGAACCTGCTTGCCAACAGCCCAGTTGGCATGGTCACTGTGACTGATGCTGACGAAGGCGAGAATGCAGAACTTAGTCTGTTTGTAGAGGTGGATGGAGCTGACGAGAAGAAGGCAGGAGAGAAGATGGAGGGTGAAGATGGAGAGAAAGAGCGAGGTGAAGAAGTGTTTTCCATTGAGAACAACACAGGAACTATCTTCTCTTCTGCATCGTTTGACCGTGAAAAGCTGTCCACCTACACCTTCCGTGTGCGGGCTGTGGATGGAGGGGAGCCCCGCAAAACTGCCACAGCCACCATCTCACTCTTCGTGACAGACGAAAATGACAATGCCCCTTCGATCACCTCTCCAGCCAATGAGTCCTACACCCTTCTTCCACCTGCCAGCAGCGCCCGCACCATAGTCAGGACTGTAACGGCTGTAGACTCAGACACAGGCCCAAACGCAGACCTTCGCTACGCTCTAGTTGGGGGGAATCCCTTCAGACTGTTTGAGATTGGTCACACCAATGGAGTGATCACCCTGGCAGAGCCCCTGGAGCGGCGCCACAGAGGTCTACATCGCCTGGTGGTCCGGGTCAACGACAGTGGGGTGCCCTCTCTCTGTGCCACCGCCCTGGTTCATGTCTTCATTAATGAGAGCTTGGCCAACGCCACCCTAGTGGATGCGCAGGTAAACTTTATATACAAAGATATGCTGTTAAAACTGATTTCAGCAGCAGCAAGTAAAGTATATTGACATGCATCTAGAAGCGGTAATGAAACCCACTGCCCTGTTTTGGTGTGTGCAGACTACTATTGTTCCACAGAGCTGGTAATGATAACCAATAATGACAGTGATGATACTGTCCTTTGATCCATTCAAATAATGGCCACAGTGATAACACATTACAATAGAGGAGGGTGGTAATGACAACTGATTGTCGCTGTTTAAACTAAACTGGTAAGAAGATTATTTTCTTGATAGAATGAGATAAATGCACAATTTCAGCAGCCTGTTCAGTGTTGCAATTTTCTGCCAATTTTTGAGGAAATAATTGTATTCATATTTGTCCCAGATATAGAACCCTGTTTCTCTTTTGAAGGCTATTGGCAACGCCAGCTTCTTTGTAGTTTGGATCCTACTGGAGTGTGTTCTTTGTCCAGCATGCATTCTTATAATGACTATGTGGTTAAAATAACTGTTATTACTGAAGTGGTTCTTCTTTTATGGTACATTGAACTTAGAGCTGAGAGCATTAGGTGTGTTTGTGCGTGTGTGTATGTGAGGAAGAGAGAGAGAGAGAGAGAGCATTACGGGTGAGTGTGTTAGAGAGGCAGCGAGAGAGAGATAGGCCTGTCCCAGTTTTGGCCTTGTGATACAGAGTAGGTTGAAGTATGTTCATTTGAATAGAAGTTGTACTTAGCAGTGTCTCTTCACTATAGGCCTGAATATTGATGAGGTTTTGGAGTTTGCACGGTGTCATGCAGCACATTCTGAGCAGAACAGAGGTGGTCAGACTTAGGGGAAACTAAATAAAAACCACTGTAAACTCCACATGAATAACGTTTACATGGAGAATGAAGGGAATGTGAAATACCTGTGTATTAATACATCCACTGTTATTGCGTAAATCTGTGTTGTCTTCTGGAACTGAGGAATTCACAGCAAGATTATAGCCGGCTTGCAAGATCCACACTGATGTGCAGAGGTAATTGACTAGACTCAAAGACATTACTGAGATACCAGAAATAACTACAACTGCATGATTTCAAATTTAGCATATGCTATGCTGGTGGAAATCTTTCTCTCCTCTCAGCACTCTCTCTATTAATTAAATGAACTTCCCATTATGCTTTAAAAAATGTTCAATTAAGCTATAAATGCTGGCAGGTAATAATTGCTAAAACTTCGTCTCTGGTTTGGGCAAAGTCATTTGTATTGACTAATAATTAAATTGCCTTAGTGGCCTTACTTACAATGCTTGCTCAGAGACTAACAGCTTGTGTTTTTAAGATCCTCTTGAAACCTGGTTTGGAACACATTCTCATTTTTCTCTGCGGAGAAGGTCTTCACCTGTCAGGTCTGTGCATGTAACATGACGTAAACAGTGTAACACTGAAATAGCTCTTAGACATTTGAGAGGAAAAGAACAGTCAGACAGATAAGAGGCACAAATCTCCAAAAATGTGTCAAAGCACAGATTCTGTTGGCGCCCCAAAATACCATGCGTATGTCGTACCTTCATAGGGCCCTTATCTGTCAAAACACTCAATAAAAAGTGTTTTATTGCATTCTGCCTAACCTGCATGGAAAAAAAAGAATCCAAAAGATTGTGATCTTAAGGACACAATATTTTTTACAATGCAGAGGTTTGCAGCAAATGCTTCTCTGCTGCAAACTATTCATGTTATCATGGTGGTCCTTCCCTGGGTCCTTTCCTGGGTGTTTCAACTTGTGACAAAACAGAGAATAAAACAGAAGCACTAAGTGGGAAATGTATTTTCAGTTATGTTACAGCGCAGCTATTCTAGACGACTGCCGTAGCAACTGGAATAACATGCTTTGTGTGTTGTCTGAGTTCTCTGTATCATTGTTTTGAACGACACTTAAGGCTAAATCTTGTGTTTTAGCAAGAGAAAAAAAAACACTTCCTGTATAATCACAGCCTGAGAGTTTCGGCTGACCTCACATGGAGACGACTTGGCATCCAAAAATGTTGTGTTTCCTGGCACTTTTTTTTTTTTCTGAACAAAGGCAAACGACTGAGCATAGACAGGAGGTGTAGGATTTGAGCACTGGCCAGCAAAACAGATCACCGCATGAATGTAACACTGTCGCTTAAGAGTAGAATGAAATGTACAAATTGAACAATCAAGGGCGTGAGGATTAGAACAGAACACTTGGTAAGCGGTGGAACAATGGTGTTGACAGGTGGAATTAACTGCAATGTGGCTAAATGACCGGGGCCATTGAACCAAACAATAGGGTGTAATATGTCCGAGCAGGTATAAAAGCTGTCTTTGATTACAATATGCATAGTTTAGTCTGACTGTAGGGAGGAACTTGGTGGAGTAATTGAGTAGAAGTCATTGAAGAGAGAATACCTCCATCTCATAATGAAGTCAAACTGAGTGGTGGATGGATGCCAGATGTAATTAGGGAAGGAAAACGGCTGCTACTGCTGCAGCACCGCGGCACAAAATTACTCCAGTCTTTTCTATCCAGCAATACTGGGTGAACCACATGTTGGGTAATTAGTTACGATATAATCTGCAGAGTTTGAGCAAAAAGAAAAGGGAATTTAGTTGTGTTATTTTAGACATGGTTGTCATCTGGGAAAGTTTAAGGTACTTTCTACATCATAAGTATGCTGTTCTGTGCAGCTGATGAGAGCGTTTTGTGATAATATTTTCAAATTCTTACAATTTGTAATCCGTCTCAGATCAAGAGTTCTTTTTAAACTTAAAATGTGAGATTTCTTTTCCATGTTTTGAAATATCTACATTCTCCTTTCTTTTAATTTAATTTATGGCTAACTATTACCAAAACTGCAGCTCTCTATTCTCATGCTGAGATGTGAATTCACCGAACTACAACTAAGATCAGGCACTTTCTAAGCTCGGGTCAATAGTGCGGTCGTGGAAAAACACCTTGTCTTGGTCACAGCATCGACATTTTGCAGTGACATGCAGATAAAAGAATCCTTGGAGAGTGGAACACATAGATGGTGATGTTAAGTCCAGTCGCAACAAAGCTCATGCAGCAGAATGGGAGATTCCTCTGGGAGTTTGGGATGCGTAAGAGGGATGCATTCAGATGTGGCAGTAGAGGTGGCTGCTGCACTTATCCAGCTGAACACTTGACTGTCTTGTGTGTGCCCATATACACATGTAGTATACACACAATGTATGCATACCTTGTTCTCTGTGGGGTGTTTCTGCGTCTTCTCTCACACGCACACACATCAGCACTTTCTAATGTGTTTCTCCATCACATACACCTCCAAGCTCACTCCCAAACACACACAAACTTGGCTGTCTCGCTGGCACATAGTATATGCACATATGGTAGCCCATCGCGATTTTCTTGCTGTCTTGCACACACAATACAGCAGACAGCGCAGGGATGCGCTAAGCCAGAGAGATGCCCAGCAGAATGAGAATGGAAAGGAATACTGCAGGCACGAGAAGAACAATGGAGCTGAGAGGAGAGTGGAGCATGCCGGAGAGGCCCTCTGCAGTGGAAGCAGAATAATGGAATAGAACCAACACAACTCGTTCAAAAACAATGAAACTTAACCACAGAGATAGATGGTGATGAAACAATGAAATATAACACAGTCCCATTCATGGCTTGGGGGTATTGAGAAGTGAAAGTGAATAATGTGGCTCTATCTGAGTAAGCCTAATATGCCTTGGATAATGTAATAAGCAAGTTACACAGTGCAGTTGTGGGAGCAACACTCTCTGCCGTATTACGACTACTGCATAGAATAACTGTAGTCATTCTATTTTTTTTTTATTTTTTTGGTTATCACAGAGCGCAGGGGCTCAGATTTATTTAACTTTAACTCTCTCTCACCTGCGCTCTCTGTCTCTCTCCCGTTCACTCCCTCAAGCCTTATTACCCACCATTCTTAAGGCAGCAGGGATTACATGAGTATATAATTTCCAGCCTTGACAGGCTAAAGGAACTGTCATATGAGCTCTGAGACGAGGTGTCACACGGCTGCAGAGTGAGTTGTCTCACTAACGGACAGGTTACACTCAGCGTGGGCTCAGGAAGGTGCGTGTGTACGCATCAGCGTGTGTGTTTGCATAATGATTCTCCCAGCATAGTTGCTATGTATTGATTACGTGTATTCAGATTCATGACCCTGCCTGATATTACCAGCAGGGCTCTGTAGACCAGAACGCCACGGACTCATTGTCTCCCGTCGAACAAGGCTCCATAACAAGTAATGGCTGTTTGTGCTTCAGCATAACCCACTTTCTTGTAATGATCCTTTTATTAGTGTACAGGCTCAGAGCATGTGTGCATGTGCGCGTGTGTGTTTATAATGGAAGATTACTGTTATTTGTCTCCTCTGTCTTAAACCCAAATACAAAATATTTTCTAAGTGTAATATTTTGACCAAATGGATTAGCATGGATTTGTCTTGCAACAAAAAAAAACTATTATGTTCAAAAGAACAACAAACTCTAGACTCTATAGAGGCCAAAAAAAAAAAATAATAAGGCTCAAAAAATTATTCCACAGAGCACACATATTTACAGTAGCCTTCTATCAGACTATCCATCCAATTCTCAGTGCAAAAAAAAAATTGTGATACCAAATCCTGAACAAATCCACGCCTACGCTATCATTTACAATAAAGACATTGTTCATTGATGAGACAGAAGATGTGTTTGTGTTCTGGGGATGTAGTCACAGCATGTCTCATGCCTTCATTTGCACATTTATTGCCTCTTTCTCCTACCTTTCCTCTGCTAACTGTCCCGGACTTCAATGTCTAAAGTTTCTCTTTATTCTTTTTAATCAGCTTTAAACAGTATAATCCTGGGCATTTCCCGTAACACTGCAGATGATGCGAGATCACAAGTGGAGTATTACAGCCGCAACTTGAAATGCTGCAACTGGGAAGCAAGAGCAATTATATATTTAGTGACACTCATTGTGTCTGGGAATAATGGTGAAACGGGAAGCTACCCCACTAAAGCACAGTGATGAGTTTAATTAAGTTGAAGATGCTGTTTGATGTTTCTCTGTGGCACACACCCACTGTGTCATCTTTTACAGTCACTGTTTTGGATTTTTTTTTCTCATTGATGGTTTTTCTCTTTTGTTCTTCTTCTCTCTTGCTCTCACCACAGGTGGCTCGAAGCCTGATGGCTCCACTGTCACTGGACATTGCAGGGGACCCAGACAGTGAGCGTGCATTAGGGAAACAGCGCCTCAGCGTTGCCATAGGTGTCCTGGCGGGAGCTGCAGCGGTCATCCTAGTCATTCTCCTTGTAGTCACAGCTCGCCAATGCGGTGCTCAGGGCAAGAATGGCTACGAGGCTGGTAAGAAGGAGCCAGAGGAAGACTTCTTCAGCCCTCCAGGGGCTCAACCACAGGTCGGCCGCGGTGGGGGATCAGACCGTGGGCGCAAACCTCGACGGGACAAACGTAACGGAAGTGGCGGCGGTGCAGCCGCAGGAGGAGGGAAGTCAGACAGATCACTCTACAGTGGTATCGTAACAGTCAATGGACTGCGTCGCCATGCCAATGACGATGATGAGGAGGATTTGAGCAGTGCTAGCGAACGCCTGGCAGCCCGCTACTGTGCTGTGGATGGTGACCCCGGCAGCCCACGGATGGGCAGTGGAAGGAGGCACCAGTCAAGCCCAGATCTGGCCAGGCACTACAAATCCAGCTCACCTCTGCCTGCAGTGAACCTACAGCCTCACTCCCCCCCAGCTGAGGGAAAGAAGCACCAGGCGGTCCAGGAGCTGCCTCCCTCCAACACCTTTGTGGGCAGTGGAGGTTGTGTGGGGAGTGCTGGCTCCAGCAGCAGCAGTAGTGGGGGCAGTGGCAATGCAGATGCCATGTCCCTAGGATCTGACCAGTGCTCAGAGTATGGCTGCCAGACTGGGAACAAGTACAGCAAACAGGTAGGAAGTCTGGAAAAGGCCTGGGCTTATCTCTATGGAACCTCAATTGTGGATTGCTCTGTCCCCTCTTTATTTAAATCTATCAGAAAAATCTCAGTCAGCTCTCTCTGTCTCTCCCTCTCTCTCTTTGTCCGCTCACTGGCTTCTGATCCCTGGCTCCTGATCTCTGTCTTCTCCTCCTCCTCCCCGGCTTCATCTCTTCTTATTCACGTATCTGCTGACATACTGTACCGCACACCCCGCCGCTAACGTCTAAACACCATTTTATCTCCACAAAATAGCTGTCAGTGTGTGTGCACAGCGGCTCACATGCTTGTGTGTCTGTGTCAGCATCCTAAGCCTGTGAGCAGTGTGATGGTACCCTGCTGTCAGAATGTGTGTGTGTGTGTGTGTGCGCTGTGTGTCAAACATCAGCCCTCTGTTTAGCAGGATCTAATGCAGGGGACATGAGTCAACCCCCTGTTGTAGTCAGACAATATGTGAATGTGCATTTGTGTAGACATGCATGACTGCTTACGTGTGTGTGTGTGACCATGTGTATAAACCCCTGAGGAGTTCAGTTGGAGTAAGGACACAGAGGACTGGGTGAACAGTTGCTTCCAACAGGGTAATTGGTCATTTTGTGTCTGTTTTCCATGTCAAGCTGTTATGTTTCTTCCAGTAACGATATATGGTTATGCTTTAAACAATATCAGTTGCATAGATAATGGATGCACTGGCTTTGGTGTTTGCTCAGGAAGCTGCAGTTAAAAGCTGAAGTCCTGCTGACAAATAAATACTGCATAGAGATGGTCACTCACCCTTCTACCCACACACGCACAGGCATATACACAGGCACTATCTATCAATGTAGACACACCGACACAGCAGGGTCTCCCTAGTCTGTGGGGAGTGCTCCCAAGAGTGATGTTTGAGTGACAGCTAACCCTTCTTAAAGGAGTGGTGTCTCATTTCCTTGACGGACAGCTCTGCATTTATCCTTCCCGTGGCGAAAAAGTGCTGATGTGGTCATTAAAAGGGAAGAAGAGGAGCTTCTTAGGCTAATCAATTCATACATGGGCTCTCTGATCCTGCTCAACACACACACACACACACACACACACACACACACACACACACACACACACATATAGGAATACACACACACACACATACCCGCATATACACTCCAGAGGTTAATCCATTACGGAGTCAATCCTCTTAATCTGCCGTTCCCAGGGAAAGAAAATGCTTACTGGGAGAAGTTGGTGTTCATGCTTACGTGCACTCAAAACATGCCAGCACACATGCGGAGATACACAGACACACAAACTGACAGCATAATGAATTATTGATCATATGGTGGTAATTAACTCCTCTGCCGTGTGCCCCCGTTTCACCCCAGCCCACCCCCAAAATATATCCATCAGCCAGTGGTTTCACACACAGCTTTCTGAGTGTGTGCGTATGTGTGTGCATGTGTCTAAGACTTTGGATGCTCGCGTGTGACTGCGTTCGCATATGTGTCAGAATTTGTTAACTCGAACAGTTTGGCAACATGAGCAGGTTTGTGTTGGTGGGTACCTGTCACTGTGCTTGAGGGACTGCTTATTTCATGAAGGCATATGCATTTTATATGTGAGTGCAAGTGAGAGATAGACTCAAGGAGTAATAGGTGGCGAGTATGTGCCAAATGTGGGAACTGGGACGCTGACAGAATTTGGAATAGCATTAGATCAGGAGTGGGAGAGAATTATAGGAGGTTAAAAGGGGAGGAAGATGGAGTAAACGAGATGGGGGTGGGGTGGGGGGGGGGGTGGGTGGGGGGGTGCTTTGAATTTCAAAGCTACTTTACTGGGTCAGTGAAAACTCTTAAAAACTCCTCATCTGAAGTCAGCAGATCATCAGACCAAATAGGATGCTCCTAAAAATAAGGGAAAAAAGGCAAGTAGTAAAAACTGGGCATCGTGGATGATGAGCAAGATTGCATCAGAGAGGCAACAAGATGATAAAACAGCTCAGTCAACAGTGTTGCATCTCTTTTAAGTTTAAATTGTTCGCTGAGGAGAAGGGAAGGAGAGGGAAGATATCCATATCAATGGGCATGAAAAAATACAAATCTGAACAGGAGGAGAAGGGGGAAGAGAGTCAAAGCGTGAGTAAGGGGCTCTATACTCAAGAGAGTGGGAACAGAACTGAGAGATAGAGGTTAGCTGGAGGGGAAGAGAGGGGTAAAGAGATTTGCAAGAGAGAGGGGCAATAACAAAAAAAGGCAAGTGTGGAGCAATGAAAAGAAAGTGGAGAATATTGGGGATTGAGGGTGAGAGTGTGTGTGTGTGTTTGGTGTCTTGGATTGGTATCATTTGAAACGCTTCAGATTTTAAATGTTGTGTTAAGTTAATGCAGGTAGCAGAACAAGATCTAAAATAAGTGTACACAGACACTGAGTGGCACAGACACATTTTGGGTGTTATCAGAAAAGTATTGGGTCGTTCGCCATAACAGCTGATGGAGAACATGTAAAGGAAAAGGGTGGAGTACGTGCCTCCAAGTAGGGAGAGGCCAGGAGAACGAGTGAGAGAGGGAGGGAGTGAGAGAGAGAGAGAGGTCTGGTTTGGGTGGGAGCCAGAGAGGGAGAGTGGACTGCTGAGATGTGGGTCATCAGGATACCCGTTGGCATCAGGACACATTAATGATCACAGCAGTCACATGGCACTGCAGTCAATATGGGCAAAGTGGCCTCGTTCTCCCCTCTAACCACTACCACATACACATAACACACACTCGACCACAAAACTGTTTCCCTCTGTCTGCTGTCCTCAGTCAACCACAACAAAGGTCACTGTGGTTGTTCGAACTCCACATTACGTTTTAGTTTACTTGGGCTTTTATTTTTTAGTAATCTTTTTTATCGCAGTGTGTAACTTATCTGCTCTGGTGAGCACTTTTTTTTTTTTTTTTTACCTCTCCTTTCAACTCTCATCCTTTGTTCCTTTCTGTCGCTCTCCCGCCTTCTTTGCCACATGCAAGGCCATAAATCTAAACACCCCGCCGCTGCTACCTTTGCATCTTCCAATGCGCCACGCTGACCTCCGAGAATGAATCGACTCAGCGTTTTCACTAGTGTGACTTCTTCTTTTACTGTCGTGAGCACTTTCTCTCTCTGGACCCAGCGAGCGTCTGGGGGCGGGTGCGGTGCCACAAAGGCTGAATCGAGCCAGAAACGCACCCACTTCCACACACACACACACACAAAGAGTTTAATCAATACCCTGTTAACAAGTCCAAGACTGCAGTAGAAACAGGTGAGTTGACGGCGCAGTTTTTTGCGCATTGCACAGTTCTCCAATGCTTGTTGAAGGTCAGTGCTGGACTCTCACGACGCGGGGCGCCACGGTGTTTTGACACAGCAAGGACAGGGTATGGAGATGAGTTTGTGGTGAATAGGACTCATCCGGCCGGTCTTGTTCATCTAATTGGACTGTATGGACAGGCGCGGGTGGAGAGATTAGGTCTACTGGATTATAAAATTGAAAAGCAGCTTTTCATTTCAACGAAATCCCTCCAGGATTAAATATGATGAGCGTCTGTCATAGAGTCACACTCACCCCTCCACGTGCTCAGGCACGCCACATGAAGGCATCCACACATACGCCTCCTGTGATACCATGCGGCATGTATTAGGGTCATAGAGGTGAGGGCACTGTCAAACAGAAACTCACACTCACTCACACATACACACAGTCCCTTCCCCCTCTCTTTCTTTCTCTCTGTTACACACACACACACAAGCTGTAACCGACCTGTGACCCCTGTCATGATGATACCACAACGCACTGATATATTTATTAAAGCCACATCGAGTTCATGCCATGCAGCCAGCCATATGCTCACGGGGTGAGTAGGTGGGGAGGTGAGAAGGTGGGGTAAGCGAGAGGTGAGAAGGACGAGGTAACCAAAGTGGGGATCACCCAACGAGGCAGACTGAAAACTGATCTACTGACCTGGAGACAAAGAGCGAGGGGAGGAGAGAGGGAGGAGGTGAGAGTCAGCGGGCATCAGAGAGGCAACATGAGCCCGACAGAAAGAAGCGAGAGAGAGAAAGAGAGGTATGGATGATGAGAGGAGATGAAGAAAGCTTCAAACGTTACAGGAATATGGAGACAGATGTGTGTTTGTGTTGGATGCTCGGCTGTGGAGGTGGAACACATGCTTACTCTGTAAACATTGATTTTATGCTTGACCAGGATCGTATGGAAACCTTACAAGTATGCTGTGCTTAAAGGCCCTTTCACACTTGCTTTGCTGTTCCATCGGCCCAGAACAAAGAAAAACACTGAAACAAGTGCCTTTTAGATTTTGCCCGTTTTGTGTTACAAACAAACAAACAAACAAACAAACAAACAAACGTACTGTATTACAAACAAACCACTCTGACTGACTGGAAAACTTCTGTCTTTATTCATCCCCTCTGGTGGTGACAAAAAGCTCCTTAATAGCTGATTGTGAGCATTATCAGTTAAGACCGTGACTAGACCTCATCTGTTGTACTGTAAAACATGAATAATTAAGGTTTACTAAGTTTTTAATTACAAATGTGGGCAAAACAAAAATCCCAGCGTTTGTGTTACTATGGTTCCCAAATAATCTTTGCTTACAACATAGAAGTTAGATTATGTAAGATTTGCTATGATTAGAAGACACACAAATCCTGTCAATGTATTCAGTTAAGCTTTTTAATTAATAAACTACTGTCACATAAATTCAGTCGCAGAATCTGTAGTGAATGAACTGCACTTTATCTCTGGCTTAAGTTTGAAGAACAGAATTCATACCAGTGTAAAAAAAATTACAAACCGAACAGGCAAACAGCCCAAACAAAACTCAGTGTCCATTTTACAGCTTTTTTTTCTAGGAACTTCCCGTTGCATCTCCCAGTCTTCTTTTGTCGTCATGTGACCTAACACTTTAGTCATGTGAAAACCGGGGGTTATTTGAGGAGGGGGAGATTGTGACCTCTTCACATTATCACCAGATTTTGTTTGAACTTATGGTGTCCACAGCATGGATGAAGATGAGTTTTTAGAGGTGAGGTTTTGGTTGTTCTTACCCCTTAAAATGCCTAAATATAACCATAAACAGTGCAATAATGTTGCAGCCACTACAAGTGGAAATTTTACTGTCATGAAAAAAATGGAAAAAATCCTGTCTATGTACACGAATCAATACATTAAATATGGTATTTTACAAACTGTCATTACACTGGGGTACAAACCAAAACGCATGACTTTGAAAGAAAAAGAAAGGTAAATTTGTGTCCATGCACACAACACAAATCAATACACTACTTTTAGTGGCTATGTCGCTGCACTGAGACTGGGTTTCCAATTTTTCCATGTGTGTGAGCTCAGGGCAGCGGGACAAAGACAGAAAAGACAAAGCGAGGGGAGAATCAGAGGGAGAGAGATTGCGGGAGGCAGAGGGAGAGAAATTGTCTGTTTCCTCACTCATCAAGGTCACCCAGAGCTGGAATGTGATTGGAAGTCCTCTGTCTGTCTTGGCTGTTTACCACACAAGATAATACAGACAGGCTGTTCAGCTGATAATGTTACTGTGTTAACAGCTCCTCCCTTCAGCTTTTGTTTCAAGCTCTCTGTGAAATCGCAGGAATGTGGGAATGTCATCCCCACACATACACGCACAGACAAGCCCAGGCAGGGACACGCACATGCAGCCGCCACTGTCAGACGTGTGATTTTAACACACGCAGACTTGCCCACTGAAACACGCTCTTGTGTGTACATAATAGCACATAATTACACACCCTCCCAGATCCTTATGCATATAAACACTTTTCACCGCAAGCAGACGAACTCTGATAAGAATATGATGACACACGAGCGGAGAGGAAAGTTTTCCGGCTCTTACATCAGTTTTCGTCTTCTGCTCCCTCTGGATCGAATCACATGCACAAGCCCAGACACACACTGTCTCCTAGAATCACACACATCCGTAGAGGCTTACAAACACACTCTCTCTCAACTCCCTGACATACTAACACACACACACACACACACACACACACACAATCGAACGCACACAAAGACCTACATAGCAAGCCCCTCGCTGAGATGCTTCCTTTTATTTGCTTCTTGAAGACTCTGCTCTGCATTGTACAGCTCTGCATTCGGCTCATCTGCCTTCCAGCATTACCTTAATGGCTGTCTGTGGGTTGAGCAATTTTACCCAATATTGCTAAACAAAAGAGCTCTCTCTCACACTAGACAGGGATTCTAGACAGCTTAGTAGCCCTGTGACTGGTTTTATCCTCCTACACAGAAGAATCTTTGGTGCATTAAGTGGTATTGAGTTGGGCTGAATTAAATTGACTTGAATGGATTTTGAATTGAACTGGAGTGAGCCCAACTCAGCTCAATTGAATAATTCGAACTGTATGGAATCGAGTAGGACAGAGTCAAACTCAAACTGAATCAAACTGAAGTGAAGCGAGCTGAAGTGAGGTGATTTAAATTTGTTTCCCTTGCCAGTGGATGTTGCAGCTGTCAGCTCAGCAGGTACCATGTGAGCGATTTTTATTATATTAGGTGGACTGACGTGATATTATTAGCTTTATTTTGTTAAAGATGTTCTGAAAATAGAGTTTTGAACCTGTCAGCTGTGTTTTGTAAGCTGGTATATTGAAGTTTCTGGCCGTAAAGTTTATGCTGCAGGCTTCATTTTTGAAGTCTGAACATTTATGTTTCTGTCCTTAAACTGTCTTGTGAGTTTGTGCATTAAACTCCATCGCTTCGAGCTTCGCTTTACAGGCTGTGCGGCAAGAAGTTATGCAAAGGGTTCTCTATGCTTGAAGCAAACTAGGTCGTACTGTTTGTCGTCCAACCACTTCTAAAAGCCAAATTATTTATACCTGGCTGCATCACACTGTGTCCCCGATCCCTCTTCAAGAACTCTTTATGAATCTACGTACTGAATCGTAAAAATGGGTTTAAGTGCGCACACTTTTAGACAGTCTCTCTTCAAAAGCATTTGTGATGTTGCACTGAGTTGCGCACACAAAAATTGACAGACGTAGCAGAGTGAGGAATGAAAGAATAGAGCTTGACAGAGAGAAGTTCAAACCCCATCTTACTTTATCACCTCCGCCCACCTGGCCAATCAATGTGCAAAGTGGGTGTTTTTGTCGTACTTTCTGTTTCGGAAGTTACAGAAACTGTCACATCCAACATTAGAAAAGGGGTCTCAGATGGTGTTTTTATTTTAAGCACACTGAGGCTGTAATCCCATCCATTACAGGTTTTTATACAGATTTATGTGTCGCATGTTGAAGTGTTCTTAAATAATCAGGTCTTTTACCTGGTTCTGTGACATCATTAGTGAGACATCTGTCTGGGGTCTCATAGTAACAACAGCTGTCTCACTGTCACGTGACTGGCAGGCTTAAACAGCCAATTGCACTGATTGTTCAGCAGCTCAAAGCAAGCTGTTAAATGTCCTCCCCTCTGTCTTTATGGACCCTCTGTTTTCCAAACCTCACCACCCAGTAAACCTGTCAGAAGTCTGTGAGCATGCAGACAGACACCTACACATTATTTTTTTCCCACCTTATAGCTCGTAATCTTAAGCTCGAAGCCATGAAACCGAGTTCACAATTCTGCAAAAGAGTATGGAGGCAGAAACCAAATGTTCAGAAGAATTAACCCTGCAAGCTAAAATTTCAGAGTTTACAGGTACAAAATTAAAGATACAAACTTATAAAACTAGGATGGCAAGAAGAAACATTGATTTCCAGGCACACCATAATGAATGATTGAATATTCCATGGACTAGTCGCCTGCACTGTCTGCTTCTGAACACAGTCCCTCTGTAACTCATCCAGTAAAAAACACGTCTCTTTCCAACCCTCCATCCCCAATAGCTGTCTGCCTCCCCCACCACACACACACACACACACAGACACACACACACCCACATCCTCCTCCGTCTGTCTTCCCTCTGATTGATCTCTCTGTTCTCCCTAAGTGGTTTCATCTCTTTTCATCATTCTCCATCTGGATCCATCTTTTCAAAACGTGTTTTTAATGGTTCCAAACTTTTTTTTTTAATAACACTTAATAGTTTCTTTAAATTTTACAAATGGCTCTTAACAACCCTCAAAAATTTCCCCTCCCCCTCTTTTTCTGCTTTTAGATTGTAGTTAAAGTCAGCTTTAATCTTTGCTTTTCATTTTTCTGATTGGATAAAATTAAGCATGCTACCAAGGAACAAGCCTTAGGTGTGAGTAACTGCACTATGCAATATGGTTTATGCATTTTTGCCACTGGCGAATCAGAGCACATTTCTCGCCGGATATCAGCTTATTAGATCTTGCGTAAGTGCAAAAGACTGGCCCTGGTAGCACTGTAGTCCAAAGCCAATGTTTTTGCCCCGGGCTAAGTGTAGCCATCTGTTTTAGAATTGTTGATGGAAGATAGATAAATTGCAAGATCAAGATGGAGATAGAAGTGAAGGGGGGAGAGTTAGAGGAAGAGACAGAAAACAAGTGGAGAAGGAGAAGAGATATTCCTGGTCAGTACCCGTGGCTGAGAAAGAACGGGATGGTGGTGGTAGTGGGGGTGGTGGTGGTGGTTGGGGGAGGGGGTATGAGACTCAGGTAGGGACATGAAGAGAAATTAAGCGAGTGGGAGAGAAGGCGATGCTTCAATGAGTATTGCCTAGGGGTGGAAAGCTGAGGGAGAGAGTGTAGAGAAGGAGGAGATGGAATGAAAAAGATAGAAATGAGGTATATGGGTCTAGGGTTAGAAGAAGACAGGAGAGGAGGGGAGGGGAGGGAGCTTCACTCTGTGAGCAAAGTCAGCTCAGACTCTTCGGGCTATTTTGGGTTGAGTTTGTGTGTGTGTGTGTGTGTGAGAGAGAGAGAGAGAGAGAGACAGAGAATGAGAGCTTTCTACCTGCCCTATCGAAGAAGTTACATAAATCTGAGTGGGCAGGCCTCTGCCTACAGCGATGCTCCATATTATACCACTGACCCAAGCCTCTCTCAATATATGTGTGAGCACGTATGTGTGACTGTATATGTGTGTGTGTGTGTGTGTGCGTGTGTGTGTGTGTGTGTGTTTTGATCCTCGTTCAGCCTTGCCTGTTCATGTCAGAAATAGACCAGATAAGAGACGCCCACCTATACACACACACACAGACTCACACACACACACAGACAGGTAGCTGAACTACAAGATCTAACCGGTCAAGTTGCTGGAGAGAAATCCCCCCGGTGCCTTCAAACAGAGGCGTTAAAATAGTTTGACCTGTTTGACACACACGTACTCCTACAGACTACATAATCAGGCACTCACACTACTTTTAGCTCTCTACCATAGACATTACAAATGAACAGTCACAACCAACTACCACCATCATTGCTTAATATGAAAGCAGCATTGTTTAGTTTTACCCATGTACACAAAGACACTTCCAAACCAAACTTTTTTGATGAGTTAAGCTTCCCTTAACTTCAATCAATGCTCCCATCAATCAGTTATCTTAAAAATCCTGCTAATATACAACGCAGTAATTGCGCAGCATTACCATAAAGCTGGCTCTTAATGGGTCAACACTGCACAGGTACAAGTGAGGCATGCATTATTTAAAAGGCTCTGTTCTCCTGTTTCACAAATACAGAGATAATATGAAGATAGCAGCTAACAGCACTTAAGGAAGAGGGGAAATGAAACTAACAAAACCAAAACGACACACTCTTATTGAGCATTACTCAGATCCACAGACGCACACACAAAGTTAAACACGCACATAAAAAAAAATGCAAATCTGTCTTCCAATTAGGGCCGCAAACAGGTTTCCATGGGGATGAAATGGCAACATCTAATTGGATGGATAAAAGAATACTCACATCTGAGCTGACAACCTGAGATGGCTCGGAAAGTACACACATCCCAGTGTGCATTTATACTTACGCACACACAAACACACGCACAGGTGTGCACAGTGTAAGTGGGGATCACAGACAATTTATGCATGGTTGGGGGAGTCACACACAGTATCACCGGTAAGATGAGAAGCAAGGATAGAGTGTGTTGACACAGATATGGTGTATTGTCGGGCGCAGGCACACAAACACACGCTCATTGACCGGTCAGTCTCTTTTAAAAGCATGAATAAAGGTTTGGTCGCGGTGTCGTGTTAACATGAAAGCTTTCACGGCTGTTAAAAAGAGCAGGCTTTGATTAGAATTTGATGTGCGAGAGTGTTTCTTAATGCCGGCCTTTGCTGACGACAGCCCTTTTAAATCCAGCAGAGCCGTTGCAGGGAGCCTTCCGTCAAAAATATGTTGAATCGACGATTTCACCCCAACATGGTGAGGGGGGGGGGGGGGGGGGGGGGGGGGGGGGGGGGGGGGGGGGGGGGGGGGGGGGGTGGGGGGGGGGGGGAGGGGGGG
>JBBMJY010000020.1:12328678-12341894 GCA_037833715.1 Toxotes lorentzi | reverse complement strand
CTATCTATCTATCTATCTATCTATCTATCTATCTATCTATCTATCTATCTATCTATCTATCTATCTATCTATCAGCATGCTGATGTTAGCATTTAGCAATGCTAGCATGGCTGTAGACTCTAAGTCTTGTTTGACATCATTAGCTACTGTTCTGAAGGTATTTCCAGAATCCTCACAGACTCTTCTAACCATCTGGATGAAAAAATATTCCATCTGTGCGCAACAGACAGAATAATATATCTCTCAGGCTATGACTGTTTTTCCTCATTCATGCTGCTAGAAGTAACACTAATGTTGTAAAATACAAGCAAAATATCAGTGTTATTTTGTATTAAAGCTTGATTTTACAGTTTTTTTGATCAGATTTACAAATTGAGGATCATTTCTGGGTACGATCTTTGTGTTTTAGGTGTATTAGGTAAAAGCAGGACTACTGTGGAAAGGGGTTAAAAATCTTTTCTGTTGTGCTCAAGACAGAATTTATTTTTTCTTATATATAGTTAGAAAAAGTGTAAATCTTCAGAACATTGTGAGTGTTGTTAAACAACTTTCCCGGTTTTTCAAAGATTGCAGCGTATTTATTTTTCATAAAATCAGATGTGGAACTCTGTGATTTGAACATAATGGCAATAAATGAAAGGCCCAAACCGGAGCTAACAATATCCTCACCTCCTCAGTTATTTCATTTTCTTCCTGTTTTATATTGTTTCACTGAACAGAAGATTAGTGTAGAAAATGGGTTCTCTTGTCCTGTGATAAAAAAAAATACATATATATCATTGATATCATGAAATACTTCTTCGGTGATCATGAAAAAACATTCTGCCATGATGTTGAGTTGTTATGATTCTATGATCCTACAAACGAACAGTTTTAACAGGCTTTTAAATTAGAGGAATTATTTGTGGTCCTAACATCATGATGCTTATAATGAGATCACACATTTAAATTTTTGTTTTCATAGCAGGAAAACAAAAATCATCCTTACCCATGCACTCTGTGGTTCTCTGTACTCAGCCTCTTATACTCCTCCACCCACTTTTCCATCTCTGTGCCATTGCCCCTAGTCTGAACGAGTGGAAAAGAGGTTGGACTGCTTCATATAAGCTAATACTCTAAAAATACATTGCTCTCTCTGTCTCTGTGGAGAGTTAAGATGGAGCCACTGAGATTCCAAGAACTGCTGCTTTTCCATTAGACTCTAATATCTCTTCCTCTTTCTCTGTCTTGCTTGTGCTCGCCATCGCTGCTGCCTGAGTTACTTTCTCTCATCCCTCTTTCATCTAAATGTTGTAAAGAAAGGCAGAAGAAACAAATGCTCCGTTAATTTCCCCCTTCTGCTTAATTAATTTTGCTCTGTTCCTCTCTCCACTTGTCTCGTTCATTAGGTGAAATGTTCAAATGTTCCTTTTTCTTTGGGTGGTTGGAAGAAAAATAAAGAATTGGTGCAGTTTTGGCTTTTATCCCAGCCGTCCATCAGTTTCCCTCCAGATTATCCAGAGGCGACGTTCCGAGCTGAAGTTTTTCCGCCCTAATCTGCCTCTTCCCTCTGTTCCATCACTTCCTCTCTATACGCTGCGTGTTTCAAAGCAGATCTAAATTGAAAGGGTTGTAATTTTGCAAGCAGATAAATGAGTATGAGAGGAGATAGGAGGGGTGTTGTATAGAAATGGGCTTCCTGGTGCAGAGTGATCCCTCCAGGCTAGACGGAGTCATTTAACTCTCTCTGATATTCTCTCAGCATGGACTTATTACAGTCTTTTTTTTTTCTTTCCAAAGTGGAAACTGGTCCGCTAACTAGACTGGGCTGATTTGTGTGTTGAAATCACAGTAGGTGCGATGCTTAGTTTGAGTGAATGACATGATTTGTTACTGAAGCACCACCACTTTCACCGCAGCACTGGGGGAGTTGTCACTGGTGGTTGAAGGTCCATTGGTTTGTGTTCACAGTTACGGATGCAGAACTTTGAAACTGTTATGGCTGCATTTCAAGCTTTCACGAGTAGAAGGCATATTTCTTTTTATTCAGATCCCAATTAACTTCCACATGGTGGAAGTTAAACAGGAGTGCCAATTAACTTCCACATGGAAGTTAATTGGTAGTCTTCCTTGGGCCATTGTAAAATGTTAAAAAAAAAAAAAAAGAAACAGCAATTTCAAATCACACAGTATCAACAACATTTATACACATAATCATCCTGTACGCACAGCAAGACGGTGTAGGTGAGATTGGCTTAAAGTAAACTACATTTCCCATATTGTTATGAAGGACCATGTCATCCAATGCAAGGGTGTGGCTCTTTGATGTGTGTTTAATTGACAACAATGGAGGTCTATGCCACGGAGGAAGAAGCTATGATGATGATGTTTTGGATGCAAGTGCGTTGCTGGTTTTATTTTTTCATGGGGTTTGTTGACATTAAGAAAAATATAGAATATCACCAGACGTATCATTTAAAATCCTTCACTTGTTTTAATAGAGCACCAACTAAGTGTTTTTCAAAGAAGACTCTATATTGCCCAGCTGCTGCTACTACTGGGCGACATTCCAGATGAAAAATAAGTGTCTCTGGGCAGGTCAGAGATTTGTAAACATCAGCCATGTCCAGCAGCATTAATCTAAACTGGGATTAAAAACCAACTGAAAACTTTGAAAGGCTGCCGTGATTGGTTGATGACTATTACCCTGCATTGTAGCCGCTAAGCCCATAATCAAGGCGAACACGATCAGATAATCTCAATATGTCTTTGCAGACCCCTGCCCACCAACCTAATCCCCAGATTTAGAATCTCAGATTAGGAATCCTGGATGATTAATCCCATATTGTGTGTGTATGTTCCCTGCAGGGGACCCTTCGTCGGGTGACCTTCTCGGTAGTCAGCCAGCCTCAGGACGGCGGTTGCTATGATAGTGGCCTGGAGGACTCGGAGACGCCGAGCAGCAAGAGTTCATCAGGGCCACGACTGGGAGCCCTGCCGCTGCCCGAGGAAGGCTATGAGCGAACCACACCGGAGGGCAGTGTGGGGGAGGAGGAGCATGTGGAGAATGGTCAGAGCATCTACACACACACACACAGACACACACACAAACCATACAGTAAACAGCTAATAAAATTCATTGAACTCATTTAGAATTGGGGTCAAGAGGCCTCCGAAGCCATTTACTTACATATTTTAGTCCTCAAGGCTACACGTGCTGTATTGTGTGAAAGGCTTAGGCATGATTTGACTCTCTCTCTCACACACACACACACACACACACACACTTTCACTGAAACCTTAACTTGCTGTCAAGGTCTCGGGAGTCTTTTCTCTCCTCACATGATTAGAATGTGTTTTACAGAATGAAGCAGCTGTCCTGTGTTTGCTTGCATGTGCTGCACATGTTTGTGTATGAACGTGTATGAAATTAGCAAACGATCTGACATGTGACTGGGGAAAAAGGGCTGGTCTAAATACCAAGAAGCAGTTGAGGGAAAAGAGGAACAGGTGTGTAGGTAGGCGGTGAAGTTCCAGTGACTGGAAATGCAAAACAGATGAGCAGGTGCATGTGGAAACAGGAAGAATGTCAGATGAACTCTGGTACACATCGGCAAAGGCAGGGACGAACAGGGGCTGAGAAAGAAATCATCCTGTCTCAGAAATCCATGGTCTTGCTGTCAGTCAGCAGTCCAAAGAAATTGTGTTTCTACTTTTTACAACCGGGTCTAGATAGATAGACCTTGTCCCTCAGTATGTGGTCATGCCAGAGCTGGAACAACAGTGCCAATACACCAAGGTCACCATGACCTTGGTGACTAACTATACTTCTGGGGCTGTAAATGTGCTTGCAGGTAAATGCTGCCTTTTCACTGACGTGAAATCTTGGGGATTTTGTGGCGTTTAATACGTTTTTGTCACGGTCAGATGGAGAGAGGAATTGAGCAGAGAATACTTTGTGTTGGTTGTAATTATGCTGTATGATTATGTGCTTGTTTGGTTTCACATGAATTTACTGCTGCTCTTGCTGCACGTAGCCACTAAAACTGGAATTAGTTTTCAGAGTACAAGAGAAATATTTAATTTCTTGTGTTTAATTCAAGTTAAAATAGAATTTAGAGAATCAAGCAGTGAATGAATGGGATGTGAACTGAGTATACTTCTTTATCACTATCTATAACATGAAACCTCCACAGTTACAAGTCACAGTTACTACTTAATCTATCATCATTAAAAGTCCTGTCTCCATTTAAAACAATGTCAGTATTGATTCATAAATGACTGGTTTACATAGATAATAACCACAACCTTTGACACTTGACTCTGTAGGACATCAGCATTCAATCTCTGGTGGCCTCACTAACCTTTTGAACCAACATTCAAGGAATGTAAAAGGGCCAATAATGTAACTTACTCCTTTCCTTGCATGTGGAAAAAATTTGGATTTGTCATTCAAATTTCTGATAATTATTTTCTCTTTGGCCTCAGTAGTTGTTTGGTTTGACCTCACCTTTCACCCTTCACGTAATGCTGAGCGCAGCTAGCATATTTTTAAATCATTCTTTTGGAGTCAGCAATTTTTGTTTTGCTTTAACAGCATTCTTCATGTCTTTCTTGCTTCCTTCAAATTATATCCCGTCCCTTATAACCTTTGTCCCGTTTTTTGTTTTTGTTTTTTAATTTGTCTTTCTCCTGTCTGCCTCACCCAATGTTCAACTCATAACTCCTGTTGTATTTTATCAATCTGCTTTCTCTTTCCATTTGAATTGGCCTAGTACGTACCATAAAACTGCAGCATCAACAGTTCGGCTACTTGTGACACCCCTCTCTCTCTCTCTCTCTCTCTCTCTCTCTCTCTCTCTCTCTCCCTCTCTCCCTCCCTCCCCATATTTCCTGTCTGGTTCAGTATTGAATTCAGTTTCTGTCTCTTTTTTTGACTCTTCGTTTGTCTCCTTCTTGTATCCAGATGCCAGACAGCTGCCAGATGTAGCTTTGACAGGAAAGTGTACCAGGGAGTGTGATGAATTTGGCCACTCTGACACTTGTTGGATGCCTGTCCGCCCTTCACCTCGCCAGCGCCAACGCCACGGCAGCGACCCCCCACGGCTCTCCACCTTTGCCCCGGGAGACGATAACAACAATCTCCGTGGTAACGACCATGAGAGTGACAGCGAGAGTGCCGGCAGCGCAGGGAGCTCAGAACCCGGGGTGGTCGTCAGCGGAGAAGGTCAGAGATTACCCTTAGCCAACGGGGATCCTCTTGGCACCCTGGGTAGCGGAGACCGCAACAGGAACATGGGCGATCACAACCGTAACCTTCTTAACCGCAAGATGACTTCGGCATCCTACGACACATTTAGTAGCGCAGGCTTTGGGAGACGCCAGCCAGAAGAGGAAGCAGGAGAAGGCCAGAACCCACCTGAGGTCATACCGCTGACGCGGACAGGAGCAGACTACAAGACCACGTCCTGTCTCACATTGTCACGCCGTGAGGTCTACCTGTGACAGTCTTGCAACAGAGCAATCACAACACATTTCCTTTTTCTGTAAAAGAGGGAGGGTTAAAACTTTACTGGAAAGTCATCAGTTCAGAGGGCCATTTAAACCTGTGAAGATGTGAAATTGTCATGGAAGATGTTTTGCAAAAGCTGTGTATCAAATTGGAACTATTGGATTCTGACTAATATTTATAGGCACTTAAACTTGAGCAAGTAATGGATCCACTCTTCGGAGAGCTCAGACGAGAAGTACTTTCTAAAAAAAAAAGTGTTTTTTAACTACCAGTGAAAATTGCCTACAGGCAAAGATCCTATTATGTCCTTGTGGAGGAGGACGACTTCATCTCCTCTTCTTTTTACCTGAATCCAATGCATGCCTGACCCTCTGCCACAGAGGGATCTGTGTGAAGAAGAGATTGAGACTGAGTAAATCCTGATGTTATAAATGCCTCAGTGCACATAAAAACTTTCTCTGAGGCTACAGCAGACTAGATTTGGACTCAACTGATTAACCATCTTCTGAGAAACCACTGAGGTCTTAACCAGTCAAAACAGATGAAAAGAAGTATGGGTCTTTGATTGAGTTATTTGGATCTAATTCAAACCAATCAAACTTTCTAATGCCTAATCAACTCTATCGTAACGCAAGACGGGAATATTAACCAATGAAACTGCTAACCCCGCTAGAATCTTAAGTCATAAACGAAGTATCAACGCACCAACAATAGTGTGGTCGCTGTACAGTTACACAGTTGGAAAAAAAAAAGTGCCGATCTCAAAAATCAGGTGCTGTTCGTTAAAAATGATGATTCCGAACAAACTGCAACAATGTGATTTTTTTTTTTTTTTTTTTTTTTTTTTTACAGTAATCAAATGTAACCATTCAGAATACAAGGTTCTCATAGAGTGTCGGTAGTGCCGCTGTTTCTCTGGCGTGTGTGAAAATATGTGTTTCTTATTTTGCCTTCACACCCAGTCTGTATGTATATATTGTATGTGTGTATTTGATAAAACGGCAGAGTTCTCTCTCTGCTGCTGTCCACCGTTTCAGAGTAGACTGAGGTGCTGAGTTCACGACTCGGCTACAGTATCCTAACAGCGTTCATGTATCATAAATGTTCTTTCCCACACACGCACACACACATACACATGCACGCACTTACGCATACAGACCTTAGCATGTAAACACAATCTCAAACAGCGCATTAACAGAATGTGAACATGCATAGGGCCACGGTTCATGACAAGATTCAGTGGCAGTGTAACATAAAGTATATAATAACTTGCATTAGCTTTCATACAGAAAACATTAAGCGCACAAACACACACACATACAGCATATTAAAACATAAGTAGAGACACAAACCCGTATTAAGATGTGTGCAATGCGCAAAATACATATGCACTATGTGCGTATGTGCTCTTAATCATGATTTTTTAACATATTGCCTCTCATTGAACTAGCTATAGCATTTTGCCTGCTCCCCTCCAGCCAGTATTTAAACATGAAATGTATTTAAATAATTACTCATCTCTCTGACTGATGTGTGGGGCTACATTAATGGGAATTTCAATGACATCTACTGTATGTAACGATAAACAATGTGGGAATATGAAATATTCTGCATACTGTAAGTAGGACTCATAGAAAAACCAAATTTCTGTAATTTCTGTAAGAAAAAAAGGAAAAGAAAAAAAGACTGCATGAAAGAAAGATAATGCTAACTTTTTTTCTCTCTTTTTTAAACCACACGCCTTTTTGGATACCACGCCTATTTGGATACATCTGTACTAAATGTGTGTGCTTACAGGGAAATAGAGATAATGATGGCAGCAAGGGAGTTAGCTTCAGTGGATTAAACTGTTGCTTCTTTATCGTAGAGCAAGTTTGGGCTAATCTCGGGCCTTTCTCTCAGTTCCCACACCCCTGACGTCGGCACGGAGAGTGCCGCAGGCTGCAACAAAAAAGAACACAATGTAGTGGGAGCACAGAGTTCTGCTGCGACCCTTTTCACCACACAGTGCCGACCTGAACACGCCCATACTGCTGTGCTGAACTGCGCAGATAACAAACTCCTTCACATTTGTCCTTCCCAGCAGCTACTGCTTGACTCCAGACACACTCTGCTGCACTGGGCTGAAGAGTGGGTGTGGATCGAGGCCAGCACATCTTAATTCCCATCATCAGTGTGTGGTTCAGTGGTGTGATAGGGATAATAGGGTTAGGTTGTCCCTGTGGTCTTAATGAGTTTCCTTTCTCCTCTCTTCTCCTCCCTTGATCTGCACTGATCTCATTAATGTCTGGATAGGCGAATGTAACACTGCTGGAAATTGCTAGTAAGTGTGTCTCTTCATTTTTTCTGCTTGTTTTGGATCAGATAAGTCAAAAGAGACCTAGTTGTTAAAGATGTGCTGCAGTTTAGTTCATAGATCCTTGTAGAGCTTAGAGTCAGAAATAAGATCAACACTCAGGTAAGATGCACAACAGTGTTCAAGCTGTTAACTAGCTGCTAGTGGTTTAGGGCCACACCCAAACCCACACACTGTTGCTGCTTGACTGTCCCCTCACTGAAAGATAACCTAAAATGTGGAAACAGAATAGTAATTATCACGACTCCTTTGATTTTTTAATGGTAATCAGGCTGAGAAAAATGCGTGATTACCATTTGTATACCTGTATTTATCTTCAATTTTACAACTCTGTAGCTTGTTCTGGGCCACTGATGTACTTACTCCCTAAGCCTTCATTACCCCCGATTCCCCAACACGGCTGTTTACCGAGCTCTGTCATTGATGGACTGTGCTGACGACCAACAGAACTGAACTCAAGGCCTAACATGCGGAGTTACTGTTGATGGAGAGTTCACACTGAAAAGGGATTTGTGAAAACAATCGCAACGTCCTTCAGGGTACATACACTGAGACATGCTCATTCTCTTGGATAAATGTCTCTGTATCCCTTGGACGCCAGAAAGGTCTTGAAGAACTAATGTCCAGTTTGTGAGTTTTGGAAAGAGACTCTTGACACAGCCCTGCCTCATCAAAGTGGCAGATATTTCCTCAAACTGCTGTTTTATGGCAGTTCCATTATGGCACCTTTCAGACCCCTCCGATCCGGATTTAAGGGAACTTGCTGTACACAAATCTGTGTGGGTGTGTATCTTTTTTATACTGCACGTTTAAACATGAATATGTTTCAGTCTACTGCAAAGCAGAGAGGGGACACAGACAGAGAAGAGTGTTAACGTCTGAGATCTGTCACCCAGTAATCAAGACATTTTTAAAAACAGACACTTCAGCGGACATCATGTACCTGTCATCCCCCTCGTGCTGTTACCCTTATAGCCATGTACAGATAAAACTACACTGTAGAACAGACAACTGGAATCCATAACAGACAATGGCATGCTTAAGGTCTTCAAATCTGCACTTGAGAAAAAAATGAGGAAAAAAAAACTGTTATTTTTATTTTCCTCTTCTTTGTTTTCTTTTCTTATGGGGCTGGCTCTATTTTTTGCTGCTCCCTTCCTGTAATTACATAATGAACTAATTGCATTTGCTATGACGGGGAAGAAGAGGAGCTGTCGACGAATGGTTTGGTATGAAGATGAATCATGTAAAAGTTTGACTTTGACATTAAAAACTTCAAACACTCTTGTTTGTCTGTTAACTTTTTGACACACGGTAACAGATAAACAATTGTCAAATAGCAAAAAAGAAAGTATTTGCAAAACTGTCTTCAGGAACATCAGTTTGAGATGACCTGTTAATGATAACTAGGCCGCACCGAAATGCTAAGATTTTCTAATGAGGCAGCATTTATAAGGTGTTTGTAAGCTGTAATTAATTTCTTTGTTAATGATTAATAAATGATTTACAAACGTCTTATAGACTGATCTTTTTAATAGATTATCTATTAAAAAGAGTTACTTTTGGGTTGCTAGGTTGTAGAAAATCCTCCTTCAACATGATGTGTTATTAGCTAGTTCTATAATTCCACAAGAATACCCCCTCCAATGGATGGTGTGACCACCTACCTACTCTCTATTAACAGCTTATTAACAACAACAGCTGCAGACTTGATGGATTGTGTAAGAAGACTTTACTAATTATCTCTTAACATTTACAAGTGCTGGTGACTGATCAGCTTACTGACAATTATAATCGCAGATTTAGTGACTTCAAAGTTGTCCACATTCATAGCTAATATTCATTAATTACAGCTTATGAACTCTTTTAAAAAAGGTGCTTTACTCGAATGGTTCCACATTGTTTAACTTAACAATTTGTTGAGGAGCTTGGCTTTAGACGTTCAATCTCACTTCTGTTACAACCAGAATTAGCAAGTAAGTGGAGACTGGTGTTTCCCTGGGCAAAAACAAGATGTCAAGCTTAATTTTTTAACTGTTTTCATGCCCAACTAACAGAACCAAAATCCTCAAATTTAGCAGAATGACACCTTGATATTTTTATTTTAATGTGCAATGTCAATTTGCACCTGGCTGACACCCAAATATATTTCTAGAATATCACTAAAATGAGGCACCATTCATTAACTTTATCTTTGAAAGGTGAATTTTCTAAACTGGGACCTGCAGCAACAAAATTTTAAAATGTAGAGGTCAATTTGGACTTACACTTATCAGAAAATGCTTCAGAGGCATTAACTGCTGCAAAGATTAGTGTGAAGGACTCAAAATGTCAAGAAAGTCCCGCAATCTGTATTTCCTCTTGCCCAGTATGCAACACTGGCCCCGTGTGGTCATGTATCAGTATTACTTACTGGTTTTCTGGCAGTGCACACATTCATTCTTTGATGAGCTGTTCCTTTTCTTTCAGACTCATTTAGATAATAAAGGAGGATAGAAAAAGTAAAGATCAAGAAATCAGTTTCTCTAAAGATACATTAAAACCTACCAATCTACTACCAACCAATACTGAAGAGCTACAAATACATTTATAAGCATGTTCTGCTTAACAGCCATTTCTTTTGAGCCGACAGCTAGAAGATACACCTGCCAGTTTAATTTATAGCTGAGAATGTAGCCTCTTGTGCTTATTCTGCTATAAAAGAATGGATAGAGATTCAATGTGACACAATCTGGAAAATGATCGTGTATAAGAGGAAAGCTCTTCATATTTCACAATTTGTGTCATATCGGATATAAAATGGATAATGGGTGGATAATACATTTCCTATAGGTGTAATTCAGAACTGTAAATCAGAAAAAGTGAAGGAGCTTCGGCTTCATGAATGGTTTGGATGTTATATACCGCGACCACACACAGATAAGATAAAGAATTGAACGGCTTTCCACAAGGTTTCAATCTGAATCTGTGCTAATCATTTATTTCATGTGTGGTAAAACCACCAGTGCAGATAATACCAACAAACCAAACTCATTTTAATATTTGAGTTCTCACCATGTTAAACAAATAGCAAAATCCAAAGAGCAAAATCTACTCTATTTTAACAGGTCAGGGGGTTGAGCTTCACTCTGTACGCTACTGGTCACAGGTTATTCGCTTAATACAGATCTACTAATTCAATTTGTCAAACAATTACAACTTAATATTCCCATCACAGGTTAAATGAATTTCACTGTTTGAGAAAAGGATTTAAACAGTTTTTCAGTTTGTGTTTTTCCTCGGCTGATGGCTTATAGCAATTTCACATTCCATCTAGAGTTTAGATGAAATGTCAATTCGTGGATTCTAGGGCCATATAATTCTGTATCCTCATTATCTGCAATTAGTATAATCACTTGTATTAAAATGCCAGCATGTGCCACATCTAATAAAAGTCTGTTTTCAACAAAAAAAAAAAAAAAATCATGAATTACTGACCACAGTTTAAAGTCTTTCAGGAAAGAACAGTCCAGATATTACCATCCCCGAAGGACCAATTGTTCTGCAGCCCGCAATAAAGTCATAAAAACACACATAAAAGAAAATCATTAAGCCCCACAATAAAAGGTATTAGCAACCGTCTTTGAAACATCAAAAGCATCAGGTATCGTATCAATCAACTTGTTCTCATAAGTTATCTCACAGAAGTGGCAACCATAAAAGGCTTAGTAAATAAATCACATTGTTTCACCAGATAAATGGACAAGGAATTGTCTGCACTACAAAAAAAAAACAAAAACCAGACGTCAGTTTCTTTGAACTTTTAATTAAATTCCCGGGATAGGGCCAATGGACGTGCATGTTATTGATTTTTTAAAGATAGATGAAAATGTGGCGAGGGAGGCGCCTGATGAAGTAAACCCCAGAATGTTAACCTCCTCATACACTGTCCAGTATATCAAATGGTCTTTGGAGTTGTCAGATGCTTTCAGGGGCTTAAGCAGATTCTCCTTTTCTGAGTGAAAGCAAGCAGAAGTGTTTTGCCTTTGAAATGACTTTGCTTGCAGAAAGAGAGAAAGATAGAGAACCTTGGGCTCATGGCTTCAAAGTGAAAAGACATAATCGTGTAATATGTTGAAATTTCCCCATCTTACTCATTGGTGCTTATCCTGTCAGGTAGGAATCTTTTCTGATGTCCAGTCAGTTGACATCTATAGCAGGGTGCTGCAACCCTCCAACACCAAAGAAACATTCAGCATCAGTACAGCTGAGCATAAAGCATTGCAGATGTGATAAATTCTGTCAGAGTGCAGTGTTCCTCTGTTCAGGAAAGCCTTGCAGCAGAGCTGTAAACATCCTTTCTCACTGATATGCCAGGCAGTTGATGTGAGATTTGATCCTCCCTGTGTTCCTCCGTAGGCTGTCATTTATGTCTCTTCATCTTTTCATGGTCACATCAGCCTGAACTCATCAAAGCTGTGCCATCAGCTTTCTTGGTAGAAAAGCAGGAAATAGCACATACCCACTATACAATGTGATTTCATGTGAAAGTACTTTTTTGGGACGAGACATGTATGTATCATGTAGTTTGTTTGTTTTTTGTTTGTTTGTTTGTTTTTTCACCATTAATTCCCAAATCCTATAAGATAGATATGTTTGGCACTGATCTGCTGGTGGTTTAAGTGTCACATTAGACTGTGTAGCCCTCGTCACATTTCTAATGTTATTGATTGTTTCCAGTTCATTCTTGTTGATTTCTATAATACAAAAAAAACCTTGGACTAAAAGAAAACTATGTGCAGGAAATTAAACAAATTAAACTAAAACTGAGGTTTTAGTGGGGGAGAAAATATGCAATATAGTATTTGTTGAGAAGGACAGGTCGGACAGTTCTTTAGGTAGATAAAGTAGAAACCATGAAATAAACACAAAAATATGTTATATATTGTGTTGGCAAGTCTTTCCAAAGAAGTTTTAAAAGTAATTCTGTCAATGTTCCACTGTAAACTCATGGGGATCAATGAAACCAATCCAGATTTTGGGACATAAAAACACTGATGCTCTCTGGAAGTCACCTTTTCCAAAAGAAATATTAAATGTACAGAAACCCAAAACTTCATACTACTGTGAAAGTAACAGGCTAGTGTTAGGTATAGAAGTGTCACTGTAAAATGTAAATGTGAGATTTAAATAGTTTTTCAAAAGCTGCAAAAGAAGGAATTTCTCTTCTCATGTCTTTCTTTTTTCTCTATCTTCTCTGTCCTCACAGATAACTCTGAGACTGTGGTCCTCAGAAAGCAATGAAGACCCAAATGTGTGTGTGTGTGTGTGTGTGTGTGTGTGTGTATGTGTGTGTGTGTGTGTGTGTGTGTGTGTGTGTGTGTGTGTGT
>JBBMJY010000020.1:12291000-12324871 GCA_037833715.1 Toxotes lorentzi | reverse complement strand
ATACTTACTTATAATACAAGAATATAAAATGAAAATCTCAGCTGGAAACTACAGCAAACAAAGTGTGTCACAGTTTATTAAAGAGTGAATTCTAATGTGATACTTATAATATTTATGCAGCAATCTCATGAGGAGTGTAAATTTAGAAAAAAAACACCACTTTTGAGTAAACTTGTTCATTACAGGCTTTTTCTTTGAGAAAACACTTGAATGAAGTAAGGCAAGTTGACTGTTATTGTCAACGACTAAAACAAAAGAAAACATTCCTCTGGGAACACAGGTGGGTGTGGATATACTACAGCATAATTAATTGTATACTGTGTTGCAACACTTTGGAAGTGAAAGTATTTTCAAGGTGATAAGCTGACAACTGCAGTATATCGCAAGACTAGAATTTTTGTGATATAAGACTAGCTATATAAGCTTGTCTAGTGCCTCTTTGAGACTGAAATTTTCATTGCACTAAAGACATTTTGAAGATTCTGACACAGTATTTCATGTGTGAAAGTGCTGATCTTATCAGGTAGTCCAACACAGTGGGGGTTCATCTACTCTTAAGTGAGAACATCCAGAGCAAATTTCAAGGACATTTCTTTTTTTTTCTTTTTTAGACCTTTTTTTATTTTTATGTTTTTTTAGACCACATCATGGACTAGACAGTGTTTTGTTGCCCTCTCTGGTTGAAAGTTTAAGGCCTGTTTCACAGCTGGCCACATGCAGCATCACTGATTGGTGTGGCTGGGTGTTTTCAGAAGTGTGCTGTGTTGCACCTGTAGCCACACCTAACAGTGATGTCATGGGGTCTTGAAGTACACCTGGTCCTTACACCACTGCAGCAAGTTGAGAAGTTAGACCACTAGAGGTCAGCAAAAAAACAGACAGATTTTTAGGGTTTGTTGTCATTCCCTGTCACCTGACTTCCACATCCACCTGCACACCTTTTCTCCATTCCCTCAGTAGTTCCATAAGTTATTGTGGTACATTTCTTCTTCATTCCCCACCAGACTGCCTAGCGTGTCTTACCAGCCACAGTGTTCCAGCCTTTTTTAACCTGTCTGCCAGGCTTCATCATGTCCTTATAAAGCATAAAAAAGTGGCACACTCAATTCAAAATGAAATTTTATGAGTATTTGATTTGTACTGATAGTACATTTCAACCTGGCTCTCCAGCTGAACGTTCAGTCCCAGCCCATTAAAATAGATCCACTTTAATATTTCTAATGGAGGAATGAATTGAGAATTAGTGCCTCTCCTGTCCTTATTCTCCTCATTTCTGTGCCCAACAACTGATAGAAAAGAAATTCATTAAATATATTTCAGTTCAATTTTTCAGAATGAATTTCTGAAATGAGGCCATAAACAGACACAGAACTAAACTGATTACCACAAATGTCGTTACAGCCGACATTCAATCGTGATCCATGAAAAACTGTAGTTTCTTACACAGTATAACTTTTGCTTTTGAGGAAACAGATTTCTATTTTTGTCATTTTTGTGCTCCCTTGTTTCCAAGTTTAAGTTTGATATGTTTTCACTTCTTTCTTTCTTTCTTTTCATGTTCTGTATAGTTATGAAAATTATTAGTATGGAGATAATCACCATAATTATAATTGTAAATGAAATAAACAATTGTCAATCCTTGTCAATCAGTAGGTCAAAATATATATATTTAATACTGGGCCCAGTAACAACCTCCCTGCAAACTTTTCTCTCTCCATCTCTCTGAAAGAAAATATAATGCAATAAATTGAAATAATAAAACAACACAAGTTCTTTATTGGAGAGGAATTATTTGGAATTGAAATCCTACTTTAGGTTTACATCAGCTGATTCCATCTCACCTGGATGGCTGTGTGAAAAATCTCAACGGCATGGTGTACGTGTGTCTCAGGGGTTGTTTGATGAATCCATATTGTGGAGTGAATCACCAAATCAACCCTGAAAGAATTTATTGGCACAAATTAATTGTGCCGGCGAAATTCAGCAGACAACGACGTGGCATAAAAAGTACTTGAATTATCTGAATCACAGTTGTAGTCACAATTATTATTTGCAAATCACACATCATACTAACACATTAAGTTAGTATTAAACTCTCAGGAATATTTTACCATAATTTTTGACAACAGTCAAGTCTTTATTGATCATTAGTGGTTCCATTGGATACACCAGACAACAGCAACAAAAACAGAGCGGCATAGAAACACTAAATGTACCAAGAAAACATCCAGAATCAATACAACAAAATAAAAACAGCTTAAAAAGATTCTCAGTGAAGTTTGATCGAGTGGCGGTGGGAGCTGAAGCCCTTTTACAGCAGTGAGTTGAGCATGTCATCACAACAAAGGTCTATTTCTGGCATGAGTGATTGGCAGAAAAACTAGCAACACACAGCATAAAGTCCTTACTGTGAAACTATTATGTAAGTACATCAATCTAAAAACTGATTTAGCAATCCGCGGCTTCGTGTTTGTTTCAACTGCTCATCTACTTAATACTTTATAGGAGAGTACTGATGCATTTGCATATAGTATCTCATGGTGGAGTAGAAGTTGCATTGCTTTTATTGACGTTCACAGTAATGTTAAAAAAAAAATGGATTAACATGTTTTGAACCTGGTAACAGCTGGCTCTACCCACAGTGAATATAGTTAAGTGTTCGAAGCATACATTTATCAATATAAGGATACCGTATGTTTGTGCTGTTCAACACAAATGTGCCTTGAGTAGGATTTTAAGTGTTCCTGCGTTTTAACAATAAACCACAAGTAGTGCAACGTCTAAAGATGTGTCCATGCAACATGTATAACTGATCCACTTGAGTCACATTGAGACAAATATTGCCAAGATGTTGAAAACTTAGATGCAGGAGAAATCTGTCATTTCTTCAGCTGTCCACCAGATAGGTGGAAAGGAGCACCATGTCTGAGCAGACCCACACAGTAAGACATGAGATGTGAGGAAGATTAAGGAGGAAGTCATGCTCGTGGGAAAGGAGACAACAACATTTAGACGTAATACTGGGGTCACATTTAGGTGCTTGGAGGGGGTCCAACACCAGATCTGTGTGTGTGTGAGTGCCCCGATCGTGAGTCTGTGAGTTGAATGACTTTGGTTGATTGTAAATCACTCTTTTATTTTATTGGAAGTATAAATGTGCTTCTTCTCAGTGACCATGGACTCAAGGCAATCTGATAAAATCATAATGGTCTAAAAAGAGCGTGTCACCATTATACCAAAAAAATACAAAGGTATTCATTCATGCCAGTGTGCTCACACTCTCAGTCATACACATACACTCACACACACTCAAGAGGTGAAACCCCACAGCAACCACTTTGAGCACGGTCAAGTGTTCAACCAAGGCTGGTGATGTTGGAGCGACCACCGGGGGGTGCTACAATACGGTGGCCAGACCGACGTGGGACATTGTCATCAATCTGAGCCCCTGAGAAATAAAAAAAATCTGATTAAATTGGCAAAATTAAAATATTTGATTTATTTACTTTTAAAAAAATCAGGTAAGGAATATTTTTTACTCAACCACTCCAGATGTCATTTAATGCATCTGAATTTTTATGTTCCATCTGTCACATTAAAAGCATCAAAGAATTCAATGGATTATAAAATTTGCACACAATATATAATTTCTGTTACCTGATAGGCTGAAGTTGGACTGGTGTAGATTGCGTATTGGTGGTGGTTGGTGAGAGGTGGGTGAAGTTTTGGCTGATGGGGCGGGAGTAATATATTTGGGAGTAGGAGCGACATCATACACAGGGCCATCATACATCCCACGAGCAACTCCCTGGTTCCCCTTCACCTGGACAGAAAACACACAGAGAGAATATGAAGCTCCATTCTTGCATCAGTTGTTTTTACAGTAACAATGAACCACTTTTTTTTTTTTTTTTACCTATTTTGTAATATTTCCTTTTGTCAGTCACTGAATGCCTGTCTTTGAATGTTGATGGATTGGAAAAACAACAGGGACAACAATGGAATTTAGTCCAGGACTTTATCATTCAATGCCAGATATAGTCTGGTATGTTGTATTTTATAAATGTCTTGGAATGTATTTTTAAATGTCCCATTTTTAATACTGCCATAGATCCATGTTCATCATCCGTGTTCTGTACCTGGTTCCTGAACTTAACGCGCTGGTAGGCATGGTCTGGGAAGGGCTTGCAGGGAATAAATCGACCGGTGCCCTGCTGAGCCTGCAGCTTGCCTTCCTCATCATAAACCACCCGACCTTGACTCAGCACCAGTGCTGGACCTCCACGGCACTCCAGACCCTCAAAGATATTGTATTCTGAAGCCTGTGTGCGGAGAGAGATAAAACATACAAGACAAAGAAAGAGGAAAAGGGGAATTAAGCAAAGAGAGAAAGGAGATTTTTTTTTTTTCATTTCTCCCCCACCATGTAGAACACTGATACCCTCTACATTGTCGAGGCGCACTGCTATTTCAGCAAGCATTGTATCAGAGAGCTTACATGCAGTAAAATGCAGCAGTTGGAGATGGGGGATGAATAAGTGAGAGGCTTGGGGCATAAAGAAGGGGTGACAGTGTGAATACAGGGGGATGGGTAGAGAGATGGTAGAACAGAATGGGTGAGGGGTGAAGGGGGATTATAACCTAAAGCCGGCAGCAGTCTGGATTAAAGCCTTTTAGAGTGGCAGAGAAGACTGAATACGTTAACCACTGTCTAATATCTTCACTGTATTGTGTCACATTGCTCAAGGCAAATTTTTACCACTGAGACGAGTCAGTCTCCTGAATTTAAATGCTTCGTTTGGTCTTGAAATTTAAAAGGTCAGCTTATCCAACTTGCAAAAAAAAAAAACATATAATTTCATTTACCTCTAGCTGTATTTTGCTTTGCAGATAGCTTTGCTTTTATTTGTCCAGACATCCATCTCTGAGATATCTGCTTTAGCCCAAATTTAAAGGAGGGGGTGAATGTTTGAATTAATGAATTTCCTTCATGGTTCTCACAGGATTAAAACAACAGTGTCCCAATAATCCACAGTACTCAGTGTGAACATTTTCAAAGGAACTACTTTCTTTTGAAAAGATAATTATATTTCAGGGTCATTTTAAATGGATTCTGGATTCATTTTTCACAATACAAAATTGCACTCACCACATTTTAAGGTGGCAGGAGAAGTTTTTGGTAAATCTCCTAGTCATTTGTCAAATAGCTTTTCAGCTTGTTTTAAATATATAATCTTAATAAACAGTGGTTTTGAATGCAATGCACACATTCTTGTGGTCCCACTGCACCTGTGCAATGTGGCATCATACTGTGTGCAGAAATGCCAGGCTTGACTGAATATCACTCTCACTTAAAAGTATATTTCAGGTTCCTCTTCACGTCCTGTGATCTTCCACTTGGTTTTTACCTATTTCACACTCTGCAATCTCCCATATGAAACCTTCCTGCCTGCTGCCTTTCTCCCTCACCAGTTGATATAACCCATCCTCCCTTATCTCTCCTTTCTTTTCTTTCCCTCTGCCCTATTTTCTTCTTGTCCTCACCGACTGCTGGAGTTTGGCTGTGATGGTTTTGATTCTGTCGGGGTCCCAGATGACAATGTCAGCGTCGGAGCCCACTGCTATCCGGCCCTTACGTGGGTACAGATTGAAGATTTTAGCAGCGTTGGTAGATGTGACTGCCACAAATTGGTTATCATCCATCTTCCCCATGGCCTGAGAGACAGATAAATGGTTGTTTAAAGTGGTAGATAAAAAGTCACACTCATAGCCACACACAAGGACTAACACACACACACACACATGCTCATTGCTCACCACGGCCTTGTCCCAAACAAAACCCATTCTCTCCTCCACACCGTTGGTTCCCTCTGGGATGAGGGTGAAGTCATCTTTACCAATTGCTTTCTGGGAAGTGCTGTATGCGCAGTGAGCACTTCCTACCACCTGGAGGTCTCCACTGTATCAAGGCAAAAAAAATAATTTGAAATATCCAAAATATTATCAGCATATGTCAAATTTTTCCCCACAGAATTTTGAAATGTATTAAATTATTGAATACAGGAAGCTCAGTCTTTGTGATCAGATGCTCGGTTAAAGGATATTTGTTTTCAAAATTGAATTAAAGACAAAATTCTTATTCAAGCATAATGATGAGTACAAAGACAGACATTTCTACTATTAGCCACCAGATGTCCTCAGTGAGCGTGTGAGTTAAAGTACAAGTCATGTATCGGCCTGGGGCAGAAACACCAGCGAGCTGAACCAGTCAGAATGGTGCAACACAGCTGCAGTACCAGTCCCTTAAGCATTAACTAGACCACATAAAGATGCACTGCATTATCAAGAAAAGCATCAACACATATACTCACTTTACCTCCTACAACACAAGAGGCTGAGTTTGACTGATACAGAGCCTTCATATTCATAATTTCTCATCTAAGGCCTTTTATTCGTTTGTTAATTACAGTGATTACTTCTACTTGTTAGTGAGTTGTGCCATGAGAGTGCTTATTAAGGAAATAATGGGCTTTACTGAAATGTGAGAGAAAGTGTTGTTCTTTTGTTCGCATCACTGAAAAAGAACCGAAAAACACACCCTGTCGCTTCAGCAGAAGCTCAAAGACAACAGCAGTATCGCACCACTGGCGTGACAGCACGAACCCGCCTTAAGAAGCTGGAGTTGCAGACGAAGAGTGGAGGAGCAGGGAGGAGTGAGGAGGAGGAGGAGGAGGAGGAGGAGAAGGGAGGCACTTGGTAGCCAAGGCAACAGATGATGAAGGATTCTAGTTCTTGTGCTATTTATGGAATCGGGGACAGTCAAAAGTGTACAGCAGGATTTTCTGTGCATTTTGTATGTGTGTGAATGTTTAAAGTGAGAACGCGCGGGCTTGGTCTGGGGCACTTTTCCCTCTCTGTGTTACTCATGAATCACAACTTAACTTACCATTATCATGTATTTTACATTACATGCTTAAAAGCACTTCATCTATTGTTTGATCCATTATTAATTCTCCCTCACCTTCTTCTTTCTATCCATCTTTTCCTCATACATATACCTTCACCTTTTCTCCATCTGTTTTTCTTTTTCACTACAGATGGTCTGACATTGTGCATTACACCAGCAGTAGTTTGTGGCATGAATACCAAGCGAATATCCAGGGGCAATCAGTGAGTGTTAGATCCTTGTTGGTGTCTCCTTTGGTGTCATCCAGCTGATTTGCATTTCACTTTGTGCAAAGGTTACAGCTAAATCAAGCACTTTGTCCGTCCTCACGCTGTATTAACTAGCAACGTTTTTACATGAACCAGTGTTTATGAAATATACTGTAGGCTACATATTTTCTCAGGTTTCCTAGAATAATATTATCACTGATTGTAAAACGCTGGAGAGATGCATTAAAAGGAGACTTTAGTGCATTTACTTGGTTTGCATTATTTTAGCATTGATTGCTGAAAAGGTTTAAGACGTACCAAGCCAGCAGGGTGTGGAGATGGTCTGGAGTTGTGGGATCAGGACTCAGAGGTGGAGAGGTCACATAAGCAGCAGCTTTGGCCCAGTTCTTGCTCCAATAGTGAGAACCATCAGTGGCCAGGCTAGCTGTTATTGGCTCCCCGAAAACGACGGAACCTGGATAGGAAGATAGGACAGTAAAGTTCAGACTATGAACATAACATCAAAAAAACACAGGAGGACTCATTAAAATAGAATCAGATAGATGAAATGATAAGAAAGCTAAATTAAGAAAAGGAATAAAAAGGAAGCGGCTGACCTTTCCTCCGGGCCTGAGCGATAGTGTCAGCTGCGCTCTTGCTCATCACCTTGGTGATGTAGACGGGACAGTTCACGCGGTTCCCAAGAGTGATGGCACGAAACACTGCCTCAGCCTCCAGCTGCATGGATAGGAAAGTGTTATAAGGAAGGAAGTAAGGAGGTGTTTAAAGCTACACAATGATGGAGCTACAGACAGACAATAACGGTGTACGAAAATCACCTCTTCAGGGCGGCTCAGAGGATGGCCCTCAGGTCCGGTGATTCCCATTCCGAGGATTTTTCTCTGTTCCTGAAACACAAATGAAAACAGTTTCACTATTCTGTTCACATGCTAAATGTAGAATTACATACAGTACCTGTCAAGTTGTGTTTTACCCCCAAGACTCATGTTTTGGTGCCTTTGGTGATATTTCATGGCTGTAAAATGAAAATCTCATGGTCTGTCAGACTACCAAAGAAAATGAATGTGTGCACTGTAATCCTAGAATGCCAGTGCTCCGTGGGGAGCTTGTGCTGGCTTTAGCTGCTGTGCTTCTAACAGCGCTGTCTGCAGCGCAGAGAAATTAAGATGAAAACAAGACCCCCCATCTCCTTTCTTTCTTTCTTTTTTTTTCTCGGTTTCACTATTTGCTCTCCCTATTTCTATTACAGTTAGGTCAACAGTTATGTCATTATCATTCATCAGCACTCCAATTATCATTCATTACCCTCATTCATCTTCACATATATCGTGGTTCACCATAATTTTCCCCTTAATCAGGACCATCATCTCCATGACCATGACTACCATCATTCATCAGTGCTGTCAGCATCATTGGCACCTTTACCCTCACCATCTTAATCGCCATTATATCATCATCATTAGTAAAATAACGGTCAACAGTAATGGTGGTCTAAGATAAACCTGTCATTCTCAGCTGCAGCTGCAGCAGCAGCATTAATCCTGTCTCTCCCTGAGAGCTGGAGAGTTACGCAACCAGAATATCTTTCAACTGCAGGGAAGGACCTAAAAGGTAGAAGACTGGTCTTGATTTAGTTCAGCCCTCACATGTTGTTAGTAATTCAAAAATCACCACAGTAAACTGCTGTGTCTGGAGGATGAGTAAATACAAAGGTTGTGAGGGTGCTACAAAAGGTATGAGTCAGCACTTGCCACTAAGATAGATGAGGTTATGGAGCACTTACCTGAGCAATCAGGTCTCCATTTTCAGCATGAACTAACACCACTGCACCCAGCTGCTTCAGGAAGGAGAAAGCCTCGTAGAGCTGAGACAGGCAGAAATCCAAAAAAAAGGAAAAAGCAGGAAGTCACAGATTTACATGAGGAAATTAGTGTTTAGAATAACTTTATTGTCATTGTAGGCAAAGCAAACAATGAAATTACTAATTTTATGTAATTACTGACTTTTGAAACATACCTGAGAATCTGACATCTGGTACACATCCTTATAAGCCATGTACACTTGGAAGGAGTTGATACCTGACAATAGGGAAACAAAGAATGTATTCATGACAAGAAGCTGATAAATGGAAACTCAGAAGCAAGGATTGTTCAGAGACAAGATGTATTCTGTGCGTGTAGCCAAAATATCTAATAAATAAAATCAAGATCAAGGCAAAACTTCAAGTTACAAAATAAAAAAAAAACTGATCTACAAACTCAAATGGCAAACAGTAAGTATGGAGAGCATGTTTATGTCTAGAATCTGAGCCAAGAATTACAACTCTATTTCTGAAGGAAATTGGTCACACAAGCAGCTGCTTTGGCTCCATTACTGCATTATTTTGTAGCTGCCCCAAATGAAAAGTGATTTTTTACTTAAAACAGATTACAAGTAAAATTTATACACTGCCACCATGACAGCCGGGCAATAAGAACAATGGCTTTCGGCTGTGCCTTCACTATAAGAGGATTCAGTACTGGCGCCAAATTGTTTCTAAATCTGTCCCTATTGTTCTTGTGAAATGGCTCCAAAACAGGGATGAACATGAAACTCAAACAAGAATTACAGCAATGACCACAGCTCTGAAATATTATAGAATAACCTTTCTCTTGCACCAGCAGCTCCAACTCATCTTTAACGTTCTCATTCCACTGGGGGATGTCTACGTGCAGGGAGTAGTCGCAGCATGCCTTCCTATCAGCAGCCTCCTGCCAGTGCTCAAATGCTTCCAGCAGGCTGTCCCCAGGCTGGGGGGTCACATGGTCAACTGACAGGTGAGAGGGGTCAAAGGTTAAGATGGAGAGAGTGCAAACAACAGGATACACTCAATTTACGTGTGGTCACCGAATGTTTTGTATGCTGCAGACTCACTGATCATGGTAGTGCCTCCAGCAAGTGCAGCCTTGGTTCCCTGCAGGAAATCATCAACAGGCTCTGTGCCCAGATAGGGCTTCATCAGACAGGTGTTGACATCTATGCCCCCTGGTATCACCATGCGGCCATTGGCCTCGATCACATTGACACCACCCGGCACAACCAGATTCTCCCCCACCTGCCTGCCAAGGATCAGATACATGAAGAGACAAAGGGGAGGGTGAAGGGGAGGCAAAAAGCAGGAACGAGGAGGCGCAGAAATGATGGGATAAGATGCAGTGCAGGAAAATATATGGGTGTGGATGAAAAGCGGTTGTGGAGGATGGGAGCATGGAAAAAACATCAAAGGAATAAGGAAGTAAAATCATTACTGACAGCAAAATATTCACGGTACTAAAATCTACATTTTCATGTCGCTGCAGTACTTTAACATTGACTTTATGTACGCACTTGATGAGCCCATCCTCGATGTAGACATCTGCATAGAGAGACTGGTCGTCGTTGACCACCCGCCCTCCTTTTATCAACAGCTTCTCACTCTGCATGGGAGAAGGACACAGAGAGAGGGAAGGAGGGAGGGAGAGGTACAGGAGGGGTTCAGTTCCATCCTGACATTTTGATATATTGCACAATCAGTTATGTAATCCATGACCTTATAGCAATATTATGACACAGTGCAGTGGACGAGGTGGGGTCTGATCACAGCTAATAATACTGATATCAGCACACTGTTAAAACAGGCACACTTCTGTCAGAATACCATGTGTCCACACCCTCTACCACCATGGAGGGTGCCTAGCAACAGCATTAGGAAGATGTTATGTCTCCATGGTAACCAGTGATCATCCATGGTTCTAGATGAGGGCAGCTGACAGCCCTGCTGAATTCTCATAGCCAGTAAAGATGCTTACAAAAGAAAAAAAACGTGCCTACAGTCTGATTTGTTCTTTTTTGTCTCCACCGTGAAATGTAATGCTTAGTTATATTAACTGTAAGTTGCCTTTGGATTCATTTTGGCATTTCATAATACTTTCTGCAGTTTGCATGCTTTCAAATAGATGAGAAAAAAAAGGATTTCATCTTTGCTCAAATTCAGTCTCACTGCTCTGTGATGTTTTATACAATTGCCATTGTTTCCTGTGCGACTCCTGTTTCGACCGTCAAGTCAACCGAGTTAATCCCTTTGACAGGCGGCGAGATTACACAACACTGTCCAACCCTGCGCAGGAATACGCGCTAGATTTGATGCACAGACACTGACAATTGTCACCTCTCTGTCTTGGGTTTGCTGTTTCACACAGGACGAAACAGTAGCCTAGAGGGGCCTTCTGCTCTTTGCCGCCTCACTAAGAATTTAATCCCCGCTCTGCCGGCACTGGCAGAAGGGATTTGCATACAAGTGGAGAGCCTCTTCTGCCAACGCCGCTGACCAGGCCGGGTCTCTTACCGTCAGATGGGGGATGCTGTTCTTCCCCTGGTAACTGGTCCCAGACATCCTCTCTCCTTCGCTCTGCCCCCGGGCAGTCAACTCAGTAGTTGGTTGCGATGACTCCGGCGCCCTGCGCAACGCTCTGCGCCCCCTTTGTCTCCCCCGATGTGTGTTGGTTATTGTTTCCGTGTGTTTGTGAGAGAGAGAGGAAGAGCGATGAATCCGCCGCCGTACGTCTGCGTCAGGATGCGCGGAGCGCGCGCAGTGAAAGACAGGTGACGATCCTTTGCGTGCGTGCGCGCGAGGGGAAAGGGAGCGTCTGCCCGATGGCGTTCACGGCACCGAGAAAAAGATGGTGTGGACTCGAGCGCTCTCACTCCCCGTGCATGCTCGCTCGCGCACCAAAGGCTCACGTGAGAGCACGAAAACAACAGACAGCGAGTGGGACGCCGTCTGCCGCTGTCCAATTCAGCACCACAGACTGAACAGCGCGTCTATGTCTCGACGTGCCGGCATTTGCATATTTTTGGAGAATTTTATTTGTGCTACGTATCTGTGTGGAACCAATATGGCTAAACTGCAATGCAGCACAAAAGTTCATCATTTATGCAGACTGAAATATTTGTCTCACAATAACTCCTAAACGGCTGTTTAAGAATAATTGAATAATATCTAATACATATAAATTAATATTATAAGAAGAATAATAAAACGACAGTCGTGGTCTTCCAAAACGAGGTCGCTACAACGTTTTTTTTTTTTGCTAACTAAAATGAATTATTAGAATATGTATAGGCTACTTTCATCAGACAAAAAAAAGTCATTGTTCTTTCTCTAAGTTCTCCATCTGCATTTGTTACGACGCTTAATTTAACTATAAATTATTGGCTATTTATTGTGAGGCCTGTTCATAAATGACAGAATTTCAACCAAAAGCCAGACAGAGAGAGAGAAGGCCTTACCTTTCCATTAGGGCTTTCCTTCCCCGATGAATATCTGACCTCAGCACCGGTGCGTGCGTCTTCCCTCTCCCCTGGCGAGTTGGCCAGTGACCCCTCCCGGGCCTCACCGGGCGTCTTGCCGATGGGGTCACCAGTGTCCAAGAGCCTCTCCCGGCTCCCGCTTCTCGGGGTGCGGCTCCCTTTCCTCCCCACCGCGTAGTTGTCGAAGTCGATGGTCTTGCTCTCAAACGCCCCCTCCACGGAGCTGAACATCCCGTAGGATTTCCGCTGGTTCGGCCCGGTGGTAATCGGTCCCGCCAGGTAGACCGGTAGCTCATCCTCCCGGTTCCACTGTCTTCTGCAGTCGGACATTGTGGCTTTCACGGGAGACGGAGGCTTCCCCCCAATCTGAAACGATCGAGACAGCAGCCTGGCTTGTTTTACGTCTAACCGGGTCACAGTCCCGCCTCTCAGGCAAGTGCGCTCATTCGATGCTGTGAACTGTGAAAAGCAGCTCTCTCCGGGCTACCTAAGAATCCCGCCTCTTAACACACACACACACACACACACACACACACACACACACACACACACGAAAAACAGTGAAATGATGCAGTGCTCCACTTTTGATAGCAGGAGTGGTGGGGTGTCTATGTGAACTAGTTTTAATGTGAGGCATTAGCTCTGCAAGAGCCTCGTTAGTGACCACACGTACACACATATGAAACGAGAGCAAGTCTGGGTTCCTGCCCCCCTTTTTGCCTTTGTCTCTGTACCACCCATTTCTCTTTCCTTTTAATGTGGGGGCTGTGCGTGAGCAGGTCACACCATCAGCGGATTAAACCAGCCTCTGTTATCTTTTAACCCACATCTGCAGGGATTGGCAGATTGGAAAAAGGTCCATGTGTCTTCAGAGTTAACAGCTGCTGGCTACGCTGTTGCGCGACACTGGCCTTGAATGAGTGCAACCTGCAGCTCAGGTAAGGCTCCGGCCTGCAGCTGCTTTTATCTCCCAATGGCCGAAACCAGTGACCTGTATGCTCATGGGGCGTTTGCTGATGTGCGCCGACAGTGAAAGGTGAAATCTTTTCCCATGCTGCAACAGACTGTGCTTCACAATGGCCCATGGGGACACTGAGAAAGAGAAAGAGAGAGACAGACAGACAGAAGCTGAGAGCTGTCTGTTCAGTACTCATGCAGCTGGACAGCTCCCAGAGGAACAATGTACCAAACATGAGGCAACACAGCAACAACACAACACATGCAGCTCATTGGAGTGCATTACAATCCACGCGGGGCTCTGGTCATTGAGAGCACATGTATACATAGTTTTGGCATCATGAAGCGTGTCTGTACCTCGAAGCAGGTCTTTAGTGTTTATATAGCACGTGCCATGATAATTCCTATTGTAAGAAAACAATATAGGCCTAATGAGGATAAAGATCACCATTTTAAAAAATGATTAAATCACTGTGAGATATATTATCATCTTCTTCTTTTTCATCATCATCTTCATCATCATCATCATCATTATCATAATCATCCTAACACTGAGCAACTGAACTATGCACCTGCATTAATTCGTGCATCGAATCATTGTGCATTCCTTAAACATTTGATTTAAACTATAAAGTATCACCTTATTTGTCAGTAGACTGTTGCCTTTTTCAGCATTTCAGTAGCGCCTTGCTACCAACTGGTGCCATATGGAAGAAAAACAAACTCGACTAAGGCTAGGCCTATAGAGCTTTTAACCTGGAACCTCATAATCTACTTAAATGGTGAAACCATTCATCTTAAAATGACGTCACATGGAGCGTCACTGTATATCAACCATCCACTATTTTAAAAGGTTTTTTGTTTGTTTTGTTTTTTTTACAATGATATTTATTTACACTATTTTTGGAAACAAAAAGAGGCATGACTGAGAAAACGTCTGAAGAGGTGATAGAAATTGTTAAAATTCTTTGGCTCAGATTGGTTTACGAAGCAAAAATAACTAATAACCAATCTGATAAGTTGACCATTTGATGGGCATTCATTTCCCCCTATTAGAGAAGACTAATTGAAGAGGGCGGGTCACAAAGTTGGGGTGTTGTTTATAGAGCAGAGACGTGAGAGTTTAAACCCCAGCCCCTGTGAGTCTCTGGTTTCACGGGACTGTGTGGTGGAGCGCAATGGATCCCAGCATGGAAAAGAGACACAGCCTTTGAACTCAAGAGAACAATTTACTTTATAGCCTGAGGAAATCTGCTCATTTAGTCAGCAGGTAAGGTTTTCTTCATGTTGTTGTTGAGTGCTGACTTGGCGTTCGTTTAATGTTGAGAATGTACTTGGCACGAAGTCCTGAGTTCCTGTGTGCTCGCGTAGTGTCTTGTGTCCGCGTGTGCAGGACGAAGCTACAGTAACGTCAAAACTGATTTGATGTTGCTCATCCGTATTTTCCTTTCGAATTTGAAATAACATATTATGTTACCGGTATGTTCCTTCTTTCATTTGCCACCTTATTTGGTTTATTTGCATGTTATTCCATTCCATTAAGCATTATCCTGTTTCTTCTCTCACAAAGTTGACTCACATTGAGCAGTTTAGGGTTTCGCTGTTGTTTGTTTCATTGTCAAAAATCGTGTTTGCCTCATGTTTAAGTGTCCAATATCCAGAAGAACCGTTCCCCCAAGTTCTCTGTCAGGGAGTTCACAGAGTCCACTGTGTCTTCACTTATTATTCACTATTAGAAACTACCTCGATTAATTTACTGCAGTATATGGTTGTCATGATATATTTACTCACACTTTTTTTTTCTCTCAGGGAAGATGGATTTCCCACCAACGCCCACTGCTGTCAACACCCAGGGGTCATGCCCTGACCTGGATGTACCCTCCTCTCTTTCTTCCCCCATACAGACTCCACCCTCACCTGTCTCAAGCAACCTCTCCACTACATCCTCTCAGCCCGGCAAATCTCCATCCTCCACAGAAACAACAACAGAACCCAGAAAATCCTCCTATTCCTATCCACGATCAGCTCACACCATGTCTAAACCAACGGACTCCCCTCCTTCTTTAGATAGGTCTAAGCCGTCATCTGCTGCCGTGTCCTCTAAACCCGCTTCTAAAACTGTTTCCACCAAACCCTCCGCTCCTGCTCCAGAGAAAACACTGCTTGTTACTTCTGCTAACTGCTCTACCCCTCAAATCTCCAAAATTGCACCTGTTTCCAAGCTCACCCCTGCCTCCGCTAATTCAGCCAGCATAGCCTGTAACACTCTGACAGATTACCCTCCCTCTTCCTCCACCACGGCTCCTGCAACTGCTTCCACCGCCACCGTGAAACGCACCTTTGCCTCGATGGCCAAGCGTGTGATAATGCAGGAAAGACTTAGAAAAGCAGAGGAAGAAGATGCCAGTGATGGAGAAGATGGTAAGAATGCCTTCATTTTGAGTTTGGGATTAAATCACACATTGTGAGTTTCAGACCACAGAGCCACTGCTGTGTTGAGGTGGTAAGCCTTTTGTTATATTTTGGATTGTCTTTGAGTAACTGTAGTCGAGTAACTGTGCACTTGGATAAACATTTGTCTTGGCCAGAATGAAGAATTACTTTAGTTAACTTTATTATATAACTTTTTATCCTGTGCTGTAAAGCATTTTGGGCTTCATTTCTACATAAAAGGTGCTAGACAAACATTATTATCACAAATAAAAGGAATACAGCAACTTTGATAAAATAAGGGCATTATTATGCTTAACTGGTAAGACGTGGATCCCTGCTTAGTGAGTGATTGTTTGTGTGTTTAAAAAAACAAAAAAAGAAAGAAAGAAAGAAAAAAGCAGATCCTTTGCATACATCACCTTGTCTGGCAGGTGAGGAGCAGTGAACATGCAGACATATAGTTTGGATGCCACTTGCCTTCTCTGTTACCATGTGTGCAGCACACGCATGACTCTGTGAATGGCAATGTTGGTGTGATGGTCAGGGTAAGTCTGTCACTTATGTCCACAATGAAATATCTCAACAACTATGAGATGGATGGATTGCCATTAAGTCTGATACAGACATTCATGGTGTCCATACAATGAATCATAATAATTTAGTTCATCCCCTGACATTTCCTCTTGTGCCACCATGAGGATCATATTTCTGGTTTTGAGTGAAATGTCTCAACAACAGTTGGACGGATTGCGCACAGTTTTGCTGCAAAAGACTTACTTATGTTGTAAATAACCTTTTCTATTTATTTTACCCTTTTGTACCTTATTGTTTTTTTCTTTCCCTACCTCTAACCTACTGTGATCTTCCGAGCTGGTGCAACGAAATCTAAGAGACATAAAAGTGAATGACAATAAAGTTACCTGAATCTGAATCCGAATCTGAATCTATGAAATGTGGTGTGCACATTCATGCCCACTTTAGGTTGAACTGTTCATGCATTATGGATCCTTTTCATGAGTCAGCTTTTCATTTTTAAGATTTTTTTTTTTGTTGGACTTACTACTTATGAAACAAATGACAGTTCCGTCCATCCGTATTAGCAAAAGTTAGCATGCTAACCTGCCAAACTAAGATAATGAACATTGTAAATAATACCTGTTAATTCTTATACCTGCTTTGTTAGCATGTTAGCATGGTAATGTTAGCATTTATTTCATAGCTGAGGTGAATACAGCTTCTGTAGAGAAACTGATAATATTATTGCAAAGTTTATTATATTGTACAGAGGTACTGGTAGTGAAACCATACTTGTTAAACCAATAAGAGGTTTTGCTGTGGATGAAAGACTGTGGCATTTGAAGTAGCACTACAGGCGTAGAAGCTGAACCCCTTTGCTTAAAGGACACTGGGGAGTCAGTAACTGTTAGGAAACTTTATGCAATCGACAAGTATAAGTGTGACATAAGAACTGGGCATAGTGTGGATGGAGCTGTAGGGTCTAGTCACAAGATATCTGCATAGACAGACATGTTCAAAATGTAGACAGTGTCACGTGGAGCAGATCTACACCTCTGACTTCTTCTTATGCTCGTGTTACAAGATATATGATAGGTGGGATTCGCTCATTGCTGCTGGTGAACACAGTATGTGTAAAAAATCAGTGCTGAGTCATACTGCTCTCTCACTGAAGTTAAATGTATGCGTTTACAAGTTCAGAAGCAGGGGCTTTATGTATGTATCCAGTGGCCTTTTTCTATTGATCTGACTGATTGAGATTATTATATATGCACATTTAAGGCATCTCCTCTTGTCTCCTCTCCTCCAGATGAAGAACCAGAGGAGGATTTGTCCTTGGAGCAGATGGAGGAGAAGGCAAAAGCTGGTGATGCCAGAGCTCAGACCCGGGTAAGTGAAAGCACATGCATAGACTGGCACTTGGCATTGTTTTCAGTCCTGCTGGTTGACTCAGTCTGGTTGAGAGCAAACATCTATTTTTGGCCACTTGAAAGCTGATACCAGACTACTCCAGACTAATATGATACACAAGATACTCTTGTACATACAAATTGTTAAGAGCACTATTACAGTGCATTGCAGCACTGGATTTGTACAAATAATAATGAAATATTCATGTTCTCGTTACCCCTCATTCTCTACGAGCATGTACAAATGTGCTGGCATAAGAAAAGTTGAACTTTTCAACTGTGTGTTGCAAAGTGCACAGCCTCTAGCATGGCTGCAGATTTGGTCAGAGTCAACACACACACGAAAAATGTAAACAAATAAACAAATAATAATAAGTAATAAAATACAATTTAAAACGCAGCACAGAGAGAGACAGACAAAACTAAAACAAACCAAAATATAAGACAGTGATGGAGGTCTGTAAAGATGAAGATGAGGTTTTGATGGGTTTTTAGAAGGTACTGTCCAAAGATTAAGGAAATTGGGGAAGATGATTCCAGAGGGTTGGGGCTAGAACAGAGGCAGAGATATGAGGATCAGAGTGATCAAGAAGTGGAATGAGGAATGAGGCCACCAGAAATGTAACTGGGAGCTCTGTGCCTTATATGTAATTAACAGGATCTTGTTTTTTTCTAGATTTTACAGGAAGCCAATGGAGGGATGCAGGAAGAGTGGTATTAACTGTGAATAAATAGTGTGAGACAGGTCTGATTTTAGCAAACCCCAGTGGCAAAGTTCAAAAGAGGGGGCAGGGGTGGAAGATGAGACCAGACTTTACATTTAAGACCCACCAGCTCTGAAAGGGTCTGAATTCTTAAGTGGGTAGTTAAGTGGCTTTAACCTGCTATGCATCTGAAGTGGAATGCATTTGGACATACCATGCACCTAATTAACCACAGTGGTGTGTGCAAGTGAACATGTCAAAACATGGGACCACATCAGTACAGGGGTTGGATATATATGTGTTGAGGAATGGTTCAGACACTCAAGTGTTGTCTCATATATCATAATAGACATGTTTAACTCTTACAGCTTGAATCCAAGTCAAACACAGGGAAACTGTGTTAGTACATAGCTGTTTTTCATTTACATTATTATTAGTCATGAGCATTTAGATGCTTTGACATCGCTTTCAGTTTAAAATTCATGCTAATAAATCAGGTTTGTGAGACCTTATGTTCATTGTATGTAACATAGACACAGGCAGGAATATACTAAGGCAGAGCCGCTTCAAATGCAAACATGCTCATCTTCATGCAAACAGACGCATTTGATGATAACTGTGAGAGAAGGAAGTTATGAGATGACAGTTAAGATTAGTAAACAGTCACTTGATATACCGCTGGGGCCTCTGCTATCCCTGGAAAAGATTGCAGTTAGCTCTGACAGAGGAACTGATGGGTACACAGAATTGTGGGTTCTGTAGTCATCTATCGTCAGAGGAATCCATAAATGTCATTGTGAACTGTTTTGATTCAAACTACTTTTTGCCAAAAAAAAAAAAATCCCCCAAAAAACAGTGTGTTCTGTGCATTTTCCAAATAATTGGGGTCACTGTTGCAGGAAATTCAAGAAGCTGTTGGAAGACAAAGAAAAAACTATTTTAAAGGTTTTTAACACACCACTTGTTCTCACAAGTAATGACAAACCACATTGTCTTGTTCACTTTGTTCTTTTTGTCTGTGCATAAATAATAGTATTATATCATTTAAGATCTTGCCCCTCTTATGAAGATAAAAGCGATTCTTAATATTTCTGTTATTGTGTATTTCTGTTATTGTGTATATTGTGTATAAGTTCACCTTATACCACTATAAGGTGAACCTTATGTCATATTAATAGTTTGACTAAGGCCATAAAAGCTGAACTAATCTACTCTCTTCTACCTGTTCTCTCTTCTACCTGTTCTGTGTTTCAGCTGGGTCAGCACTATTTGGTTCTTGCTGAAGAGAAGGATGTAGAGCAAAATAATCTTCTGGCTGTTAACTGGCTGATTAAAGCAGCTAAACAGGGAAGGAAACGTGCAGCGAGAATACTGCAGCGCTGTTGGATCCAGAAAAAAGGTAGACAGTACGTGCACATGCATATCCATGTTTGTGTATTTGCATTCGTTTTTTCCTGAACTTTTTCCTGCCTGTCATCCTCTGCTAGGAATTACACCAGAGAATGAAGCTGATGTGCGGAAGTTGTCAACAGAGAGTAAATTTGAGCAGGCAGTACGTAAAGCAGCCATGATGATGTACTTTAAGCTCAACCCAGAGCGGAAGAAGAAGGTCGCTGTGGCTGAGATGCTGGAAAATGTCAGCCAGGTCAATGCAGTGCCAGGTAGGATGCACTACACAACCATCAACACCATATCTGCATTGTGACAACAATCCTGCCTGGTGTACTACAGACTGCCCAGAATGCTGTAGCATGTTGTCATATGATAGCTGTCATTGCTGTTAAATATATCATATATTCCCCTTTGTTATTTCAGTGTTTGCAGCTGTCATGGTGAAGAATATCACATTACATGTAGGCATGCAGTGCACCGTTTGTGACTCACTCGTGCTGTGCTCATTCCTCACCAACAGGTGGCACTGTAAGCAGGATTCCTAGCCCAACCTCAGGCCAGACCCAGAAAGTGTTGGAAAGCATGGTCAGCAATGAGTGTAAGTACCCAGACAGACAGAGAGAGAGAGAGAGAGAGACAGAGAGAGAGTATAGTGCATACTCTTGTATAATCTCCTGCATTGTGTCCTCTCAGCCAAACAGTTGGTCGACCTGGATGACTTTGTTGAAATGACAAAAAAGTATGCGCAAGGTATTGTCCCCTCTGCTCCCCAAAATGACAGCCAGGTCACAGCCAAGACTGCAAGCCCTACACCTCATGACAGAGGCGAGGAGGTAAAAGACTAAATTTGCAAAAAAAATATTATATTTAATTAAAGGTATTCAGACTATTGTGTGTGTGTGTGTGTTGTGTTGTGTTGTGTTGTGTTGTGTTGTGTTGTGTTGTGTTGTGTTGTGTTGTGTTGTGTTGTGTTGTGAAGCAGTTGGTCCCATCAGGATACAAGAAGTCCCACAAAAGTTCTTGGAGTTTTAGCCGAAGTGGGATGATGTTGGACACTAAGCAGACGGGGGCCATTAAAACAGCCATGGACATGAAGTCACGCTTAATGGTATTGTAATCGTATCAAGTAATACAGTTCAGTCTGTCTGTGTATCTTCCTTGAATTATCCTTCATTAAATCTATGTGAAATATCTATTCTTGCGGATGTTTTTCCTCTCGTATATGTACTCAGGTCTTAATTTTCTTCATTCTCTTTCCTAGTTTTTGCATGTTCATTTTTCCAGCCTTCCTTCTTGTCTCTCGTTGACCTCAGATGCTGGAGTACCCTCTGCATGCCATTGTGGAGATGAAGGAGCACCTGGTCGACTGGGCATCGCGGGCCGGTGTCCAGTGGCTGAGCACGATCATCCCCACGCAGCACGTCAACGCACTTATTTTCTTCTTCATCATCAGCAACCTGACGGTTGACTTGTTTGCTTTTGTCATCCCTCTGCTTGTGTTCTACCTCTCTTTCATCTCCATGATCATCTGCACACTGCGTGTTTTTCAGAGCAGCAAGGTGAGTGTAATGGGCAATGCCGTTTTGAACTCTGTGACTTAACAGTAATCATACTAATGTGTCAACATTTGCAATAATGATGACATATATTTGTGGATATTAAAATTATGCACATATTTTATTCAAAGCTTTACAAGTTTCATTTCATTCCCTTTTTTTCCCAGACTTGGGAGAACTTCAGAGCCCTGACGTCTTTGCTGACACGTTTTGAACCGGAGCTGGATGTGGAGCAGGCAGAGACCAACTTTGGCTGGAACAACCTAGAGCCGTATCTCTATTTTATTGTCTCTGTCTTCTTTGTCATTTTCTCCTTCCCTGTAGCTGACAAGGGCTGGATCCCCTGTTCTGAGCTCTCTACTGTGGCCATCTTTTTCACTGCTGTCAGCTACAAGAGCCTCAGCCCCACTGCTGCGGCATACGCACGCCGAGCAATGGTCATAGAGGTCAGGGGGCACCCAACTCTGGCATGTCATATTAAAATATAAGCATCACAGTTGTGCGTTTTAAGTCACGCAGTATATTTAACATTGTTACTATCATAACTACAGTCTTAAATGGCACAAAGTAAGTCTGAAGATTGATTTTCCAATTTGCCACTGGTATTCATTCATTTCAATTTTTCAAGTTTTAAAATCGAGTTGCAGAGACTTGCCATTTACAAAGCATCAAAAATATTCCTTTGTGTATTTAAGAAAACATTTTAGAAAAAAATACAAGATGTTAAAGTTTTCTTAAGCATATTTAATGGTCCATGCTTGCAGCAGCATTACCTCAGACGGATTAAGGAACTTGACACTAAGTATCTGCAAGTATTTTCATAGCATACTGAAATGAAATGACCTCAATAACCGTGGAAGATAGAAAAGCAGTCTAAAAGCCAGTGGCTTTCTAAAATGTTTGCCAAGTTAACAAATACTTGATCTTTATTTGATGGACTGACACATGCAGAAATGTGATCCTTTTATTGTTTTTTTTTTTCAATCTGACATACCTGAATTTAATTTTCAGGTAGCATCATCTCTGTGTTGCCTGACCCAGTTCCTGCCAGAGAATATGACGGCACTTCGTCTTCTGGGACGCACCTTCACCACGCTGCCACTGGGGGAGTCAGTGGTGCTCAAGCTCAGCCTCCCCTGCCTGCTGTATGTTTACCTGTTCTACCTGTTCTTCAGGTGAGAGGAAGCATTTGGTCTACGGGATGTGTTTGCTGGATACCAGCTCACACACTGGGTTGTGTCAGTGGGCTTTAAAATCCACCCCAGCATATTTGTAAATTGCTAAATTGATGCCTGCAGAATTATTTATTTCCTTCCTCTTCTTTCTGTCTACTTTCACCCTCAGCATGGCAAGGATGCGTGGTTTCCGGGGCACTTACTGCTTCCTGGTTCCATACCTTGTGTGCTTTATGTGGTGTGAGTTCTCCGTAGTGCTCCTCCAGAGTTCCTCCGCTGTGGGTCTAATCCGCACCTGTGTAGCCTACTTTCTCTTCCTGTTTGCTCTGCCTGTTCTGGCATTTGGCTTAGCCACCATGATCTTCATCCAACTCTTCAAGTGGTTCCTCGAGTTGGAACTCACAAAGATGATTGTGACCCTGGTAGTGTGTGCGATCCCTGTCACCCTGCGGCTCTGGACACGGTTCAGCATGTCTATTCTGGATGTCTTACGCTCACTAACCCATCGTGGCCCAGTCAAACTCATCTTACTCTGTATCTCCATGGTGATCTTGTTCTTCTCTATCTATGTGTACCACGCAGAGGGGCAGAAGATGTATAATTCCACACTGTCTTGGAACCAGTACAGCCAGGTGTGCGGGCCCCCTGCCTGGGAGAGCAAAGGCATGGCCCAGACACAGATCTTCTGCAGCCACCTTCATGGACACAGAGTCACTTGGGCTGGGCGTTTCAAACATGTCCGTGTGGCTGAGACAGAGAATGGGGCGCAGTCGGTTATTAACATGTTGCCAGTGTTCATGGGAGACTGGCTGCGCTGCCTGTATGGAGAGACGTATCCCAGATGTGATCCAAAAAATGCTACGGTCGCAAATGTAACTGTTGCGAAGTTGACAGCTGGTTCTTCATCGGCCACTGTTTCACTGCCCCTACTGCTCAGAATGCAAGGAGAAGAAGAGCTGTGTCAGCTCAAGGCTCTGGCCAAACACACCTGCCATATCAAGCGCTTTGACAGCTACCGATTTGAGTTAACAATAGGGATGATACAGGATGGAAGTGTGGAGGCAGAGGACCCAGCCAGGGATATAATCCTAATGGCCAGCCATGAGTTCAGACAGGTTCTGCTTAATCTGAACCCTGGTAACATGGTGGAGTTCAGCACCAAGCTGGAAGGCCGTCTTGGAGCCAGAACTCCTGCCTTCGAGTTAAAGGCTATCCACTGCTTGGACTGCGTCTCTTCACTGCTGAATGGGGGCAGGCAAGTGAAGATAGAGAGAGACTGGAGACGCACAACAATGAGAGCCCTGAAGTTTGCGTTTGATTTTTTCTTTTCTCCGTTCCTGTCTGCAAAAATCACTGCCTGAGAAGAAAGACAACGACACACTGCAGTTGAGGTAATAATTATTTGCTCGAACCTCTTCAGGAAGTCTTTGTCTTCCAATGTGGCTACCATGTTACCAGTGTAACTTGTAGTATTGTTTACAAATTGATCTAAAATGGATCTACATCTCATTTTTATGTACTGGCATTTCAGAAAGGTGAAACGTTTTAGGAAATCATAGTACTTCCTTTAAGTACGAGTTTACAAAGTTTTTACTATTTCAGTTCATGTACCATTAAAGCAATTCAAGAATGGTCAAATTCCAAAAAGTCTCATACAAAAGCCTCTTCTTTGATGGTGTTTGTATTATAGATTATATGCAAGTAAGCTAGTGTTGGTTGCTGACTCCATCTGAATACCTAGAGGTGTACCCTAACCCTAACCCCCATATTGTACCTTTCTTAAAAATAAGATGAAGAGTGAAATGTATCTTTTATAGAGCACTGCTGCTGCTTTTGTATTAAGGAATTTCTTACACGTATAGTGAATGTTCGCATGAACAGTATGTTTATATATGTGTGAGTATACGTGAGTACAATATTAAATGTACATTTACCTATTTATTTATAGGTATAGTTCATTAATATGGGTTGTGTGTAGAATATTTATTTCTAGCTCTGTTAGCCACAGTTGTCTTCCTTGGTGGTCTTAAAATTCTCTGGTCTTATCTCATATTTTCAATTTGGATCAGATTTTCCTGTGCCTTGAGCTACAGAATACACAAAATGGACAAAATGGGTCATATATATATATATGACACACAGCAACCACCAACTATATATATATATATATACTGTATATCTATAGTTTTATTTTTGATGGTATCTCTCGTACAGTAGATATGCCAACAAAACATCTGACAGTGTTCATTCCAAGGACACAGTGTGTCAGTAGTGGGAATATTTTATTTAAAATGAGGTGCTTTGTTTCATAGTACAGGGTGTCTTTAGATTCCCCTGATGTCATGATAATTTTGTCACATTTATGTTGGCACAATTTATTTCAGAGTTTTTAACTTTGCTTTGTGTCAAGTTAAGCAGCAGTAATTAAAATCTGATTATCTGAAAAGTGCATAGTGGTAATGCTGAAAATGGGGCTATTTTCTTTGATATACATGGTTTTCATTCAACATTTTGCAGAGCGGCGTTGGAAGTACTGAACGGATGATCAGCGTAACACTTACCGTGCATGAAAACCCAAATGTGTGAACAGTATGTTCAACAACTAAGTTGTAACTGCACGTGTGAATGACAGTTGAGCCTGTATACTGTGAATTTGAGTGCCTTTTTATCCAGCGATGAAGTGTATGGGGGTGTGCAGTTACTATTAATTAAAGTGCTTGACTTTGAAACAAAATCCCTTGCGAATGCTTTTATTCAAATTCATGGCCTGAAAGCATTTCAGTGATGAAAAATGGCATCCAATTAAATATAGACACAGACAAAAGGATTCAACACATTTTTTGTCAGATTTTCTGTTATTTTATTAATGCACATTCCTTTAATTCATCTCATTTGAGTTATGTTTTTTTTTTTTTTTTGTATTGTTAGATTTGTCTTTTTTTTTAAGTATGATAGATATACACGCTAGTAGCAGTGAGTAATGGCAACATGCTGCTGCTGCTGCTGTGCTCCTGAACACAAACCCTCTCACTGGTTGTATGTGGTGGTGATTATGATGCGATTACAACTGACTTGTTCTAAACTACAGTTCACCATCGGAGGACTGAGCCCTGGAACTTATATAATGCTTTAGGTGGCCTGTCACTGTGGAAGCCATTTTCTTGTGAATTGTCATCCTCATGGCTTTTGCTGCGTTGTGCACTTTATTAAACCAGTCAGTGCAACATTGTGTCTGCACAACACTATAATGAACAGTGAAGACCAAAACATTGTGGGGTTGCCTACTAGAGACGCCCCTAGACCACAGGCTGGAACATAAACATCTGCAATCAGTGGTTTTTGAAACCGAAAGAGGTGAAATGTGACAAGAAAGCAGACAAGTGGAACAGATATGATAACAATTTTCTTTTTTTCTTGGGATTTAAGGTTAACACAGTGAACTGTTGTTGATCCATCAAACAGAGAATTTGTCTGATTTTGAAAAAGTGCAAAGGGACTTGACACTTTCCACCTCTGCAATGATTCTTTTACTCTACCCTCTACACAACACATCCAGACCACGTACAATAATCCCGTCAGGGCCAAGGTCACTTGAAAAGAAAGCACTTCACTGTAAACAATCCAATCTTAACCAGGTCAAATAATCCAGTCCAACACAGACATCACCCTACTGCTGTACATCCTGGGCTTTCAGTGTCGCACCCCAGAGTAGCGTGTGGCACTGTGAGGTATATGGTATAATGACATTATGAACCTGTGATATGATAAATTCACATGAAGTTATTGCTTCAATGTTAAAGACATTTCAGCAATGTACATGATGAGCTATTGCACTGATGATAACCTCTGACCTTCAAACACACAGGACATGACCTTAGTCATCAAAATAGATGATTGACTGAATCAGCGGCCTCGTTCATGAACAATGTGCTTAGATTCAAACTTTTTCTTGACTGTAAGATCCCTCACTAAAATGTGCTTATGCATTATAAAATGAACAATTTATTCATTTTAAATTTGCACAACACTGAACAGCAATTAAACTTTAATTTAAGATTTATTTATTATTAAGATTAATTTAATCACCAATCAGCCTCAATGTTAGCATATGTTAAAAACAGTCTCCCTCATTTTCAATAATTTACCATATGAGTATGTTGATTTTTAACAAGGAAAAAGAGACCTTGATACAGCAATCAAAACCTTTCATAGGCTTAATATACACAACAAAACAGTAAGTGTTGGTTTGTGCACAACTCCCTCTCTACAGCCAGTAATACCTGTGTATCTACTGCTACAAGCAAAAGCTCCTGCAGCGAGTCTTCACCTAGAGTAGTACAATTCCACAACCTTTCTATAAATGAGATCTCAGGATAATTTGCAGTGTACTAGACAAAATGTCTCCTTTACCCTTTTTAGCTCTCTGGGACCAAAATTGGTACCGTCTTAAAAAAAAAAAGAAAAAGAAAAAAAGCAAAAACAGAACACAGAATATTTACAGCTAACAGTAAAAAGAGTGTATGCATTTATATTACCTGTAGAAGAAGAGTTCATGTTTTAAAGCAGGACTACTGCTGCACTGTGTTTGTGTTAGTGCTATTATTGCAAAGTGAATAGGGCAGAGATTATGGGTCAATTATGCGTGCAATCTCCAAGAGCACTGCTCTAAAGGAGAGGTTCAGCTGCTGTTGTCGTACGATAGAAAAAAAAACAAAAAGGTTCAGGATGTCGCTGTGAGGAGCTGTTACAACAATAACACCACTCCTAATCTTCCAACAGTTGTGAAAAATGCTTAGATTTAGATGCACTATCTGGCTAAAGTCACTTGGAATCCACAGTCAAATCATCACAAGACCTTTGTGTTTTTCAGCATCGCTCCTTCTTTGTTGCTGCCCAACACATATATTCCATTTTGTGTCGAGCGGTACCAGAGCACATCAGTGAGGAGTGCAACATTGTGTGGTCAACAGCACTGAGTCACTGCAGATGAAGAGGTGTCCCTGCACCTCTTATACTCCCCCTACAGTGGGGCAGTTACACAAACAGCTTCAAAAAGTGGGAGTGGGACGAAAAAAAATGTCCTGATGGGTGCCGGAGACATCAGTTCAACTCAGTGTTGGAAAAAAAAAAAATTACACACCTTCCTTGGGGATCCAATAAATTAACAGTCTTTTTATCATTAATCTTTTATCAACACAAACAGATGTTGCATCTCAGTGTGTGAAACAGCTTGGCTTAGACTTAATCTTCTCATAAAGGCTGTCCACTCCCCACGCCTTCTCTAGGACATCCAAATGTATTTGAGTCACTGTTTATATTTCTGACAAATTCGATAAAACCACTGTGCCTGCCGCTGTCCATATTCCCTTCCCCGTCACTGTGCCTGCGTCTCAGGGTTGACACGATCTTGGAAGATGTACAGGTTGTTGGTGGCTGCTATGGCAATGATATTCTCAGACGGGTGCCAAGCCATGTGCAGGATTTTCTTTGTGAAGTCCAGGCTGTCAACGCCCACATCTCCACGGCGACGCTTACCACCGGTATAGACACGCCGGGTCCGCAGCACAGCCCGGGGCTTGCTGCTTTCCCGCCACGCCTCCAGGGTTACACCTCGGCCCGTCTCCCTGTCAAACATCCGGAAGAAGCTGTTGTACGCCCCTGTCATGATCACACTGTGGAGAGGGGACATAACGAGAAGTCGTATTGAGGAGAGAAAATGAACAAATGTAGACAATGTCAAGAGAGAGAATGAACAGGGAGAGAAAGAGGTAAGGTTCATGGAAGAGTGAGGAGAAAAAAAACCTGAAAGCACTGTGACTGATTTGATGTCTCAAAAGCTTGTCTGTGGGATTGATTTAAATGTCCTATACTGGAGGAGGCAGAGCATTTAGAGAATCACTAAGCAGAAACACACTGCCACACCCCCCCTCCTTTGCTTTCAAATGTACTTAATTATACTTTACTTTGTCTATCTTTTTTTCCCCTCTTGTCTCTCTCTTTCTTACGCTGCTACTTACCTGTCTGAGCTGTTCCAGACACACTCAAACTTGTCAAAGATGCAGTCATTTTCATAGAGGGAACACAGCTTACTCCTTAGGTATTCATGGACCTGAGGTGGATGCAGACAATCAGCATTAGTTTCTGGGGTAGATAATTTCAGCATATTATCTTCAAGCAGTATTATACCAAACTTTATACCATCATGGAGTATATGTGTGTGTGTGTGTGTGTGTGTGTGTGTGTGTGTGTGTGTGTGTGTGTGTGTGTGTGTGTGTGTATAAAAGGTGCATAAACTAAATTTAAGCATAGGCCTCCATTTAATCAGCACAAGTACCACAGAATATAACAAATAAAGGTAAGACAGAAACATGGAAAGGAAAATGTGTTATTTTACCTGGTATGTCTCCACAGGGCCTTTGTCCATGTTTAGGTCCCACACCTTGGCGGTGAGGTAGTCTCTGGTCAGCAGATAGCGTCCGCTGTGACTGAACTTGACATCAGACACAGAGGAAATAATCTCTGAGAAGAAGGACCGGCTCCCTGGATCTTCAGGCTCTTCAAACACTGGACAAAGACAAAGGGGTTTGGTGTATCACAGTTATTGATAGCAAACAGTCTGTGTTGTAAGCCATTATCATTAATGCATACTGTATATGATCTACAGTACTGCCATTGTTACAGTCTCATAGACAGCATTCAAACTATGACTGCTTGTCCCTAATCTCCACAACGTAGCTCACGTTTGGTGTGTTTGTCACAGAGTGCAGAGGCTCTCATGTCACAGAGGCGGAGGGTGCCCTTGCTGCTGCTGTACACAAACAAGTGGCAGTGGTGAGGGTGGAATTCTGCTGCTGTTATCACCTCCGTCAGATCCTCCATGTTGGCTGGTTTGATGTCCACAATATCTGAGAAAAGGGTCTGTCAAGGGACAAACACTACAGAGATCTTGGACACAGGAATTCTAGTATAGACGGACAAAGCACTGTGACTATATTAATGCATGGTAATTTTGCAGGGAAGAGTGGTGATGCACATCCTAGGAGAGGAAAAACACCCAAGAATCACTTGTATTAAAGGGCACAGTGGGGCAGCAGACATGCCAACAAATCATTTATGTTCATTCAACATTCCTTTTAGTCGCTTTTCAGTTTTAGATGAATGCTTCTTTCTTATGTTCTCTGTGCTCACACCTCAATTCTTAATCATAACCCAAAAACTGCACCCCAACCAACCCCCAATATGCAAGCACACTCTGCTCCTCTCTCTGTTCTATTTGTGGTAGTCCTGTGTGGTTCAGTAGAAAGTGTACTGCTGAGTGAATTATTTAAACTCTTCTTCCATAGATGCCTCTATGCTTTTCTAGGTCAGCTTCCATTTGAATGGGAAATCACCAAATGCACTGCACCCACCATGCTACAGCCTGCACTGGATGCACCCTCTGAGGTGTTACACGGCACTCTAATAATTCAAACATAAATTCAAACATAGTCGTGTGCTGTTTACATTAAATATAGATCAGGGATTAATTCAGATGCATGTGTATGAATTCAGAACGTATGTGTGAATGTAAACATATTTCCACTGTATGTATTTGTATTTCTCTAAAGCAGCATGGCATTTGCGTGCACAGTACATGTGTATCTGCCTCATCCACATCCTGTCTGATCCACATGAACACTGTTAATTGATGCATTCAGGTTATACACATAGTAACATAACAATTAAGCGACATAATAATAACTCAACCCAAAAAAATTACTGGCTTATTATTACAAACTTTAATCTGCTGGAAAAGGGCTCATTGTCGTACACATATACACCTCTTCCAGTTTTCTTCCTTTGTGCTAAATGTGTTCCAGAAATGCATTTTTACATAAAAATTATCCAAGGATATTTTTCTCATTGCTGCTGCAGAAATAGCTGTGATGACACGCAATAATACTTTCAAAGCAGTAAAAAAGATAGCCGCAAAAGTCAACTTTGTACTTTCATTAAGACAGTTCTGGGAATTTCACACCATGTGAAATTGGAGAATCCTCCTCCAGTGTGAGATTAAGTAACAAACAAAAGTCAGAGAAGAGCTATAGAGTTATAAAAAGCAAAGAATATTGTTTACCAGCACAGTGGAATTAAAACGAAATCAGTGTGGGATTACAAAAAAAAAAAAAAAAAAAAAAATCACTCTTATGAAGGATACTGAAGCTGCGGTCCGTGATGCCCAGGTGCCACATATTGATGCGGAGGTCATCAGCAGACAGGTACGTCTCCCCATCACTGTTGACTGAGATGGAGTTGACATGGTAGGTGTGTCCATTGGCAAACACTCGTCTGGGACGGACCTCTACCATCAGATCTGTAGGTTTCAGCACTGGCACCTTAGATAGAGCAACGTGAAAGATTAAAGAAGGAAGGAGGGAAAGAGAGCAGGGGTAAGAAGCAGGGTGATGGACAGAGATACAAGAGGGTCAGAATAAGAGGACGTGAGACGTGTCAGGTGTAACAGAAACAGCAGAAACAGAGTTTCCTTATTTTGTTAAATATTTAATATTCATAATATCATAATTTTATTTTCTTGCTTCTTCCTGGTTCATAAAACCATGGTTATTTGAAGTTACTGGGTTGATTTATGTGTCTGTCAAGTTTATTTTATTGTTATTGGTCCAATCACACAGTAATGAAATGCTATAGGAGGGAGGAAGCAAGTCCCGCCCTCGTTCAGGTAGCAATTGTGATAGTATGCACACCGCAGCAACGAAAAACATATACAGTGAGAAATGAGGAGTAAACTCTTGCCGGTTATTGCAAATAAGTCAGTGTCAGCTATTTAAAAGCGATACCAGAAGTGACTGGGACGACCCGAAGCATCTCGATGTGGGTTTACTGTAACTGGACCTTCTTGGTGAGTCATTTTCAGCTAAGCTAATGAAGCTAATGGCGTTAGCCTGTGGTTGCTTCGTCAGGCTGCGTACTTGCTAGCTAATGTAGCATGCTAAATGCCATAGTTACTGCTGTGGCGTGGTAACAGCGCATATTTCACTGCTAACATGAAGGAAATTAATGTGATCTGTAGCTGTATTGCTTATTTTTGTAATTAGTTTTGTATTTTTGAATAGATTGAATATAATTAGTATCCTGTAAAACAAGGTTGGTGGGGGAAGAAAGTTTAAAAACAGTAAGAGCTTGAGAAAAGAGCGTAAGAAAAGGCTTAAAAGAATAAAAATTGATGGTAATCAAGATTCTAAGGTGTAAATGAGGTGTTGAATTGTATTTCAGTAGATGTAAGAGCAAACATAAAAATTCATGGCTATAATTTTTTTTACCATAGTTGATGGCAAAGAAGAGCTACTAATCTTAGTTTCATGGCTAAAAGATAACAATTCATAATTAATTTAACATGGATTAAATACATTTCCTAATGTGATGTGGTTTGAAGCTGCTGCTGTCGCAGAACTGTATCATAAATATAGTATCTACTGTATTTTATGAGAGTATACATTTAATCTAAGATATGTCCATATGTGATCAATTTTTATGACTGTAAACAATAAGGGTTTTATATTCTTATGTGGGCTAGGTTGGTTTATATCACTGGAAACCCCTTGGGTTCCCTGATGAGGGAGATGGCGACCCACTGGGAGATCTGATTGCTTCTTCATCAGAGAGGGATCTCACCTATTCCTTCTTCCTTGCACAAGTTGACCATTGTGAATTCTAAACTATAAACTGCTTCAAGTGTTTGAACAAGAGGAACTGGACTGAAATTCTGTTGATATCATGGTCTGAGTTGATGTTCATATTATTGATTTCATAAACGTGCACTAATTAATGTGTTTACTTTTATTGGAGATGCTGGCTGCTAAGTTGTAAAGATTAATTTTTTAAATGTTTGTTCACCTTTCTGACTATAGCACAGCATTTACCTCCATGAACCTAGAAACTGGTCCACTACTTAGCTACCTAATCAAAACTTACTTGTGGTGCTCAGTCATTATAGGCTGGTTAGCCGGGTTACACCAGCATTGTATAAGGGCAGGAGCAAAGGCACAGAAGGCAGACACTGAGCTTTCCAGTCAGACATCAACCTGATACATATTTGAGTCACCAAAATAAAAGCGTACATGTGCAGGTTTGTGGGTGTCGGTTTGTGTCTGTGTGTGTACCTGCAGAGAGGTGATGGTAGAGATGTCCTTGAGCCGTCCCTCCTCATCTTTCAGATTGTATCCCTCCGGTCTCTTGTCTCTCTCACTCACCTTCCACAGTTTAATGGTCTTATCTGTGACAGGGAGAAGGATTTTCACATCAGAGGAAGTTGGTTTATTTCAGAGAAAGATAATAATTGTTACAGACAACTTAAAGAGCCGTCTCATAAACTGTCAGTGGAAAAGAGGACTGATAACAATTTCCTGTTTATTTCTTTGCGACAGATTTAAGGCAATCTAGATAATCATCTTTCTTTAGTGTAGCTGAAAATTGCACTTAAGTAAACTACTTCTTCAAAATAGGATCCTTAAGATTCATGACAGGAATATAATTGAGGCACAGATTGAAACCTGTTTTGCACTGGTAGCTTGGTGTCACTATTGTACCCACAGATGTGAATCCACTGACTGGTTTGATGTTATTCTATCCTACCTAGATAATAAAATGTAATACCAGGCTGACATAATGTCATAATGCTGGGAATTGGAAGTTTGAAATTTCAAACCACGGTCAGTCATGTCATTTCTAATTTCAAAATCCACATATATTTACAGTTGATGTGGCAGAAACCTGATACAAGCCTACTAGTTGTCTATGTCCTGACTGATAACTAGACATCTGGATGACCTTCTGACTGATGTCTCACCATTGGTGGAGAGGAGGAAATGTGCTGCGTTCTGCTGTGGCAGCCATTTGATCTTGTTAATTTTCTCTTCAATCTCTAGACTCTTCAGGTAGTCAAAGTCCGGTTCGTGGCTCTGGAACGTGCTGTAGACATTGTACTCCCCAGAGTCCCCCGTCTCCCCTGCCTCCTCTGAGTCCCCTTTAGACTGTCAAGGGTCAATAGTGAAATAAACAAAGCACAGCTATGAATGGACATTACTATGTGTAAAGATATAGTACAAACACCAAGCATTCAGGACACTGAATCACAGTTATACAATGCTGTAATTCGGATATATATATAGTATAAACTTTATTCTGAATCTAGATATTTATGGCATAGAAAAGGGATGATTATATAT
>JBBMJY010000020.1:12251912-12290900 GCA_037833715.1 Toxotes lorentzi | reverse complement strand
TATATATATATATATATATATATATATATATATGCAAGTGTTTCCTATTAAAGTCACCTCAGTCTCTCTCTGGAAGATGACCACTCGGCCACCTTTGTCCCCCGTGGCCAGCAGGTCCCCTGTCTGGTTAAACTCCACCGTAGAGATGACATCAGCTGAGACGAAGACAGGAAAATGGGAGGCAGTTAAGCGGGATGATGCTCAGAGTCAAAGAAGTACAGAGACAGGGAGAGAAAGACAATTAGATGATAGAGAAGAAAGGATATTAAGCACAGAGAAAATGAGGGGCAAAGAATTAAGGGACAGTAATAAAAGGGGAAAGGGGTGGGAGTAAAACAAAAATACTGGATCATTAAAAAGATTCTTGTTCATTAAAACCACATATTATTTCTGATACCAGCTCCTTGGGCTCTAAGCCATAAATCAAACACTTATCTGTCACAGGAGAATATTACATCCTAAGCGGAGCTAAAATTTTAAAAAGGACCAACAACAAGTGTTCAGTCAGTCATGGGGTGATGAATGTCATCATCCATTCCTTTTACCCAGGAGTGCAGGGATAATGCATCTATGAAGCTGAAATTAATGTGTTCAATCATACCAGCATGTTATCTGACACCACAGAGACGGCGATAACACACCGTCTGTTCTACCTTCGGTGACGTAGTCTCGCAGGAAGGTGTGGTTGATTTTGGGGCTCTCAGCGTCCTCGCCCATCTGAAGCAGAGGGAGGGTGACCCGCCAGTGCGCCCGTCCTGAGGGGAAGGGTCCAATCCGTGCTCTCTCTCCCCACCCAGGCTCCGCCCATGCTGCTGAGGCCTAGCGGAGCGGCCTGGAACAAGGCATCCTGGGAAACCAGCCCGGCCGGACGGAGAAGAGGCGTGAAGAGGAGATGGAATGGAGAGGGAGGAGAAAGAGGGGTTGGAGAAAAAGGAAAAGGAGCGATAGCAAAAAAAGATGCAGGAGGATATAAAAGAGGTAAGTGAGGTAGAAGATGTGAGGCAGGGGGAGGTAGATGGGAAAGCTGGTGATGAAGATAGTTTGGGAAAGGAAAGGAGAGGGCTGTCATTAGGCAGGCTGACAGTACATGCACACAGCATGCCAAATGGTGTGACCTTTGTTAGACATTCAACACACTCATTATAAAAGACACATGTGCAGACACACAAGGCCTAGTCAATGCTGAAGCAAATCCCAAGGCTGTAGAGTGATGGATAAAAAACAGCTCCCACAGACAACCAGAGAATATAAATCCTAGTGTATGCATACAGAAGCAAGAACAAGATGTTGAGCTTGTTTGTATGAAAATATCCACTGCATCATTGACTCTGCGTAGCTCCAGCAGTGGTACTAAAGGCTCCCAGGGTGTGGTAGTCCTCTCTGCCTACTTTCCAGATCCCCTGCTCTCTCTCCCTAACACACACACACACACACACACACTTCTCAGATAGTCCTTGACGGAGATCAGAGGAGAACGTGATGTCTTGCCTGTGCTGCAGGAGGGAGGGAGACAGGCCTCAGCTCACCTACCAGTCCGCCTGCTGCTACTGCTGGTGCTGCTGCTATCCTCTCTGGTGTGCCCGTCCTCTGCTGCAGTGTGCTCGAGCAGGCGTAGGTGTCTGTTGGAGGGAGAGGAACTGGGAGAGAAAAGAGAGCAAGGGTGGTGGTGAGAGGAGGAGAGGCAAAGGAGGAGAAAAAAAGAGAACGAGAGAGGGATAATGAGGAGGATGGAGGTCCGTTGCCTGCTGATGCTGTGGAACTGATTCTGTGCAGCATCCAATGTGTCATGGCAGCCTCCTCCTGGAGCAGCCAATCACAGCACAGCTGTCACTGGTGGATCCACCCACTGCAGGTGATGAGGAGTGAGATGCCAGCAGAGGGAGCAGTTAAAACACTGAGCGGCATGTAGAGGAACACAGTCCCCGAGGCTGAGTTTGATAAACCTTTTCCTGTTACAGAGCTGTTTGGCATTCACTTAACACAAAACATTGCTCTGATCCTAGCCCTTGTAACTTCTGCTCTTCTTTCTTTCTTTCTTACATGGATTTGATGCCCCTCGTCATGTTGCCTTTAATGTAACAGGTCTTCACTTGAAAATGACACAGAACTTCACTTTTCAGAAACTTCCCATTGCTTCCATTCCAGTAGTCCACTATTTTAAACCGACATGCACTGAGTGAGGTTACCATCTGCAGCACTAATGCTATACCAGCATTTTAAAATATTATTTTGACACACTTAAAAAAAACAAAACTGTAAAATGTATGGAAAACCTTACATTAATGTAAAGATGCTTCTTGACTGTTACACATTACACACTAAGCAATATTTTGAAAATTTCCAGTTAAAGCTGTTTATCTATAAATGTTTACTGTGCCTTGTTTTTTTTTAAAGATACACATTGTTACACTGAATTAAACCTGAAATATTTCCATAATGAAAAGTAGTAATTCTAAATGCAAAACTGTTTTCACTTCATTATTTTATTTTATTTATTTATTTATTTATTTTTTTCACAGATTAATCACAGTATGTGACTGATAGGGACACTCGAGAAAGCATTCATGGCAGTGTGTAAATTGTGTTTTTCACTGTTGCTTGTATACATGCTATTGTTGAATTTTGTGTATGTAAATGGAAGCATTGCGAATCAGTTTAGATAAATGTTGTGGTATTAGTTCATATTGCATGGGCTAATTCTTCTTACGAATAAATATTAAATAAATAAAATGTGTCTTACTCCAGCAGATCTCTAAACTCTAATGAATGTGTTACAGACACGCTGTAATTTACTGGAAACTCGAACTTCCCTCGTGCTGCCTGCATGCGCTTAGCAAAACGAGTATGACAAGAGGACTAACCTGTGAGTCAATTCATTATGGAGCAATGCCCGAGGTTGGACCCAATCCATTTATTCTGTAATGAAAATTAAATCGTTTCCCTTTAACGAATAAACCTGTGGCGCCAGATCGGCTAAATAAAGGTCAGGGGATTACCTTTACGCAATCTTTTCCGCAGGCTCTTCAGTACACGTCGCGCTCCCCTCTGTCACATCCCTGTGGTCCGCATCACTTCGTCCTCACTTGGTAGGTGTTTCTATTACAAAAACTGAGTTTAGTGGATCTTTTTTCGCTTTACTTGAGAGAGGGGATGCCCTGCCTCCACTCTGAAGCGCTGGAGTACATGGAGCCTTCCAGCGCGATTCCCGGGTCATCTCATTCCGCTGGGACAGAGGAGTCCTTCCGCAGGGAAACGGTCAATGAGCCCTCGATGGGGAAAGGCGTGGGCTGGTTCTTCTCCCCGCTGTGGAGCCCCCGCTCCAAGACGCGCAGCAGGAGGTTTGGAGACGGGATGAAAAGCGACCAAGTGGAAGCTTGGCTGGATGACCACTCAGACTTTACGAGGGCGTACTTTTTGCGCAGAGCTTCAGGGTAAGACGTTTTACTCGACTACTGAAAGCTGAGATTAGATGAGATTCCCAAAAGTGAAAAATCATATATGACCATCATAAAACTTTCATAGCTGTTGCAGCATAAGATGGCCGTAGAACTGTGCACTTCATGATATTGTAAATGAATGATATCCACTGAAACTATTGTAATGTGGTGTGTACCCAGCAAATCAGTCTTGTGATCTGTCCTGTCTGTGACTTCAGGGTCAGTGGTCCACAAGCAGAGGCGTCTCCACTGCTGCCCAGGCTTCCCAGGAGCTCCTCTGACCATTCTGACCTGCTCATGAAGGCTCGTTGCCATCGCAGAGCTTCATCTCCGCTGACCAGCTCGCACCTGAACATTTCATCTTTATCAGACAGGCTCAAACCCCTCGCCTCCAATCTCAGTGCCCCTGACCGGGTGGATCATTTCAGTCCAGATGTGTTGGGCAATCACTCGCCTTGCTCTCCTCGCTCCTCTCGTTCCTCCCGTTTCTCCTTTTCTCCCTGTCGTCCTCTTTCTCCCATTTGCCCTTGTTCTTCTGACATGCCCCACTCTCCTCATCCCACTGCTACAAAGACTGCAGCCTGTGGCCATGGTGAGGGCTGCCCATGGATGATGGAGCTCCTGAGAGGAGGTCTCAGATGGATGGGTTCTTTAGCAGAGCTCTGCCACGGGGCTCTGCTTCATGTCGGGCAGCTGCTGGGTGCTGAGGGCGGCTCCCTCTCTCTGATAAGGAAAGACTCTGGTGGAAAGAACACCTTGGAGGAGGTGATTACCCCGACAATGTTGGGATGCTTGAACGAAGGCGACATCTGTAGCCATGCACACCTGGAGCTGCTGAAGGGTATCATGGGGTGCGTACTGGCTACAGGGTCGCCGATGAACCTGAGAGACACATCTGAGGTAAAAGCACATACTGACTCATTAGTTGTAGTTGTCACGACTCTGCATTTTGTAATAAACTCTTCTTAGTATACAACAGACAGCTTTCTACACGTGACAGAATTGTTAGTTTGTTCTGGGGCACAAGTATTTCAGATCAGGAATGAGGACTGTGCACTAAATGAGCTTTCCACTTCCTGATAACCTGTTGTTAGATGATAACGTGGTTGATTCATGGAGAATGTGGCTGCGTAAGGGAATCCCAGATGACGCACCTTCTAATCCTTTTAGCAACTTCTTCCACTCTGTGATATCTGATAATTGAGACGGTGATTGTCTCTACACCCCCACATACATACACCCACACAAAGAGGGAAGACAGTGCTGCTCATTAAAGGACTTACAGGTGGTGCCCACACCACCCCTCCTTTTCCTCACCACCAATGTGATTAGGAATCAGTGCAAGCTCCTGGCAGAGTTGCATGCCAGGTAATCCCCAGTCAGCATGGGTGTGGATGGGTAGTTCCTGACAACCTCTAGGACACAGAGGTTACTGAGAAATGTGGGTGTTCCTTGCCGGATGTGTCTAAAGCTGATGAGCAATATTGATTAGGTAGTTTGGTAGGACACATGCATATGGAACAAAATGGAGTTTGATGAGATCTTTATGTCTTTTGCTTCCAAATTACAGAGAGATTTTAACACAGAACAATGCATCAAGCATCTTATTAATAAGCGATGTAGCTTATGTGCAGTGACGCATAATCCGTTTACTTCCTCAGGACCCGAGGTTCGACTTAGATGAAGATCAGTCATCAGACTTTAAGATCAGGAGTGTCTTGAGTGTGCCCATCAAGAACCACAGGGGAGAGGTAGCATCCCTGTTTGTTACTGCTTCATTTATTTCAAGAGGATTGTGTGTGTGTTTTTTTTTTTTTTTTTTTTTTTTTTTTAAACATATCTCTGACTTCATCAGTAAACACATAAATGCTGTCATATGTAACTTTTAGTGTTTTACAATGTTTCAATGTTTTCCTTTGTGGACAGGTGGTAGGTGTAGTGGTAATGATCAATAAGAAAAGTTTTGGAGATGGGTCGGTTTCTGTTTTTACCAACATGGATGAAAAGGTGAGGACCTGGAGGTTCTGAAATTTTGATAAAAAAAAAAAAAAACACATATTAATTATGAAAATCTTAAAATTTCAATGTGATTGGCCAGGTGCTGTTTAATCATATGGATGTCTTGGGGATGGTCTTGGACAATGTCCAGCTGTATGAGAGCTCGAGACAGGAGGCCAAACGCAGTCAGGTAACATTATAAAACTCTGTTATGCTATCAGCATTTGGCTGCGTAGTCATGTGGCCATGTCAGGATTTTGTGCTGTGTGCTGTGGAAATGTCCTAATAACCTGTCGGGTTAGACTATATTGTGTCTATACACTGGTCCCTGATGCTAACAGAATTTTCTGCTTGTGCTTCAGGCCTTGATAGAGATGGCACAGGTATTGTCAAAGGAGCATCACTCCTTGGAGGTTCTGCTGAGTAAGATGGCGGCCACCATCATGCCCTTCACACATGCTCAGTACTGCACCATCTTCATCCACAGCAAAAAAACCCCAGTCAACTCAGACACGGTGTGCAATTTTGTTAGCTTGCTTTAGTAGTTTTTTAGTCATGCATCGCATCTTCCCTAACTTATTTTCACTTCTTGTGATGGTGTGTTTTTTTCAGATTTCATTCTCTCGAGTGATACACCTGGAGTGTGAAGAGCTCGGATCAACCTGCCAGATCTACAGAAGGTACTGCTTGCACTCTGCACCAGTCCTTAGCACTATTTTTACATGAACAAACAAAAATAAAGTGTTCTTTTATACTTATATTACATATTGTAAAATAGCTCCATATAATTTTTTCAGGGAGCGTGACATCAGTGATATAGATCCATCTTATGCCCTTCGAACTCTGGTCACTATGGAAATACTTAATGTGTTGGAGAGTTCTGAAGGATCAATAAAGAGTCTGCTCTGCTGCCCTGTTAGAAGCGAGAGGTCTGAAAATGTCATCGGTAAGTCAGTATCTTACATGGAAATTTTATTTTATTTGAATGAATTAATGTAGTCTCACTTGTACTCATTGTGCTCATATGACAAATTATTATAGTCATTCATGCTTGGTACAGTAAACATTATAGATCCTGTTTGGTGTTGGCAACCTGGAAAAGGAAGTCAGCTGTCTGTTAGGTAGTGTGATTAAGACTAGTAGGCAGGGATTTCATTTAACCCTTGAGAACTACTAGATCATGTGCTGATATACAGGAGACAGACAGACAGATTTGGTTTTCTTCATTACCTACTTAAACAGGTCCTACCAAGGTCCTGCTATACTGTACCACCACACTGTTAGATAAATATGAGATGACACAAAGAATAAAGCATGTGACACCTCATAAAACTCCTCATACTGCACAACCGTCTTGTTTCTTTATCGTCTCTTAGCCGTGTGCCAGCTGATGAACAAATGCAGCAGAGATTCAGATGACATGGAAGTCTTTAACAAATATGATGAGCGCCTGCTGGAAGACCTGGCAGTGTACTGTGGCCTGGCTCTGCAGTATGTTCAGGCTGTGCAGATCACTGAGGAGCGAAGGGCTAGTATAGAGGTCACACAGGAGGTGGGGAAACTACCTTACCTTATTTCCCTTAGAGTTCAGAAAACCTGTTTATGTGTTTGCAAACAATTAAAACATTGTGGACATGTGTATTCACTCTTCTCCCTGCAGGTTCTTGCCTACCACATTACCGCAGCAGAACAGGAAATCCAGGCATTGCAGGTGATTCTTGTCCTCACCTCTGTGTCCTTCACCTGTGTATTATCGGATACATAAATAATTTCTGATCTTTACAAAAAAGAAGACAAACTCAGTCGTCTTCTTCCATTTCCTTTATCTTCCTTCTCTATGCTCCACATCCTCCCTCCTTCAGTTTCTCTAACAGCCCATCTCTTTATTTTCTTCTTCCCTCACTCTCCCTACTCCTTTGTCATCCTGTCAGTAGTCCTGGAATTGCCCCCAGCAGTTTATTTCTGCAGGTCAGATTAACTGGCATCAATGCTAACGTACAACTAATGCTCTACCTACTTAAACCTCTTTACTTGCTGCCCTCACTGCCTGTGAATGGCCAAGATGACCTTGGTACTCCAGCTAGATGTTGTCCCCTGCATGTATACTGCAAGGACAGAGGGTAGAGAGAGAAATGGTTTATTTTCAGTTGTGCTTGTGCGTCTGAGTGATTGGATGTTTGTTTATCAATGGATTTTTTTAAATTATTTTTTTTTGTATTCTGGTTTCAGGAGGTCACCATTCCCTCTGCTGAATCACTGCACATTCTAGACTTCCATTTCTCTGATTTTGGCCTGGCAGAAGACCTCACCACACAGGCCACCATCCGGATGTTCCTGGACCTCAATTTAGTGCAGGATTTTAACATTGATTACAAGGTAACTCCATAAGTTTTATTGCCGTGCCTCTGTGAAAGCAAGCATACGTAGTTTTTACAACATTTTGAGTTGTTAATCTGTTGGCAAATTATTCTAGAAAATTAATTTAAATCATTATAAATGATTCCTAAAATAAAAACTTGATCACCCTCCAGTTATTTATCACTTATTGTACATGTCTCTTTCCCTAAGCATCTGTGCCAGTGGGTCCTGACGGTGAGACGTGGCTACAGGAACAATGTGCCTTATCACAACTGGAACCATGCGCTGAGCACTGCACAAAGCATGTTTGCTATGCTCATGGCCACAGACCAGCTCCAGGTCAGTGCAAACATATGTTTGTGTGAGCATGCACAACAGCTGTCACAGCCAAAAGACATATATCCAAAGACAATAATATCCATACTCAGGGAACGTTTCAGAGTGAAATATTCTGAAAAATTCTAGTCTTCAGTTTCCTACATCTATGCATTCTTACTTTTCATTAACTCAATGATAATTTAATTTAGTGATATTCAAGATTAATAGCAGTAGCAGTTGCATTCTGCTGACAAATATGCACTATAATTTCTTCTCATCTGTTTTAAGTCTTGAGGTTCAGCTATTTCTTAAGTATGAGGCAGAGTCAGCTGAGGACTGGCGGGTTTCTGCAGCACAGAGCACTCTTAATTATTTGAAAGAGGATTATTTTTAGACCTTCCCAAAACCTCTTAACTGCTTTCCATGGGGATCATAGATCAGCCTGAATCTCTACTTAAATGATCTCTGCCTCTCACTTATTTTAGCCTCACTCTCTATTTACATGATTAATTGTGACTGTGTATTATAGTGCTGTGAAACTAGTCACTTCATCCTGTTTTATGTAAGTTTGAATGACAATTAGCTGATTGTAACTTTGGGTGTTTCTGTCATTTGTTTATTTTAAAGGTATTAATGTAGATTATATTAAAATGTTGAAGGTTGTAGCCTCATATTCACTAGTTTTTCCAGTCCTTTAGATTTTGGGGTTCAATAAATTAGATTTGATGTGTTCTGATGTGGACATAAGTCAACTTCTATTGTTTGCTTTCTCACTGGTACTTATTGTACATTTAATGGTCTTTAGGATGTAGATTATATTTTGTTTCATTGTTTCATTAAATTTGTGTGTGCCTTCTTTTTTTTTTTTTTTACTTATCATTTGAAAAAAAGTACAAATACAAGCCAAATTCCATGCAGAGAAGCAGGGAAATAACTTCTGCCGCTGTTTTGCTCTCTTTGTCTCACTCTCTCCATCTCTTTCTTTTTGTTTGGCAGACTATTTTTTCCCGTCTTGAGATCTTAGCATTGATGATAGCCACTCTGAATCATGACCTTGACCACCGAGGAGTCAGTAACTCATATATAGAAAGGTATATTTTTTCCATATGTTATGTAGTCTGTTTAATATTCAGATTGATATGCATGGTTTCCCTACTTATATTCAGCCAGTATCATTTCTCTCTTTCTCTCAGGAGTCAGCAGCCCTTAGCTCAGCTATATGGACACTCATCCCTTGAGAACCACCACTACAATCTGTGCCTCTTCATACTAAACAACACTGTAAGATCTCATCCATCAATCTTTTAATTGATTCTGGCCCATCTCTCTTTTATCCATCAAACTATAAGTCACCTGCGTATGCATTTGAGTGTCAGTCTGTCCGTATATTATTCCTGCTCCTCAAGTGTTTTTGTCTCTTCCGTAGTGGAGTCATTGCTCTCTAGATATTTCTTTCTTTCTTCTTTCTCTCTTTAACTCAATTCATTTTTTTTCAAATTCAGCTTTATTTACACACATGCACACTAGTTGCCAAAGCAAAGATAGAGAGAGATGTAATGTTGCATGATATTCCCCAGAGAAAATCCTTTAAAATATTCCTTTAGGTCTTTATTTTCTTGTTTTATGAGTCACAGTGTGAACACAATCTTTGTTCTTTCAACAGACAGCTTGTGTTTGTACCCAACTGCCTCTGCATGTATCTGGTGCTCACTAAGTCTGTATATGTCACCTTCACTGCACTTCACTCACTCACCTCGTATCTCTCTCATCCTCCCCCAGGGGAGTCAGATTCTCAGCGGTCTCTCTACAGAAGACCACAGATCTGTACTACACATGATCAAAAGGGCAATCCTCGCCACTGACCTGACCGTGTACATGGAGTATGTTAAAATATAAAATGTCAAAGTAGCTGTAGGTCAAGCATTGTGTAAGTCTTGTTTTAAATCACACGCTCATGTTTTTTTTTGCCGCTGTGTTTTTAGGAGAAGGAATGAATTCTTCTCTCTTGCTAAGAAAAACAGAGTGAGCTGGAGGAGTGAGAAGCAAAGAGAGCTGTTAAGGTGAGAATGAAATAAATTAAAATCAGGTACATATGGTGATGATGTGTGTGGTGAAGGGGAGCGCAAAGGGCTGTCTTTTAAGGTATTTATTAACCCCACAGGTCAATGTTAATGACAGCTAGCGACCTCTCTGCTATCACAAAGCCTTGGCCCGAACAAAAAAGGGTAGGTCTCACAAAGTACACTTCACACTTCATCTCTCAGTTCATTGCAAGCTTAACCTTGCTGTTCTTCTGAAATAGATTGCCAACCTGGTTGCCATGGAGTTCTTTGCACAAGGGGACAAAGAGAAAGAGGAGTTCAAAATCAAACCAATTGTAAGTCTTGCTAGAAGAGGTTCGTCTTTTGTCCACGTTTTATATTAGATCAAGGGCTCTCAAATTTTGTTGACTAAAAGTCAGATTTGGAAGCCTGCTTTGGGTGGAAAGAGTGGAACTAGAAAATGCACAACATGTTATTTATCATAACTGTGAAATCATTTTTGTCACACTTTCCTATAAGATAAAATAAGAATCACATTCATCCTAAAATTGTTATTTTACCTCCCTGTTGCAGCCAATCCCAGTTACATTCTCATTTTTGAATTTATGTAACTGAAGGTTGCTTTAAAATAGCATTTCACTTACCCAGTGGATGTCAAACACTGATGACAGTAGAGAAGAAAATGGTAGCTTATACAGGCAATATCTTTTAGGTGATGGTACACTGGTCATGGTGACACTGTGGGTGAATTTATTTATGAATATTTTTTTCCATAATGGTCTTTGTACAGGCTGTACAAAGGACTATATTTAGTGAACATGTTATATCTTTACAATGTACAATATGATGCTTTATTTGGTACTATAAATTCTGATGGGCCTAAATGTCTTTTTCCTTGTTACAGTAAAGTCAGTCAATCCTCTCTGTTTTAGCAAATTCACTTAAATGTTCCTTGTCGTGTTTTAGATTTTCAGGTCTAAAGTAAAATGAATAAATAAAGTATGTAAGTAAGTAAAGTTGTACAGTTTTCCTATGTGAGGATGTTGATCTGGCCTCCTCTCAAATGGTGCTATTCTAACAGCCAGTTTACACTCTCTTATCACCAGGACATTATGAACAGAGAAAACAGCACTCGACTGCCATACATGCAAGTTGAATACATTGATGACATCTGCTATCCACTTTACAAGGTGTGTCACTGGGGCTGAAGTTGATGTACCGTATGTGCGTGTAGCACTGTAACATTGTACTTGTTGCTGCTCTGTTCTTTTATTCTCTGCTCTTATTGCCATTTTCCACCTCAGTCATCATGTTCTTTGTCTCTGTCTCATGTTCTCCTCACTGTCTCTGTCTTCCTCAGGCTGTATCGAGACTGTTCAACTCCTGCACCCCACTGCTGAATGGTTGTAAGAAGAACAGAGAAAACTGGCTGCATGTAGCTGAGGAAGCAGAGGAAGAAAGCAGCGAAAATAGCAGTAATGTAACCCTGGAAACACACAAAAAGAACGAGGAAGAGACACAGACAGAGGAATAGAGGACTGAACAGAAGATGAAGACACATAGCTTTGGAAGCAAAAATAACTTTATGTACATACACCTGTTTCTCTCTATCCTCTCCTGGAACACACCAGAACTAAAAAAAACAACTTAGGACCCACACCTCAAAACTTTGACTATCAAATGTGTTAATGGGGTAAACAATAATATTGACCAATGTAAGACATGCTGCTGTTGTATCCCAAAGAACTGACACAGAACTGCTGCATATCCAATGTGAACCCTGTCAGCAGTGTCGAGTCTTACATTCGTCTCTTTCCCCATTTTTAAAAGATGAAGCTGTGAAAATCTGCAACATGTATTTGATTGTTTCCATTCCACATCTGTATTTCTCTCTGTGCTGCACTGAGTTTTATGATTCCATATCTAGATTTGGAAATGGCTACTAAGATTTGTAAATGTTTATCCAGATGTTTATGAAAGTGTGCAGAAAAGAACCTAAGTCTCAAGTCCGGTAGTTTATATGTTCTCACATATTATCGAATCAGGATCTAGCATTTTATGATTATTTTTTTTAATCGAAACTCTAATGGGTGAGATTTATGCTGAACTCTATAAATATGCTATTTTTCATAATAAGAATTATCATTATGTATATCTTCTGTTTCAGAGACCAATCAGCAGTCAAAGACCAAAAGACTCTGAGGCATATCCACAGGCACAGACTGGTCTGTGAGGCTTAGGGTTAGGCTCAACACTAATGCTATTAAGTGTTCACTGTCTGGGGTCAGGATTGCTAGGTGAACTAAACAATCTGTGTAAACAACTGTCAATAAACTGTCAGTAACAGATTCCATGTTATTTCCAGATCCTGAAAGTAAAAATTCAAGGGAAGAGCTGTTGTTCCCTAGACATATTACAATATGTATATTCAGAACATTGTCCTGTAATGGACAATACAGTATTACTGGAAACCTTATCTGTAGAGCTTCAATACTATGCATCAATGTTTCAGTATGACCGTGATCATAAAAGGTATTTGAGACACCCTATAGGACCAATGTTATTTAAAAGACCTTATACATTTATGGACTTCCATCACCTCTGAAAGTTAGATACCTACTGTGTGATCTGAATTTGTTAGCACACTACTTTTTGTGCTTTAGTAAAGAACTATTTTTTTTCACAAACCATATAAAATCTTTAAATTGCCATGCATACATTTGGTCTTTTGCACCAGAAAAGCCAAGAGCATTTATCAAACATTGACTCTTGCATTGATTTTCAGCTCACATTCTCATGGCTGTGGTCGTTTACAAAGATATATATTTGCAGTTACATTACCTTCCAGACCAATTATGTGAAAGTGAAAATGCTATGGACAGTAAATTTTGTTTCTTAAAAATATTTTTACACAACTAAAATATGTGTCAATAGCTTTAAATGTATAGATAAATCAGCTTCAGCTGAGTGAGGGCTTTGTTAGTGGGTCCGGGGAATGTGCAGTCAGTGTCCTCGGGGGGGCAGTGTTGCGCCTTAACCAGGCGCAGTTACTGGGGATTGCGACGTGCAGAAGAAGAGGCCGACGGAGAGACAAGAGGAAGGAAAATGACAGGGCGCGCAAAAAGAAAACCCAAATCCATTCAGGTAATGTTGCACTGTTTCTACTACCTCGCTTGGGTTGCAGAAATGTCCGTTTAAAAAAAAAAAACGGTTTCACCGGGTAAAAAGCCGTCCTGCGTTTGACCACTATGGCGTCAAAGCAGCTTCTGTTAAACGCAGTGGGCAGAACAGTTTGGCACGCTGTGTGAGCGGCAGCGGTCAGAGGACAACATGGCAGCAGCTCTGCTCACTGGATCCGCGGACGTTCACAGCACACACCAGTTTCCATCAAAACGTGTGGGTGGTGACTGCGTTACACCACAGGCTGTATGTACATTACACAAGCCAGAAGCGCTGAGTCATGCCCCGTAACCGTGTGTTTGTTTTAGCGAGGTAAGCTAGCATACCTCTCTGTAGTCTGCTGCAGGGAAACGGGTTGGGTGCCTTTTTTTTTTTAATTCGTGGTTTAACCCCTTAAAAAGGCCAAAAATCAGAGCTCTAACAGAAAGGTTTTGATTCTTGTGTGAGAGCTCTGCCGGGTGTAAAATACAGAGCACTGAACACAGCTGTACTTATAATGGGCCCAGTTGCCAGTTTATTAATACAACAACAGCTCTGCAGTAAAGCCTCCCTTTATGTTGGTAGTAATGTTCAGCTTTTGCTCAAACAGTTTTAGAGAGGTGTTGATTCGGCATTTTTGAAGCTGTGGCTTGTGAAGCTGCTCTTTTAATTTTGTGTTATGAAAGGTGTTATTTAGTCTGATTGTTCACTGGTATAAATGGAGTGGGTGAGTACATTTTTGAAACACCTAGTTATTTTATCGCAGTTTTTGTGGTAATAAAATGGATTAATTGTAGCTTGTTGTCGTAAATAAACTTGCAACTTAATGTAGTCATTTTTCCTTAAATACATTTCTTTAGGAGTCGGGTACAGGAAATGGGGAGTTGAAGAAAGCCCGTATTGATGAGTCCAAAGCTGCGCCATTGTCAAAGGTGGATTCAGAGCAACGTGATGAGATGGTGCAACTGTATAAGCTTCAAATGCCAGAAGATCTGTACCACTTCTGGGATTTCTGCAAGGAGCTTTGTCCTGACAATCCCCGTGGTATGCTCTTTACACTAGCAGCATATCTTGTTGCAGTAATACTGATAGGACAGAAAGTGCATCTGACATTTAATCAATTCTTCTGTCGGTAAACGCAGAGGAAAACAGGATGGAGCCAACTGGGTTTAGTCTGGTTGACTACTTGTAAAAACATACACAGTACTGGCCCATCATCTGAGAAAACTTGCTTAGAACTGGACTTTATACAAATGTATTTGTTACAGATGTGTTAGTTCTTCAGGTTTTAAGTGCTGCCAATCCATGGCAACCTAAATAGTATGGTTTTTAGCATAGCATTATAGTAGGAAAGCTAGGTGCCAGGTTCAAAAAAGACATTTAAAAATAGCTTATTTTGTATTAGAGTCAAGGCACAGAAAAAAACACAAAACCTCAAATTTAAGATCCAAGAACCACAAATGACGGATACTTTCCAGTTTAATGATCATTATAATACGGTAATTTGTTAATTATCTTTCCAAAGTTGCGATGTCCTTCATTGTTCAGCAAGATGACGACCCTCTTAAAGATGATTAACATAAACATACATTTGCACATTGAAAAAGTAATTTAATAATTTAATTCACAGAGAACATTTTGATCCAACAAGAATCTTCCATCTCTCTGCAACATGTGAAAAAAAAATAGTTGCAGCTCTATATTTCCCAGGATGCATTGTGTTTTGTGAAACCATAGTAAGGCAAAGGGTAGAATGTCGCTGATTTTCATTTAATGTTTTTCAGCAAAAATATAGAATAAGGAATTGTGTATATGAAGTAACTTTTTTTTTTTTTTTTTTTTTAATGATTTGCAGAAAAAGTATGTCTATATGTCAGTGGATTTCTGTATCAATGTTTTATTTTTCTGAATGCTAATCTACACAGGTGCGTTGAAAGACTCGCTGGGTTTGCAGCTGGTTGGTCCTTTTGACATTCTGGCCAGAGCACACAAAAACTCAAAGAATCCTCAGCCTAACTTCCATCTTCACTGGAGGTATATTTATGACCCACCAGAATTTCAGACCATACTTCTGGGGAATGAGGACAGCCAGCATCACATTGGCTATTTCAGGTATAACGCATAATTTTTTTATTTGCCAACTGAAGCCTGTGAAAGTGTTTGATCTGTTCTGAGCCAAATAAGTGCTGTCATTACAATGTTGTAGCTTCCACTAGAGGACCCTTGACTTAGCCTACTAACACTTACTGTACCAGCTACAGTGAGAGAACGCACTCTCGCTAGCGAGGGGTTGTTTGTTAATATAGAAATCATGAATATGAGTTGTTCTGATTCGTTTTTAATGGATTCTGTTGTTCCCATAATCCACCAGAGATTCTCCAGACTCCCTTCCTTCTTTTGTTGGGGAAAACGAAGCCAAGAAGGGCTACACTATAACACAGATGGGTGACAACTTGTTTGCTGCTGTCCTGTGAGTATTAACCACCGCATGTTCACAACACATAGACATTTTCTGTGATCAGTTTCAACTGATTCAAAAACAATGTTTAAATTACACAATGAGAAAAACAGTTCAATGTATACCATAAAATATGATCTGTATCTATTTATGTAATTTGTGCCGCTGCCACTGGGTTTTATGTTTAAAAGTTGGAGTATATATTAGCATTTTATGATCTTAAAATCTTAAGATTTATTCACACATGCTGTCATATATGCTGTCAACACAAAACACAAAAACGTTTGCTCCGTGATCATAAAAGTTGATTTGCGGATGCACCTGTTATGATAATCTTATTGTGATGTGTGTGCGCCTTGTCTTCACATGTGTGGGAGTGGAGGAGCATCATTGAATTAACTTTGTTTTCTTGTTGTCTCCTTCCGTGTATGTCATGTTCCCCTCCTCCGTCAGCCTGTATTTGTTGAAGAAGAGGAAAGAGAGGGGCAGCAAGAAAGCCAGGGGAGAAGCTTTGGAAAGCTTGGAGGCAAAGTTGAGAGACAGGGCAGAGACTCTGGGCTTGTCTCTAGAGCAGAAGACCAAAGGCATGAAGCAGAGGGACAAGAAGGTAGCTTCCACGATGGATCTAACTCATAACTCTCCTAATTTCTACCTCCAATGTTGCTTTGTCTCTGGGACTGAAAATTTAAACCACTGCAGTGCATAAGTTCACCTATAAATGTGTCCCCAGCATTTATACCATCTGTACCATAATAAACCTCTTGCCTCACCACAGGTGGTCACCAAGACATTCCATGGTGCCGGCATCGTCGTGCCCGTAGACACGAATGATGTCGGATACAGAGAACTACCAGAAACAGATGGTGAGCTTATGTGCATATGGTGGTGATCATGAAGGTACCCTTGCCAATTTTGTCGTTGGTGGTCCTTCCCCTGATTGTTCTATTGCTGATGTGAGCTCATGTTTTCATTTTGATAAAGAAGGTATTTCACCTTTTCACGTAATAAACAAATTGGTTTGTGACTTGAGTGTTTAAAGATGCTATTTCAGCTCACGCTGTTTTTAGTTTTGTCTTAATTGGAAATCATGTCTGTGAATAATAGTCCGCAAACATGATTTTTCTTGCTTTACATTTCACCTATTTAAAGTGTGATAACTTGTCATTCGTTTTTGTTTTGTTTGGTTTTTTTCCCTCCCTTCTTTTGTATCTAGCGGATCTTAAAAAAATCTGCAAAGCAATTGCTGAAGCGCGGGATGACGAAGAGCGCGTCAAAGCCTTTGGACCTCTCCAGGAGATGATCACGTTTGTTCAGTTTGCCAATGATGAGTGTGACTATGGCATGGGTTATGAGTTAGGAATAGACCTCTTCTGTTACGGATCCCATGTAAGTCCCAAAGTGCACAATAGTCCTTCCATATTCACACTCCAAGATTTGGCTTCATCGCACCCAATAATCTTTCCTCTTCCAGGACATATTCTTAAATATATAAAACCAAATATTGTTTCCTGTGTGAAAAATCAGTGAATTCATTTTGTAGTAATGTGGTTGGAATAAATATATTTATTGATCTTTGATTTCCTCTCTCCTCCCTCCTGCAGTATTTTCACAAGGTAATCAAGCAACTTCTGCCCATGGCCTACAGCTTGCTGAAAAGAAATTTATTTGGGGAGATTTTGGAGGCCCACCTCTCCAGCCGTAGCCATGACAACCTGGACCAACTCTCTGCACATTAAAAAGACTCGGAAGTTCTTTTCATTTCTTAGTCTCATAAGCTTTTCCCACCATGTGTCCTTGTCTTTTGTTGTTCGTCATTGTTTATGTTTCTTGGTGGTTTTGGTGCTGCTGTCATTGATTTGGAACCAGTTCAATGATATTTTGTTTGTAAAAGGTAGATGTCTAATAAAATATTTTTTTATATTTTTACATGTCCAATTTTTATATCAAAGGCGATCTCAGTGAATCCTTAAACTAATGAGTTTACATCTGGATTGTGCAGTAATTATTGTGTGCACTGTTCAGCTGTTTAATTTTTAAATTTGGTTCAAGGCACAATGTATTTTGCTGTTGGCTTGGCCTCTGGTATTATCGGTAATCTTAGAAAACATTACTTGTTGGGCGGTATTGTGTTATGAGTGTAATACTGCTGCACTGGAGACAGAGGGCAGTGATTTGTATGAAAAATGAGCATCATGATGTGTTTGTGAAAGACATTGCTACCTTACCAGCAGAGGCATCATGTCCTAGAGTTAAGAGAAACTCAGCAGTCATTTACAGTAATCTGGTAAAAGCTTTACAAAGAACAGTTGTAATGGTTTCAGTGCTTCCTTTAACTTGGTTAGTTGGGATATTGTACTTAAATTGGAACAATGCTTTTAATGGCCATATATGTAGCAATTAGTTGCACCATACAGGAAATTACAGATTCCTTCCTATCATGTGCAGTCCACACAGCTCACAATAGAAGCCATCTTCATTACATTTTGCACAGAGATCCAGAGAGAAATCAGTTCTCATGTTCTATGCACCATTTGAGCACACATAAACTAAAATGATAAAGGTGTTAGATCTAGATTTTGACTGGTTAGTGATGAATTTGCCAGGTATCAAAGGGTTTTTGGGGCACATGGGCATTTGTCCAATTCGCCTTGTTGGTAATCCAGCCTTGCTCAGGAATTTTCTGGGGATAACCAACAAAATCCTGTGGTATGTTCAAGTCTTTTTGTCTTTGATATGTCTACCTTGACCAAATTTCTCTGGGCAAGGGGAAGAATAACTGAAGACTGAGAAGATGGGCAGAGCTATGTCCAGCGTGATTGCTTATTGTTTCTGTTTTCTAAAGCTACATTTTTGAATATTCTTCTTGATTTTTGCCGCCCCCATTTTACATACCGTTCCCTACACCTAAAGGGCACAGGCCTAGCTATTATGGCAGCAGACTGAGTCTTGTGAAAAATTTATTTTTGTGATCGCACAGATGTCTGCTTTTTACCCGATAATAATAAAACCAACAAATTTTTTTTCCCATTTGGAATGAGCAGTCATGAATCCAGATTTACCTTAGTACAGCATTTAAAGCAGAGGAACACCTGTCCAAAGTCACTCTTTGATATTGATTATGTTTTATGTGCTTTTCAAAATAAACAAAGAAATGTAAAATAAATTATTCATCAGTTAACATTTACTGCACTTCTCATCAACCTTTATTCCCACATCTCCATCTTTCACTCTTGCCATTTAAAGAAAAGGTAAATTTAACACCATATCTTACTCACTTGGAGCGCTATGATTTCACTGTCAACTGACAACATTTTCAGAATCAGAAAAACTTTACTAATGCCTGCAGGGAAATTCTTTAGTTACGGACAATTGCAACGTAGTACACAGAGAAAATTTTTTTTTTAAATAAATAAAGTGAAAATAAAAATAGAAATAAAATGAAAATAAAAATAAAAATAAAATAGAAATTTGAATAAAAGTAAAAATACTGCAGTACCCCCTTAGAATATACATATACCCCAATATCAGAAAAAATAAAATAGAATAACATCTTCATATTTGCATATGTACTTGAGGTTTTGCCAGTTTTTCATGATCTCTTACACATCCTTCTCCACTTCTCTCTCCTCTCCTCGAGTCCTGTAAGAAGACACTGACATTGATTTTGCCCTTGTCAACTTCCATTAAATTTGTTTCTCAGTGAGGAGGCCCAGGCCAAAGTAAGGGCGTAGGAATACTAAGGGGGGGATTACATCATGTCAGCCCAAACCAAGGTGCCTGAGCTGCGATGATTTCATGTTTGTGTGAGCAATTTTACAGTTTTTATTTAATCATGGGTCATCACGGACCACACTGTTAACTTTCCCGTCTGAGTCTTCTTCTGCTGCAGAGGCACTAAGAGGTGGGGGGCAAAAGCAAAACAGGAGCGCACTACCGTTTGAGGTGCATTCATTTGCCACTGGTGCGAAACGAGCTAGACACAATATGCTTTATTTTAGAGGCCTATTCTTCGATGCAAGGTGAAGTAAAGTGTTAGGAATTTGCATAGCGTAATGACAGTGTATTATGAAAAAGAAAAGCAATGTAGTTACTGTTTTAAACGATGTAGTGTGTTTTAAAGACAAGACTATATGAGGGCCTCCTCTTACTCGAAGTAGTCGCTTTTAGACTATCAATCAATCATCACACAGTTTACGTTAGCTTAACTATTGTTTCTCGCCCCCTATGGGTCGTATTTTTGTAAGAGGGGGTGTTAGAAGATTACATTTTTCCAGATTGATCGTCCAAATCAAGGCGCAGTAGTGCAGTAGTGGATGTTTCCAACTGTCCTTGAAGGCAGCATTGATCCTGCGGAGTTTCGGGGAAGCGCATGTGAGGCGCGTTCACACACTCCCACACACATCCACACGCAGGCTACAGCAACACACCAGGAGCATCCCTGGACGGAGGGAGCGCTCGTTTTGGGTTTTGACAGTCTGGAAGAATCACTGTGTTAGCTCCAGTCACGTTTCATCACAGACTGACTCTGACGCCGCAGAATGATCCCGGGCCCTGCGGAGCCTTGTGGATTCTGAGGCCCCGCACAGAAATCCACCTTGCACCGGCAAAAAAAAAAAAAAAAACCAGGACCCTCACTGACCGCGTCGCTCTCAGCAGCAGTCAGCCCGAGACAGAATGTCAAGTAGCCCGGAAGAAAGTCATTCCAGGGGCGGCGGCTCCGACCATGACTTGAAAATGGCCTCTTCGAGCAACACGTCTCTCGAGGGTGGACCACCACCACCACCGCTGCACCAGAACCGGATACGGCAGGTGGGTGTCTGTCCACAGCCTGCTCTCTGCATTGACAGGGCCAGTCAGCCGTGTTACCAGCAGCCCGAAAACCGCTGCTGATGCTGAGAGGCAGCCGAAGGCGTTGCCGCGCTTTAGCACATCGGCGCTGGTGATCTGACAGTTTTTCTTTCATGTGTATTAAACTGTGTTCAAATTAGCTGCTTACAGGAACAAAGCTCTCTGCAGAGAGGATGCCATCTGTTTTGATAAGAGACTTAGAGCGATGTGCTTCTGGGGAGCGTGATAATACCCAAACAGGCCAATTGTGCCAGTTCGTCAAAATAAACACCATCGGGCCTGCACTGACTCCACTAGTTACTATTTTGGGCTGCAGTGAGGAATGTTTACAACTTCGCATCTAGCACTGTATGTTTATTGTTTACATGGATCATCTAGGCTTTACTGGCCAGAGGGTGAGCATCCCCAACTCTGATTATTGAGGAGTTTGTGCTTCTGCTTAAAGCATTACATATTGCAAATAGTTTATCTTGTTCTGAGCACTGGGTACTTGTGAGTTTAATAGGTGGTCTGTGTCTTACTTTGGTAATTTCATAGCCTTCTGTTGGAGACGCACAAGCTCATATATTCACACAATGTATACAGTGTGTTTGATTGTGGTTCTGTGTGTGTAGATGTGCCCTGTTTGTGCCTTCACAGTGCTTTCTCAGGCCACTCCTGGGCTGGGATGCTTTGCCAGTGAGTCTTTCTGGTGTTGTGTGAACTGAAATTCTGATAGTACTATGCATATCTATCCTCCTCTCCTCTTCTGTCCTCTCCATGTCTACAAACCAGTTCATCACGTATATTTATCGCTAAGATCGAGGTGTGTTTTACACTGTTGCAGCTACATCAGCCTAATAGGAAAAATGAACAATGTTTTTCTCTGTACGTCTGTTTTCATGAACATATAAGAAGATAAGTTAAGTTAAGTGTTGCCATGTATATTTGATTGTGCACTGTGTGTGTTTGAGTATTCAGTGAAAGTGAGGCAGGAGATGGTAGATGGTTGTTTCCTGTCTCAGTGCACTCTCTCAGGCTAATGTGATTTCAGTAATGGACTGTAGTGCCACAAATACACAAACACACATAGACACACACCTTATTCTTTTCTTTTAGGGTGGGGCCATTCAGCTCCCATGCTTGGATGCAGTCAGGAGTTTTGGGATTATTTTGTATCAGTGAAGAAGAAAAAAGGGGCACAGTTCACACAGGTGTTTGTGTGTTCATGATTAAGTGAACATGTTATGCACAGGAAAAAGGACTAGCTGTGTCTTTTCATTGGTGCACAGAAAGAAGATTAGCTGATTAGTCACTGGCCTCTGTAATGTATGTTCTCTTTAATGAAAGTGAAAAGGAAACTTCTCCATAATTAACTTTTTTAATCAGCACAACTATCTTCTTCAGTACTGTTTATTTTAGAGAGATCTGTATTTAAATGCATGTAGATCTTCCATCATCTCACAAGTACATACCAGTTGGCTTGATGAAATCAGCTGAACTTGGATAAATGAAAGCTTTTTCCCTCATCCTCCATGGCAACTAATTCAGCAGCTAAAGTGGGATGTGTGCTGTTAACTGTTAAATTGTCAGCTTTCCAGATACCACTACACTCTCAAGAGGTTCGTTTTTGTACTCAATTGTACACAAAAGGCACATGATAGTACATATGTTCCTTTTGATTGCTCACAAAGGTACAGAATTGTTTTTCGTAGTTGAAGGGGCTCGTTTGTTAAGGTAGCACACTAAAGGCTCCTGGGAGGTATGTGGGAATAAGCATTTACCACTGCAGAGATCCATGTTTGCCCCACTGATCGATCACAGGTGGCAGCACTAATGAATGATCATGGGCTTGTTGCTATACTAGTGACTCCTACTGGTTGCTCTGTCTGTGGATTTTCCTTTTTGACCACTTAGGTGCAGAACCCCACAACAAGCAGACCGACACAGCCTTTGACTCAGTGCCACCTTATAGAGTTTGACATATTAGCAAACACTTGCCTGTTTACAAATCCAGGCGATGTGGACCAGTGTTAGCGTTTATTTTGGAGTTGTGTTCCTGGCCACCTGGCATATGTCCAATATTGTTCCTCCTTTTACCTCTGCTTTGTTCTCCTCCATCTCTTGTGTAAAAAATCTTGGTCTTTAGCTTGATCAATCCTTTACGCTCTTCACCAGATCGCTGCCACTTTATCTGTCTGCAGTTTGGTGATGAGAAGGTAGCGTACAGCAGATTTAGCTTTTTTGCCACCACTGCTGATGGAATTGGAGTTGACGAGAGCAGTGAGACTGAAATAAATTTGCGTGCAGTAAAACCAGAGAAATGAGCTAAGAGGCCAGCAGCCTTTAAAGAACTGCAGAGTTGGGTGATAAATCATGGATGACGTGGCTTCATCACTGTGGGTAACCCATTTCACATTATATGTGGTCATTTCATTCAATGTTTGTAAAAAAAAAAAAAATTGATTAACCAAGTGTTAGAGGTGCATTTTGATTTGCTTAAGTTACATAATAGTTCTTTTGTTGTACTCCATTTCTATCTAATCTACCGTAGTTTGTAATTGTATCTAACCATAAAGTTTTGGTTCTGTTTGAGAACTTGACAGCAAGTGTCTTTCTAGAAACAGCCTGATTTCACAGGACAGTCCACTGACTTTAAACAGAAAAACTAGAGGTGCAAAGTGGTGAAAAACATGAGTTGATTGGTAAGGAAAGCTCGAAATAGCATGTATCAGAAAAACCTTGGTGTTGAGAAAGAGCTCAGTACAGCAATAACAGATCTACATATGTGTACCAAAAAGGGAAAGTGACCAAGGGCCGCTGTGATGTGAGGCTGTTACTTTCAGGTCTAAAAATACTTCCTGTCTCTCATGTGATTTTCCTGGAGAAAAATAGCTTCTTTCTAGCCAAGTGGCTGTGTGTCCATGCCTCTGTGCTCAGTGAACCTGTGTCTCTGGGCATTTACATGCTGCTGTGGGCTGGTGTTGAGCAATTGCTTCCCGCAATCTGCTTTCTCCTCCATCTGAACAATACAGAGACCTTGTCATAATGTGTTAAGTGAACGTACCTTTCAAGTGAACGTACTGTGTGATCCCTTGTTTCCCTTCCTGCACCAAATTCCCTCCCCACTTTCTTTTTGGCTTGCCATTCATCTGTCCTCCTCTGGAGTCTCACTTCATTCAGAAGGGGGATTGATTTGTACCCTAGTTTTCTCCTTGTCTTCTTGGCTGTCTTTTCTATCTTTTCTATTCATCTCTCATTTCCCTCCAAAATACCTCCCTCCCTCTCTGCCCTGCACTCCTCCCCACCACCGGTCCCCTAAACTGAGGTCCTGATGTGCCAGGAGGTTAGATTTCACTGCAGCCTTTGACATTTTCATCTCTCTCTTTTCCGCCCCTCTGTCTGTGTCTCTTCTGCCTCTCTGTGTCTGCCTGCCTATCTGTCTGTCTCTCTGTCTCTCTCCACTGGGAGTGGTATGATGGGATTCTTCAGGAAGAGACTCCTAATGGAGCCATGGCCTTCATTACATTACCTCCGGACAGCTACAGCCACACATACACCCCCATATGGCCACAGCTGTCTTCCACTGCATTATGCCAAATAAGAATGTTTGGGGTCTCTGTGTGTGCTCTATGCACATACACACACCCAAACACACCCACACATACAGCTTTCTATAGCTCTATTTACTAGAGCTGTTAGAGCACTTGCCTGGTTGTAAGTGCTTACACAGCTCTACTGATGGTTACCAAATGCCATTAAGATTTAATCACTGGTTCTTGTGAAATACCTGCTCGGTAATGCATTGTTGTGTATTGTAGTTAGGCATGATTCAGCAGGATACGCCTGTCTGTTACTGTTCCACTCTCTATATGCCATAAACATGATCAGAAACACTTGGTAGAACTGAAGTGATTAGTCAGGTCATCGATAAGTTGAAAATAAATTGGTATCGGTAACTACTACAATGGGAGGACTTGCAGCTTTTCTTCATAATGTATTGAATATTTTGGTTTCTGGTGAGATCAAACAAGTGAATAGACCATGTTACCTACATGCAGAAGCTCACATTTGAGAAGCTGAAACCACAGAAACTTTAGTGTTTCTGAGTTGCACTTAGTCACCGTATTTCTTGGCACAGAAATATTCATATCCCACTAAAGTCACCTTGAAGGGTGGCCATCTTTGGTATGATACCCAATGTTCCGAATACCAGCACCAGCCAGTCTACCAATTCTGATGCAACATGCAAGCAACAGTCATATGATGTTAACTATGGGTTTCATATCAGTTTCCATACTGTGTAATGGTGATAGGGTGGTGAGAAAAGGATTGGTATTCCTGTCCTAGATCCAAATGGAGCATCAGCATGTCTATATTTGGGCACAAGCAACGTCCTGACACTCTGCACCGTGCTTCGTCATGGTACCTCATAACTAGTTGGGGAGCCCTAGTTATATCTGACACCATCTTACACCGGCATGTCTTCCCCTGATGGATGTTTGTAGGGCAGAGATAGCATCACTTGATGAATCATGGCTTGTCATCATTGTCATCATCATCTTTCTTTTCATGTAGGCTGGATCGCAACAGCTGGACCAGCGATTAATCTAGCGACCTTTTTCACGAACCTTAGCTACTTATCGTAGATGAGACTCACCAGTATTTCCCCACAAGCGTGAGGTTCGGGCTTTCCGTCTGCAGGCGCACCTCTTTATGTGTCTTATTCACTCGACTGCATGGCAGATGAAACAAATATGAATGAGCTTCTAACTTTCTTTCTGAGTGACCATTTCACAAGTAAATGTAGCCAAAATTACAGCATAGCCTTTGTCTTTGACTTATGTGTGTGGTGATTTTGTCATGACGATTTTGTCAGTCTTACCAAATACAAGGTTTTGACATAATATTGTCTTGATGAAAGACTGTTCTTCAAAAGAGCACAGACAAAGTCAAAAAGTGACAATGAAAACTTTGTTAAAGGGAGAGAAAGTGAGAGCACATAATTCATAGCGATGACCCGACTGATGTTGACGAACTTACTGCATAAACTGGCCACAGCTGCAGAATATAATGCATATAAATTAGACTACTGAAACACATCCTGAAGCAAGGAAGGATATAGACTCATTGTTTTGTCTTTAGATGCATCCTTTGCTAGTCATGCTCCATAGAGGGCAGGTGCTTTTGGACTGGGGGCAGTGGGAGGCATTTAGATGTTAATTATTCATCATGGCCCTGTAACTGTGTTTCCCGTTAAAGAGAAACAGGCAGAGAGAGAGGGAGGAGGGTGTGGCCGATGATCAATGAACTTCTCAGAAGCTCAACTCAAGCACCTTTGTGTAAATGTGCTCTCTCCCTCTCTTACCAGCTGTTTTTTAACCTTCCTCACCCCCACCCCCCCCATAAGGGTAAGTAAGCAAAGGATTTCTCACAGGGAAACACATCAAGGCTTTTCGCTGTGTTGTTGAGAATAGCATGGCTCAAAGCTCTGCACATAGACAAACATAGACAAAGGTACACACATAAAAACACACACACATATGCCGGCAAAACACTAGACTGCTTTTGTCACATGCTGAGGAAGATGCTGTGACGCAGCTTCAGACTCAGAGCACAGTTCACCTTGTAAAACCACAGTTTTTTTTTTAACCTAGGCCCATTATATCTAAATTTGGGATTTGCGTTACTTTTATTATGTAACACTTAGGTTTAACATTTAAAAGGCTTTCTTTGCACCAACTCAAACTCATCATGTGCAGTTTTGAGCCCAAAACAGAACTGAAAAGTGTGACTGCTAATTAAATGTTTATACTACTCACATCTGTTTTATTTTGTCTCTGAATAATCCTCTCTCTCCCTCTCAGCGTTATATTATGTGTGTCTGTCTGACTAATTGTCTGCCTGGTTATTTCTGTCTCCCTGAGTCTGACAGCATCACTCAGCATTCGTGGTATGACTGTGTGCTGCAGCGAGTTTTAGGTCACACGCTTCATTATTCATTGTACATTCGACTTGGAGGTGAAATCAGTTTCTGCCTCAATACCCTTTGTCATCTGATGCTGGAGGAGATCAGCCATCAAAATGGAAATGCGTTCTCCCAACATTTTGGCAATGCTAGCACAAAGTGGAGAAACAAAAACTGAGTTTGTCAGTGTACTCTAACCGTAGACAACAGAGAGGGCAGTTGCTCTTAATGTGCAGTCTGGACAATAATCAGATTGAAGATAAGTCCCACACTATTTGGAGTCTTTGCCTCCATGTTCACAATATCTGATTATTTGCTGTTGTTTTTTTTAGTTAAATCAGTTTTGACTTCCAGACATAGTGTGCTCAACAGTAAGTCAGTTTGGAGTCCCCACCCCCCCCCCCCCAAAAAAAAAACAAAATCTTTAACTCATACATCTTTTACTTTCTAACAATTCAGGATTAGCTATGGAAAAACTAATCTGGCCAGTTAATGTCTCGATAGGTAGAGTACTTTGTGTTGTGCTGGTCTGAAATCATAGCCTGTATACGTTTCTACCACATTGTGTAGCTTAAATATTTGCCTCAGTGTTCAAGTGTCTTACAGGATTCCTCAGGCTGTTCTCACCCTGATATCAGGACCACTGACATTCCTCCTCAATGATAGCATCTGCAGTGGGATTGCAGTTTCATTGGAATATGGTACTTTATTTTCCAGTGGGCTCAGAGCCTTTCTCTCATCTCAGTAACAGGAATGGAAAACTGACGTCATGTGTTCCCGAGGGACTTGGGCAGCACTTCAAAGAGGAAAAGAGGGAAAGCCGTAAATTAGTATGATGGCCATTTCCAAGGCAGTGGGTATCACACCAACGCTCCTGTATCCCAGGGAAGCAGTGGATGTTGGAGAGGGTTGCAGGCAGCGCATTTTACCAAAACGCTTTTAGTCATAACACCTTACAAACCTGCCTGTCATTTAGATAGATAGATTCTTTTAGAGTGCACCTAGTTTGCTTTGAAAAAAAAAGATTGAAGAAAAGTTGAAGGCTGTGGCCTAATGTAGCAAAACACTGCAAGCAATCAGTTAATGTGGCACTGGTGTCTGCCTGTGGGGCAGTTGCATGTCTGTATATGGAAATGGGGAGTGTTGTTAATATGTTAGCTTCACTGAAGGACAAATGGAGCAAGTCGTGTTACTGGTAAATCAGCTAAGTCACAAATCAGATGTGTCCACTTGTATGTGTGCATGTCTGCTGGTGTGTGGACTTGGTGCTGCTTCAGTTCCAACAGGGCGTGGTCTTCTCGACTTTCTGTCCCTCCAGACCTCTTTCTCTCTGGGCATATCACATGGCTGTATCAAGGTTATATGTCCCATCACCATACGCTCCATCTCTCTATTCCCTCCCTGCTCATTTCAGGCCCCCCGTCCCCACCCACCCGTCTCCCAGTGTCATTACTCCCTGTTTTTGGGTGTGGTCTGATCTGGATTCTTAACTGTCTGCTTTGTCCACTTCCTATTAAATTTGACTCTCTGTGATTTGGTTTTGTGAGAGAGAGAGAGAGAGAGAGCATGTGTGTTGTGGACTTTATGGCTCTGACCTTTTTCAAGAGGCTGCAAAATGACTTGACATTTAAATCTTATCTGTGAGCTAATCCATTACTGTCTCTACCTTGGATTTTGATCATTTTGTCTCTGAACAACGCAGACATAATTTATGGCAGTTTAGGCATTACCAATATTTACACTGGCCTATGTATAGTATGGCATACTACCTATTTTAAGAGTAAAATCTGTTGTTTTTGAAAAATAAGTGGATGCATTTGTTTTTAATGCTAATAGTGCCTGTAGAGCTTTTTGGTACATTTATGAAGCCCATGTGTACCTTTGTCAATGAAAACAATAGAGTAAGAAACATATTGTGAAATTAGGCGGGTAGTAAAACTACAGTGTTGATTTTTCCCATGTTATTGTTGTGGTGCAGGGTTCAGCTGCAGTTTAGAATCAATATCCAGAAGGGAAAGGGTGAACAGTGTGTGTGTGTGTGTGTGTGTGTGTGTGTGTGTGTGTGTGTGTGTGTGTGTGTGTGTGTGTGTGTGTGCATATTCTGAGCTTCAGTGTGGGCACTGCAGACCTCCTGCTGTTGTCTTGAGTATAGAGTATAAAAATATACCTTCAGCTCTCTGGATGTGTGTGTTCAAGATGAAGCCATTGTCTGAAATAAAGTAAAGTGCAGGCTGTGTTGTAACGTTTGCTGTGAGTGAATATGATATAGTATAAAAACATACTAAAATGTAATGTTCTTTTCCTTAAAGGAATTGTACCTCTCTCATGTGTATCCATTGAGTATGGACCTTAGTAGCTTAGCAAAAAGAAGGGAAGCAGTTAGCAGTTAGCCTAGCTCTGTGCAAAAGCCCCATAATACACCTACCAGCTTCTCCTATGCTCACAAAGTAACCATGGCATTTCATTTATTTAATACATACCCAAACTGGAATTTAAAAACAATGAGTTGTGATTTTATTGGGAGTGGAAACTATTCTTCATCTCTGTACTACAACATTTCTCAACACAAGTAGTTAAATTAACTACTGAGACATGAGCTTAGTGCATTGATTTTGTAACAGAGAATGAAATGTTTCTTTGTCTCCTGTACAGGGGTTTTCTTGGCCAGCATCTAGTGGCCCTAGAAGAACCCACTCAGTGATACACTTGCTTTGAAAGCAATGGGAAATGTATTAAAATGTGGAGGCAGCTGGGTGTCTTTGGTTTTAGCCTTTCAGTCATCTCATTTGTATCTGCCTCTAGTCCAGTGGGTGTTGGTGAAGTTAAAGGGAATTAGGCCTTCTGCTGTATTACTGCTCAGGAACACTTTTCAGTCACTCACTTACCAGGTTAACATAAGCACAATGCATCACTTAAACCAAACAGAAGTAAGCACTAACTATGAAAACTAGCCTTTGTTGATGAGGGGGCAGCTGGGACAGGGTTGAAAATTGTTGTCATGAAAAATGTATGAGCTTCTAGAAGTCTAAATGAGTCATCTGAAAAGATGAAAAGATCCTCCCTCCATTAAATCTCAGATGCATTACATGCTGCCAGACAGTCCTCACTGGCATAACTCCACTAGTCAGCACTGTAGCTCCATTAGCAGGCAGACAAATCACGAGCAGCAACGACAACAACAGCAACAGCCAAAGCAACCACGCCAGTAATGGTAAAAACAAATAAGATATTGGCTCTCGTGAGCAGAGAGATGTGTTAGAGAAAGTAACCAGTGGTTTTGTATGTTTCAGCACTTTTACTACAAGGTATGCCCTTTATATGTTCCAAAGCATATTTTAGAATCAAATCTTTCCAGGCAGCCGCTGATTTAGGTTTAGTTCATGTCAGTGTGATATGAAAATCAACCGGAAGAGACAAGGAAGTTGCATATAGGCAATCCATCACAGTGAGGATTTATTTATTTATCTGTTGTCAAAGGGACAGTTCTGTTGCTTGGTAATGGAGTTGAGAGCAATCACTGTTTTAAAACACTTCATTGCTGGTACACTTAAATAGTTTGGGGAATTTGCTTTGGGAATTCTCAATGTTCTGCATGTTGTTGGAAAATCAAAAACAAAAGACAAATAATAAACATGAACATTCTGAAATTATTTTCATATCTAAACATTAAAATTTTTTGTGTGTATATGTGCACGTGACAAAGCACTTGTACTCTCCAAACCTGCACACACATCCACTCAGAATTTGAAGCACATGAACAGGCTCGTGCAGGGGTACGTGTCTCTCATACCTGTCTATCATCAGAGTCCTAATGGGCCATATAAAAGCCTTTGGATCTATAAAATGGAAAGCAGACCATTAACCCCTCCTCATCTAGGAGATCCACTAAACCAAGAGAAGCTCATATCACCTCTCTCTGGAGCCCCCCCCCCCCTCCTTAATGTAATCTGACTCCCACAGAGAGAGACACACACACACATACAAACACACACACACACCAGTTTGTGCACCTATCCTTGTTAGGACATTGTATTGACTTGCATTCATTGTGGACAGTCTAACCCAAACCCTAACCTTAACCATAACGAGTTCATGCCAGAGCCTAACCGTAACCCCCAACCTTAACCAGGACCTCAGAATCAGTAATTTTATGCCTCATTAGGACCGAGGTTTGGTCCCCATGAGGACTACTGGTCAGTGTTTATACCAGAAAAGGTCCCAAAGAGGTAACAAAAAAACATATACACAGACACACACACCCTTCCACAGTTTATAATTTATTCTCCTAATCCTCATTACCTTTCATGAGTGATGGAAAGGATCAATACAGGTCAATGATCGGCTTTTGCTGATGCATACTGAAAAGGTCTTAGTATTAATAAGACATGTTGTGCACATATACACACAAACAATATTACTGTAAGAACACTGTTTCAGGATCAACTGACATGCTGATCGATACTCTTATAGATTTTGTCTGTTAAATCTGAAACTTAAGAAGTTAATGCAGTAGCTGTTGCTGTTAGAAGTGTAGATTTGCTTGCACTGCGCGCTGTGCTGTTATATCAGGGGGAAGGTTTTCTTAGTGTTTTAGTTTTGATTTTCATGACTTAGTTTGTTATAGAATATCTTTGTGCACATCATTGCAAAGCTGAGGCACTCCAAGATTCTGTTTTAGTCTTTTTTTTATTTTAAGCACAGTCACACTAGCTTACTTTTGCAGCACTGCAGGAGACGTGCTTACAAAATATAATGCAAAACGCAAAGTTTAATGATAATACATAAACACTGATTGACAACCCTGGAAAATAAAGGATATCTAAAGAATGTTTTATTTTGATTTGAATGTCATTTGCATAAAATAATGATGTAGATAATCAGAATTAGCAAGTGAACCTTTTCTGCCAATTTTTTAAGATTTTTATTCTCATTATTGAATTAATCTTCTGTTTTTTCGTCTATTTGTTGTGCTAAATCAAAGATCCCAAACTGTTTCCATAAGTAAAGAATAACTTATTCTCCGTTTGACCAGCAGAGAGTGCTAGAGGAGCAGAACACATGCACAGAAAGGTTTATTCCCTCCAGCAGCAGGATCGTCAGGGAACTGAATGAAGCTCTTAGCCCTGAATGTAACGGGCTACAATATTTTAGACAGCATTACGGTGTGGCGTGATTCAGCAGATCTGTCCCATTCATTAGGAGCAGTAGAAAGAGATGTTGCTGATGTTGTTGTTGACTGAGCCCATGGAAACATATCAGGCAAAATGTGTGAACAGAAATAAAGGCGTGAGATAGCGTCCCTGTCCCTGGTGCTGAAATTACAAACTCCTAACATTTGCAGCATCGACAGAGAGAGACCTTGACATCCGTCTTCTGGTGGTGGACACACACACACACACACACACACACACACTCTCAAACACACACATGCGTGCATGAGCTGTCAAATCATATTCAATCAGCCACCAGTACTGAGGGTGCAGTGCAGTTGAGAATCAGGCCGACCCACTTTCTCCCCATGCAGGGGGAAGCCTGTAACTTGCAGGTGATTGGGAGCCACTGTTCTGTGCTCACTGGCCCCCCCTGGACAGAGTGGAGTGTCCTGTCTTCTCTGCTGTCTCACAGAAGGACAGCCTGTACCCAAGTTAACCATGCTTTTCTTTCTCGCCTTTTCTTCCTCTTTTTCTTTTTTTACAGCTGCCCTATCTTCATGCCTATCATTTATTTTTATGATTTATTTGATAATTAATTTGCTTGTATTTATTAACTTGTTATTTCACCTGTATTATACCTCACTTTCCCTTTTATGACCTTCTTTATCGTTTATTTAAATTACTGCAGATATTTCTGCCTTTCTGTCCTTCTAAAATCACTGTGTAGAATTTTTTACTTGCTTATGGTTTCTTCATAATTATTGTGATTGTATAAGTTTTTGCTTTTAGAAGAATGAGGAAAAAACTGTTTATCAACAGTTCAACAATGGAAAATTCAACACAAAATGGCTTTAAAATTCACCTTATTTACCCTATTTTCTCCTGCCGTCAACTTCTACTCACCTGTTAACCTTTCCTTCTCATGTGTCCCTCTTTCACTCAGGATAGAGTGCACAGCGGTAGGGAGAGTAGCTGTGGCTGTAGCAGTCAGCTGGCGGTTGGCATGCAGCCTCCTTAAACCCCTTACACAATAAACACTTTGCTGTCACTGTAGCTCACATGCACACAGTAGCACTCACATGCATGCATGTGCACATGCTGGACACACACACACACAGGTTTTGTAGCCACCACATCTGTTCACATAAAGTAGGGTTGTCATGTACATCTGGACTGGGTCATTCCCCATGTGTGTGAGTGTGAGTGTGAGTGAGTGTGTGAGTGGATGGGTCTTACTTTCATCATTCACCAACCCTTTCCAGTCACCATTTCCCGTTCTCTCTCATATTTGTGAGAGTATGAACATCCAGTAGCTGTTTCCTGGCTTGATGTGGAGGAACAAAGGCTGACTATTGATCTGACACAGGACAGAAGAACAGAAAACAGAAAGGAAAGGAAAGGGGAAAGAGAGAACTAGCCAGGAGGTGTTTACTTCCAAATAGGTTGAAGAGAGGATCATCTTTGGAGCTACCCATCTGGGAAGTTTTACTTAACTTAATCATCCTTTAGTCACTTGGACATAATCTGATTTTGCATGAGGTTTAATTACTTTCTAAAATTCGTACAATAAAACCCTTTTTTTTTGCATCTGCATAAGGACATATCGAAGTTAACAACGTGAGGCTTCAGCACCGTGTAAAACAATTTATTGAGACAGAAAGCGATAGAAAAGCGAGGTCATGGCCCATGCTGCGGCTCACCTGAAGAAAGCTCGTGAGCTTGAGCAACAGCCAGAATACAGAGCTCTACAGAAAGCCAGGGAGAGGAGGAGACGGCAGCGTGAGAGAGCTGAGCGCAAGCGGCAGGTAAAACAAAAATCATACTCATTCAGAAATTGTGTCACGTACCATGCATACTACCGTTTTGATTTCAACAACACATGCTCTTGTGGGCTTAAGAGTTTACTGTCAGCGTTGGTGTTTGGACATTGCGTATGAGAGTGGTTGTGGGGGATTGCACAGATGCGGGTGCTGTGCTGCTGTTCTCGCAGATAGTTTATCATGTAGTGTGAGGGAAATGGATGATGGTGGAATAGATGACAGATGTGTGAAAGGCTCAAGCTCAGAGGGAGCTCACATGCTGGTGGTATTGGACCTTTTATGGAGCAAACCTTTGGTGATATTTGAAATAAAGTTCATGGAGAATAATAATAATAATAAAAAAATGAAATAGAGTCCATAATTTTCTAATATCAGAGCATAGCTTTTATACCATGAACATTTACCAAATGGAAAAAAAGAAAATAGTCTTCAAACTAGTCATAATTTTTTAAAAAGATGGCTATTTGTCAGCTAACCAGTGAATAAGTAAATATAATTTAAGTGGTTTTACTGATGATGTAGACTAAAGGATTTAGTTTTGTTGCTATACGCTACTTAATGTTTAATCTGAAGCACTGGTTTAAGTGTTGAATGGAACTAACATGATAAGGCACCATTAATAAAGGATTTATGAGCTGTAATTAATGACTTAATAATAAATGTGTTATAATAAATATATAATATATTTATAATTTATTTATAATCAATAAATTATAGTAAGTTAATAACATAGGGCACCATTGTTCTCACTTTGTAATAAGTCATCTTGATTATAGATGTTAGTAAGCCCTTAATAATGGTAATAAATATTAACAAATTATTGATAAAGTGTTCTACAATAATCCATTAAGCTTGTAGTTGTGAATTTTAAGAAGTAGTTTATAAATGGACTTTGGTCCAGATAACCTGCAGCCATTTTGCAGAGGGTGAGGGTCTCCTTACTGAATCAAACAGCTCTCCTAAAAGACAAATGTCATGCTGGAGGAGGATTTTCCACAACCTGGCTGCCCAAAAGTTGTTGCTATTAATGGCTTATAAATGATCTATAAAGAATTAATAAATTATCTATTAATCAGTAAAACAACCATGAATTATAGCTTATAAATGGTGCCTTATCAGAAAGTGGTAGCCAGTCTCGCCAGATGCTGCCACATACTTTCCCTCATCATATTGATAGTATGTGAGTATATTGGGTGTTTTAATACAGAACAGTGGCAGAAAAAAGTAATTTACTAGTTGCCTGGTACTGGTCTGTGATACTGAAGAGAATATTGATTTTCCTCCAGTGTAAGCATAGACATGGACACAGTACAGTGTATAATCCACTATCCTTCATTAAATGACCATCTGCAGGTCAATCTACACAAATCCTGTGCAGAAACACAGATTACAGCTGGATTTCAATCAATCCAGCGTCTGATAGTGCAGTGTGCTTGGCAGAGAGATGAATGAGACAGCAAAAGCAGAAGTGAATACAAACCACACTGCAACATAGCCACAAATACACACCCATATGTTACAGACTACATACAAGAGAACACAATGCAAACAACACTTAAAATCGGTGCCTGTCCAGTCTGAAGAGACATATAAACATTCTGTTCCAAAGTATGAACCAGTGTCGAATATTCTGCGATCATAACCGCGTCTACATGTCATAACATTTTCTACATTCCTCTGATGATGAAGAGTAGATTCTGTATAAGGTTGTAAGTGAAATTTGGTCTGATTGCTGAGTTCAGAATCAGCTTGTATCACTCCATCATGAGCCTTGGCGTTCCTGGAGAGCACCGCAGGCCACACGATCTCCAGCCCCGACTCAAACCCAGCTGTCATGCACCCCACCCCAGACACACTCAGCAAGGGGTTGTTGACTTGGTAGAATAGTGGGTCTGGAAAGGTAAAAATAGCCAAGGCTGGGAGACAGTAAGGGTTAAATGTTTATGGCTGCAGTTGTTATCCTACGGAGAGAGAGGAGAGGTAGAGGAAGAGTAGGCAAGACTCCGGCCTTGACTAGATTTTCCAAGACAGAGCCAGAGGTATGCAAAGCTGAGAAGTTTTGGCTGGGAAAGGGATAAAAGGGCAGGGTGAGGGAAGACAGTGCTGGTAATAGTGACGTAAGGGAGATATGGCGTGACCTTAATCATGTTTGGACAGAAGACATTACCAGATTTAATGGCTTGTAAGATTGCCTGATGCAGTCAAACTTCAGGAAGTGCCCTAGAGAGGCTTTTATCTAAGGACGCAAAGTGGGAAACTACAAACACTGGACTGTGGTGGTACAGCCATACAGTTGTAAAGTGAGAGAGGAAAGGCCTCAGTTCTGAGATATAGCTGCGAAATTCTGAACGGATTTGGATGGTAACTATGGGCAATGCAGCTACATGTAAGTCTTGCGGAGAAGATAAAGCTTTACAGACCACTGGGAATGACAGCGATTTAAACCAGCACACTGACTATTATGGAGCTGCAGACTCTGGATGTAAAGCTGATGATTCACTGGTAAGAGGTGGAGAAGGAAATATTATTCAGCTGTTGTAGTGACTTTTGTACCTGGTAGTTTGTGGTAAATGTGTAAATTTCTTTGCTGTCTGTCTGTCTGTCTCTGTGTGTGTGTGTGTGTGTGTGTGTGTGTGTGTGTGTGTGTGTGTTTGTGGTGACGTCTCATGTGAGGGGTTTGACCCTTGATCTTGCACAGGGGTGTGGCCTCATCCCAGACATGCAATATTGTGCTGACCCTACAGCTTAACACCCAGTGGTGTCTGACTGACATGTTTCTGTCTTATAGCCTTGTCAACACTGTCAAATCAACACACCCATTAGTCCTCTGCATGATATTCACTTACTGCGGTTACAATGGAAGTAAATAAACAAGTATTACCTGCGTAAATATCCATTATTACAAAATGCCCGTCCAAATATTAGGTGTCTATATGGAAAGATCACATTACGCACAAAGCTCATCATCAGTTATTGATAACTGTGATAATGATAACTATGTTGATTATTGATTGATTAATCATTTAAAGCATTATACTAGCACAAATGTCAATAATTCTCTACATTCATTTTGTCAGTTGTGAGGACTGGCTGCTTTCCTTTGTTGTGACAGTAAAACTTATTTGGGTATTTGGGCTTCTATGGGTTTTTGAGTGCTGTTCAGACAACACAAGCATTTTAGTGAAATTAACTCAGTCTTTTGGGCATTTTTAAAAAAAGACCAAATGAATGACTGTGTTGATAACAGATATATTTTATCACTGTATATGCTGGCAGAATGCAATTTAAAATGATAATACACAAGTGTTTTACATTTGTAGTATTTTAACCGTTATTTTTCACCTTTAAGGTAAATATTTGTAATGATTTCAAGTTAAACTTTGCTGTGATCTTACTACACTGTTACTGTCAGCTTTAATAATGAGGTTAACTTTTCAACTGTAAAGCATCCTGCTTGAACACATTTTCCTTCTACAACTCTTTAAAAAACACTTTTGTTGGATTGTGTGAAGTGGGCTCTAAAGGAATATTTCTTGTTATATTGCTGTTAGACTTTTTAGATTTTTGTTTTCTAGCTCTCTCGTGAAGGGATGTTTGAGGCTCTTATTCTTTACAGGAGAGATATTTCTGCTCACGATTGCGAGTTATTTTACAGTAAGATTTTCAGGAAGGCTGTCTTGAGGAGTGTTAAAAGCTGTTATTGAATCCAGGTCAGAGGAAGAGGCCCTGTGGATCATGGTGTTCTTCTGTTACATCCTTTTAAAGGAACTAGGTCAGTGTTTTTGAGGAGTTCGGTGTGAAATTTTAAATTAAGTGGGTACGTACACATAAATGCAGCTAAACATAGCTACTGTACATGTCCTTGCTTTGTGTGTGTGTGTGTTTGTGTGTGTGTGTGTGTGTCTGTGTTGCAGCTGCTTTTGCAGCCTTGGTGTCTGTTGGTTAAATTTAGAAAAGCCTACTCAGACAAATTATTGACATAATCAGAAGGTCTGAAAAAAAACATAAAACACCCTCTGAACCCTTTATATTAGGTTTTCATGTCAAAGAAACAACAAGCTACAACGATCTTATTAAACTGAGTTGAATATTTCAACGGACGATATGTGAGTAAACAAAAAAAAAACTTTAATTAACGAAATTGAAAACTAGACCTGTAAAAATGTGAAAACTCTACATGGTGTGTTATTGAAAAGCAAAAAAAATTAAGAATTTTTTTGTTTGTTTTTGTGTATGTGCTGGGTAAAAAAAATGTTTACATAATACTTATAATCAATACAATGTGATCCTTATATATCTGCTTCCTCATGTGAGGAAATATCAAAAATATGAAACTAAATATATGTTTGTATTCCTGTTCCTAATATTAGCCTTCACTCTGTTTCTTTCCCTCTAGTCCGACAGTAACACCAGTTTCCTTCGATCTGCCAGGGCGGGAAACATTGACAAAGTCCTTGAATTCCTGAAAAATGGCGTAGACATCAGCACCTGTAACCAGGTAAGGAAACTCCTTATCAGTCCCAACAGAATCTAGTATCTGGTGCTTAATGACATTTCCATTTCTGCTGTTGTGTACGACGTGCATTGCTTTCACTTTTCTTTCTGTGCAAATTTACTGTCCAGCTATGCAGTACGCAGTATGTTGACATAAAGTTGTGACGTAGCTGGAGTTCTATATAGTTTCATATTCTGCTGTAGCATTCTTAGTTATATGTTATATATGTGGATTTCCTACATGAAAAGTATCATAGCACACTAAATTCTTTCCATTTTTAGCACATTGTTGTGGTCAATTGTCAGTTACTTGCAAATATCCACAGGCTCTGGGTCAGCGCATAACTTAATCCGCTAGCCCCCTCCCCACAACATCACAACCACTCCCCTCCCTTTTCCACACCCCTTCTTCCCTCCAATCTCAGCTGCACTTGAAGGGTCTCTGTGACAGCTGTTCTTACCCCCCATACTCACCCTCATCCACATTCCACTGAAGGGGGGGGGGTATTTGGGAGTGTGCAAAATAATTTCCCCACACAGCTCTGTACACCCCCCCCCCTCCTGGCCCATCTATGTCAATGTGATTTACTGCAGTCACAAGGTAGCTTAAAGGAAGATGGGGAGCTTGGTGGCTACGTGAGTCTGTGCATGTGTGATTCTGTGTGTGTGTGTGTTCTATGCGAGTGTACATACGTGTCATTGCTGTCGGCCTTTTGTAATTCTCCAGGAGTTTAATAGTGACTCTTTATACACTGGTGATTTGCAGACAGAAACTGGCACCTGCTCACCCATAGCTCTGCTGTTTGTTCGTCATGGACACCATGGGTTTTGTTTTGTACACCAAGAGGGAAGCCTGACTATTCATGGCTGTGATTCTACACACAAACACAAACACAAACACAAACACACACACACACACACACACACACACACACACACACACACACACACACACA
>JBBMJY010000020.1:12227368-12244966 GCA_037833715.1 Toxotes lorentzi | reverse complement strand
TTCTTTCTTTCTTTCTTTCTTTCTTTCTTTCTTTCTTTCTTTCTTTCTTTCTTTCTTTCTTTCTTTCTTTCTTTCTTACCTTGCTCTTCTTTTGCAACTGTTCTCTTTTTTCCTCACCTGCTGTTTCAACCAATCTTCTGTTTCTTCCTTTTCGTGTCCTTCAACCTCTACTCCTTTCCTGCTCACACTCTTCCTCCCTCCCTCCTCTCTCCTTGTCTGTCTTAAACAGAGTGGGTTCACCCCTCTGCACATCGCGGCTCACTATGGTAACGTGAATGTCTCCACCCTGTTGCTGAACAGAGGAGCTGCTGTGGACTTCACAGCCAGGGTAGCGCCCCATTTCCATTTCTTAACAAACAAGACACTTTCTGCACTGCTGTCTGTTAAAACCTGTGTGTGTTTTCACTTTGATACTTGCAGAACAGTGGGTTTGCTGTTTTCCATTGTAACTTTCCTTTTTAACTCAAGCCTTTATTATCTTTATTTCCCTATAGCCTTTCAAAGGTTACATTTCTTCCTGCATGTTTTCAGATAAATGACCTTCCTAAGGCTGGTGCACAAAATTAGATTCTTTAAATACAGTTCGGCTACTTAGTGATGTAACTTTCAATTGTTGTGTTCAACTCAACAGAAACAAAAATTAAAATCATACAAAATGTTAATTACACAGATTCCACCACTTTCCATGTGATGTGGAATTGGAATGAAATTTGAATAGTGTCAGTTTCCACACACAACCGTGAAATATGTTTTTGCAAATATGAATAGTACAGTGTGTTTGCTGTGGTAAACCTTCCTTTGTTTCCTTTACTACTTTGTCAGAATGGAATAACTCCTCTCCATGTGGCCTCCAAGAGAGGTAACACCAACATGGTGGCCCTGCTGTTGGACCGAGGGGCTCAAATAGATGCTAAAACCAGGGTGAGACTCTTATTTAAAGTCTGGACATCAGCTTTCAGTTCATTGTGACAATTCTGTAGATACCCTCTAGTGACTGTTTAATAGAGTATACTCACTACTTGTCAATTACTTTTTTTTTTCAAAACAGACAAAGTGTACTCTCCTAGCTATAGCACATACAGGCTTTTTTTTATATTTATGTGTTTGTGTTTTCTGTGGTTTTGTGCATGTGTGATTGTCTCCCAGGATGGGCTGACCCCCCTGCACTGTGCAGCCAGGAGTGGACATGACCCTGCAGTGGAACTGCTGCTGGAGAAAGGAGCCCCCATCTTAGCCAGAACCAAGGTATTGCATAATGCAGAATCTTTCCTACCTTCCTAATGAAATAAATGCGTCCAATTTTGCTCCAGGACAAAATTGTCCCACTGCATGTCTTACAATTGAAAAAACTTGTGATCTTACTTCTGCTTGCAGAACCACAGGTTCACAAATATAAGGTCTCTGTTGTGGAGTAATGGCTTTGGTTCATTGTGCTTTCAGCTAAGTCAATAAAGAGCAGTAAACCAATTCTGGGGTCTTGTCAAATCCATCTTGACTGACAGACTGCAGCAAATGTCCATTTTAAGAATAAGCTATTACAGTCCAACGGTCTTCCTACATTACACACAGGATTTCAGTATTTCAAGATTCCTTTATTTGTCAAATATTGATCCATCCAGTCCAAAATGGTTTAAAAGAAATGTTGTTTCAAATAATATGTGTATAAGAAAGATGTTTGTAAACAGTTTAACTACATAAACTGGTTTGAAACCAAACCCCAAAATATATTGTATATGTCATTAATAAATTGACACCTCTTTCTATTATTGTATTAGTTTTTCTGATCTCTATCTGTGTATCTCACGTTTGTGCCCACACAGAACGGACTGTCCCCACTGCACATGTCGGCCCAGGGAGACCACATAGAGTGTGTTAAACTCCTGCTGCAGCACAAGGCGCCTGTTGATGATGTCACACTGGACTACCTCACAGCGCTGCATGTCGCAGCTCACTGTGGCCACTACAGAGTCACCAAGCTGCTGCTAGACAAGAGGGCCAATCCTAATGCTAGAGCACTGGTGGGCGTTCACGGGAACTGTACAAGCACAAAAACAGGAATCAACACAGACTCTTAAATATACACACATACAAGGATAAGACATGAGCATAGTACATCGAAATGCTGCTGAAAATATCAAATAAATTACAACGTAATCTAATAAAATATAAATGTGCCCCCCTAGCTGTAGATCATATGGAGAATTAGTATTGACCCATTAATTTTTCTCTCACTGTGTCTACCAGAATGGTTTCACTCCCCTTCACATCGCTTGTAAGAAGAACAGGGTGAAGGTGATGGAACTGTTGGTCAAATATGGCGCCTCCATCCAGGCCATTACTGAGGTGAGATTTTTTTTTTTTTTTTTTTGGTGGGAATGTCTCAGGATAGCATCTGTCCATAAAGGACACCCTTATGTTTCCCTTTACATTTAATACTAATCTTCTCTTTGTCTCTCTTTCTTATTCTAGTCTGGACTGACTCCCATCCATGTAGCCGCCTTCATGGGTCACCTCAACATTGTTCTCCTTCTGCTGCAGAATGGAGCCTCTCCTGATGTCCGTAACATTGTGAGTAGGAATTTGACAACTCATTTTTTTCATCTCATTGTTCCTAAGTACACGTGTCACAAATTAAGCAGACATTTTTCAAGTATGAGTTTTGTCAGTGCAGCTGATCAGCAGCTGTTCTTACAAACCATTCATCACAGTGTCTTATTGCTCATCAACGTTCTGTGTTTTCTTACCAGCGCGGTGAGACAGCTCTCCACATGGCAGCACGAGCAGGTCAAATGGAAGTGGTTCGCTGTTTGCTGAGAAATGGAGCACTGGTGGATGCCATGGCCAGGGTGAGTCAGCAGTCAGATCATCAGAGTTAATCATGATTATTTCATCCACTGGATCGGGTACACATACTCATGTTGTGTCGCCTGCCTCTACTCTAGTCTGTTTTTTCTAATTCCACAACCTCCACCTCTGTCTCTGCTTTCTTTGTTTCTCTCCTGTTTTCCCTCTCAACCCAAACATAATACAAACTTTTCATCCTCCAACCACAGGAGGACCAGACTCCCCTCCACATTGCATCCCGTTTGGGGAAAACAGATATTGTCCAGTTGCTGCTGCAACACATGGCCCACCCGGATGCTGCCACCACCAACGGGTACACTCCCCTCCATATTTCAGCCCGGGAGGGCCAGGTAGAGACTGCTGCTGTGCTGCTGGAGGCCGGGGCCTCACACTCTTTGGCCACTAAGGTGAGCAAGCAAAAGACAGAGACGGAGAAATACCCAGCTAAACATGAAAACAGTTTAGGTGGGTAGGTTGCAAATAAACTTGGTCTCCCTTTTCCATCTACAGAAAGGATTCACTCCATTACATGTAGCAGCAAAGTATGGAAGCCTTGACGTAGCAAAACTTCTCCTTCAGCGCAAAGCTCTTCTCGATGATGCTGGCAAGGTGAGCTGAAGATACTGTATATAGAAACAGATTCACTGACAATATCTGAAGATATTTCAGGGTAATGTATGTACAGAGTGGAACAGAACTGTTATTTAGAACAAAGCACAACACAACCATGAAGGCACACTGTTCCATTGCAGAAAAATCTAAAATCAATCCTGTAATCAAATGCTTCCTCTTACAGAACGGCCTGACTCCGCTACATGTGGCAGCTCATTATGACAACCAAGAAGTGGCTCTGCTGCTGCTGGATAAAGGGGCATCCCCTCATGCTACTGCAAAGGTTAGAGCAAGGATGTTAAAGAAGAAAAATGCTTCAGGCACTCTGACACTATTGTTTGTATGTGATGCATGCTGCTATAGCAGTTACTTTATGATCAATCACTGCAGTTTACTTATTGATGAACTGCTTCCTTCATCCTCAAGTTATTCAACCCTGGGAAACGATATTATCTTTTTGCATTCCAGTAGTCATCTCACAATAACAGAATGAGAGTGATGCTGAGAAGCCCTTGTTTTTAAAAATTTTAGATCGGTGTTATCTCAGTATGTAACCGCTAACTTTCCTCCTTGTCCAGAATGGCTACACTCCTCTCCACATTGCAGCCAAAAAGAACCAGACAAACATTGCATTAGCCCTGCTGCAGTACGGAGCAGAGACCAACGTTCTAACCAAGCAGGGAGTCAGCCCTCTACACCTGGCAGCCCAGGAAGGACATGCTGAGATGGCCAGCCTGCTGTTGGGCAAAGGAGCTCACATCAACACAGCCACCAAGGTCACACATGAACACAGGCACAATTTAAGACTGTCAGACACTTGTTTTGATACAGTGTGATACAATGCTATATCTGTTACTACAGGTACACCATTAATTCTCACATTATCACCAGGGAAGAAACATATAATTGCGCCCAAAATATTTATATGCATAGCAGCCATTCAGAATATGCAACAGGGATTTAGTTGCAGGTTCGTGTGCATAATATAAACAACATAGGTGACCAACTCTGTGCTTCATGTGTTACAGAGTGGATTGACTCCACTGCATCTCACAGCCCAAGAGGACAGGGTCAATGCAGCAGAAGTACTGGCCAAACATGACGCCAACTTGGATCAGCAAACTAAGGTACAAAGACACAAACACTATCAATATCATACACAGTCAAAAACTAGTCATTAATCAGCTGCTATAGTCTGTCTACCAGCTGCATACCTGCCACCTACTGGCTTTTGGGAAGCATAGCAACATCTACATCATTCAAGGGCTTTTTTTCTCTGTTTGTTGTTAATGCACTCAGTGGTCACATTTCCACAGTTTTCACGAGTTAAAGTAGAGTTACTTGGGTCAGTCATCGTGTTTTTTTTTTCTTTTTAAGATAATTTATTTTAAATTTATACGTTTAGAAATAGCTGGGGGGGGGGTTTTCTCTGTATCATCCACTCTTCCTCTCTACACTTCAGCTCGGATATACCCCTCTGATCGTGGCTTGTCACTATGGAAATGCCAAGATGGTGAACTTTTTATTACAGCAAGGTGCCAGCGTCAATGCCAAAACCAAGGTAGACTTCAGATGTCAAATATGAAGCATGCAAACTCTTCTCATGAAAATCCACAAGCACACATTCATTTTAGTTACACTGACCGAACAAAATCTTATTTATTTTGTTCTGCAGAATGGTTACACACCACTTCACCAGGCAGCACAACAAGGGAACACACACATAATCAATGTTTTGCTGCAGCATGGGGCCAAGCCAAATGTTACTACAGTGGTAAGATGGAAAAAATATATATATATTTACTTTACTCTCATAAACATAAAATCTTTGGTTAACAAGGAAACTCATTATTCTGTCTTTCACATAAACTCTATGCCCTTAGAACGGAAATACCGCTCTGTCAATTGCTAAACGCCTGGGTTACATCTCTGTGGTGGACACACTGAAAGTCGTCACTGAGGAGGTTGTCACTACAACAACGGTAAACTCCATGTGTGATACCTTTAGACCACAGATGCTGGACCACTTGGTTTTGCCTCTCGTTTCCCAGAAATTCAAGTTAATTCAAGTAATTTCTCTGTTCTCTTTATATTTTTCCATGACTTTAAATGGGTGTCACATCAGACGGTCACAGAGAAACACAAGCTCAATGTCCCTGAGACCATGACTGAGATCCTTGATGTTTCTGATGAAGAGGGTGAGTTACTTCAATCAAAAAACGCAAGAACGGGATTAAAAGAGATATTAACTTTCTTTTTTGGCTCCCTTGTACAGTAGTCATAAAGATCTGAGTGATGAAGTTTTGTAGCTGTGGTTCTTAAAGTTTTGTGTTTCATAGCTCTGATGCTGGAGGATGAGCCATTATCTGAGATGTCTGTGGAGCTGGAAGGTACTGCAAAATGTCTGCCCTGCTCTGACAGCTTGGTGTGAGCTGTACATGGGTTCTTGTAACTGTTCAGTGTGATCACATTGGTATCGTGCAGTGCAGTAATGTGTCAAAATTTTCACCAGAACAGTGAATTTTGTCTCCAGCCTTACTCTCTTCTTTGTAAACCCCCTGGGTTATCTTCCTTTAAAGAACTGATGCGTTTTGTTGTTGTGTGGTTATATACCTGATTTTACATAAGCAGAATTTCCGTGATGTAACACCTTGTTGATTACAGGTTATAATCAGAGCTAATCAGTGTGTTTAAAGGCAGTATATAAACTAACTACATGAGGTGTGTGGAGATGTGAATATAACCATAACCGTTATGATGATTATGGATGATAGAGGAATGCACTGATACTTGTGGCATGTGTTTATGGATGCGCCGTAAGTATGGCAATCGTTCCGATGAGTGAACCATGTCAGAATGAGCAAGAAGAAAATGATCACATGTTGCAGATTGTAAACAGAAAGTTCTCAGATGGTTCATCGAACTGAGATAGAAAGGATGAGCAGCAGGATTGTGGACTCATCTGAATAAATGCAGTCATAAACTTCCAGGCCAGGTGTTCAAATGGCACATCTTTGTTTCCCAGGTGAGGACACTATGACAGGTGATGGTGGGGAATATCTGAGAGCAGAGGATCTCAGAGAGCTGGGAGATGACTCTCTTCCAGGACACTACCTGGACGGCTTCAGCTACATGAGCCACAACCTGGACAGGTCACAAACATCACACACACATGCTCAACACTTAAGAAAAAGTGTAATTATACATCTACGTTCATAAGTGACTTCACATAAGACACAAAAAAAATCCCCTGTGCATTTCCAACAGGCAGCAGCACACTCCCATTCACCAAAGTTTCCATAAGAGAGAAGGAGTTCTCATCGAAGACATGTTCACAAGCCACCAGGTGAGGATAAAACATATTAACAGTGCACTGCTCAGATTGTCTGGTTGTGAATATTTGATATTTATTTTCTGAATGACTCTTGTGACCCATATAACTGTTACCTGTTGTTACTTGTTGGTCTGTAGGTGTCATCATTGTCCAGAGAGCACGAAAAGGACTCGTTCCGTCTGAGCTGGGGTGCTGAGCACCTTGATAATGTGGTGCTGTCCTCCAGTCTGCTACACTCTGGGTATACACCTCACTCTCACACCCACTCACACATAAAATTACATACATAGTTAGGATATTACTTTATTGTAAAATGAAGACACCATCTTTCACATGTTGTTCATTATCAGGAGTGTGTGAGTCACCTGTGAATCAATTTTAATTTTTCCTTATTATTTTTCACTCCTTCACATGTGTTTTTTTTCTGTTTTCTGTTCTCCTTCTTTCTTTTATCTTTGCTTCTGTGTCTTTTTCTGTCTCTGGTCAGGTTTTTCCACATTTTTACTCATTGTTTATTCTCTTTTTCTCTTTTTGTTTATTCTCTTGTTGCCTCTTTGTGCATCCTCTTGGCTGTTTTTGTGATTGTGTGTGTGTGTTGTTGTATTCTGCTTCTAGCCGTTCCTCTCCGTGCCTAGACAATGACAACAGCAGGTGATACTCTTTATTTTGGCTACTCTCTTTTTCCTCTCTCCTCTGTGCCTTTACTTATTTTCACATCCATGACTAAATGACCTTCTCATTCCCATCCTATCTGTCTGCATGATATCATAACGCATGACTTTCCATTACCAGGGTTCAGTGTTTTTTAACTAGAGATGTTCCGACCAAGCTTTTTTATCCTTGATGCAGATCTGACTCCTTTAATCCTGAGGATCTGCTGATACATTGAACTGATACTCCATTTATATTTTCAATATAACATAACAGCACTGTATGTTGTGATCTGTTTTGACCTAATGCAGTTGGGCATTTATGACAGCTAGATCAGATTTCAGTAGTCCTTAAAGAATAAGACTGGTATTATTCTATATTTTTCTTATTGTCAATAAATCCCACGAAAAGTTCTAAATCAGTAATGTGGTGACAATAATGTTTAAAAACTGGTAAATGATAATAAATAAAGTTTAATCTTTAATAAAAGACTGTTGTTTTATAGCAAATGTTACTGAAACAGGAGTAAACAGTGTAGTGTTTGAGGACTACTTTCATTGGTGGATTAAACATGTTTTGTGCACTAGAGAATATTTGCAGCTCCAGAATGGTAAATGTGGGACAGACTTATAGTGAATTATGGGGCTCTTGTTCAGCACAATGAAGTCAGATGTCACCTAGTGCACAACAGTGTGGCTCATGTATGGACAACAATGGAGATCTATGACACAAAGAGCAATTAGTTAATACAAAAGTTGGCTACATGTAAGAGCATAATCATAGTCATTTGGATCAATTGACTTAAATTCTGACGCGTTTTAATGGGATTTTATCACAATAAGATGAATGCAGAATATCTGCAACCTTTAATGGATCTGATACAGCTCCACTGTCCTGATCAGCTCCTATGCCAGTCTTGCAGTTTTATTATGGACATCTTTAAGTTAACACATGATAACGTTTCATATACAGAAACTATAACTGTGAGCATTTGCTTGCCTGAAGACATCTAATATTTGAATCATTATTCATGCCTATTTGCTCGACACATGAGATCCTCAAGAGACAATCTTGCTCCGTGCCCTCCTCTTTGCTTGTCTGTCTTGCAAGTTAAATATCAAGTGAAAACAATGAACTAGAACAGAATGACATATTATCTGCTGAGATCTGCTTGTTGTTATGTCACAGCTGACTAGTAGCTCCTTCTTTGCTTCAGTTGCTTCGTCTGCATGGATGTTTGTGGTCAGATATTTGAGTCTTTAACAACCAATTTATCCATTACTGGAACCCTTTTCTTCAGCTTCCTGGTCAGCTTCATGGTAGATGCCAGGGGCGGGGCCATGCGTGGTTGCCGTCACAATGGCCTGCGAATTATTGTACCACCAAGGAAGTGCTCTGCACCTACGCGGGTGACATGCAGGCTGGTGAAGAGACACCGTCTGGCCTCTATGCCCCCTATGGTGGAGGGTGAGGGGCTGGCTGGTCGCATCATAGAAGTAGGACCCACCGGAGCTCAGTTCCTGGGGTAAGTGTGTGTTTTAGCATGTGTGTGAATTTGTATTATAAGTATGTTTGAGTTTGTGTGTGTGTATTTCCTTGCGTGATTGTGTTTAGACAGTCGTATGTTCATAATATCTTCTTCGCTCCCCCTCTGTGCTGCGTATGGATCAGTAAGCTCCACCTGCCCACAGCTCCGCCCCCTCTGAATGAGGGTGAGAGCCTGGTCAGTCGCATCCTGCAGCTGGGTCCTCCAGGAACCAAGTTCCTCGGGTAGGACTATGGGTGGAGGACACTGTACCAATCTGGAATCCTGGTCACATGATCCCCCATATTTTTCCACCGTGTCCACCTTTGACCATTTAATTTTTTGAGTTTTCCATGATATGCTGTTAATGAGTGACTCTATTTTTTTTTTTGTTACTTCCTCTTTTTTTCCTGGTACTACAAAAGTGCAAGCCTTAGTCTGAAACCACCTGACCTGTTGCCTTATGTTTTTGAGTTATCTCCATGCTGTCCTCAGTCTCCAGTGCCAATCCCCAGACTCGTTTCTAGTTGGATTCTGTTGGTGATGTTCTCTTTATGTTTAAATAGTTTTCAATGTACTTTTCAATGAGAATGTGTGTTTTACGAGGCATGAAATGCATCTGTTTTTTTTTACCTCAAATTTGAATCATGTGTTCTTTTTTTGCTTCCTTTGTTCCTTTTTGTGTATTTTCCTAGTCTTGCATAAATCAGCCCAAGCATCATATTGTGTCTGATAAAGTCCAAGCTCTGCCAAATTGTTACCACATTCTTTTATTTCCAATTTTTGTTTGACTTTACTTTGTCACCCCCTTTAGGCCTGTGATTGTGGAGATCCCCCATTTTGCGGCTCTGCGGGGCACAGAGAGAGAGTTAGTGATCTTGAGGAGTGAGACAGGAGAGAGCTGGAGGGAACACCACTGTGACTTCACTGAAGAAGAGCTGAACCAGATACTGAATGGCATGGATGAAAGTAAGGGATCTTTACTGGACCGTGATGCCAAACAAGAGTTTTTGATCGGGATTGATATCTCACATCACCACATTTTTGATGCAAATGATAAATGAAAACACAAAAACTTAAAACTAGAATATGATCACATTAAGAAACGACACAGACCACAGCAGGGTAGTGAAACAGAACAGAGTTGCTGGGTTAATTATGGGAAGCAGAAAGCAAAGGACGTAATAAATGAAGGAGAAACGGAAATAGTCTTCCACCTGAAATGCCATTCTCCAGACTTCACACAGTTGCCCGCTGATAGGATATTTATATGGAATATTTCTGATCTCAACAGAACTTGATTCCCCTGAGGAGCTTGAGAAGAAAAGAATATGTCGCATCATCACCCGAGACTTCCCACAGTACTTTGCCGTAGTGTCACGGATAAAGCAAGACAGTCATTTGATTGGACCAGAGGGCGGCGTCCTTAGCAGCACTCTTGTGCCCCAGGTCCAGGCTGTCTTCCCTGAAGGAGCCCTCACCAAGAAAATCAGAGTTGGGCTGCAGGTACATACAGCATTCCTTGGCCAGACACATACCAGTGCAATGTTAAACATTAAAGGAATCAATGAAGGTGTTACATTTATATGTTTTTTGTACCTTGTTTTAGGCTCAACCCATTGATGTAGAGTTGGTGAGAAAGGTTCTTGGTAACAAAGCCACTTTCAGCTCAATCGTCACATTAGAACCAAGAAGGAGGAAGTTCCACAAACCAATCACCATGACAATCCCTATTCCCAAGAGCCCCAACAGTGACGGGCCAAGCGGAGTATACAGTGGGGAGACCCCCACTTTACGTTTGCTCTGCAGTATTACAGGTAAGTATGAGGAATAATCAATCATCAGATCAGCAAACAATATGAAAACAAAAGCACCAGAGTCTAATATGTAGCTACCACTGGCTGTTTAATATCAGTCAAAATAAAAATCAAAATGTTTCCTCTGTAATGTAATGTCATAGAATGTAATGTCATATGCCTCTTGGTTTGGTTTGCATCATGTGTGCTTGGAAAGCAAAGAGAAATCCTGTCATAATTTTTTCTTTTTATAAATGCAAACCAGTTAGTGACAAGTTTGGTAAGTTTGGTTTCTGTGTTTCAGGTGGAACCACTCCAGCCCAATGGGAGGACATCACCGGATCTACACCTCTCACCTTTGTTAACCAGTGTGTTTCCTTCACCACAAATGTGTCAGCAAGGTAAATCCTTCCTAGATTTTAATTGTGGAGTCATGTGTCTTACTCTTAGAAGTTGAACACATTGCAATATCAGTCTGTCAATATCAGTCTGTTATTGACTAAAAGTCTTATTCATACTCCTAGGTTCTGGCTGATAGACTGCAGACAGATCCAGGAGTCTGTTAGCTTTGCCTCTCAGCTGTACAGAGAGATCATCTGTGTTCCATACATGGCAAAGTTTGTCATTTTTGCCAAGACTCTGGACCCCATTGAAGCCCGCCTGCGGTGTTTCTGCATGACAGACGACAAGATGGACAAAACCCTGGAGCAGCAGGAGAACTTCACTGAAGTTGCCCGCAGCCGAGATGTTGAGGTGCAGTGTGATGGTGGGGTATACATGAGAATAGGGAAGTGTGAGAAAAGGTGATAACCTAAAAGGGGTAAGAAGAGAAGCAAGGAGAATTATAGAGGAAGAGTCTGGAGAAAGTCCGATGGAAAGTAAACTCAGGTTAAGGTTAACATGGCCAGCCATCTGGTTCTAATTTGTACAGCTCAAGTCCTTAAAAATCCCACTAATACTGCTCAGAAATAGACCTTAATGTTTTGTTTGAAGCATGAAAACAGCTGTCAATCCACACACAGGTGCTGGAAGGAAAACCCATATTTGCTGACTGCTTTGGAAATCTGGTGCCTCTTACCAAGAGCGGGCAGCACCATGTGTTCAGCTTCTTTGCCTTCAAAGAGAACAGACTGGCCCTCTTCATCAAAGTATGTCTACACCTGGGATAAATGTACTACTGATTTACTCTTTAGGTTCAGAAATCCAATACATGTAATTAGTGGTCTGAATTGCCATTTTCATCAATGTACAGATTAGAGACACAGCGCAAGAGCCATGTGGTCGCCTGTCATTCACAAAGGAACCACGGACGTACCGTAGTCTTAACCACAATGCAATCTGCAACCTCAACATTACCCTGCCAGCATACTCAAAGGTTAGTGTGAATACAGTTTAGTTTGTGTACATATTATAACCGTTTTTTATTTTAAATTACAGTAACTGCATTGCGTTTCATCTGTTGCATTCTTGTCTTTAGGAGTCAGATTCAGACCAAGATGCAGATGATGAGGTAAATAAAGTTTACTTCATACACATGTACAACAAAGAAACAACAATGTTATAATTAGGTTGCAGCTAACTTTACCTTTTGGATCTTCTTTCTACAGAGTGAGAAGAGTGACAAGAAATGTAAGCTGAACTCTGTTGTTTTGCAATATTTAAAATTAGAGTATTTAACTGCTTTTAGAATTCTGTTTAACAAATTTTTAAGAAATATATCAAATGACTTGATTGCATAATATAGGTTCATTCATTTGAGACATTTTACATTTTCAGTGGTCAGTATTAGTACTGAGGGTACCAGTATATAATTTTAATGTAATTATATATTATATAGTTCTTATTACAGTAGATCACAGTCGTAAATTGGACATAATACATAAAAATTTGTGGTCATAAAGCATGTAGAAATCGCAATGTGCCAAGAGATCCACTGATTGATGTATGCTACTTCCCATTTGGATTAACCCTCCTCTGTTATTTTGCTCTGCTAACACTGTGTATAGTCATATGTTTGTTATTGGCAGCTATGCTATGGCTGATGTACTCTACATTCCCCTCACTCCAAACCCCACTGACTTTCTCCCGCCCTTAACATTTTAATTTCCTGCAACTGCTATGACCTTATTCTTTGTATACAGAAATAATTGACAAAACAGCATTGTGTTGTTTGTTTGGGGGTTTTGCGTGTAGATTTATTGCTAGTTTATTTTTATTCTCATCATTTATTTTGTGTGATTTTGGCCACTGCTATCTTTATTTTAAGTATGTACTTCATATATTCCTTTTTCATTTACCAACTTTCTTAAGTTGCTTTCATTCATTCACTGAGTTGCACTAGTCATTAATTATTCACAAAATTACATTATTTTACAACACAGCTTCTTTTGTGACGGTGAAATATAATATAAGGTCAAAAAAGAGTAAATGAACTATAAAAGAACTGATATTCAATACTACAGCAACTGCATCTAAACTAAAATGTGCTTATTTTTATAAATTAAAAAAAGAAGCATTTTACTTTAAGTTAAATGAAGGTAGTAAGTAATTTACAAAACTTTAAAACCAAAACATCCAGAAACAATGACCTGATTACTTGACATTCATTATTTTACACCTCTTAAAAACAATAAAAAACTGTAAATTTATGTATTCAAAGTTTATTATATTTTCTTTGTTTTAAAACTTTATTTTGTCGGCAGACATGACTCTCCATGTCAGCCACAATCTTGAGAAGTTCTGTTTGTCTGTTATCTTGCCATCCTGTTCCTTTGTTCCATATGTAAGTTTCTCTGTTTGTGTGTCTGTAGTCAAACAAATTGGATTAACACTGCTCTTGTCCATATCCTACCTGTTTTGTTATTCCTCCTGGCTTTGCTTATGCTGTTGCTGCTCTGCTCCCCTCCAAATTCTTCTGGATCACTTTTTCATCTCCTTTTTGGCCTTCTTTTCAAGACTCCGTTATCCCCTGTCAGTCTCCTCCTTACTCTGTGAACTGAAGATGGATTTTTGATGGCATTGTCTTGATCACAGTTTTCTGATGTTTCTCTTCCCCACTTCATTTGTCCCTTATGTTCTTTACCCCTTTTTGGTTATGATTTTTTAAATTGAAGATGATGAATCTGAATCAACTGAGACATTCTCGCTGAGAACTAACCAACCTCTTGACCCTGCAATCCTTGCAAGCCCGGACCTTCTCTCAGACATGTCGGACATCAAAATGTCTACCGTTCTGACTGCAGAGCAAATGAATGAAGAGGGATTGGAAAAGGTTGGAGAGACTCAAAGAGGTGCAAAAAACAACTGCAGAAAGGAAGGAGAACAAGGGGATGAAAGAAACCGCCAGAACTGGGATTCAGTCTGTGAGACTAAAGCCAAAGAATCAGTCATCCAGGAGATTTGCATCAATAGGATGACTTCAAGTAGATCTATGGACATTGAAGAATACTTTGAACAGACACCTGTAGTGATGAGTGGTTCTCAAGAAGACCTTGTCCAAGATAGATTAGAACAGGTTGTTGTAAAGCATGATGGCAAACGGCGCCCCCCAGATATCAAGAAACCTATTAGGAAGAAACTTAGAGACAGAGAGCGTTCTGGATGTAGTAGCTCTGAGGGAGAGCTGGAAAGGATGAGCTCTGAGGAGTCATTAGATGGTGATGTAGTTCTTAAGGAGAGTGGCCTTGTACCCACCCCAGTTATGGATCCCCCAGCTTCTCCTGTTGTTGTTGAAACACCTATAGGATCTATAAAAGAAAGGGTTAAAGCTTTACAGAACAAAGTCAAAGAGGATGAGATACAAAAAAACACTCAAGTTCTAATACATGAGGCAAAATCTTCTATCACCACAAAGAAGATGGAGGCAGACATGCCAGAACTTCCCAGACTTCCCAAGTCTCCCAAATCTCAGACAGAGAGATTAGAGGAGACTATGTCTGTTAAAGAGCTCATGAAAGCATTCCAAACTGGACAAGACCCTTCAAAAAGTAAATCAGGGCTTTTTGAACACAAAGCCATGGCTTCTTCTTGTATTTCATCATTGATATCCCAATCAGGAGATTCTGAGGAGATACAGAGAGAACAAAGTTCTATACAGGAGCCAGAATCCCAGATTCACAGTCAAAGCCTTACAATTTCCTATCAGCATAGTGATGTCAACAAGCATGAGCAAACAAATTTAAAGGAAGAACCACTAAGTTTAATAAAAGACTCTGAGGAATCACAGGTAGGGTCAGATAGTGCTTATTTTGGAAAAGCCGTAAAATCTGTTGATACAGTTCATTGTGATGATGGAAGTGTTATCCCACAGAAAGAGACACCAGAGTTGTCAGAGAAGGAGCCTGTGTCTGTGAAAGAGCTGATGAAAACATTCCAGACTGGGCAAGAACACTCAAAAATGAAAGTAGAGCTTTTTGAACAGGAATCAGCACCTTCTTCTTGTATTTCGAGACTGATATCTGAATCAGCAGATTCTGGAGAGATACAGACACCTGAGCAAAGTCCTGTGCAGAAGCCACAATCACAAGATCAAATTCAGAGCCTCACAATGTTCCATCAACAGAGTGATGTCAAGAAATGTGACGAAACAGATTCAACATTGATACCTAAAACGGGAGATTCTGAAGAGATGCAGACAGTTGAACAAAGTCCCACACAAGAGCCAAAATCACAATGTCAAGCTCAGGACCTCACAATTTTCCATTCACAGAGAGATATCAAGATATATGGCATGACAGACTTAGAGGACCAACCAGTAAGAGATAACTCTGAGAAACTGCACTTGACTTCAGATGGTGCTCCGTTTGGAAAGACAGTAAAGTTTGCTGATACAGTTCAGTGTGACGATGGAAGGGTTATCCCACAGAGAGAGACACCAGAGTGGCCAGGGAAAGAAACTGTGTCTGTGAAGGAACTGATGAAGAAATTCCAGACTGGGCAGGACAGTGAAAGTGGGCTGTTTGAACAAAAAACAGTGGCTTCTTCTTCGGCATCAATATCTGAATTGATAGGTCCTGAGGGGATACAACAGACTGAACACAGTCCTATACAGGAGCCAAAATATCAAACTGTGAACTTAAAGAGAGATGTCTCTGAGGAATCACAACTAATTTCAGACATTTCTTATTTTGGAGAGACAGCAAAAAATGCAGATAAGTTTGATGATGGAAATGTTAGTCCTCAGAGGAAGGAGCCAAAGTTCACAGGGAAGAGCCTAGGCAGGATGCAAATAGAAGAACCAGTTATAAGCACTGGTAGGAGTTTATCGGAAGACATGCAGATCAGCCCTGATCGCAGACCTTCTGAGGACTTCACTGCTGACATAAAGGCTGAGCTTGAAGAAAGTCCTGAGTACCAGCTGTTCAAGCAAACATCAACAGCTGCGGATGAGAGCCATCAGTTGGGGGCAACTGAAGAGGAGACCCTTGGTGATGATTCTGATACAAATCCAGTATCCATCTTGAGTCCGTGTATGAAAGCTCATTTTAGGAAAGGTGTTTTTCTTATCGAGAATCAAATGAAAGATGATCTAAGTCCTGAGAGTCCCAAGCATGAAGGCATGGCTGAATCCTCAGACACTAGTGCTGATATTAAGACCCCTCATTCCAGCTCAGGGGAGAGTGAGAATTTTGAGGGACTTTCACTGACTGAAGACACTGAAGAACCAGATGTCAGAATGGAGGAACCACAACTTAAAGAAGTCCACATTAGGGAGAAAACATCTGGCCAGGCACCTGCTATAGTAAAAGATATGTCAGGGATGTTGTCCTTAATGAGCAGTGACTTGGATCAGTATCTACAAGCTAGGCCTGTGACAAACCAGCCATCAGAAAAGGATATTGTACAGGAGAAATTTGAACAAATCATTTTGACAAAGGACAAAGATAAAGAAATGCTCACAGTTGTCACTGATGAAAATAAAGGAGCTTTAATGGGAGGAACAACACAAGAAATGGGTCATGCAACAGTGGAAGAACAGTCAGTCACAAGGGGAGCTGAAGAATTGAAGAGTGTACCTGAAGAAACCAAAGCATCCAAACAAGCAAAAGATTTGTCAAGGATGTTTTCAGTCATGAACGATGACTTGGATCAGTATCTAGAGGCTAGGCCTGTGGTTGATCAACCAAAAGAAGAGGATAATGTGCAGGAGAAATTTGAATTTTTACCATCTTTCACTGATGAAAATAAAAGAGTGATCGCAGATGACACAGCACAAGAAACAGATGGTGCTAGATTGAAACATGAAGTCACAAGGGGAAGTAAAGAATGTGACTTCAAAGAAACCCAATCAACCTTGATTGAAGAACTCCCAACAAAGGAAGAGTGGGTAGAGAAAAAGGAGATGTCAGGCATGCTATCACTGCCGAACAGTGACTTGGACCAGTATCTCAAGGACAGGCCAGTGAAAAGTAGGCCCTCAGAAGAAGATGTTATCCAGGAGAAATTTGAAGAAATTACTCTCCGAAAATCTTCTAATCAGGATCAAATGGTAACAATATGGGAAAAAACACAAATAATAGCTAGCACTAATTTGGAGGATAAGATAGGTGGAGAGACACATGAACACCCTCAGACAGATATGGTTGAAGTGAAAGAAGTGACACCAAGTTCTGTTTTGGAGACACCGCTCCAACAAGTTTGTATCCAGAGAAAGACACACCAGGAACAGCCTACAACTGACAAGAATATGTCAGGGATGCTGACACTTCTCAGTAGTGACTTGGATCAGTATCTCAAGGAAAAGCCAGTGGCAATACAATTCCACCCAGATGAGGATGTGGTCCATGAGAGCTGCAAACAAATTATACTGACAAGTAATGATTTGGAGGATAAGATAG
>JBBMJY010000020.1:12207524-12218044 GCA_037833715.1 Toxotes lorentzi | reverse complement strand
ACATCACTCAAAAGTTACTGTAACGTCATGCACACCACTGTCCACTGCAAGACCTCTTACTTATGCAGATGTTGTGCCGGGCTTTACACATGAAAAACATGCCATTTTTTTATTTAATGAACAAAAAAAATCTCATCACGTTTTCTCTGAATTGACGCCATTTTGTCCTGAACAGTATGCTTCAGAACATGAGTCACAGGAAAATCCTACCCAACTTTCATTTGTCCCTATCAAATCCATGTCACCTGACTCTACAGTGTTATCTAAGCAGTCCAGGTTGAGACACAAGCCTTTGCTTAACTACTTAATGTCGCATGTGTATGATCCATTATATAAGGGGCATTGTTCTTGTTGTGAAATAAGAGCTCACGAATATACCCTAGAAAAACAGTTATGCATTGTCAGTCCAATTACACAACCACATTGTGATCATTTTTCAACGTTTTCTCCTTGCACATCAAAAGAATACAAAAGAGCAGATGAGTTTCAGTTGTCAAGCACTGTAATGACGGGATCTTTCTCACCAGTGTGTGACAGTGATATTAGTCAGTCTGTATTAGCTGACACAAGATCCATAAGCCCTCACGAGCAAGCAGGAGAGTGCAAATTTATTGAAAGTCCTTTTCTTTCAGGGCATATACCACTATCACCTGAAATATTACATCCAGGTGATGAATATTCAACCTGCTTATTCACTTACCAGAGGCCACCTTCTCCACAGTCATTTGCCTCATTTGATGAGTTCACTGCCCTTTCTCCTGACTCACAAATTCCTCAGTTTGACTGTCAACCTTGTTATTACAGCCATTTATCCGAAAACAGATCTGTTTCACCAGACTCCATTATACAGGAGGAAGATTGTACTGATTCATGTCTTGATAATTTGTTTGTTGAGACCAGACCAGATTCTCTGGAGTCTGTTGTGTTTGACAGTGAATTTCATGAATCCTTTAACACTATGCCATCCTGTAATGAGTGCACACAGTCATTCCTTGATCACTGGCTGTCTGAGTTAAGACCATCAGCCCCTCAAGTTCTTGAGTCAATTGGAGATTCAGGTGCAGTTTTATACCAGCTGTCATGTGGGCAAAACCTTCCAGATGTTTCCAAAGACAACAGACTTGCATATAAGCCAGTCTCCAGGAGGTTAATGGCACACATAAGTGATCCAGTCTATGGACGAAAATATGTCTATGATAAGGTTAATTACTTTGAAGATGTTGCTGATAAATGGTCGGGGAAGGTTTGTGACCAAAACAAATTTGAGGATTTAGAAGTCAGCATGGAAGAGCCACATAGCCCAGCCAGATCTGAAAGCATCATACCTGACTCCAAACCAATACAGGATTCCTCACTATCCCACTCTACAGTAGCAGATTCATATCCTGAAATGTTGATGCCATCAACTGGAATAGCTGAGACACGACCCATAGCCCCTTCCTCAGACACAAATGACCACTCTTTTTTTATCAGGCCCCCTCCCTGGACTACAAAGGATCTAGACTAGATCAGGTTAGATCACTTAGCTTTAGCCAATTTTGCACTGAGTTGAGTCACATTCCATCTGTAAAGCAAAAATTTGGATTTCATCAAGCTGTCTGGCTGGAGGAGGCCTTCCATGAACACACTCAAGCAAAGAGAAACTCAGTGAAACGAAGACCACTTGTGCATGAACATAAATGGGCAGATCTTGAATCACAATTGAAGATGACACACACCCAAGATTTGATTTCCAAGAACATGAAAAGAAAATCCATGAGTGAGGACGAGAGCAAAAGTTCCAGGGTGTCGGTAAGACAGCACAAGCTCTTGTTCAGCAGTGATTGCTGTGTTGCTTTCAAAAGTAATTAATATGGCAATACTGAAAGTGTGAATGTAGAACTCTTGCCTCAAGCTTTCATTAATAACCCACAAAGGCCTCACTGTCTTGCAATGGCATGTTTGCATCAGAGTAGAAGAAATTATCTTTCAGTTAAACACAACTAATAGAAAATACAGAATGACCATGTTTTAGTGACATGAGTTTCTTTCCCTGGTATCAAACAATGTAAATTCTCATAAGCTACACAGACGGACCACATTTAGACAACCTGACACGACTGCTTCAAGTACAAAAGGATTCATTATATTAATTCATAACCTTAATTATATTTTGTCTATGTGTTATACCTTTTCTTTATTTTTTCTAAGATTACAGTCAACTCTAATTGCACTAAGTTGTATAGCCTGTTTCTTAACAGCCATAAAAGTTTAAACCAAGTGATGCACTTGCCACAACTAGAAGCATGTACTGTCTGTTATGTTTGCCTTCCTGTTTGTAAGGTTCAGGCTCCCACCATTTTCATAACAAACCTATAAACATATCACAGAGACATGCCACTCTATTGGCGCCCGTAATGTTTCCTAACATGACTATGCCCCCATAACAGCCATATCCAAAGTAGTACAATTTAAAATTCAGTTGGGTTACAAAGCTAAATGTGATAACGTAATTGCATGTCTGTAGCTAGACATTGCTTCTATCGCCCTTCTCTCACATTCTGTGTTCTCAAATGTCTAGGCCAGGGACACAACACAACTGGTTGGCTGTGTTAATTGTATTATTTCCATGTGTAGATGTTTTTTTTTTTCAAAATATGTTTTTTGTTGTAATAAGAGAATTATTTCCCTTTTGGAAAATGGGGCAGACAGTAATAGGGTTTGACTGTGACAAATACTGCAAAAACTGGTGGGTTTCGCATTTTTATGGGAAGCGCAGTGCGCAGAGCGCAGCAACCATTTATGTGAATTGACTGTAAAATGGCGCATGTTACACCAAATCCTGATTTTGACTCAAATTCATTTGTGCCCTGCTTTAAGTCGTCATGGTAATCAATCATTATAAAATGAAAGTATTGTCACTGATATTCTCAATACAGTTCCTCCAAACTATTATCAACAATATTTCAAAAATATCTTAATTTTGCAGCATTTTAATTAGTCATTTCAATTATGTTTTTTTTTTTTTTATTGTTTGTGATCTGTGGGATAAATATTATTAACAATCATATATACTACTGCAAATGGAAGTGGGCTACAAGTGAATTTCCTCATCTGAAACACTGCTCCTGTGTAAAAAATCTTAACCTGCCCTTGACAAACGCATGTTTTATTTGACTGGTTTGACCTTTCATCACTAAAAGAAATAACAAATATCACAAATCATATCTGATTATTATTTGTTCCCATTCCCCTGTATCATTTCTTGCAGGTATCAACAGCAACTTTCAGGACAGATCTTTCAGAATCTTCAGAACAAAATGTTGGTTTAGGACAGAGTCAGATGGCACCCTTGGCAAATGATTCAATCACACTTTCCACTGAAAAGCTAGAATTGCCAATTTCAGGTGCCTTTGACCTAAGTAAAACACAATCTGAGATCACATTGACCGATCAAAGTAGTTCACCACACGATGATGAAAAACAGTCATTCCCCAAACAAAGTGAAGATTCTGGCTCAGCTAAACCAAGCTCAGAGACCCCAGACTTGCTCTGTCAAACAGCCCAAGGCAGTCTAGATGATAAAATCATCATGTCCTCAGAATCCACTCCAACACCACCAGAGTCGAGGTCCCCTCAGCTTGATCAGCTGCTATCAGATCTGGAGGAGATGAAACTTAAGTTTAGACCAGAGACACTTGACCCGCCTCAGTCAGATTCCAGTGATGAAAGCCCTAAAGGTGATCAGATTTACAAGTTTGAAGACCTCTCACCTGAAGATCAGTGTCCTACAGAAGATGATGATATTGTCAGTGTGTTTTCTGTTGTACAGCTAGCAGATGACACTGACCACACAAAAGTAGGAGTCGCAGAGCCTGCACAATTCCAGACGTCCATTCAAGATGAACCTGAATTAGTCTCAGCTGCTCCTGATCTAACAAAAATCTCTGAGACCAGTGTGCCATCAAGCCTTGGAGAAGATAGTCCTGTATCCCCTACTGAATCCCTTTCAATCCCAGAATCTTCCCAACCAATTTGTGAGGCAACAGAAACATCACTGAACTCAAATCTTCCTTTGGATATATTCCAGTCCGGTAAATATTTTGAAAATGCTACTGTTTCCTCAGTGTTTTTCCCCAAAATAGCTGCAAAGAGTCAGTCTGAGTTTCCGGGAGGAAATCTGGTAAATCTTTGTGAGGAAGAGTCTACTACTAACATTCTTCAAAGTCAAGAACAATGTGAATCAACTACACCATCTAATGACTCAAGGGGCACGAGAGAAGATACATCAACACAGAGTATAAAAGATCAGCTTCCACATCTATGGTACGTAACCTCTGTTGAAGACAATCAGACTGAAGATTTTTCTTCTCAGTCTCTTTCTGATTTGACTCCTGAGACAGTTACATCTGCAAGACATTTCAGCTTCGAGGAACTGATCCCTTACCCGTACTCAGGAAACTTTGAGACATCTTCAGATGAAGACAGGCCAAGGACCAGTAGACAGTATTCAGTAGAATCTCTAAATCCAGTAGAATCTGATTGTTTTGCTTCTCAACCCACTTCAATTAAACCTAAAGAAGAGATGATGTCGTCAACCTCTGATGAGGAGTACAGCATCCCACCTGGGTATGCAGAGACCTCTTCTACTACAACCATCTATACCCACGTGCCTCCAGGATACGCAGAGGTTGTGCATAGTGGTGCAGACAGCCCTACCTTTGAATACTCTGACCCAGAGCCTTACTTTGACTGCAAACAAGCGGCGTCAGATTTCTCAGAGACTGAGCCCGATGAACCTGAGTCAAGAACGAGGTCAAGGGGAGGTCAACCCCAGGATCATCTCAGCCATTCTGGAGCGATAGAAAAGGTGACACGAGGAGTGCTGTTGTCATCGGGAAGTGAAGATTATGAGGATGCTTCTTTTGTCCAGGAGCCTCTTCATAATATACATGAAGAGAGTGAAGAACTAATACACTATTCAGAAGCATCCGATGAAGAATTTTCCTTTTGTGAGGCTTCACAACCGCCCCATGTCTGTGAAATTAGGGCTTATGGTGATACTGATAATTCTCTGACAAGGGTAAGATAAGATTTGGTAAACCATTTCAACCTGCAAGCTTTCCCTAGAGCTGAGCTTAACCAAAACCAATATTTGCTTAAGAGAGGAATGACTGCTAACCCTCTGGCCACATGGATGGGATCTAAAACTCCTTATAAGCCACATTTTGTTTTCAGATTTAACCAGTCCTAACTCAGCATGTCACTTTGCCCCCTGTAACCAGCTGTATCACTCATAGTGATAGCACAAACTACATGTTTTTTTCACCAGCAATAAGCACATTAATTCTTTAATTAAGCATGGTGTGTTTTGCAAATGTTTTTCCAAGCTACAGACTGCCATGTTGCACTTTCCAACGTGAGACATGAACAATTCATGGTAAAAATCTTAAAATCAATGGAAAGTGCACCATGTCAATCTGCGTATTGCTTTCTTTGCTGCAAACATAGCATTCACATACTGTCGTTCATTAAATATTAATGGATTTCTGTTGCTCGGTCAGGAGATCAATGCACAGCTCGGATCAATGTCAGAAAGTTCAGATGATGAATTTTTGACCACGAGAATAGTGAGAAGGAGAGTTGTCATTCAGGTATCTGATTTAGCATGACTGATGGTGTTTTAAATGAGCATGGACAGCGTGGTTTCCAGAGTGCAACTTTAACCAGGCTAGGTCTTTACTGTGAAGTTAAAATATTTACTGTCTAACAACCTGTCTCATCAAAATGGGTGAAAAGTGTGTGCATGAAGATTTAGGGTTTAAAAGGAACCTACCACTTGATTTGCACAGATGGCTGGACCTCATGGAAGTGTTTTATGCTGCTGTGAGCATTTCTTTATTGGTTTATTTGACAACATAACATTTTTTCCCTGAGAATGCAAGTTTGTTTCCTGCATCCCAAAGTCCCTGTTCTCTCACCGAATCACCACCTAACACGCAAGTTTTGTATCCTGCTTTTTTCTCCAAGATGCGTTGAAATTTAATTTTTAAAGTAGAGAATTGAACACATAAACATTACACTGACCCAACTTAGCATTTCTGATTATTGTTTGTCATGTTTCCTTTACAGGCTGATGAAATGCCTGACCTCCCCACTCAGTCAGTGACCGAAGAAAAGTACAAGGATGAAAATGGACACATTGTCGTCAAAAGGGTAAATCATAATATTACATTAGCTCTCATGCACACATCACACAGCAGTTTTTAACTGTAAAACTTAACAAATTTGTTATGGTGCAGCAATACCGAAGAATCTTTGTTGCATTGTTGCTCAATTGCCTTCACTGGTTTTTGGAATGTTTGCCACTAAATATGTGGTTAATTACAATGTCCCTTAAACAAATCCCTCACCTCCTAATGGTCTTTGAACATATGATCTTCTTCAGGTTACCCGTAAAATTATTCGCAAGTGTGTATCCGCGGATGGCACGGAGCGTGAAGAGGTGTCGGTGGAAGGCGCTCCCCAGGGGTCCATCAGTATGACGGAGGGAGATGGGTATTCCAAAGTTGTGAAGCGGACTGTACTGAAGAGTGAGGGAGACCATACAGAGGTGTGTGTCCTCTATATCACGCATGTGGTCATTATCATGGAAAATATCAGACATACCAACGTTTATATCGGTTTATAATCGACAATTAAAAAACAAATTACTTTTTTCCCTGACCCAGGTAACATTCACTGAATGTGCGGGTTTGTCAGCATCAAGGCAGGACAGAGCTGAGGGTAGTAAGGTCAGTCTCGTAGAAAGGACCACGGTGGTGGAGGGCGAAAGGACAGTGACACACCAGGGTGATCCGTCTTTGGCCTCCGACCTCCCCTCAGCCCAAGACGACTTCAAACAGGTTTGTTAATCACCCTGTCATCATTATTTCGTAACCCAGGCTTTTGCAGAGCGCACATGCCAACCTGATACACTATATGTAATAGCGAGTTTATTAGCTGTGCATATGGAGAGGTATCGAGTCTCAGCATTGTTTTTTTTTTCATAACTAAATCATTCCAAATTAAGCAATGACTTTTTTTCCTCCTTTTAATGCCGCCAGGCACTAGGTTATATAAGTGGTTTTAGCAGAACAGAGCTCCCTCATGTGGTAGAGAGAGAGACTGTCAAAGAAGACGGGACTGTGGTCAGGAGGTGTGTGAGTGCTGGAGTGCACCTGTTTGATTGTGTGGCTACTTGTGTTTTGTGTGTGCTGTGCTGTACGTTTTTATTAGTTTTACCAATGTTGACTAATGTTTAAATTGCTAACCACTTCGTCGCTGTGAAGGTGCCACTGCACAGGATCTGAACTTGGACATTTGTTTTGTTTTAAGTGTTTTTTTAGCATAATCTTTAGGTTCCTGGAGCTAGATGTAGCTATGAAGTTGCTGTGCACAAAATCACAACTGCATGCTGGGTTAACAAAGCCTAAAATAATTTGTGGCTGTTTTGTTTCTCTCCCATAAGATACTTTACAACTATAAGCAGCATCTGTTCCTTCAGTTTAATTTCCACAGAACCATGGGTGCATTTTTTTTAAGATGCTGACCTGTTTTCTTGTGTTTATTTCCACCCCAATTTGCTCCATCTCCAGGGCTCACATGCGTAAAGGTCGCACCCTCAGACGAACAGTGGTGAAGGGAGCTGGGCAGCGTAGACAGGTTCTTCTAGAGCAAGTGGACAGTCCCAGAAAAGGGTCAAAACCACGTGAACTCCAGCAGCATCTCCACCAGCTCTTTCACCGTTACTACGAAGAAGACAAGGAGGACAATGATGAGGACAAAGAGGAGGAGGAAGAGTAGAAGAATGTGTAACACTCCACCCGACTCCCTGGCTCTGCCCATGCTAAAGTCACCCCTAATCCTATGCATTAGCCAACTGCAATCCCAGTGTGCACCATGGCACTTCAATGCTACCACAGTCTTCCCACTTAAGTCCTGGAAGATGACATTTTGTCCACAATTTGGGGTTTTCTTCCCTGGCTGGTATTATGTATTCATGGTTTTCTTTTCATGTTCTGATGTTGTTTCGCCTTTTTGTGACCAAAGAAAGCTTTCTGTTGTTTTCCTCGTTAATTTTGCTTCCCGTGTCAGAATTGTCTTTGATATTTTTGTCCTGATGCTGTGGTAGAGCAACAAAAAAGAAAAAAAAAAAAAGAAAGAGAAAACAATGGAATACTATTTACATCAACTAACTCAAAAACCTCTTGAAGGTAAAGAACATTTTACCTGCAAAATACTGGTACTACTCTCTGAGTAGGTGCTTGGACTGAAAGACAATATTTCACACTGCACTGCCTCTCACAACCAGAGTTTCTCAGATATTCCTAACTGAAAAACTGTTTCACTCATTGTACTAGCCTCTCCACACTCTTTTGATTCAGGTGGTCATGATGTCACACAGAGAAAACCAGACTGTATCAACACTGAATTTAACTGCTGCTGCTGCTGCTGCTGCTGCTGCTGCTGCTGCTGCTGCTGCTGCTGCTGCTGCTGTGTTTTGTGTAGGCTATGTGTAATCTGTCTTTGGAAATTATATATTATCTATAATCTAGACATTACTGACATCTGTAGCCTAGGAATTAATAATCACTCATGTGAAGTAGAGCAGGCATGACTAATCAACATCTGTCATTATGATCCTAGCTTTGACTGCTTTGTAGTTCTATGGATTGCCCTTCTGCCTCTCTTTCCATTCTGTGTGTGTGTGTCTTTGTTTCTCAGTTCTTATGTTTAATTCTTTTTTGTTTTTGTTTTGGGGTTGTTGTTTTTTTTGGCTTTTTTTTCTGGCTTTTTCTCTTGAATTTGTTGATCTTGACTTGTATGACTGTTGAGAGAATGTGTTGAGAGAGTGTTGAGTTAAATACTGCATTGACAGCGGATTTGAAAAGGGTATTTTAGCTGATTTTAAATTCTGATGTTTGAAGATGTCTTAGTTTAGAGTTGATCTTTTTGAATTTTGATTCTGAGTTTAGCTTACTAATTGATATAGAGCATTTATTTAATCTGTAGTTTGAACGCCAATGAGAAGCTTCTTTTTTATAAAGAAGTACCTCAGAATTTGCCACTGGTGAATAAGATCATGAAAGCTGTTGATTGTTAAACTTTATTAGTTTATCTTTTCAACCAGAAAGTGTCGAGCCGGGCATTGGCAGTTGTGTGGTGTGTGTTTGTGAGTGAATGAGTCTGTGTGTGTAGTAGAGTCTCTGAGCAAAGAAAAGAAAAAACAGTTTATTTTACATTTGCACTCCTGAATGTCATGAGGGAACACCTCCTTGCTTTTTGTGCACAAGATATGAGGTACAGTATATCTTAGCCACAGGGATAGTCTCAAACAGATGATAAATACAAGATAATGATACACCAGACACACACGTAATGAGGCAGGTTGAGAGCTTAAATATACCATTATTCACAGCTCTGAGTATCGCTACTATATGTATCTACAACATGTAATGTATTTATTTCACTATCACTGTTTATTTGTGATTTAGAAAAATGTAAAATGCAAACTAGTGGAAGTTCACTGTGACAGGTATGCTTTTAATTTGAAGAATCAGCATCCCTTTTCTGTGATGATGACAGTTCTATACATATACAATGCATATATAAATATCTATAAGGGCATGTATAACTATATCAGAATTCAAAAAGACAAAAACAAAACGGCTGCAGTGTCTATGGCTGATAGAGAATAAAAGTCTACAAATGTACAGTGCTGCATTTTGTTATATCTCGTGAATTTAACTTTACAATTGTTTTTCACTTGCTAACTTCAAATCATACGATACCATCTGTTCATCATCATCTCTGCTCTCCGCAAAAGTACTGTGGCAAAGCTATGTATGTATTTCAAAATATTTACATAAAATATACAGTACATGGTTAATCTTTAATCAACGAACTGCTGCTCTGACAGCTCCACATACACTACTCACAAAAGTTAGGGATATTGTGAGAGACTCAGTGGATGTTATACATACGGTGTTTGCTTCACTTCAGAGATTTTTGGGATAGGGAGGCAATTGTATTGGGGTGATAGACACCTCATTTTGTGTTTTCCACGTAATGGTCTCACTGTGTACAGTGTGCCTTACATATTGGGGCCAATACCAAAAAATACTAAATGACAACCCTTTTCAATGTGGCACCAATTTCAACATTCTGTGGGTATAAAAAGCTGGTATTGTCAGTAAGTCATTTCAAGTTTATCATTCAAACAGCCATGAACGGACGAGCAGCGCCACCTGGCCGTAGCGCGCCTTCGGGTCGGTGGCAGGCAGTCAGATGTTGCTTGTGAATATGATGTGTCTCAAAGTGTCATCAGCAGATTTGCATCAAGACACAGATCTACTGGCAGAGTTCGTGACAGACACAGCTACAGGCCCGTTTACGAGATGTGAGGGGGACTAGTGATACGCTGAGGTCAACATGGTCCCCAGGGTTGGCTTTGGTGGAGGAGGTGCAACAGTCTGGGCAGGCATCACCAGTCAGCGCAA
>JBBMJY010000020.1:12183579-12207424 GCA_037833715.1 Toxotes lorentzi | reverse complement strand
GGAGCATGAGACGTCGCTGTCAAGCTGTCATTGCAGCAAATGGTGGAAACACCCGCTACTGACATTGTCAATTTTTGTTATTTGGGGATATCTTTGTTATTGTCTAAATTTTTGGGGTAACAAATATTAAAATAATGAAAATAGTGTTTCTTCTCATTCAACTTTTACTTATTTCATTAAAATTCAGGCAAAATAGGAAAAGCACTCCTATAAATATACATCCCTAACTTATTGTGAGTAGTGTAAGAGAAGCAGGGCAGGTCTCATCTGTCCTGTCCTGAGGACTGAGCAGAGCGAGTGCTTCCCCCTGCTGGGCTTTAGAGGTAGTGCAGTAGTGGAGGAATCTCAGCAGCAGAGCCCTGTTAACATCAGTATGAAAACTGATATAGCAGCATGGCATATTTAAAATCATAATTGAATAATTATGTATACATGATGTAGTTTCACAACTCTAAAGGCCAAAAGGCCCAATATATGACAATCCATATTATCCACTCTTATTTGAGTTGTAATGATAGGATTAATCTTCTCCTCTGGTTTTGCATCCTACAACTGACCTACCTTTAAATACATAATAAGTATGTCTAAATGCTCACACACAAAAAAAAAAAAAAAAAATCTTTTGCCATTTATGAAATTCAGATTTGTCCTCTGCTACCTTGTTGCACAAACTTTTAATAATTCAGACCATAGCAGGTCTAGGAACTAAAATGAAATAGGGTGGAGGACGGTTCTGGGATGCTAATAGTGTCTTAAACATTCTATCAGGACCAGGTTAACAAATCTACCTTAAGGGTTATTTCATCTTGGTCCGCTCATTTAAGATTCTGGACCTCTGTGACACCAAGGGAAGTGGAAACCAATTCTATTCACTGTACTAAAACACTTGTATTTTACAGGAGAGTGTGAGGTAAAGATGTAGTTGTCAATAGACGTATTACGTTTACTGTTGTAACAGGTAAACGTATTCTACATTCTATAGGTCATACACTATCACCAAGATGTGGCCATTAAGTCAGGAAATAAAGTGAAAGATAAGAGTATCAGCTGAGATCAGTGACTGTCCAGTCCCTGTCCTAGAGATCATAATTATTATAAGGATCTGTCGAATGCACAAAAATAGGTTATTGAAATTGCAAACTGCCCATTTTACACAAAGGCAGTCCAAGTGGGGGTTTGCAATGATTTAATGAAACTTAAAGTGGTTTAAGTTTCATTTGTATGACAGCAAATGACCTATACATTCTTTTGGCACTAATATATCATGCATGTATATCAAAAGAGTGTATTAGTACAGAGCACAGATCGCAAAGAAATGTTTCAAATAATTAACTTCAAGTCAGGAGCTCATCTCCATTCCCACACTAGGGCAATTGTAATCAACCAACAACACAAAACATTCATTATCACACCTTTTAGCTGATTTATTTATTTCTTAAACATGTTAAGCCATCCATTGCCGTACTGGCAACAGGTACACACCATACAAGGAGTGGTGCATTGCATTGACATCATACGTTTAGTCAAAAGAAATTTTAATCATATTTTCCCCATAAAAAAGAAGAGACAAACCAATTGAAAAGAGCAAACAGTAAGGATGACAAAGACACTGGCATTTTCCTGCAGCGGTAAGGACACCAATGAGTAGTAGAAGCACTGATCGTCAAGGAAGACATCCCAACATTTATTACAGTCCAGCTCTTGATTGACTCCTGTCCTTCACTGTCCTCTCACCAAACACTTGAATGACTGCAATCCAATGCTTTGTGCAACGTTTCCAGACTTATTGGCCCAACCATCAGGCTGACACTTCAACTGACTGAGACTTTAGTGCCTTTGCTCAATCTTCATCATCTCCACCTTCTCTGTGCAACTGGCAAAGTATCACACTGGAAATGACAAGAATAAAATGACAACAGAAACCCTACATACAGTCATACAATACAAGTACAAACATTATGAAAAATGAGCTTGTTTTCTTCTCATTTTTATACAAAATGTAAGGGGTGCTTCTGCAACCAGGAGTTCATTTTTCCTTGTCTTAGATATGAGGTTTTGATATTTACGCTGGATGTCAACCATAACTGTGTTATTGTTTTTACAGCAGTTCCATGATATTGGAGGACATTAGAAACATTTGGGACAGGACTGATGCACAACATTAACAAATGCAAACAAACAAGTCAGTGATTCACAAATCAAACAGAAGATATTATAGTTTCGTATGATCTTACTCACAATACCCCCCCCTCCCGCCCCATGCACTACACAATAGTCTTGAATTTTCATATATTACATATATGCTACATTCTCTTATTTCTTATTTCACTGATATAAAGGCAAACATACCTCAATGCAAAGTGTAAGCTGCTCTGCTTTTCTTTACATTTAAATTAGTATTATAGATTGAAATCGGACAATTCAAACGGTATGACTTAGCTCATAGCAAACATAAATGTAGCTCATAAACTGGATTTTACGTAAACTCTTAATTCCTTTGATAGCAATAGCAATTTCAATGTTTGATTTTGTTTTTATCAACAATCACAATGTATATACATCACCAGAACTAAAGCAAGCTCAATTTTAACATTCTGAACTTCCAAATGTTTTTGTATTGCACACACATAAATACACATAAAAATACAGAACTAATTTTTGGGAGAGGTTACAGTAGTAGATTTTTAAACATCTCTATTTTATATTTAAAATGCATACCAAAACATCTTAAAAAACAAACCAAAAAATGTCAATATGCTTGTTTCATACTGTCCAAATACAGTGTGCAGCCACCCGATGGTGGTTTCGAATGATGTCCATTAATAAAATGCCATAACAGTAAAATGTATTAATACTTGTGTCCTGTGCGATGTCATGTCCTTATAGAAGGGTCAAAGGTCAGAGAGCAGTCATGGTTTGGCTAGTTGACTGCCCTACTAGATTTGCTGATGGGATTTTTTTTTCTTTTTTTTTTTGACAAAATGTTGATGTTCCATTAACTGCAACAAGAGAAACAGAGAGAACATAAACGTGAATTTATACTGACGGATTACACAGAGCAATGAAAATGTTTACTGTGTAAAGAAATAATCACACCATTCAAGCAGACATTAGGGCATGTAATAGCAGGAGGAAAAGTGAAGGTGTGACTATAAGAGTTTAAAGGCCTTGCCAGAACACCATCGTGCAAGTTCTCGCTGGTAATGGCCCTTGCATGTCTGCGGTGCACCTACACAGGTGATTTCACTTATTTTGTTTAACTAATTCTTGTCTCAGGAATGTGCATGTGTGAGCTGGGTGTGCTTGACTGAGACTTACAATCCTGTCACTTGTATTGAACAACATAAACTTTTATGAATCATATTTTTCTGTAAACTTTGGTGACCTCATTTACCTGGACAGAGGTCCACTTGTACTCAGTAGAAAGACAATGGTGTGCACGGCCCATAAATGGAGCCGAGGCAATCATTAAATTTCTGTAAGGTTGTGTAAGGTTACACCTGTTCTTTTCCTGCTGTGACAAGTTCAATTGACTGAACTCCTCCACCAGACAGAGCTTGTCAGGGAGACAGTTTTCAACAAGTTTTAGTGTTAGAATTAATTTATACTGGCAAGCTACAGCTGATAAAATATGGTAGAGTCAATTGTCGTTCTGGCTGACAAAATCTATGGCTGTCCAATAGAAATGAAGAGTCTTCAGAAATGACGGCAAATTTAGAGTAGTAAGTCTGTGTCCTTTAAAACTGTAAACTGCACTATTTACAGCGCTAGAACAGAGAGCTTGACAGGTGTAGCAACAGCAGCTAAGGCAGCTGGGGCTTAGCGAACAGTCACCCCTTTCGCTAAGCTCTCCCTTCCTCTTCCATGGTCTACTTTAAAGAGTGATTTAACTCTAGGCTAAAAAGCTGTAGCCCATTCCACTGCAATCTCTGGTTGATGTTTCAAATCTGTTGCACCTGTGACCACACCCTGCAGTGATGTAACAGTGTACTGATCACACCTTCTATATCACTGTACAAAGACTTTGTACATGGACTTTGAGCTGCATTAAAGGTTTCTGCTGTGTGTTTCTTACTGTCTCTTACTGGGAAGGGATGCTGGGTGAGCCGGAGCGGTGAAAGTGGATGTTCTGCCACTTGCCGTCACGGCGATGCCACACACGTGTCTCCTCAGATTGCATGGTGCGGGGCATGCCGCTGCTATCCATGTACTGGGTCAGTCGAATATAGGCAATACATGCTGCGTTCTCCCCAATTAGGTGCACATGTGGGTTCAAGAGGATTGTGTGCACCGGCTTATTCCCTTTGGACAGGGCTGGAAATGACACACAGCGGCAGATTAAAGAGAGGTTATGAAAATACAGCTGCATGGCTGTACAAAAACAAAGCAGTGAACCTACCTTAGAAGGAATGTTAACTGATATGAAAACAAGAGGAACAAAAGTCTTCATTTGTTGATGTTGGACACTGGACAAGCAAAAGCTTGCCAAGTGATTGAGGTTTCTGGGACATATCTGGTTTATTTGAACTATTTTTACTGCGACTGAGGACATTCTGCCATTTATAGCAGTCATTATTCATTAGTGATTTTGTGCTACAAGGTTAGTCCATAATCACAGTCATGCCCTTGTAGTGTATCAGCAAACACAAACTGTAAACTGACAGGGCTGAATATTGATATAGAACAAACATTTTAGCCCATACCCACTAATGCACAATTTACACTATCCTTCAATCAAACAACATGCTCAATACCCCGTTTCCTGTGTTGGGGGCCTTCCTTATTTTCAAAATATTGACATATAAATTGTTTTTTACTCTACCAATTAATCTAAAGCATTGTGGTACATGCAGGCTTCTGCAACTGTTATGTTACATTTTTGGTTCCACAGCTACAGAACGACCTCTTGCCAGGATATGAAATTGCACAAATGAGCTCTCCCCTCTGAGAATCAAACAAAGTTTTCTCACGGAGCTTCAGTGCAAACAGCTCCACAACTTGGAAAATGTTTCAACGAGTGAGTGAACAATACACAATCGCTTTTGCTTTCCAGGGGCCAAATTCTGATTTTGAACATCTTGTTTAGGTGCAGAGCCAGCTGGCTTCTGGCAAATTCTGTAGAAAGTCCTAACCCGCAACTGCTACCACGCAGCTGCTCTGGACAAAAGAAACACGAACAAGCCTTTTAAATTGTGACAAATTCCCTCTCAACTCAACGATTCTGTTGGCACCATAATTAGCTATTATATTTGTTTGTTGTGTTTGATAAAGTCATAACAGATGTTTTTTTTTTTTTTTTTTTTTTAACTCACCATTCTCAAAGTAAAAGCGATGGAAGTCATGTCCTTCCACCAAGTTACCCAAGGCCTCAGGCTCAAATGAAGTCAGACCAGGATCACAAATCTTCCTGTAAAACCAAAAAAAAAAAAAAAAACAGAATCAGCAAAGGGAGTAAGCAAATCGTTATCCACTTAGATCCTGTTGTATAAACACAGAAAGAAACTTACGCATAGGCCTCAAAGTCTCCATTGTTGATAGACTCAATCAGCTGCTCGGTAACTTTGATAATTTCCTGTTTGCGAGCTACAACACAAGATCATAGAACATCAACTACACAACATGAATTGCCAGTCGTTACTGTAATTCAGGCAAATGTAGGTCAGGGTGCAGATAAAGAAAATTTAACATCAAATCAGGTTCAAATGGGTTCTATTCTATGAATTAGCAGGATTTCAAACTTATTAGAAATGGAAGGCGATCAAAACAATACAAAACAAGGTTATTTCATGTCTGTGTAACAAAACAACAAGAAAGCCTCCCATGACTAATAGTGGTATCAGGCAGGAAAATGCAGGATGGCACGATTCCTTTCACCCAACAAAGCTCAAAATGAACAAAGACAAGCCAATGCTCAGATGCAAGTATCTTCTACAAAAGCAGTTTTAACTAAGTAATGTTGACAGTTACCTTTATTGTTATTGGTGCAGGCTGGGGGATATTGAAAAAATTACTTAAATTGTGCAACAAAAAGACATTTTAAATAATAAAAACTGTACTGCAACTATACTTTATATCAATTAGTCCCTCACAGGCATAAACTACAAAGATCAGAGTCTATATGAGTGTGTATGTGAGTGAGCTCCTAACTGTATAAATCAAAGTTTGGGTAACTCAGAACAGAAGGCAAATGGAGAAGAGAATCTGTATCTACAAGACATGAATACACAACATCCAATTCAAATGCAGAAGTACAAATTGGATGGAAGGAGCAGGTTAAATTAGGGGGAGGGGGGAGAAACATGGTTTCTTTTCAATGGGGAGGAAGAAGTAAATGTAAAACACCGAGCAATGATCTCAAACATACAGTACTCTAAATCAGGGAAATAACTTGAAAACTAGGAACATGGGATTTGAGGCACTTTACAAGTTGAGAGCAGTTTCCCCCAGTGATGACTGACTAGGTCACAGGAGGGGAACAAAACAGGACATCTCCCTTACGGTGATGGGACTTACTCTGAACTGAGGAGGTGGGAGTCTGTCTTGAGTCAGACATCTGTGAGGAACGGCTCTTAGAGCTCAAGATACCGCTCACTAAGCTGCCCAGACGAAGGGCTGTAAAGTGTGTGTGTGTGGAGTGGGGGTTGTAACAGAAACAAGGTATGATTAAGGCATGCATATGTATGTATATATGTATGTATGGGCAAAGGCAAGACAGAAATTATGAGGAAAAAAAATTATATTTTCGACAAAACACAAAAAAAGGAAGAAAGAAAATAGAAAGGAGACATTTAGTATTACTGAAAGCAAGAAGGTAATAAAAAGCTAATAAAAAAAGAGCAAGCAGTGTTCACAAATTTCACCATCAACCTCAGACATAAGATGGGAGAATTGAGGATGTGAGGAGTGGTAGGACAGAAAAAGAACAGGGCGGACTGCATTTTTGCAAGAAGAGTTGACAGCCAGAGGGAGGTTACTGTAGTTAACTTGATGTGCATTTTAACTGAGTTCTAAAACGGGGTGCAGAAAAACATACAAAGGAGTGATCAGTCTGACTGGAAATGGTGAGGACTGACTATTGTCTATACACAAGTGCACAGTGTAGATGAGAGCTGTAAGTATGGGAGAACAACCAGGCAACACAAGTTTATCTACCTTTTACATCTTCATCCTCTATGGTGGTGTTGGCACTCTCAATGGACTCCTGAAGAATGACAACACACACATTTTAATACTTATATTATTTATTATTTATATATATTATATTTGTATGTATAATGATGATGTAGTACACCGTATGTCTGAAATATCAATGATTGCTGGAATACAAAAGTCTGATTTTAATTAAGTAAGTTTTTTTTTTTTTTTATTGAAATATAGCTGACAACAAATAAGAAGATGGAGAGGAGGAATGACATGCAACTAAGATCCCCTGCTGGGCTTAAACCAGGGATGCTGTGATTAGATGGTCAGGGTCTTAAACCCCTAGGTTCCCAGAAGAACATAATTTATTAACATTTGATTATATAACAGTAAAAGATAAGAGCTGTTATTGGTGGAGGGAGATACTGTTGTTATGAAAGGAAAAGGGCTATGGTACAGGAGCAAATGGATTTAATATTAATAAATGCAGTGGTGGCGGTTTTTATTGTAATACCTTGTTTCCATCCACAGGGTTGTGAATCACAGTTGTCTGTGGTTCCTGAAGGGAACAAGTGACAGAGAATTTTTGGGAAGAAATAACTAAAGAAAGCCAGAAAAAGGTATAATGGCAACGCATGTGTGTATGAAGGTTCAGAAGGTGGACTACCACTTATTTTGATCTCATTTTGACCAATCTATCTACCCATCTGTCTATACATCTGTCTATACATATATCTATGGCAATGTGTCTGAAATCAAATAAAAAATAAACCCCTCTTCAACTGCCTGTGCCCACTTGATTTTTCTTTCTTCATGCTTTTATCTCACATCCTGTGTGGCATTGTTGCTAAATGTCTTTTTTTTGTGTGTTTGTATGTCTGCTTTTCTCTCATCAGCCCTCACCAGTGACCTGCCTTGGTAATCAGATGTCTGGGCTTTGATGGAATCGATCCTGATGACCAGCTCAGTCCTTCTAATCACTCACCCAGATTACACTAGATTATAACATCAGCAGTCTGCATCTGTGTGTGTGTGTGTCTGTGTGTGTGTGTGTGTGTGTGTGCGCACATGATGATGGAGAGAGAAAGGAGGATAGAGAGAGAAAGAGATGTCATGTGCCTGTGTTCATGCGTAATCATCTTTACAGCAAATGGGTAGACAGAAAGCCTTTGACATCATGCAGAGCAGCAGTCATGTGGCCTGACGTAGGCAGCCAGTCAGCAGACACCATGCGCAAGCCAATGAGTGACGGCCGAACCACTTGGGAGTGTAGCATCATATTGAGCCCAAGGAGCCAACAACCTCACTCTCCAGTCATGCACAGAAAAAAACTACCTGATCAACAAACTCTAAATAACACTTGGATTCTTCACATGCAACACCAAAAACGACAAACTACATATCATGACATGGGAGGAGTCCATGCATGGTGTAGATGTGTAAAGAGGAAGAAGAAAGGACGGGTTCTTACAGAGGGAGAAGTGGACAAGGAGCCAGGGGTGCTGAGGTAGAGGTTGCCCCTGTCTACAGATTTAGGACCACACTACTCAAAGCCAAATCCAAACATGTATGTAAACTCTTATTGTTTCAGCCCTACATTAACATTGTACAGATCCAGCAAATCCAACGTGGCTGAGCTTTGTATGCCCCATGCATGCTTTGCTAATTCAGATGAATGAATGAACACATCAATCTGAATTATGAATATATTATCTTTCATACTTAGCTGTATCAAATATGGCGGAACTGAGACATGCTGCGCAGTCACAAAAGCTTTTACATACTATTTCATTCAGGGATAGCCTAAAGTTGACCTAGACATTCATTTCAACCTGTGTTATCACCCATTTTATTTTTTATATTCTAATAGACCTAGTTAAGAATTTAAATCATAACGAGCAAGGTTTTGATTAAGCCAGGAACTGATCTGACCCCCTGTGAAAGGGTGAACCTGTACCTCCTCCACAGTGGGGTGTGAGGTGGGGAGTTGTAGACGTTTTGCAGATGAAGGTGAGAGTGTAGGTGAGGTTGTGTGTATACCAGTGCAGGGGCAGGGCCAGTTTCTTTAGGACTGGTCACTGTGTTGGCTTTGTTGTTGACCTGCAGGGGGCAGTGTAGAGGGGATATGACACACATACACACTTTTCAGCCCCACACATGTGCACACACTCATAGACACACACTCTCTGGCTACGGTCCATTCCAAAGAGATTGTCCCGACTCATGTCCCACAGATCTGATGTTACCGAGTGTCACATTGTTACCAACCAAGAAAGCTGTGCATTTTATAAAGCACACTTGGGCAGAGAGACATTAGCAGAAGCACAAGGGTTCAGTAAAACTGGGCTATTCTGAAAAGCAAACAGAACAGATGGAAGCTTTTTGTAAAACCACGTTTCTTCATAAGTAACACATTTTGATTCAATTCTAAACCACTAGTGTTAGAGAGAGAATTTTGACCACACTTTTTTTCCAACTTAGGTCTTTCCAGTAAAGACCTAAAGTTTTTTCATATGTTCACATGAATGTAGGTTTGCTCTGGTACAACGATTTACTGAAGGATTAAAATAACAGTTGAATAAATACAAAATTGTGAGCAATTTTTTTTGTCATTTTCAGTGAATTAATACTCTTGACAATGCTTACTGGTCATAAGGGAAGTTTTCCCCTGCTATTCACTATGTTTTTCCCATGTTCATCAAATGCACTACAGAGTCAAAACTTCATTTTGTTTAAGAGGACTGTTTATTTTTATTATTCTAATTTTCCCTCACCCATTCTCCCAAACTCCCTGGAATGGATCACACAGCACATACCGAAGGCCACATACCGTAAGCCTGAGTAAGACCCAAACACAGTGACACCGATTCAAACATTGTATGCAGAGGACCAACCTCAAATTAAAACTCACTTAAATGTTAAACAGGCACACAGAATTAATCAGTCACACAAAACTCTCAAAACACACGTGCACATGTGAACACATGCACCTCTGCAATCAGTGTTAATTTCAGATTAGACCTCATACACACAGAAATTAACACAGAGCACAACAGGGGCTCTACAGTAAAGATTAAGTGACTATGGGAAATATGAGACACGGTCTGTTAAGGACATACAGGCAGAGACCAGTATTTTTTTTAAAAAAGGATGATGATACTATAAATATAGTATCATCTATAACTCGCAAATAATCAGTGTGGTCTGCTGTACCACAAAACAGCTGTGAAATCAAGCTAAGAAGATAACCATTGTCCACTGCTTGGAGTGACTGTCCCTGAATGATGATGTTGTCCAGTGCAAAATGCATTATAATAATCCATAAGGCTCCTCAGATACTGTACGTTCCAAAAGACTAATGCAAGTAACAATGCATTTTCTGCACTGTGCAAAGCAACTCACCTTAACACCGTCTGGTTTCTTATTGAGCAAACTCTTGGCTGCTGTGGAAGGAAAGAAAGAGACAACACTTCAAGCATGAGAGTTGACAAACAGAGTCCTGAGCCTGAGGCTACACTAACATGCAGCAAGCATATCAGTCAACTGTGCTTATCTTCAAACTCCAGGTGCAAAATCCAGCTGCAGGATCCATAATGCAATGCAACAGATGCTCTGAATGGCATCACCATTTATACAAGGTTGCTCAACGACAATATACTAATTCCCATGTGAGAGGCTGAAGGGCCGGTTCTTGACTGGGTGTGTATTTAGCAAGTGACGAAAAGGATAATCTGCCTATCTCCAGAGGACTCACACAGCATTCTTAGATTGACGTTTGCACGCATTCACATGCACTTAACCACTAGAGCCCACACATATATTCCCACCACTCCCCTTTCGCTTTCTTTTTGACATTATAATCCAAACACAAATACAAAAAATACATGCTGTTTCCTTGTTTAAACTTCATTTTGATCTCATCTTGGCACTTTTGCAAGTGTGAGATTCAATATTGCTCTTTTCAAATACCAAACACCTCATCTTCATGCATGTGAGATTGGGTAAAAGAAGAATAAGGAAGCTAAATAATTACAAGTTATTGGTTGGGCCCAAAGCCATATATTTCTTCATTCCAAAAATCTTACCTCAAATGGATACCACAATCCAAACAAAAGAAGGAAAGAAAATTGAAAAAGGAAGAAGATGATGAATAAAAAGAGATACAAATGCACTAATGCATTACTGTAGAATGAAGAGAGAAAGCAGGCCAGTAAGAGCGTGAGAAATTAGAGAGGAGGAGGTCAAAGGAAATTCATACAAAAAAGTATGACAGAATGCAACATAGAGAGTGGTAGAGCAACAGCTAGAGAGATAAAGTGAGATGACTCTGTTTACCAGTGGCACATTTATGCCAAGATCATCTTTGTTCTATAAAGAAAAAGACTGAAGACGTTCCAAAATAGGTTAACAAGCCTCTGTTCATTTGTTCCAAAGTTAAAGACTGACTACACACTTTTACATAGTCTGTTTCCTAATGACTAGTAGATGCACTTTTTGTAGAGCACCTGACCAAACTACTTCCGGTATTAAAGAAGCATTTCTGATTATATGCTTTCTTTAGGATAAATGTTTTTAGTTCTGTTTGGGGAAAACCAGGTCTTGGACACTAGGCTGAGAGAGACATACCTGAGAAGTTTCTTGTGACCAGCAAAGTGGTCAATATGGCTCCCTGCAGTGATAGAAGAGAAGGAAAGAGGAAGGTAATGATGATGGAAGGAAGGAAAGAAGGAAGAGAGAAATAGGAAGATTGATTATAAGGTTACAGCAAGAAAGTTGGAGCACAGCGAAAGGGCAACTTGAAGGTTTTAGAGAACAACTCATCATTTTGAAGTTAACCTGAGAAGTCTTGAGTGAGGAAGACAGAGAGGGGGGGTGGGGAGAAAGATGGCAGGATGGTTCGTTCTACATAAATAGAAACATGAAGGATTGCCAGAAGTCTCACCTTGAGTTTCCTCCTGGCGTTGAATTTCTTCAGGCACTCCACAGTCTCCTGCCTGTGCATCATGGAAGCTACAGTGGACCGTTGCTGCAGGAAGAAGATGAGAGGATTTGAGGATTAAGCGAGAAAGGAAACAATGGGTGGCAGGGATGTATGGACGTGCATGTGAGGACAATGGGACTGTGGAGTGTTATGTGTGTTCATGAAAGTTCGATAATGTAGCATCTAAGCAGTCTGTTACCTACGGCAGTTAACTTTTATCAGTGTGTGAATCTTTATTTATGGTTCTGAATCTGTGTCTTTGTTTATATGTGCTTCTGTTGGGGTGTGTGTGTAACATACGCAGATCCAGGGGTGTTTGAGGGCCTCTGCGGCAGTGATGCGTTTACTGGGATTGATGGTTAACATCTTGTTGATCAGATCTTTGGCCTCAGGAGTTACAGTGTCCCACTCTGGGGATGGGAACTGTCATAAAAAAAAGAGAAAACAACACAATGTCAAAACTCATTTCAAAGATTAAACTAATACAGACAAAATATGGCTGAATCTGATCAGAATATTCTTTTGTAACTGTCCTTTGAAGGAAAGAAAGACAAGAGAAAAAGGTAAACCTATGTGTTTAAGACTGAGCATGTGCATGTTGGAAAAATGTAAATATATTTAGTGTTTAGTTTGAATTCAAAATTTACATTATATAAGCACAACTAGCCAAATCTTGTACTGCAGTGGGTGGGGCGTTCAGAAAATGCACTGTTCCCCTGATCCGGTGAATGCCCTGTTGTCCTGTCACTAAACTAGGCAAGTCTTATTGTCTTATTCTACCAAGCCATCGAAAGGTAATGTGTGGAAGCATTTTGGATCTGACACCATGTTAGAAAAAAATATTAATAAAAAGTAAGGCAGTTTGTTGCCATTTAAAAACGCCATTGCCCTACAGTAAAATTACCATGACAATAAACATTAAATCACCTGTTTGTTTGTCACTCAAGTAATGCAACAGAGGCACAATGAAAAACCACAGAACCACCTTCATTTTACAATGTATTTTAGGATTAGGCTACATGGTATGCCTTAAAATTAATACAAATTAATTATGTGATTGCTTTCATTTCTTCAGACTAGATGTTTTTTTTTTTAATGATAGCCCTAGCATGTATGTGAGTGCACACTTACATCATAAGCCCCAGCTTTAATTTGTTGATAGAGGCGGTGCTGATCCTCATCCCAGAACGGAGGGTAGCCCACCAGCAGGATGTACAAAATTACACCTGGAAGGGGGTGATGTGTGAAGTTAATCATGTAAGGGCCTAATAGCAACATAGTGCAGTAAAATTCACTAATTCAACACTGCACAATACACGTGAAGCAACATGAAGCTGTAGACCAGGCTTCTTCACACATCTGACCGGGTCAGACAAAGCCTTAGATTGAGGCTTTAGCTCCAGCGTCAAGTTCATTCGAACAGTTGCAGTGAGAGAATTTGAATGTTATTTACCACAGGCCCACATGTCCACTGGTTTCCCATATGGATCTTTCCTCAGAACTTCCGGAGACAAGTAGCCTGGGGTGCCGGCAAAACCTGAAGGAGTGACATGGAGGGAGGAAGGAGATGTGGAATGGTAGGCGGGAGTGGGCAATTCAATGACTAGGTCATTTCTCAGCTAACCAAATGAGTGATTGATTGTTTGACTGATTGGTTGCTTGCTTGATTGACCAACTGATTCTGGTTGAAAAATGGATGGGTGAATACTCACCAAACCAAGCCTGCTGGTCCCCCTGCACCTCGATAGCCAGCCCAAAGTCAGCCAACTTGACCGCCGCCCCCTTCAGCTTACTGGCCAATAGAAGGTTCTCAGGCTGGGGGGGGCGGAGTCAAACAGGTTAGAGGTGAGAGGTCACACGCTCTGGGAACAAGCCGCCCACAGACACAGATCTAAAATCAGATTAGCCAAACCAAATCCTAATCCAAAATATTAGGGGTCAACAATGCTAAACTGCTCTTAAATCGGTGTCTGAGGCAACTCCCTTTCTGCCACACAAATGGCAGAGAAACAGAAATGTGCACGGGACCAAATCTCTGCGTGACCACGGACATTTTCCATGTTAGAGTTGTGGACTTGCTCCCTCGGTCTCATGGATTCTGAGGGAGTGAATTGGTAGCAGACATGATACGTTTGCCCTCAGTAACACCAATCCACTGTTCAAATCCATGAGTGGGAGCAAAGTGCACACTGCAGGGAGAAGGACACAGGGGGAAGGTGTGGTGTAACAGAGGACGTCGGTGTAAAAACAAGTGACTCGGCCACATATGGGTAACAACAAACACACGCCGCACACTAACACAGTTTAGCACAGTCATAAACATATGCAAGCCCCCAGCAAGCACACGTGCACACACACTTTCAAACACACACACAGACACATGGACACAGGTGCGGAAAGGTCTTTTCTAACCTAAGGCCAGTTAGACAGTGTGCTCTAATGAATAATACATTTCCTAACATTTAGAGACTCTAAACACAGACAGCCTGTGAGCAGTCAGTTTAGGGCAGACATATGACTCAACACGATACAGACACTAACTGACAACTGGACACATCTACATGACGATTTACATAATGATGAATAAATCCTCCTGATTATAAAGCATCTGAAAACTTTAAATCTTTTCAGCAAAGAACATCGCCCTCTTTTCTTTTTTTTTCTTTTCTCAGTACAACTGCATACTCACAATCCATTTGAACAAGCAAGCTTTCTTTCACTCTCTTTCCACCACATAAAAACGCTCTTGGGAGGTTATGAGAACTCAGACTACCATGAGAATATTCATGGTCTTGGAAAATCTTTCACATCTCAACATGTTTTTGTACCATAATAATTACAATATTGCAAATAAAAATGCAAATGTGATCATTCCTGAGGTTCTGGCTTGTGATTACTTCTTTTCCTGTCACTGCTGCGTTACACAGAGTACTATACACTCACACACACTCACGAAGATGATTGCATGCTGTCTGCAACATAGCGGCAGTATTAAAAGAGGATCTTTATTCTTGACATTGGCAGGACAAATACTGAACCAAGAATATTGACTACCTCAGTAAGGATCTAATGTAGTGATATAGGAGGACATTAAGTACGTCAAGGCCTTAGGTGTGTGCAATTTGGTTTGAATTCTAATCCTGCAAGCCAGTATTGCAGCAAATATTAAAGCTAGGGTCAAGGTCAAATCACTGTTGTTAACTTCTCAAAGCTTTTAGAGCCTCAGTGAGGATAATGGGAGAATGTAACAACAACAACAAAAATCTCTATAACTGGATGATGTTTCCGCTCTCATGAGAAAACAATAAAAACGTTAAACTTTATTTTATCAAACCAATTTTAAAAGAAACAAAACGTAGGAGAACAAAGGTAATGGTTATGAGGGAACTATTACCATCTGCTGTACAGAGTCAGGACTAAACAGAGCCGCACCCGTGGCTGCAGTGATACAAACCTTCAGATCCCTGTGAACGATCCCATTAACATGGCAGTGATGGACACTCTCCAGGATCTGCTGTATGCAGTGGCTGAGGGCAGGAGAGTAATGAACGAGCCCAGGATTGTGATGGAACAAATGGAAGGAGAGAAGAGAAGAGAAATTAATTGGGTGGAAGAGAAGAGGAATCAATCTCATAACAGTGCATCATACGTCCCTCTCATTAGACTTCTTATGAGTGATGCCTGATGGATGACAATAAGTGACTTGACGGCAAGTCATTCTTCACAGGATATAGTGTATTGCACTGTTTAGACAAACCAAAGCTATACAAGGTCTATGTCAAGAATACACAGACGCGCATGCGCACGCGGACACACACACACACACACACACACACACACACACACACACACACACACACACACTCTCACATACACACTTTCTCTCCCTCTCCCTTTCTGATGATTAATGCCTCAGGCTATATGTCGTTAATCACCTTTATAAATAACTCTATGAGATGCCTCAGAGACAAGGCAGCTGCATCACACCTCTGAGACGACCATATGTGAGACACAAATATACGTGCAGGTATATAGGTGCGCACAGTTGATCTCTCCAGTGACAGACAGAGATGCATAATAGCTGCTGTGCTCAGCAGTGTGTGTGTGTGTGTGTGTGTGTGAATGTGTGTGTGTGTGGATGTGTGTTACCTGGCATCAGCCTCACTGTAGTACTCCCTGGCGACGATGTCCTCGAACAGCTCTCCTCCTGTCACCCTGTGGGAAGACAGAGCCAATATTAGCGTGCACATGTTTCTGTCTCTCTTTGTTGAAGTCCGAGTCAAAGTCATTTAAATGCAAAAAAAATCATACACCTATTTGTTTTTACAGACATCCTTACACAATGTATAGTTGGTTGTTGGTTACGTGTCCTTGAACCAGATTTGAACATTGCATTTACTGTGAAATGCTTTACTAATTTAGAAGTTACTAAGAACTGAGAAGGACTTTTCCCAAACTTAGCGATGGGTTTACAAAAAGCTGGTGTAACCAAATCAAACTTCACGAGAACTGAAAAGGATTTTTCTGTATATGGTATTAAGCTCATGCAAATACATAGTACGAGCTGAAAGGGGAAGTAAAACAAGACTAAATGTGAAATTTGTTGGGTGGTTAAAACTGACTGAGAACGTGAATATGAGAGAGTGTCTTACTCACAGATCAAACACCAGATAGTGGAAACCCTCTTCTGATATGCTGTCATGGAGTCGTACTGTAGAGAAGAAAGAATAAAAACACACAAACACAGGACAGAAAGGGAAAAGGGACAGAAGAAAAAGCCCAATAAAAGAGAAATCAGTCAATACTCAAGTCAGTGCTCAGCTTCCTTTGTTTTGCTCTGCCTGAGAGTTAGGTTGTTAGGTGTCTCTGATTTTGCTTTGTATTTAACATACACAGGACTCTGCATAGTCAGTACTACCCTCAAAGTCCACTGAGCACTTGGCTCCTGATACTAGAGAAGAATTGTCCTGTATCATTTCTTTGTAGTACCTTCCATCTATTATATGTTGTCCTTTTTTTCTATTTAACATATTTTTCAGGTTTCAAAGGCTGGGAGTCAAAAACAATCAGTCATAGCAGTTCTCAAACTTTATAAGAGCAGAGTTATCTTGAAAAATGTTTGGAACTGCGGCTGGGATGCAGGGACTGATTTGAGAAATTCAGAAGTAATGACGGTGGAGGAAAGGAAGAACAGGAGCGGATGAGTGTGAACAGAAAGAAAACAAACAAAAGAGGAGAGACAGGTTCTATCAGTGGTATAATGAGGAGGAAAGGGTGTAAAGGGTCAGTGGTTTAGAGAGGGGGTGTAGGGCTCCCTTATCTTTCTGATGACATAGCTGGGAGAGCAGACAGATACATCATCATTAGATACCTGTACATACACACACACACACACACACACACACACACACACACACACACACACACACACACACACAGCCACACACTTGGTTTCTCTCTCTTACTCTCTCTTGACTGTATCTAGAAGATGAATAGCCATAGCAGGAATCACCAGAGACCTGAATAAAAAAGATGTGCTTTCATTTGAATGTGTGCATATTTTGAGATCGAGGAATTGCAGCTCACCGATGTTGGGGTGCTTCAGTAGACGGCAAATCCTCGCCTCTCTCTCCAGCTTTTGATGATCTGATAAAAAAACAAAAAGCAAAACAAACAAACAAACAAAAAAAAAAGAACAGAGGAGACACAAACAGAGAGAAACAGAGACAGGTTATTTTTAATACTCTTCATTATTCCCTGCGATGATTGGCTTTCAGAATCATCTAACATGAAGTTGGCTGCAAGTTAGTTTTGACTCAGTGGAGGACACAGTGTACTGTTTGGGCATTGTTGTCAGCGTCAGTGTGTGTTTCTGTACCTGACATTCACACTACTGTATGTGCGTTTGTGTGCGTATTGTGTCTGCCTGTGTTGGCTTTGTGTCAACTCTGGTCTTTTCCTTATCAGAACTGAACTGCTTGACAAAAATAATGTGACCTGATATGTGCTTGGATATGTGCCACAAACAGGCAGGCAACAGTGAACTGCAAGCACAGTGAGCAGCCACAGTGGGTTCATATTGACCTCCGGTGTCAGGCTCAATGTGAGCTCCTGCTATGTGCTTACAGGTTCTGTCTGATACCCTGAGGACAAAATAATAATAATAATAATAAATAATAATAAATAATCAACTTGATGTCCAGCGCACTGAACTGCATTTGAATTATGCATAAATTAGACTAATTCCTTCAAATGTTTAAAACCTAACTTTGTTTTTAATTATCCAAATTTCATGAACTGAACACAAGACTGGCTTCAGGGAGAGACTGGCAGCAAAACAGGCACTGGGGTTACTGTACTTCTGCAACATGACCACTGAGAGGCCGGTCACGTGGAATCCCAGAAAGCATTTCACGTCGCTCCTCTGAGACCACACTGATCTTATCTGACTCTGTGAACAAGAAGTGACGTTCAAATCTCCCTGTCAGGAAAAAAAAAACAAAAAACAAAGTCCAGTGACTCTGATTCGGAACAACTGAGTCAGAGCAGCAGTCGTTATAATGAGCAATGCAGTACGGTGTTGGGGGCGACCCATTTCAGCTTTGCCTCGGGCCGTAGAGAGCAAGAGAGAGAGACAGAGTGAGAGAGAAACTGAGAGAGAGAAAGAAGAGCAGCGGGTTCTACTTTTTTCCAAATAAAATAGGACGCCTATTTTTCACTCTCATCCTTGTCTCCTTCCTCTGCTCAGCTTGATGCTATGGAAACTGTGGACTCAGTGCAGCTCACAGACAGGGCTAACAAAGAACACCAGGCAGCTTGTTCCCGTTATAGGTTCAGAAATCTGTTTGTTAGCGCTGGTGCAATGCATCTATAGGAAGACAGGTAGACGCACAGACAAACTTAGGGCACCAGTATACTTTAAACAAAATGGAACTTGGCGTGCTCTCAAACGCTTTGTAAAAATGCCAGTACAGTACGACCACTGTGACTGAAGGACTGTACGTGCACACCAGCGAGTGGAGTTTATCAGTCGCAGTGAGGGAAATGAAGCCAGAATAAAATCCCAACAGTGAAATGCAAAACAAATATAGCATGAGCTGTGGCTGCGCTACAGTTCAAGCTAAAAATACAGGAGGAAGGAGTTTATTTAAAACCTGCCCTGGTACAGTCAGTTACAAGCACAAAAACAGAAGAGGAGACGCCATGTTCATTCCCTAAACCATGGACAAAGAGATGGATGTGTGCCAGCCAGTTTGATGATCGTTCAAAACAAGGGATCACCATCATTAACAATGACCACCAAAGTCCTACAGCACCTCCCACAGGTGGTGAGCCAATGGGAGGTCATCCAGAGTGGGGCTCAAACCCACGATCCCGAGAGAGTGAGTCTCTGAGCTAACCAGGTGGCCACCCAAGTATAAAATGCAATCCATCAAATAAAAACAAAGCAATAAAAAAAAAACCACAAAACAATGAACTCACTAAACATAACTGGTTTCCTGTAACATGTAAGTCAGTCAGATATTTGGGTTTTCACATACTGCTATAAACTATCTGCGGGGGTGGTGAAGAAGACTGTGTGAAAACTTCTGACACAAGGCCTGCACACGCTGCTGATCTCTTGTGTGGTCGTAAGTCCACCATATTGCCTGTGAGAGTACGCCAATTTCGATCCTGTTTGAAGTATACTGCCAGCTTGAGAGCCAAGCACAACAGCAGAGAGGCAGACACGCATCCTGACAGGCAGAGCCAGAAACAAGGGCAGCTCAGCCATTATTTCATGATTAGCAGGGCCCTCTGAGCAAGGTCACTAATCTCTCCATCTCTGCCTTAGTCTTACCATATTACTGAATTGCTCGTAAATCCCTTTGCTTCTCTCTGCCTAACACACAAACTTTGTCTTTCCTTTGCTAATTTAATAGATTCATTTTACTAACCCAATCTTCTGGTTTTCTCAATATGGCACTTACATTTTGTGCCACTTATATATTTTTGGTTTTGGTTGTACATTACTCTTTAGTCTAACAGCATTAAGCCGCATGCTGCATTGATCAGACCTTGGTTTTGATGCTTATGTTGGTGGGGAGTTTTTACATTACACAACTTCTTTTTTCTTATTTTCACATTTCACTTTGGTAATGTCAAGTTCCTCGCTGTGGTGGCGCTCCATCAGTTTCCAAAATGGCTTCTGTATTTTAGTATTTCTACGAAATGCTTGTCTACATAACAATAAGCATAATATATACAAAATCTTATACAGAGGTACCAATATTAAGCCACAATCTTTTGTTACTTAATGTAAAGAATGAGAGCGATTATATCATTCAGTAAGAACTTCCTTACAGGCTGATGTAATACCTCTTCTCTATAAATCATCATCACCACTCAACTAGAAAGCATACACTACTCTGTTGAACTTAGACTGGTCCAGATTTTTTTTTTAATCAAAGAATCCTACATACTATACCTTTTTCCACAGAAATACATTTTCCATTATGCTGCATTCGTGTGTATGTGATGTACATGAATGCAGCATAACGGAGCATAAAAAAAAATAAACTTCCCTCTTCAGATTTTCTCTTGGGTACAATGCTTTGCAGCCAGTCCTAAGGTTTTGAATGCCAGAGTTCTTCAACATAGAAGTCAACTACCATAAAAGGAGAAACAAAACCTCAAGCAGTGGGAAACGCTGAGCCCCAGCTCTCAGTTGATTTGAGGTCCCACATTGAAGCTGTGGTCCACAAAGAAGATTTTATATGGTCTCTTGGACTCTGTGCAGTGTGCACAGAACTAATGATCAAGTAGAAATAGCTTCTCTTGGAAGCAATTAAGTCAACGTTGCAAACTCTGCTTTAAAGCTTCATAAAAAGGCAGGTCAAGGTAGTCTGCTTGTATTATTCACTGTACTGAACTGTAACTAACTGTACACTGTAAATGTCAAATGTCATATGATTCCCTCACCCTCTCTTTCCATCATTTTCCACCTCCACTTTTCTTTCCCTCTCTCTCCGTCCTCCACAGGTAGTCCACCTCAGTCGGCTGGACATCTGTTGTCTAGCAACTCCTGCACCAATCAGAGCGTCAGGCCTCTCCCCTCCTCTGCAGTGGAACCAGCCTTGCATGCAAATGGCCGACATCGAGAGTTCACACACAACTATCAAACTCCACAGACATGAAGGCACAAGTAACTAATCCTGTAGCAGCACACAGACATTAAAAAAAAAGACATGTAATTTAAACACGTCCCCTCTGGAACATCAAACTATTTAATCCTCAACAAACAGAGCCCACACTCTGGATATGCATTAGGATAAGTAGGAACGTACTGTACTGCCTAAAAGAGGAACACACAGTACACTACAACAAATACCAAAACCAAACTAAATGTTTGTCTGAATGAAATGCTTTAGTTTAGATATCTGCTCATGTACAACATTAAAATAGTTACTTTTCCTTGTAGCCCTCTGCAACCACAAAATGTATGTGACATGATGTCTGAGCTAAAGCAAAGCTGATGCAGTTGTTGCGAAAGACAATAAAAGCCATACTGTGAAACTTACAGCATGGTTGAAAGAAATGCTGATAGCATGTCAGCAACTATATGAATGTTTTAATTCTGTTTGGTTGACGTCTGATCAGGTTTAAGCACCATTGCTTCATAGCAAAAAGGGTGCTGGGTTTTTCTTGGTCCTTTCTATGTGGAGTTTGTATATTCTCCCTGCATTCACATAGGTTTCCTTTGTGTTTTGTGTCACTTTTACAATCTTTTAAGACATGCCACTCAACTGGATTGGACCATAAAAGTGCCCATACATCTGAGTGAAGGTATGATTGCGTGTATGTCATCCTGACAGAGCATATTCTTTTTTTTCATGGACGAGAAAAGCACATTTTACACCTTGCCCTGAACAAACTTTTGCTGAGGTCAACTTTGAAATCTGCCTGACTCTCAGAAAGCCTCAGACTGACAACAATGAGTTGCGACTGGCTGATAAATACGCTTTACAATACTTTAATGTATCTGTGTGTGTACACTAGTGAGAGGCGTTCTGCTTACGCGGTTAAAACTGACAGCAGCATTTCTACATAATGTGAAGCAAACATAATTGTGCAGACAAACATGGAGCTACCTCAGTCAGCTGTTACCACTCAGAACCGTCTGGACCTTTTTGGCCTGATGTAAGCTGCTTTTCTGAATATTTATCTGTATGTATGTACTCTGTCCAGCAGTGTATGAATTACTATTCAGAAATAAAGTAAGACCATGGTGATTGGAAGTTTTTCTTGATGGTAATTATGTTGGAAGTTGCCTTTTAACCTGCTGTTACTTTGAGAAACACTGTCAGATGCAGTGCAGTAGCCACAAGAAGCTGTGGCGTTTTTTTTTTTTTTTTAGTGTGTTTTAGTCCTGTGTTTATGGCAATCACAAAACTGTCTCTAAAGTTCCTGTAGTCTGTAGATATACTACTTTATTACAAATGCAGTACATCGAAAAGGGACAAAATCTGAATATTTTAAAAGATGATTACACATCTCAGCCTACTTTAACATGGAATTACAGAGTGGTGCAGGGACACTCGTGTGCTGCATCTCTGTCAGCAGCTTCGCCGTCTGTAGGACACTGACCTCACGCATTTGTCATGTCATAAACCATCTTGTCTAAAACAATCTATTTCTTGGTGTCAGCATTCCAAGTACGTAGCGTCTGTGCTGCCCAGATTAGGATTTCACACTTTGTACCATATTTAGGACAGTCTACTTGTCATTTATGTCTATCTTAGTAAACCAGCTGGCCTTGGTGAGTGCAGTCATATATTACTTACTTACTATAGTTCACCAGAATTCCTGCAAGCTATTTAGAGAATTTGGAGTTACTCAAACAGCTTTTTATGTGACATTAGCATTTTTCATGCTTCTGGTTCCCAGAAGTGAGACTAACCAGATCAAAAAAACATTAAAAAGAAGGGTTGCCAGTAACCACACTTATTTATTAATAACAATGGTAATAATAATAGTAGTTAGCTTTTCCAACGAATGCAAAGTTAAAAATGAAAGCTGCTGAACACAGCATATAGCGTAATCTATTTCCTGCTTTCATAAAAAAGTTTTTCAGAAAAAGTTTTACCTCGGTCTTACCAAGAAGAAAGAGACATACTGTATATTCAAGTCAGAAAATGAAAGAAAAAAAAAAGCAGACATTTGGGTCCTCTACTGCAGAATACTTATTTGTTTAAGGACGATAATACTATGTTGTAAAACTGTGTATGTAGGCCCACAGGTACCCTTATGGTAAAATAAGGCCCCCAAAAGTTAAGAGGCTCCAATGGGCACAGATGTAAACCTCTCTGGAGATTTTATTTTTTGTTTGTTTTCACTTATTTTCTTTGACTTGAATCATCCTTTTATCCTGGCTTTTCGTGCTGCAGCCCTTTCTGTATGATCTAAATCAAGGATGGATTTGTTGTTAGCTACAGTAGTGTACTATTATCCATCACTGTTACATTGTTATATCTGTCATTTTTGTGGTCTGGCTCTTTTTTTGTAATGCACTTTGAAGTCAGGAAGACATCTTCCATTAACTCTTGAAAAAGGGGGCGGGGTGGGGGGGGGGGGGGGGGGGGGAAAGAGCTCTTTTCCCCCCCCTCCAGTGTGTTGAAACTATTCCTACCCCCCTTTCCCACCCCCCCCCCCCCCCCCCCACCCCCCACCCCCCACCCCCCCACC
>JBBMJY010000020.1:12110262-12167305 GCA_037833715.1 Toxotes lorentzi | reverse complement strand
GGGGGGGGGGGGGGGGGGGGGGGGGGAGGAAAAGGGGAGGGGGGGGGGGGATGGGTATAACGGGAAGAGGGGGTCCTCGGGGGTCGGGGTGGACAGAGTAAGCCCCCCCCCCCCCCCCCCCCCCCCCAATCTGAGGGTCACATTCTTTTGGTTTAGAAATAACATGTCTTTACAACTGCAGGATGGATCATCCTAATGACGGTCGCTGATTCTCTGACTTTCCATCAGCAGGTCAACGTTTTTACCTATCTAGTCAAGTATATCAATGGACGGGCACGTAACTCTAGCCCAGATATAGAGTTAGTTGCTTGGGTGACTCCCTAACATTTCATCTAGCACCAGCGGGTTGACATTTGACATTTAGTGCTAATTTGCATGTTGGAAGTGTTAGCCCTCTCAATCTTACTAGCACCACCAAATTACATAGTGCAGTAAGGTACTGCATAGCATTACACAACATAGCATATATACAAAAGGATAGTGTGGTAGAGTATAGAAAACACACAAACCACGTAACTTATAGTTGCTGCTAAGATCTTACCGGTAACACAGAGGGGAGTTGAAATGGTAAGATTACTTTAGATGGTTGCATCAACATTGGCAGGGAAAATGCAGCAACACCTTGACATTAGTAGGGACATACCCCTACTGTCCCTACCCAAACCTACGCCCATGCTTGAATGGCATTCTGCCTGGTTATATTCACTATTACTTCCTTATCATATAGAATGGTTTACAAACCAACCACTGGCACACGCTCACAGAGGACTAAAGGATTGTGTTAGCAGGGAGCTGTGGCAATCAGGAATGAATCATGAAGTTGTCATCGCTCAGTTTTCTTATTGTTTCCTTCCTTTGTGTTTAAGATGTAAGCTGATAGGAATGACTGAGCATGTCTGTGTTGCTTTAGTAAAAACATGGTTCATTAAGTTATATTATATTATATATTATATACGCAATAACCCCCCCCCAAAAAAAGTTTCTCTTGTACAGAGGTTGGAATGTTGATAATACTGAGGATATACTACATGAGGAACTGACAGCTTGCCAAAAGGATACTCCGACGCAGGCAGCCTCTGGGGTTTTCGAAAATTTAAAGGGGGTTTTTGGATTTACAAACAGTTGTCCAAGTAAGGGGTCAAGGATTGATTGTTTTTTTCCCCTCTCACACAAAGCTTTGATTTGGGGTTTCTCTTTGCATGTATGGAACACAGGTATTCTTAAGATTTCCTTTTACAAAGCACTTACCATTACAGTTTGTAAAATTGGTATAGGATTATATACATTATATCCATTATCAGGAAAAAAATGTTTTCTGCACATTATTTGTTTGAAGGAGAATAGAAGTCAAATTGATTGGGGTATAAATCAAAAGAGGATGTTTCAACATACTAAAACACAAGACAAAGGAGACATAGGTGATAAATAAAACAATTATTGCTGGTGGGTCCAATAACAGTTTGTTACAAATATTCAAATTATCTGCCGACTGACCTAAGACATTTAGAGATCAGAGTAATATATTAGGTAATGCTTTGTTTTGGCACAGATCTCCAAATTGTCCTACTGTTAGATGACCTCAGCTGCATTAGTAGACACAGACACAGTTTTCACTGGAAAAGGATTTTCACCAATGTGAATAGCCTCCTGTGAGAGAAAAAGAGGAGTAAATTCAAGTGTTCAGGGTTCAAAAACAGCTTAGTCCAAACTAATAGCTCCTATTTTGCTCAGCGGTGAGAAAAAAAAAAACTGAGTTCCTTGGAATAAGTAAGGGAGGGAGAAGGGAAGGGAAGAAAAGACTACACAGAGCAGACTTGCTTCACAGTTTGCAACTGTGGAGAGAAGAGCCAAACTTTATTCGACTGCAGTTTACTTACTAATACCAGTTACAATTAGATTGTATCTCTGACTTCAATTTCAAAACAGATATGTCTATCATTACTACTGTGGCACTCCTGGTTTTCCTGACCATTCCTGAGGGTGAGTCTAATCTAAGTCACTGTTGAAATACAAGAATAGATAATTGGAATTTTACATTGAATGCCTTACTTTCTTTGCTGCCAGCATCCATGCACACTGTGATTTGTGTCAAGTGCCTATATGTGGTATGCATTTAGACTTGCATCTGGATAGTAATATCCTTATCTGACCTCTCACATTCTCAGGTATGTGTCTGGGGGATCAAGGAGTGATTCTCCGATGTCGATGCATTACCAAAGAGAAAAAGCCCATTGGACGTTACATTGGAAGGGTGGAAGTGACCCTTGCCAACTCCCACTGCAATGTCGTTGAGATTATGTAAGCCCCAGGAAAAGAATTCTGTGGGGGGTTTTGTTGTTGTTGTTTTTTTTTTTGTTCATTTGTAATTGGACACTTGGATGCCTGAGGTTATTGTCTGTGTCTGTGTGGGCTTCGTGTAATATTACAAGGTCTTATACTGTGTCTGATGTCCCTGGTCTGGCAGTGCCACTCTTAAAAAGGATGGGAAAAAGATTTGTTTGGACCCTGAAGCTCCATGGGTCAAAAAAGTGCTTGGGAAGAAACCAACTGAGTAAGTCCATCTTCATTGTTTATTCGTGAGCATGTGCAGAGATTAGCATGAGAATAAGGCTTCATTTTGAACCCTTCATGTTCAGAGTAAGCAAATCAAAAGCAACAAGATTGCACAGTCTTCAGAACATTAATCTGTGCAAGGGGATTTTGTTACCTTAATGCTGACTGAAAGGTATCTGTGGCTATTTTATGGCAGTAGTATAAAAAGTTATCCATTGTGTTTACATACTTTGTCACAGACCAGAAAACGATATGGATGTTTGCAGAAGAAAATAGTAGTAATCCCTTCTTTGCTTTCCTGGAAGCTGATTGGCAGTAAGTTATGAAATGGCTAAAGGGGTGGGGCAAGCCGACTGCTGAACACCAGAGACTGCAGTTACCTTCCAGTTTACTCTAATGGAGCTGTGTAATTCATTCTATATTCTAAGTTTGGAGAGCGGGTGGGGCACTTTGAAATTACAGTTAAAATCTATCACATTCCATTTCATTTTTTTTTTCTCTTTAGGCAGAGACCTTGAAGAGTAACCCTGAACAGACTGGGGTCAGATGGAAAGAAGAACACAAATTCATCACAACTGAAGTTCAAAGTGACACAAAGGGCTTGTTTTGGAGAACGTGACAGATTCAGGTGGCAGCTGCGATACTCAAGAAATTGTTCCTATATCATCAGTCCAACTTTTCAATTTCCTGAGTGCCGGCGAGAAAGGAAGGAGTGGTGACACAAACCTATATTCTGAAGAACACGTTTAACATCATATGTCTACTAACTTTCAAAGAGCTATTTTTGATAACAATTACAATACTTGTATTTCAATTGTATTCTGTTATACAAAAATAATAATATAGGGTAAAAGCACGATAAATAGGCATACTCTGTATGTTATGTTCCTTATTTTGTAATGCTCAGCACAATGGAAAAATGTGTATATGTATATGTAGGCTGCTGGACAGAATGAAATGCAACAGCAGACCCTTACTGTGCAATTTATAATATATATTTTTCCCTGCTAATCATTCTCAGTTTGCTGTTTGTGATGGTGAAAACACAAGAAAATTTCCTGAAAATACAGTTTGGAATAACAGTAGGACAGTTTCATGTAGGACATAGTACCTGCAGAGTCAGATTAATTTCTCAGTGGAAGAACATTGCCACCTCCTGGACAAAGGTGCACACCATCAGGACCATAATCATTTTTTTGTGGCTGTAAAATGTCCTCTTTCTTTAACAGGTGTCATTACTGAAATTGTATCATTTTGGTACAAATTACCCCAAAGCTAAACAGTCTTTCATTGCATCATTTTCAGGATTAAAAAAATATATGTTTTGGCTGCCAAATAGCTATACTTAACTGTCAAAAGTGCTCAGGACAGAGGTGTCCAAACTGTTCCACAGAGCCCTCTGTGGAACAGTTTGGGCACGTGTGGCTGCAGGTTTTTGTTCCAACTAAGCAGCAGCACACCAGACTCGGCTCAACTGATCTCAGTCTTCAGACAGTTGATTGGTCAAACTGTGTGCTTTTGATTGGTTGGAACAAAAACCTGCAGCCACATGGCCCTTTGTGAAACAGTTTGGACACCTCTGGCTTAGCCAAAAACAACAGCCTTATATTGTTCTCCCTAAACTGCCCGTTATGCAGTTAGTACTGCAATCTCAGACTCCATCCTCAGGGGAAAAAAAAGAAATTAAAAGAAATGTTCTTGCTTTTCAAGTCCATTTATCAAATCAGGGCTGTTGCTTCTGGCAAAGGTTACTCAGGAAATGCAGAAGTCATCTGTATTTGTACTTGTACTTGTGTTTACTTCTACCTAAATATTTACAGTTTTAATACAATAGAAGGAATCATTAAGTCATACCATTTCTGAGCCATTCATTTGTATTAGTAGCTTGAAACTTGCCTGAATTTCTTAAATTATGCCAGACCACCAGTGTGTCTGTCCTTAAAATTAATATGAGGAGCCAAGCACTGTAAAAGTGGAAATCCCAGACTTTCTAAACATCCTGTTGGATAAAGGATATAGTTAGGGCCAGCTTAGCCTTGCTATGAACTATCCCTTAGTCATGATCTATGGTCATGATGCTATAGCCTGCTGCGGGGACTTCCCATGATGCACTGAGGTCCTCTCTACCCCTCTCACTACACACGCTTCTTCTTCTAATAATAATAATAATAATAATAATAATCATGATATTATGTGGAACCTGCACTGTGCTATGCTCTCTTTTCTCCTTTATTTTCATAGGAAAATAAAATTTGAATCAATTTATGCAGGTGTAAAGGTGTAAAGAATAACAAGTATAATTATTCTTTACAATACCTGCATAACGACCAACCAATCAAATTATACAATGGGAGTTGGAAACAGGCGGAAACTAAGAGTTTCTTGAAATTGTGGCTGGAGTGTAGACAACAGAAAAAAAGTACCTTTAAAGCCAGCAGTCACAGCCTCTAGTGAAATACAGTATGTCACAGCCATTTCCTAATTCCATTTCTGCTTTTTTTTTCTTGGTTTGGCACTAACTCTCCTGCCATTTCAGATCCAGCCACTCCTTGTCCCGTATTAACCCCAGTTTTCCCACCATTCCTCCTCACCTGACTCACACACCCATATGCACTTCATTAGATTAGCAGTGTTTATACAAGCCCATTGCCATACTTTCTTGAGACCACAGCATACCTGCCTTTTTCTCTACCTTCCAGCCTCTGCCTCTGGCTCTGCCTGGGTCGTGCTTGAATGTGTTCTCATGTAAACACATTTTTCTTACTGCTCTATGAGTAATTGTTTTTGGGTCCGAGCCTTGTTTACTGAATCATCGTCCTGAAAATCACTGTTTGGAGTAGATCACCTAATCAAATATATTACATTAGTATTATTTTGTACTGTGGAGAAGTTGCAGTAAACTTTTAACTATTGGCCCCTTTAACCGACCCCCCCCCCCCCAAAAAAAAAACTGGCCAAAAGAAGCAAATAGTCAAGTCAGTCACACATTTTGGGATCCAGCTGCAAATAAAAAAAACTGGCTTGTATAAACTGAGACCAGCAACGTGTCTCTTGCATCGTTCGCAGACTTGCCAAAGTCTTTGTGCTGTGAGGAAGCCTGGCTAGTCAAAACTTTCAGCACTGTTTTTTTTTTTTTATGTAAAGTTTAGGGTTAATATTATTATGTCATATGCAAAAGTTGCATATGTCACACCCCCATCCACCTTGACATATATCACAGCTTGCAAACGCTTTATGTAGCCAGGTAACAGCCTTTTCATACTTGATTTAGCACATGTCACAATTACTCTGTTTGTTCTATTTTTTAACTTCATGCAATAAAAAGTAACGGTGCTTTTGCACACAACCATATGTCAACAGAAAGGCACACGCATCATATAAGCTATAAATATATCTTTGTAGTGTATTGGCTAATAACTATTTGTGAGCTTGGCCGTAACAGACAGGCACTTGCTACCTTGGTGTATGTGGTGGAGGCAGAGACGTGAGACGCAAAACGGGGATGTGATCAGCTGAGCGCCGATACCGACACATGTCCAACATAGGACATATTGGACGTTAAGCGTTTAACATAAACGCTAGTATCAGAACTCCCTCCATCAGGTAGACGCCCACTTTTGGGAAGCGGAAGATGGGCCAGCTCTGTGTTTGTTTCCTTTGCCGTAAACTGGAAGCAAACGTCTGAACTCCATTTCGAAGGCACATCTGCAGTCATCATGGATTGTTATGAACTCTGGAGACAGCGAGGGAAAAGTCGCTAACGCAGACATGTAACGCCAGATAAACAGCGTGTGCTGTTCCGACTAACTGTGGCGAAGTGCTAAAAGGTAAGGATTTAATTTTTTGACGGCTGCGATGCCTTCCTGTGTGTGTGTGTTTTGTTTAGCTGTTTTTTTTTCTTCTTGATGCTGTAGCTAACGTTAGTTACGCACGGTTTGCAAATAAGCGGCGTTACCAAGCTAGCTAACCGTCACTGATCGTAGTAAACTTTCAACACAGCATTGCAGGCTTATGCAGAGATATTAGTCACGTAAATTAAAATTACCATAACGTTACACAATTCACGACATCGTTTCCATCATGTTTAGTTCGCGGTGTGTTGTTTACTTGATGAAAAAAGCCACTGTGGCTAGATACAGTAGTATCTGGCCACTGTTTATCTGTATGTTCATGTATAAGCGCTGTTGTGTGCTTTTTTGTACCTTTATTATTGTTGTGTAACGACTGGCGCTAGCGGTTTCCTGTTGCTTGATCTGTGTCTGACCTGTTTCCAGGTGCGCCTCCCGTCACGCTGCTCCCCAGCCGGTGTCTCTGCTGCCATGGAGGTGGGCAGCCTCCCCGTGGAGCTGTGGAGGGTGATCTTGGCCTACCTTCCGCTCCCTGACCTGGGCCGCTGCTGCCAGGTGTGCCATGCCTGGCGGGAGCTCATCATCTCCCTAGATAACACCCGCTGGAGACAGCTGTGCCTGGGCTGCCCTGAGTGCCGTCATCCCAACTGGCCCAGTCAACCCCATCTGGAGCCCCCATCCTGGAGGGAGGCCCTGAAGCAGCACGCCCTGGCTACCCGCACCTGGACTCAAAATGGGCCAGACCTTCAGTCCTCTGCCTGCCTCCTCTTTTTCAGACGTCGAAAAGACCGCAGGGTTTGGCATGTTGGTCCCAGATGCGAGTTTGAGACCCTGCGTGGGGCCCTCGGGGTGGTGGGGCCTTATGACCGTGTGGTTCTACATCCAGGGGTATATGAGGAACAGGCTGAGGTGGCGCTCAAGGTGCCTGTGGAACTGGTTGGACTGGGCCGATTGGGCGAGGTGGCCCTCCTGGTGTGTATGGAGCAGCAGTGCCCTACTGCCAGGCTGTGTAATCTGGTGTTCATGCCACCCTGGTTCTCCACTGTGGTCTACAAGGTGAACAAACAGTTTTTGGTGATAGTTTCTTCATACTGCAATGTGTTACCAACTGTTCAGAGCTGTCAGTATAATCTCGATAAAATTACCCATCTCAGTTTGCTCACCCCTGTAAGGCTGCAGCTAATGATAATTTTGATGATCAGTTCTGATAATTTTTTCCATTCAGGGAATCCTTTTGATTATAACAGTAGTGAAAAATGCCCATGACATGTTCATAAAGGTGATAAATTTAAATTGTTTTTAACAGTCCAAAACTTTAAAACATTCATCTTACTGTCACAAAAGATTAAAGAGCAGAAAATTCTCAGTTGACTAATCAATTAATTTATCAGTTGTATCCCACAGTATCTTGACTAAGATTCTGATTCAGATTCAGAAATCTTTATTTGTCCTCATGCTGCTCAATGTGCAATTAAAGGCACATTGAGCAGCATGAGGTGGAAAAGACAAACAAGACACACAAAAAAGAGAGAAAAAAAAAGAAACACAATATATACAGATATTTACAATAGGTGAGAGAGGGAGAAAGAGAGAGTGTGTGTGGGTGGTGGGGGGATGTAATGATACAGAGCGGGACAATGGGGGGTTGGTGTGCTAGGAGTTGGAGTTTAGGAGCAGGATAGCTTTGGGGACAAAGGTGGGGCTGGGTTTTGCAGGCAGGGCAGCGGAGCCGCCGTCTGGAGGGGAGCCACTCAAATGCTGAGTGGAGGACGTGTGAGGGGTCTTTAATGATCTTGCCTGCTAGCCTGAGTGCCTGTTGGTCATGGATGTGTGTGAGAGATCTGACAGGCAGGCTGACTATCTTGGAGCACACTGAGACAGTGCTCTGCAGCCGGTTTCTGTTCTGGAGGCTGATGGAGTGGAACCAGCAGGTTATAGAGAAGGAGCTGATGCTCTCTATGAAGGAATAATAGAATGTCAGTAAAATGTCTTTGCTGACTCCAAAGGAGCTGAGTTTCCTGAGGAGGTACTGCTGCTGTTGACACCTCCTGAGAGTCTCCTCTGTGTTGGAGGAGAATTTCAGCAGGTTGTTGAAGATGGTGCCCAGATAGCAGATAAAACAGTTTTAATTACATATATTTTTTCCTGAATCTGTCTGACTCCACTCTTTCTCATTGCTTTTCTCAAGACATCGTGGGGACACGTCCAACTAGACAACTGCAACTTTGAGGGGGCTCAGTTGCAAATCCGCGGCCCGGGAACCTGCCAGGCTCGCTTCTGCTCCTTTTCGCAGGGCAGCTCTGCCCACTTGCTGGGTGTTGTCCTCAGTTTACTGGACAGCTGTGATTTTTCGGGAAGTGACACAGCTTCAGTGACTGTAGAAGGTCCTCCAGTGTCAGAAAGGAACTGGGCTTGTAAACACTTGGCTGGCCTGGCCAGGACGTTCCCATCATGTGGTGTATCTGGGAATAACAGTCGCTCTCCAAGAGGCCATCAACCTGGTGGGCATCTACCTCCAGGTAATAATGTCAAAAAGGAGCATATGAGCACAGAGGACTGGCAGAGGAGGACTGGGATAGACGCAGTCTGTCAGGGCACAGTGATTGAAGATGGCTGGAGTGACGGCGAACACAGCGAGGGAGAGGAGGAAAGCCGAGATGGAGAAAAAACCAACACCACCAAAAACCCTTTTACACTGGATTACAAAATCCCATGTGACAATCATGGCCTATCCCATTTGCTCAAGCCCCAGGCAGATGGCTCTTTGCCTCTGGCCTCCTCCCCTGATCCCCCATCTGCAACCCCTGAACCCCTCACCCTTCAGCAGGAACTAGAGAGGGACCCAGAAGCTCAGATGTTGGCAGCGTCCACCCTTGGCTGCATCCTGAGACGCTGCCTCTTCAGGGAAGGGAAGGGTGGTGTGCATTTGTCTAATTATGGGCAAGCTCGGCTCGAAGGCAATGTCTTCCGTGGGCTGAACTACGCTGTCCGCTGCATCCAGAACTCCACAGTAAATAAAATCATAATAACTTTGTTTTAGTACTTGTTTTACTACTTAAACTTACTTAAATGTGTCTTAACACATTTAGATTCCCCATGCTTATTGACTTTTATACGCAGCATGCCATTTGAGTAATGTATCAAGTTAAGGAAGTAGCCCAGATCATGAGTAATTAAGCAGCAGTTTCCTATTCAAACTGTTACTTGAGCCAGCTCCTTCCCTCTCACCTTCTTCAGATAGTGATGTTGAGGAACGAGGTGCGCGAGTGCCGTGCATCAGGTGTGTTCCTGCGTCTCTCGGCTCAAGGCCTCATCGCAGAAAACAACATCCACTCAAATGGAGAGGCGGGGCTGGACATCCGAAAAGGGGCAAATCCCATAATTGTGGTAACTGCTGCGCCACTGTCTACTGAAGTTCACAGCTGTAAAGATACGAACAATACTCACATTTAACAGAATATCCCAAATAGCGCACTTGCCCTTGTAAACTATCACATAACTCACTGTATGAGGCGAAAAGATGCTGTGTGTAAACAGGAGGGGTCCATATTGAACTAGATGGAAGCTGACTGTCGACATTTATGAAAGGATTAAAAGTGATGTATAGAGGCTTGCATTTAATTAAAATGTTTGCAACATCAGTAGCTACATTTCCAAATGTAACTGCTCCTGGTGTGATCATCTTTTCTGCTCCATTTTTACAGTCTCATTCTGTCTTTCGTTCCACAGTGTAACAAAATACACAGTGGTTTGCGTTCTGGGGTCGTTGTCCTTGGCAATGGAAAAGGTTCAATTCGGAGCAACCAGATCTATAACAACAAGGAAGCGGGTGTGTATATTCTCTTCAGCGGGAATCCTGTGGTCAGGTAGGTTGGACTCTCCAAACATTTAATTTCACCAGGAATGTATAGTCCTTGTGTTTCTCATAGCTTGGACATTATTCACTGAGTTCATACAGCATGTTGAGGTTTTTGGTTTTCAGTAAGAACAAAAGACAGCTATTTTGAAAGCATAACTGATTTCTTTTTTTTTTTATGTATTATAAAACAATAGTGGTGAGTTTCAGACACTCTGTGTTTTAAACCAAAACTACAACAGGCCTTTTTTCACAGCAGGCAGTTTGACTTCTCATAGCAGAAGCGTAAAAGCGTGCTTTAAATTGTGTAATGCAGCGTTGCCTGGTAAACCAGCAATACTAGTGTTTCTGCATTCTCTGCAGGAGAGATAAATCAGCTGTTCAGCTAGAATCCAGTGTTAAAATAACTAACTGGTTATTAATTAATTGTGTTATCACCTCAGATTTTTGTGAAACATTTTTTCTGTCTCTCACAGCGGGAATCACATCTTCCAGGGCCAGGCAGCAGGGATTGCTATAAATGAGAATGGCAGAGGGATGATAACAGGTGGGTAAGTGGGTCTGACCCACTTCCTTGTCCACATTACACATCAGCATGTCCAACAGGTTCCTCATTTTTTACAAAGAAATGCATTTTAATTCCAGAGAATGTGATCAAAGAGAACCAGTGGGGGGGTGTAGACATCCGTAGAGGAGGTGACCCCATCTTGAGGAACAACTACATCTGTTACGGCTTCTCTGATGGCGTGGTGGTGGGAGAGAGAGGACGTGGACTTATTGAGGGAAACCATGTCTACTGTGCGTAATTTCAGCCTGATCCTTCAACCACATTCTACTTTTATCTGTACACAACAGCTGTTGTGTACAGATAAAAATTCTATTCCTCTCTTCCTCTTGTTTCTTCAGGTAACAAAGGCTGTGGTGTGTGGGTTATGTCGTCCAGCCTCCCACAGCTCCTGGGAAACTACATCACCCATAACTGTATGTATGGGCTGGCAGTGTTCTGCAGGAAAGACCCGGAGAACACTGAGGCCAGGGAGGGGAACTGGCCAGGGCAGGAAGGGATTGGCGGAGAAGGAGGCAGTGGGGAAAGGAGAGGAGTAGAAGGAGAAGGAAGAGAAGGACAGGAGAACTTAAATGAAGAGGGGGAATTGTTTGCGTGGGAGAGCGACCTGGACAGCGAGGATGAACGCCACTCTGCCCGTCGCTCCATCAGCGTGGCCCTGGTGGAGAGCAACTGCATGAGTTACAATGGAGGTAATAAAGACACTAGTTGCGTCAAATACAAATAGTCACTCACTCCCCACCTCTAATGTTATCTCCATCTTTCTGTTTCCCTCTCTGTAGCAGTGGGTCTGTATGTGAAGAGCAGTGAGCCCCTGAATGTTTTCGCTAACCTTGTGAACAGTAACCGTGGCACTGGAATTGCTGTGCTGCAGAGCAGTCAGCTGACCCGACTGGTTACGAACTGCATTCTTGAAAATGGTCGAGGTGGTGTTACGGTGGAGAAAGACTGCCGAGTGGAGCTTCGTGGGAACGGCATCTATGAAAACAGTGGCCATGGTGTCAGTTTCAGTGGCAACGGGCAGGTTGTGGAGAACGATGTGGTTGGAAACCGCGGGTATGGAATCCAAGTCTCGGGCAGGGCTGACATTAAGGTGAGATAAAATGAGGCATGAATACAGTTAAACTTGTTTAGACTTTTTGTAAATACACTTATAGAATATTGTACATATCTACTGAAATGTTAGCTCATCACTTATGGACAATTTTGTGGGTTTTTTTAAATTAATACTTTTATCTTTAGGTACTGCGCAATCGTGTCCAACCAGGACAGGGCTGTGGCATTGCTGTGCTGGGGCCAGTAAAAGGTGTCGTCCATGACAACCTCTTGTTCCAGGGCCATCCTGGAAACAAGAAAACACTGCTACATATGGATCCTGGAAATGAGAGCTGTGTGTTGCACAACAACAGTATTCTAAGGCATAATAACAGGTAACTAGACAAGCAAGTGCCATAGATTGAGAGACTGAGAGATCTGTCTGTAGCCACATACTTAAAGCAGCTAGAATTCACATTTTTTGGAACAATGCGTCAAATGACAATGAGAAAACAATGTGACAGGGATCAGGTGATGAACTTACAGAGAATTATCACCGGAACGTGCAGCTTACTTCGGCTTTCCAGAGCTTTATATCTGGTTCAGCTCATTGTTTAGCTGTCTGGCTTGCAACATTATGGTTTTGGTTCAGTCTCATGGCTTTATTTTCAGCTGGTGAACATAGTGGGGCACTTGGCAGCTCTAAAGCCACATTATTTCCTCTGAGGAGATGATAAATATTGGACTTCGATTCACCAGGTGGCCAGAAAAATGAGTGATAATCTTGCTCTGTATCTGCTCGATATGTAAATAAGCAACTGCTTGCTAAGAAGATCTGTTTACCCTAGTAAGATTTTATGGTGAAGTTCTGTTCACAAGTTGTTTCTGATGTTAAATCAGCTTTGGTTGATTTAACATCTGTGCTGCTCCTGGTTTTTGTATGAATATTTATATCTGGAAAGAAAATCTTACTTACTATTACCTTTCTTTGTATTTTGTAGCTGCTCATCTGCTCCTCCCTGGGTTTTGGAAAACCCTCCCCCTCGTCCACTGGCCAGCTCCCCCTCTGGCCTCTCCTCATCCCAGTATCCTTCGCGGCTTGGAATTTCCATGACAACCAGGATCAGTGCCACTGTGGAGAGTGGTTGTCACAGTGGCAGCATGTTTTGCTCCATCCTGTGAATACTGGCAAGCACTTAGAAATCAACGTGAACAACTGTACCCAGAGGTCGGCATCTGGTCACTTTTGAACTGGTTTGTTATCGTACATTTGGAGCACTCTCAACTTTCTTAGAGGATTTGGGACCCTTCAAAAACGATGCCCGGTTTTTGGGGTGGAGTAACCACAAAGACGTAAGAGGCTACACTGAGTATAACCACTAAAGGGGCCATCCACCTTCCAGTATGTTAGGGTGGCACAACACTTCATAAATTTGCAATCAGACTTTTGTGATTTTATGATAAAATGCCAGTGCACTCATCAAATGTAAACTCATGACGTGAAGCTGGACGACAAGACATTCAAGCACTGTCACCATCCTACATCTTAAACAATCGTCTCCATACTAAGCTTTAACTTAATCACATTCCCTTTTTCATGCAGATTTCATACTCATGTAGAGGACTGCTGTTGGTTTGCTGGTTCTGTCAGTTTGCTTCTGAGACTTGCTGGTTAGGAAGTGCACATTTAAAAGTCCTAGCAGGAGTCAAAGGCATCAGAGATGCCAGCTTCAACCGTGCTACAAAGTAAAGAGCTGTGCCTTGTTTGACTTTTTAATCAGTCAGTGATTGTAGCTAGGGAAGGTGTTTAGTGTGTATATGCAAAAAAGGAAACAAAAAAAAAAAAAACACAAAGCCAAACTTGAGCTTGTGCCTCTTGCACAGAGCTGTTCTGTTTCCTGGTGAGTCTGTGTTTTTGAGTCATGCCCTCCATGTTGTTTTTAAAATGTGATGCCCTTCAGCTTCTACTACATGAAATTCAGAGAAGGAGGGCAAGTTATCCAGACAAATTATTCCAGATTTATCAACAACACAGACTCACCTGGTGATGGCCAGTTACAGAAGGAAAGACATGTTCAGTGTGCAATATGTGATGTCTACAAATGTGCCTATACATTTTTCCTGTCTAAGCTATATGTTTTCTGTCATCTAGGATTTGTTTACAGCTCATTACTGAGCTTTTTTTGTATCATGTACAGTCAACATTTACTAACAATATCATGTATAACTCGAAGTTCACAATTTTATTTGTCTACAAAATGCATTAATAAACAGTTCTTGTTTGTTGTATTTTCAATTCATATAGTCTTCTCTCTTTATCCAGTTCTTGCCTTTTCTTGTCTTGGTCTTCAGTGCATTTTCTTGCGTTTCCTTCTCTCCAGGAATTGATCGTATTTGACCAGAGGTAAAACAAGAGACGCCTGCCTATGTTCATCTTGCAGTCCAGCCTCGTTAGTCTTCCCCCGGGCAGGTCTAATTAGGGTCAGTCCCATTGACTTTGCAACTTCAACCATCCTGTAGGAAACAATTAACAGCCAGAAATGTTAAACACATTGGAGCATGTGCAGTTAACTATAAGCATAAATAAAAAAAAAAACAAAAAAACATCAAGATCAGTCCATGGTCCACGTTGACACCACTAACCTGAACAACAGTCTTGCTGTGTTATTTAAACTCTTAACATTACATGAAGACGTGTAGCATACCGCAGCACAATGTGTTACACATTTAAAAACAATACACATACTTGAGGTTCCACATGAAAATGCAGACTTACCTTGCCTCAGTGATTCCCAGGTCCCGATGCAGTAATGTGAGGTCAACAGTCATGTGACCCATATGCAGCAGCAGGGCCACGGAGTAAGCTGCTAATTTGGTGCGCATTGATGTTGACACCAAGTTCAGGACCCTGAGAGGAGAAATTCATGTGTTTGTATGCAAGACGGAGTGGCCAAATCAAAAATTTGTGCAACAATGAATTTATTAATTCGACCTATGTACAGCTCATAATAACATGCTAATAATGGATCCCTCCTTTTTACCTGAATTAAGGGTCTAAGGATAGAGGGTGTAAAGCCCCTTGAGGAAAACTTGTAATTTTGGGCTTCATAATTAAAACTGACTTGACTCGCTGAATGATCAACAAATACATCCAGGTGTAGAAAGTGGTGCAAAATTCTACAAGAGACGTTTGCAGCCACTTTGTTCATGGTAATCTGAATATGAAGATGCCAATTTAAGTACCAATAACATGTACAAGAGTTCCATCATCATACCTGCCATTGCTGAAAGTCTCCACAGTAAATATTCGGAGCAGTTTGTTCTGAACGATCCGTGGGCAGCCTTCCTCCTGAGCAACTGCACACATATATATAAATAAATCACTGTTAGAGTGGATCCGTGGATCCCAGGAGAAGGTGCACAGAAACACTTCTGACACACATACTGTATGATGAAAGCAAACAACATTACTCACACTTGCGGGTGACGCTCTTCTGCCGTGCCAGTTTGAGCAGCAGAGAAAGGTAAAAGGCGCAGCGTGCCACTTTATCTCTGGCTTCACCTACAGCTGGCATGTTCTTTAGGTGCTGCACAACATACAGATACCTTAAAGAGAAGTAAAAAAAAAACAAAAGCTATAATGCGAGGAAACACGTCCAGCTTTATAAAATGTCTCATTATGTGCGAGTCCTTCGTTGCCCCTACCCTCCGTCATCTGTCATCTTCTTCAGCTCCTCAGGGGTGAGTGCTGCCATCTTGGAACCAGCCTGCTCCAAAGCATCAAACTCCACTGGACTCAGGACTGTGGATATCAATTAAGGACGGAGACCCAAACATAAACAAGCCCAGCTGTTCTTGCATGTTGCTGTTCCTTAGTAATACACACAAACAAAGCAAATGAAGGATACGATCATCAAATAAGTAGACGTTCTCAGGTCTGTCTGCATCTGCATTGCAGGGAGGCAGATGGAGAGCCAGGTCTCCTTGGGACTCTGTCTCAGCAACTTCCTGTTGTAGAGCTGAGGAGAGAGAGAAGAAAATGAATGAAATAATTATGAGAAGCAAATTGACACACTAACAGAAAAAAGACAACATGGAGGGACGACTCAAGCAGCCAGAAATTTCAGGTTAGTTTCATGTTTTTATGCCTTTATTAACTGACCTCTCTTTGAGATTTTGTTAAGTTAAAACCTCGAATAACTATTTGCTGATTATTAGACTTCTGGCATCAATACCCAACAACTTAGACGCCTTGACTTTGTAGCTTACCTTCCAGACCCTTCTGGTCGATCACAGTGCTGGCAGCCTTAGACACTGCTTGGTGCAGTGTGTCACTGCCAACCTGATTCAGCCTGCGGGAGCTCAAAGCTCTCTTCTGTTTGTTGGTGCCAAACGCCTCAATCAAAGAGTCAACCTAAAGGGAAAATGTAACATAAGATTAAGACATTAATACAGACGTTATACTTATTTTAGCCCAGTTTTCTCTTGTTCTAAAAAAAAACATATCATGGCACCTTGTCTCTGTAGGTCTGAGTAATGTCCTGGGCTTTTGCAGCATCTGTTATCTCTCCTGGTGAAAGAATTATTGCAAACAGAAAATTTGAACTCGAGCCAAAAGCAAAGTTTCAAATATTTTCCTCTCAAAAGATGATGATCTGAAAAGTTATCAATCACCTGGGTTATAAAGACCTCTTACATTTAAATGCTGCATTCAGAGCAATAATCAAAACATCCTGGTGATTGCTTTTCTTACCTGCTATGACAGGTTGCATGTTGAAGAGCTGAGCGTTGTGCACCTCCATTTGCATGGTCTGTTTGTTTAACACTCCAACATAATATCTAAACAGATACATTTAATTATTATTAATCCCATTCACGGTGGTTGTTATTTCTCCACATATGCTGCATTCACTTACTTGCAAAGGCTGTTGCATTTCAGAGACCCTGGTCCAAAATTATTTCCAACATAGGACAGTCTGTCTGATTCAGCAACCTAGACCGGAAAATATAAGCAACACAGTCATGAAAGTGCTGAAAGTAGAGCTACAGAACCTCGACAAGTCATCTTACAGATGTATGGCACAGTGCAGACATGTAACACAGAGGATTACGGTAGCCGTGCATCTTTCTCACCACTATCCGTCGGCTCTTTTTCCTGGGGTTATTCTCATCCACGCTCTTGTACATCGTGAAATCCAGTTTGTCTTCATTTCTGACGCTGCCGTTTGAAAAGCGGACTGTAAGATCGAGAGACACAGAACGGAACGTGTCAACACACCTGTGATTTGCACCATCAAAAACACAGTCATGATGATCCACAAGTCATTGAATCAAAGAAGCAGCAACTAGCAAGATGTATCGTGCTTATTCAAAACGTTACACTCATTGTGCAACGTCTGTGGCCTTTTTACTACCTCAGTAAACATGAGAAGAACCACGGACATCACTTTAAATAACACAAAACTTAACAACTAGCCCGGTTGCTAGCACCCACGTGTGCAACACTACTAGGTGTTTAAAACAGAGGAGACACATTTGACCCAACATTTACTGGCACGGTTACAATTAGTTAATTTCCTTCAGAAAGAGTTTAGATAAACAACAAGCAGTATATAGTCACCTATAACAGCTTTATCGTCTTCTCTCTCCTCTCCACAAAACACTAACGAACAGGAGGCCGCCATAGTTGTTGTCATGTGTTTCCAGGTGACGCAAGAGGGTTCGCTCCTTTGAACTTCCGCCTTCGCCAAGCCCGTCGAAGTAGTCTCCTAAACTAAACAGATTTAGGCAGCGAGGTGAATGAAGAGCTTATGTATGTTCTTCAGTAATTAATTAATTTGGTAACTTAACAAAGACGACTGAAGTAAAGGGACGGTTGTGAAATACATGTACACAATACACTCGAAGACTGAGACCATGAAACACAATAGAATTGTTTTTATTTTGCACATTGGTAGTTTTAAAAGGGTGTTCTTGATGTGACTTTGTAATTGTTTACAAAAACTATCTTGGCAGCTAACAGACAGACGTACTCTTTATAAATTATATGATTTATATCATATTTTTCTCTTATACCACTTTGTAAGGTTTGTTTCAGTAGCTACAATATTTAAATTAATTTTAATCTTTTTAATTGTGGAGCACTTGTATTAACTTGGATTTAGAAAAGTGTCAACTAATAAAGATTATAAAATAGAGATTGTTCTATCATTAACAGGCGCTGAGGTTTCCGCAGCGCCGCTGTGTGGTGGCTTGACAGAACTGCAGTGCTTTACCTCGGCGAGGTCACGGACATGGAAGTGACGCACAGCGCCACCCTGTGAGTCTGGTTGGGAAAACCTGTCTGAGTGCGGGGATTCTTAGAAATTAAAACACACACATGCTGGATCCGGATAGAGATTTACAGCCGGTATCTGTCATATTAACGGTTGTTATTAAACCTGACTCTGCGCGGGGATGACACCGACAAATGTGTGAGACAGACGGTCGCCGCGAGGGCACATCACGGGGGCAGCTTTCAACCCCACAACCAGACCGTTCAGTACGAGGGAGCTGTCCAGAGCGGACCGCAGGTGACATGGGGTGTAGTAGCAGAAATGTTAGCTAGTTAACATTTGGTGGAAAAAGCTAGTTCTATATAGACAAGCGGTCCGACCAGGTGACCGCATGCTACTGCTTGTGTTGTAGATAACGGGCAATTTGCTGGTCTGTAGCCAGCTAACTTTAGCCTTCTCAGTCTCTGGTCAGGGCCCAGTGTGTGCCTCATATTACCTCCGCTTTCGGAAAATTCCAGGTAATTTTAGATGTTACCGCCTCTGTAATCTCTGTGTGTTTTTGCTGATTTCGTTAGTTTCATTAGCTTACTGGTCCTGTGTTTGCCGGTCTTGACTTGGTAGCTGTGCTGTGTTGTCTATCATCCATACAATGCAGAGTACACTCGGTGGCTATGCTCTGCGGCTACTGTGTTTCAGTGCAGCTGTTGCGAACAGTCGGACTAGTTAAAGTGTAAGCTAAGCTGGTTCACGTTGTATTTCTTTATAGGAAGGAATTCAAGCCCATTGGAAAACACTGCCCTTGGAGCACATTAATTAAGAATCCCACTGAATCCATCCATCACAATTTCCCCGAGCACTATGTCTTCAAATTGCTTGTTTTGTCTGACCAATAGTGAAAAACCAGTAGATAGTTAAAAATATTCAAATTACAATAACAGTCTTGACATTTTAGAAGCTGCAAACAGCAAATAGTTGGTGTTTTTGTGTGACAAATGATTTATAAGATTAATTAGTTATGAAAGCTCTTGTTGAATAATGTTCTCTTGATGTTTGCTAATTGTTTGATATCTATGACTGTCTTCGTTTTTATACGGTCCTAACATGTTTACCTCTGCTTGCTTACATCATTAGGGCCATGGATTTCCCAGGCCACTTCGAGCAGATCTTCCAGCAGCTAAACTACCAACGTGTCCACGGTCAGCTGTGCGATTGTGTCATTGTAGTTGGCAGCCGCCACTTTAAGGCCCACCGCTCTGTGCTGGCAGCCTGCAGCACTCACTTCAGAGCCCTGTTCACTGTTGCAGAGGGAGATGCAAGCATGAACATGATCCAGCTGGATAGCGAGGTCAGGATCTAAATAATATCGTGTCAAAGAGGAATCTGGTTATCATATAACATTAATGTTGTATGAAGAGTGTAATTCAGAAATAAACGCTGATGTATCTGAGATATTAAACTTCAAACAGTGCCTGAAAGATCAAGCAACTACTTGTGTGTTTTCAGGTGGTGACAGCTGAGGCTTTTGCTGCTCTGGTGGACATGATGTACACGTCAACACTGATGCTCGGGGAGAGCAATGTCATGGATATCCTCCTTGCAGCCTCACACCTGCACCTCAACAATGTAGTCAAAGCCTGCAAACACTACCTGACCACACGCACGCTGCCTATGTCTCCCTCATCCGACAGACCGACCCATCACCACCCTCAGCAGGACCAGCAGAGGCGCAGGCAGCAGCAGCAGCAGCAAGCAGCAGATTTAGTGGTGAACCCTACTCTAGCAGCTAATGCTAACCTCACAGCAAATGCTGCCACATCTAAGTTGCAGCGCTCCTTCCTGTTGCAGCAGCTTGGGCTCAGCTTGGTGAGCTCTGCTTTGGGTGGGATGGATGAGGACGGGATGGGAAATGTAGTTGGCAACAGAGGGGTGGAACAAAGAGCCTCTTTCCCCATCCGACGCTTCCACAAACGTAAGCCCTCTCTTGCGCTGGGCCTGTCAGAAGAGAGACCCAGGCAGAGGCAGCGCCCCTCAGCTACTAACCTGGGGTTGTTAGGAGAAGAAGGGATGAACGCAGAGCAAGAGGAAGGAGCCCTTCTTTCCCCAGACTCCCACAAGATGGGGGATGAATCAAAATTGGATGCTGCAATCACCGGCCTGGTGGGGGCGTCCCAAGATGATCCTCAGATGCCCAGCCAGTCTGACAGTGGACATTGTGAGGGGGAGGACTTGGGAAGAGTGCAAGGAGGGGTGAGCAAGGAGGAGGACATGGATGACCAGGACCACCAGGGCAACAGAGCAGGGGTGAAGATTAAACCGGGGACAGAGGAGGAAGAGGCTGAAGAACAGGAACAGAAGGTAAAATTGTGTCTTGTATCATTGTGTTGTTTTCCAAGTTGGATCCACCAAACTCTCTTAAATGCACAGACTTGTCAGAATCTCGATAAAAGCAGAGTTGTTTATGACCTGGATGGGAGGTGGTCAGTTGGATGTGAAACTCGTTCTTTGCCTCCCACAGGTGGTGGTTAAACGAGAGCCACTAAGCTCGCCTGAGCCAACAGATGAAATCAGCGATGTGACATCTCAGGCTGAAGGCAGCGACCCGGCTGAGCCTGGAGGCCAGGAGGAGGAAGAGAAGGTGGAGCTGAGCCCAGAGAGCAGCGACCGCAGCTTCACTTCTGAACCTCAACCCAGCTCTGACTCTCTGCTGCAGCAGGGCTCCCAGCTCCTCCTCAAGAGCAACATGGGAGGAGGAGCCGGAGTCGGAGGAGGCTTCGGATGTAATAACGGATTAAATGGCAAACCTGGTTTTAGTATTTCTAGCTTCCTGAGCCCGAAAGATTTTGGAAGTGGCGGGGCAGGGTTGGTTACAGGAGAAGATGACCTGCCTAACACAACAACTGGGGATGCAGTAGCACATCACTTCCTGCTGAGACAGGAAGCTGCTGGGCCGTCTGGATCCGCTTCTTCTTCTCTTCTGCAATCAGGTCAACTCAGCGGTGAGACTCGCAGTGGTTTTGGAGACAACTTGCAGCCTGATTCTCTGTTCCTTCGTCCCCTGCATGATAGTTTGGGGAACCCTAGAGGAAGTGGGGGAAGTTCGACTGGAGGCCGTGGAGGGGTCGATCCCTTTAGTTTGGACTTCCAACGCTCCAGTCTGGGCCTTCACTCTCTGGGTCGACCCTCACGTGGAGCTGGAGGAGCGACTGCTGCCTCTCTGGGCTATCCAGGCTACAGACGTATTGCCCCAAAAATGAACACCAGTATGGGAGGAGAGGAAGGAGTAGGTGGTGTTCTTCAGGATTCTGCCTCTTCCTCCTCCAGTCTGGCTAGTCCCCTGCTTCTCAATGAGAGTGGTGGGTATGAGATGAACAGTGGCAGACCGACTTCCCTCCCCCCTCAGCTGACCCGAGCTTCAGCAGACGTCCTGTCCAAGTGCAAGAAGGCTCTGTCGGAGCACAACGTCTTGGTGGTGGAGGGGGCTCGGAAGTACGCCTGTAAAATCTGCTGCAAAACCTTCCTCACTCTGACTGACTGCAAGAAACACATCCGCGTCCACACAGGAGAGAAACCCTACGCCTGTCTCAAGTGTGGAAAGCGCTTCAGCCAGTCCTCCCACCTGTACAAGCATTCCAAGACCACCTGTCTGCGGTGGCAGAACAGTAACATGTCCAACGCCCTGCTGTAGGACCGTGATGACTGTATCAGAGGAGAGTGGGACAAAAGGATGAATACATCTGGAATGAGTGAGTTTGAAGTCACAGAAACATTTTGATTTTTCTGAAGCTGTGACAGAGCAGCCAGATCTGATCAGCTGTCATGTCCAAACTAACTAGTCCTGATCACACACCAAAGATAGGGACAATAATGTAATCTTGCATTTTCTTTTCCTGGAGAGACCCATACTATCAAGTCAGTAGAAGTTATTGTAAACACATTTAGCCTGAAGATTTTACAGATACCGGACATGCAAAAAATGTCACATTTATTGCTATGGACTCATTATATAGTACCACAGATGTACACTGTATACTCTGCTGTAGAAATATGATAAGAGTATTATAAGGATTTTCCATCAGCGTCAATATCTACAGCCAATGGACTTTGCATAACAGGATCCAGGCCAGTCGAGGCTTGGCTTTTTAAAGCTGCCACACTGTTTGCTGTATTACATTTTAAAAAAAACAATCATTCGGACCCTCATGTCATTAAGTGGCAGTTGGACCTGTTTGAGGTGATCCCTTGAAGCTCAACTGATCTATATTTGACGGTACACTCATAGACGCAGTTTTGATTCAGTCATTCTAACACTCGGTCTGAGTGCTTACAGATCAGAGGCAGCTGTGTAGCACCAACTTTAAGAACGGATATCATGTAAGATAGTGTGCTTATGTGTAAATTTTCTGTTCCACATTTGTAAAACATGTAGCAGCATCCTGTGTCCGACCGCTGAGTCGTCACAACTGTGCATATTGACTGTGCCTTGTTCTGTGCAAGAACAGTCATATAGACTGTGGACTAACTGATTCAGATTCATTTAGGTACCAGATATAATGCCTATAAGTACTAAGAACTGTTGGCAGAGGCCTGCTCTGGATACTCTCTGTGGGGACTAGGTAATGCTGAAATCTGTAACTTTGTGTAAGTTGAAGCAACAGAAAAGATGGCAGAGACTCATTGTGTATGTTTTTTGGTTTTTTTTTTTTTGCCCTGTTGTTGACATGCAGTGAAAATGTTAACTGACCACATAATATAAATTTGATTCTTTCATTTATGGAAGTGATGAAGTTTGAGGCAGTTGACATTCGTGACCACAACAAAAAATAAATAAAACAGATTAACATTTCTTAATAGATGATAATGGATTTTCACACTTATTCAACCACCAAGTCAAGCCAGATTGATGTGAGACGTTTTACCTCTGTAGGCTTCTTTCTGTCCAGCCACCTCAGTTGAGAATATAATTGTTTGAAATAATATGGCCTTCATATTTTCATGGAATAAATGTCTTTGATACATTTATACCTGTGGTGTGCCAGGTATAGCTATTAACCTTGAAGTCCCTTTGTTTAGGAGAGCAAAAAGATCTGAGCAGTGAGAGAGGGAAAAGTGTCATCACCTTTGCATTAACAGCAGGAAACTGGGCCTTGCACTGTCTTTTTTGAGAACTCTAATACATATTATTGCGTTATAATGCTACTATAATACAGAGACAAGAGCTTCATGCGCTGTAAATGCACCTTATTTTGTGTCATGATCTGCAAAACTTGCAATTCCATGTAGCTTTAAATTGTTTAAGATTAGCAACCTTCCCTCCCAATTGGTTACTGACTGGTCATGACCACAAAAAGTTCAGCTGTGGCCAAACAAGGGCACTGACCGTCCACACATCAGTGTGCCTGTGTGTGCACAATTTGTGGGTTTGTTAAAAGGGTAATGAAGTTGTGCTGAGAGGCGGAGTCGTCTGAAGAGCCTGTCTACAGGTTATTGAGGTTCAGCACGTGTGGAAAATGTGCTTTGGAAATGTAAATATTGCACATTTGTGGTTGGTTTCATAGTTATTCTCTTGGAGAAGAGACGAAAGAACTAATTAACTAAACATTGTGTATAAGTTTGCTACTGTACTTGATATCAGTGCTTTATACTTGTCTCTTTTTACATCTAATGCTGAATCTGTTACTAAAGCACTTAGACAAATCATTCCCTTTTATAACTAAAATGTTTACTGGAATGTTGAACTATGTGAAAATGTTGCTGTATTGCAATTATCCAACTCTACCAGCTGTCAAGGATTTTTCTTTCTGTTACATGACCGTTACGTTGGATTTGAAAAGTGAAGAGTTTTAGCATTTTTATTCCTCTCTGCAGACAGTCCAACAAATCCTATAGGATTTCTACTAGTCTGCAAAACTTGAATACCATTGAACTCTAGAGGAATAGTTTACATGGGGATAATTCTGATTTAGATTTTCACAGTCTTTTGTTCATTTTTTCACGTTAACGTCAGGAGTTTTAATTTCAGGAATTATATCAGATTTTTTTTTATCTCGATCTACATTTTACTGATAAATGCTGTCATATACTGTAAGTTTGACAACATGCTGAAAAGGAATCTAATTTTGCAGCTTATAGAAAATGAAATCATATCAAGGATTTTCACATCCAGCCAGCCGGGGGGGCGTTGTAAATAAGTTCATCGGTAGAAAGTTGGTTAATTGAAATCAGTGTTCATGCAGTGTTGTAAAGTTCTTTTTTTTTAGTGAACTGAAATGGGAAAAAACTTTAAATACATATTTGCCTTTTTGTATACTTTATTGCTTGCTATATTGTGTCACCTACACTGTCAAAGAGGATCACATGGTCATTGCTTCCATTTCTAGTTGGCACCTTATTGTACTGTAGAGTCATTGCACTGTTAGCCTGTACAACATGACAGTTTTATTTGACATATTTTGGTGGATAATCTTGACATTTTACTTCATAGAAGATTAATTGCCTTTGAGGATGTTCTCCCTGTAAACATAAGCTAACCTACTGTTTGCCATTTAATTCCTGACACTGTGGAGTAAAGTCATCAAAGCCTGGCCACAGAGTTTAAAATGACCACTGATGGTGAAATCTCAAATCTGATGTCAGTTCCTCTGGGTTGCCTCCTCACCCTCAGCCTCCTCTTTCGTGATGGAAAGAGTCAGTTGCGATGTGCTCTTGAGAAACGTGATGAGGCGAAGGAAAAGACGTTGTCCTCTAAAATGGCTTCCATGTCTCACACAGTGGCCAGTTTGGAATTGTAATGGTGCTGTCTTCTAAAGTTGTTAATGTGAATCTCTGAAAAGTGCACTGACTGTGTTATCCCTGTATGGATATGCCAAAATTAAAAAAAAAACACATGTAAAAGGCCTAAATTGATTAAGGAAGTCACTGCCTTATGCCCTCTAGCTTGAAAAGCTGGGCTTTTGTTGATATGCCAAATCTGAGGTATTTCTGTGTGGTTTTTTTTCTGTTTACTTAACATAGTGTAATCATGAGAGGACTAAATGTTTGTCTCTATACTGTTGAAGGATATCAAGATTGTATAGTATGTTCAGATGTTGCATAGACTGAATAAAATTTAAAAAAAAATCATTTTGTTGCTGGTGAAATTTTTATGAAATGGCAAACAGATTGTACAACAATAAACCAGAATTTATTATTATGTTATTGTATTGTAAAATGAATAAGGACTGTTTAAAAACTAAAGGAACTGGTTTAAGTTTCCTCTAAAAAAATAACTAAGTTTGTGAAGTGATGGTTCAGTATTCAGCCAGTTCTCAGAGTGGAACCACTTTCTTCTCACAGCTTGAGCTCTTTGATTATCGGCTCACCCCGCAGACCAAGGAGGAGGTTGTTAGCCGCCAGGGCAGACATGGCGTTACGGGTGGTATAGGAGGCACTAGCAATGTGTGGCAGAATTACTGTAGGAAGAGGGAATTAAAAAGACAAATTATAGGCAATGAGAATTAAGTACTAATAATAAAATAGCCTGAGTAAGATACTTGAAAACAAACTATTTTTAAGTCAGTTAAAGCACTACAAAGTCTGACAGACTCACCGCAGTTTTTAAGGGTGAAGAGTGGGTGGTTGGTGGGCAGGGGCTCTGGGACAGTGACATCTAATCCAGCTGCTGCAATCTGTCCAGTGGATAGAGCCTCATACAGGTCTTCCTGGTTCACGACACCACCTCTGACACAGCAGACAGACCAAAATTATAAAAAAGGTATGGTGTTGTAGTTCTCAGTGAATTTTCATCATTCATAGTCAACAGACTTTTTCAAAGCTGGATTTAAGTTGTACCTGCTTGTGTTAATAAAGATGGAAGTGTTTTTCATCTTGGAGAAGAGGTCTTTGTTACAGATGTCCTTGGTTTCCGGTGTCAGAGCGCAGCACACAGCCAAGAAATCGGACTGCTTTGCCAGCTCATCAAAAGAGACTAGACCAAGACAAAGGCTCGTTGACATTGTATGACTTAAAGAGTCTGAGAGTAAGCTGTTATTAGAACTTGCCTGATGCCCTTAAACAACATTTCTGTCTAAGATCACCATGTGAACGGTCAAAGAAGATTAAATGACCTTTGCTTTTTGTCACTTTCCTTTTTTCACTGCAGCCATTTTGACCAAAAAGGAGGAAAAGCCGAGGTATAACTGACAGTGAGACAGTGAGCCAACATGCTTATTTATTATTTATTATTGTTCATTTTTAATGCCGGTGCTTTTCCTTCTGTGACATGCCAAAATGCCTTCTGTGGAAAAAGGCCTTGTGGACAAAGAAAATGCTGACATGACCACAAATCTGGTCCTTACCATACTCTGCATTGATGGCACTGGCCAGCTCAGGCCTGGGAGCCATGTCTGTGTAAATGAACTTCTTCACTTTGAAAGGCGCCAGACGCTCAGCGATCGCAACACCTTTGAGCACAAACACACAGTGTAAGAAATATCAGACTGATGGAAATGGCAGACTTGGTGATGAGCTGGTGTACATGTTGTGTGTAGTGTATCAGATGCTGTAGGCTCACCAATTCTTCCTAGGCCCAGGATACCCACAGTGCTGTTTGCCAACTCATATCCACACAGCCACAAGGTTCTCCATGTGCCCCAGCCGCCACTGACACAAGTGTGAGAGAGAGAGAGCTATGTATTTAACCTTGGACAAAAAAAACAGAATCTGGGTATGTGTGTGTGTGTAAAACATTACGTTTTGGCTTCATGTGTGGCCTCTATGAGCCTCCTGGAAGTTGTGAGCAGCAGAGCTACAGTTAGTTCAGCAACAGCATCTGTCAGAACATCAGGAGTATAACCTACACGGATTCCTCTGAGGAGAGACACACATATGACACACAGTGCATATGCTGCCAGGTGTTTGCATATTAACAGGATTTTTGGTCCTTGGAAACAATGGTACTTTCTTTTTGTTTTTGTTTTGTCTTTGGAATACACCCAGATCAGTACTTTTGAATGAATGTGTTTCAATGAATCACCTTTTCTTCAGCTCCTCCAAAGAGAGATGGTCAAAACCCACGGACATTGTACTAACGACCTTCAGGTTTGGACCTGCAGGAGTACGTCACACACACATAGAAACACATGCATAAAGAGAGACTGTTCATTGAATTTAGGTTACTCAGCTGGCTCAAGGACATGTCCTCAGACCTGCAGCGTCTAGCAATTCTGCATCAATCTTCTCGGTCAGCACGCAGAGCAGACCATCAACGCCTTTGACCTTCTGAAGCAGCTCCTGCCTGGGCACAGGGACATCATCTGAGTCCCACAGCTGGAACTGCACCCTGGGAAAACAGAAACCACGACTGAAGATCAAAATAGTTTTTTTTTTCTTTTGTTACATACATGGAAATTAATTTGTCAAATGTAAAAAAAAACCAAAACAAAACACATAAGTAACACCAAAATGCACAAAGTAAAACAAAACAGACATTTCTCATTTATCAGGGATTCTTAATACAGCTCCTAAGCTCCTTCTTAGATGTATAGTGCATAAGGCTATATCACATACAGTGTAGGCCTTCATAAAAACACTGAAACTTGAAGGTGCAGTGAGTCATTTCTTCATCTCGGTTTGTGGGGGAATACCCTTTAGGCTACCAATCTTATCTGTCCAACCTAAGAGCACACGTTAGCAGTCCTGTTTACTCAAAGTAAATGATGAACTTTCCAAAGCAGACAAACTACTTAAGTGTTTACATGTCTGTTTGAGTGTGTTCAAATGAGCTACAACAGGGAATTAATTGGTCATGCAAGAAATTCTATGTAAAAATCAGTAATTTTAAGCGACACTTTGACTCACTGTCCAGATTCACGGAGGATCTTCAGACCCTCGGGCGGGATCTGTCGGGTGACATACACCCGTGGCAGGGTTGACATATCTCTCTGCACTTTGCTGGTTAGACCCCCAGTGAAATTCAGAGGAGAGACAGCGATCCGCTGGAGCCGACGCAGTGCCATACGACTGCACCACATTGCCAAGAGAGAGTAAATCTGTGGGCAGGTGTCCGAGAAATGAAAGTGGTACTTTGGAGTTTAGCGTCTGCTGTGTACATGTGCATGATTTTGGCTCTAGTGCAGGGGAGGGGAGGTTCCTGTGTGTGTCTTTGACCAATATGATTAGAGGGAGGGTTTCTCTAAAGTCTGAAGTTGAGGGGCACTGTCCCAGATAAACTAAGGGCCATATAGCTGTTATTTTGTTCTTCTTTTCCTCTCACCCTCATACATACATACAAACACACACACACACACACACACACACACACACACACACACACACACACACACACACACACATAAATAAACACGTACATATACACATAAATTGTACAAATGTATTAAAGACAGCAGTAGACTAGTGTTTTTGTTACATCGTTGCCCAGAATGGTACTCAGTATGATGTAAATGTTTCACTTGGCTGTTGACCTTTGTTTCTTTAAACAGTGGATGTCCCAAACTCTGTTTTGTATTTTCTGATCTGGGACTGGTTCAGCAATCTGTCTTTACTTTTCCAAATGACACTTATGGAGTTATGCAGTGCTGTGCCTTTTTTTTTTTTTTTTTGCTCCAAATGATATTACATTGACACAGGCCACTTTAACAGTTTAATCAGTTGAGTACTGATGTCCAAAACAGGTATTTGGTCCAAAGCAGTATTTTGGATTTGATATGTAACAACAATGTTAAAATATGTTGTATCATTCGAAATCATTCTTGTAAACAATAAACAACGGTTTGCTTGTTTGTCATTTAGTTTTATGAAAGAAATATTGCTAAAGTGTAAAAAAAAATGTTAAAGGTAATTTCACCATCTGTATTATGAAAATAGCAGAGACACAACTTGCTCAATGACTGATTCTACAGATAGAAAAAAATTAACCTACATTTATCTCATTAACTTTGGTTGGAGGAGGGGATGTCAAACCTTAGTCACAGACACCCTTCTCTTTTGTAGTCTGAAGAAAATATTCATGATGGAAATATACTATATATTTTGAATCAGCTGGAAATGATTTATAGTGTACAATATAACAGTATCTGTTACATCTGTAGGTGTTCCTAATAAAACTGACAACTGAGAGTATAACATATAACAAAAATTTTATTTAAAAATGACCCTAGAGAAATCCTGTAATTCAGTGCATAAGTGTTTGGCATATCAACACCTTCAAAACAAATGTGAATAAACGATCATAAATTGTATGAAGTACTGTCAATCTATTGGGTGACCTCGGTCATGTGACTGCCGCAACCCGGAATCACTCCAAGTTTTTAACCAGTCAGAACCATTCATTCCCTATAGCTTGTCGCACATACTGACAGGTAGCTACGTATGATTATTTGTGTATTTTTAACAATATAAACGACAGTTTTCCCTGATATTGCTTGGCAGAATGATAATACCTAAAACAGCTGTCTAGTCTGGGGAGTTATTTGTAGCCTAACGTGTGTGTCATCACTTTTGACGAGTTTATGACAAGTGTCCTCGCCACCGGCACCAGGCAGCAGTAGCACTTAGTGCTAGCTAGCTGTAGCAGCTAAGCTTTCCTCAGCAGGTTCATAAATCAGCTAGTGTTACTGTGAGAGCTCTCAGGTGTTATCTTTGACTGTTATAAGACGTCGCTTTGTTAGTGCAAGGCAGTCTCTTTACCTTGTAGCGCGGCAGACCGTGGTCAGGTCAACAGCATTGCCGGCAGCTAGAGTTAGCTGGCATTGACAGTTAGTTAGCCACTTAGCTAACCTACAGCAGGGCGTTGGTTTAGATCACTACCGCAAACACCCCAAACGTTTGTACCTCCTGTATTTACGGTCTGTGTTTTTTATATGTGTAATAGGTATAGTCGTTATCTCTCAGACAGTTGAATTCCCCCCTCTTCCCCTCCCAGTATGGCTGCAGACTCGATGGAGATTGACGACTCTCTTTACAGGCAAGTCTACTTTTTTCGGAATTTTTTTTGTGTGCACACTTAAGTAATGAATTCAGAAGAAAGTGCAGATCGCGTTGCGCGGCAACCGAGACAGGAAATGAAAGTGCTGTTTTTTATACTGCAGTGAGTGTATTCATTGCACTTGCTGCTCCTCACTTTCCTTCTTAACCTGTCTCTAGTACAGTCCCTCACATGTTCTCCACTTCCCTTTCTCTCTCTCCAGCCGCCAGCGATATGTGCTGGGAGACAGCGCTATGCACCAGATGGCCCAGTCATCAGTCTTTCTCAGTGGAATGGGAGGACTGGGAATAGAGATCGGTAAGCAAACAATTGCATTTTTTTTGGTACCACAGCACTGTAAGATATTTAGTACCGTAGTATTCATATAATCTGCATTGCCAAATGTGATTTGAGACTAAGCAACTTCACTTCTGGTTTCACAGCAAAGAATATTGTCCTGGCTGGTGTAAAGGTATGCCAGACAAATAAATATTATGATTGTCCAACACCATGACAGTATGTAATGTTTCAATCAGGAGTGTCCTGAACATTGGTTTTCCCTGTGCCTTAGCTACAGTCTGTTTGTGCATGTGTGCTCTGTGCGTATACAGGCAGTCACCCTCCATGACACAAAGCAATGTGAGACCTGGGATCTGGGCTCCAACTTCTTTATCCGCAAGGAGGATGTGTTGAGCCAGAGAAAGAGGTAATATACACCACAAAGCTGGATTGTCTCTTACCCTGTGACTTAACTCACTCCCAGATGTATCACACACTCACATACAATCTGTGTTTGTAATTTTCATACACAGGCAAACTCTTCTATTCTGTCTCTGTTTCTCGCTCACCCATTTCTCATCCATCCTCAGGGTGGAGGCAGTGTGCCCGCGGGTTGCAGAGTTGAACCCTTATGTTCACGTTGACATGTCTTCCTTTGCTCTGGACGACAACACTGATTTCAGTTTTCTCAGAAAGTATCAGGTAAGGCTTTGCTTCTCAGAATCTGGGTTGTGACCAATCTGTGGGGGGTGAGAAAGTTTGTTCAAAGTTTTTCAAAATGTTAATAAAAGCATCTCAAACCACTGTTGCATAATGGTAATCTGAGCAAACACTACTTCTCTCACATAGTGGGAATGCGGCAGTTAAAGGTCAAATTTTGAAGGGTCATAGTCCCAAAGCAGGGATGATCAATCTAGGAGCTGACTGGCCCATGACTGTCTGCATTTCTTCTTGTTAACTAATGAAGAATATGGCTCATTATCATTTTCTTCTAGATTGCACATAAACTTAATTCATACCTGTCCAGAGTAGAAAACCCCTGTTTTCTGCTTTAGAGTGTGCTGCAGATTGCAGGCAACATTTCATGTCTGTCTGCACTTTCTTTTGCAGTGTGTGATTCTGACTGAAGCCAGCTTGAGCCTACAGAAAAAAGTCAATGAGTTCTGCCACTCACAGCAGTCTCCCATCAGGGTAAGTAAGTCTACAGTGCCTACAATGGTTATAGGTTACAGAGCATGAGCCAAATCATGTCTTGTGCATGTGCAACATTTAAATATTAACTAAACTTTTTGCCTTTATATTAACCAAACTGTGTTGCCTTTTGTCCTCACCAGTTCATTGGCTGTGATGCATATGGCATCTGTGTGCGGGTGTTTTGTGACTTCGGGGAGGAGTTTGAGGTGTCCGACCCCACAGGAGAGGAGCCCAAGGAGATTTTCATCCAAAGTATCACTCAGGTAGTCTTCTAGGTAACCCTTGCTCAAAAATAACAATTCCAACTTTACATTCAGAAATTTCACACAGTCGTAATGTTTGACTTTTTCCCCTTCAGGACAGCCCTGGGGTGGTAACGTGCATGGACAACCAACCCCATGGCTTACAGACAGGACAGAGTGTTGTCTTCAGAGAGGTCAATGGCATGGTGGAACTCAACGGCACTGCACGTCAGGTTTCAGGTATTGTGTCTACATCACAGATAGTGGTTCTGTACAGAGCTTGTTCTGTACATTTACGGTTGGAATTGTATAACACCAGCTTAACCCGCATATCAGAGATGTAAACAACATTTAGTATATGGTTAGTGTTTTAGTATATGGTTGTGGTTAATATTTATATCAAGTAAAACAAATATGTTTTTCATAACATACTGGGTCTTTTACTTTTGTCATGCTTAAAACTATAGCAGATGTGGTGAGATGTGTTCTGTATAAAGTGACAATAGTGTAGTAATCTAATCTGAACCATCTTTCTCCTTTATTTGTTTGTGTGTGTGTGTTTTGTTTGAATATGTGTGTGTTTAGTCCTCTCCCCCTACAGTTTTGCAATAGGAGATACATCCCAACTACAACCATATGCACATGGAGGTTTCTTTGTCCTGGTGAAAACCCCTAAGACATACAGATTTGTAAGTTCACTAGTTGTCATATCAGCCACAGATATCACAGTTGAACCTGAAAACAAATGTACATTTCCAAATGAACATGTTCTTTGTGTGTGTGCCCTTGCATTTATGTATTTCAGGAGACATTAGAGAAACAGTTGTGTGATCCTCAGGTCCTGACCCCAGACTTAAGTAAACCAGAGGTAAGTGTTTAAAGCTGTTCCTGGAGGCTAAATCACAAAATGAGATTAATGGACTGGCTAGCTTCACCCAGTTCTACACAAGTTCTACAGCAAAGCTAACTGACTTCACAAAGGAACATCACCAAAAATCATAAACTATGCAGCATAACCTACGCCAGAACAGGTTATGTTTGGATTGGACCAAATCTACTAACCGGTCAGCTCTCAGGAATAAGAAAATAAGACGCACATGTGTGGACACACTAGTATTATCACCTGACTTTTTACTTTATTTACTATATACTATATTTTCTGATATTATATACTATATTCTACCTGTGTGTGTATTTTTTTCTGGGGTTAACAGAGCGTTGTGTTAACCTGCTTAACCAGGATTGCAAATGTTAGTTTTGGTGAAGCCAGATAAAGATTACGATTTAAGTTTTACTGAGCTTACCTAGCTGTGTGATACAGACTCCAGTTCACAAATGCCTTATCATTTTTGACAATGCGTTTGTCACTTGTTTCCTCACAATCTTTGCTTAAATCTACCCATCAGGCTCCACTACAGATCCATGCAGCCATGTTGGCGCTGGACGCCTTCCAGGAGCAACACAGTAGACTTCCCAACATTGGGTAAATACAATATCCCTCTGCCTCTCACTGTCTGGATCCAATCTACTGCTCGACCTTCTGTACTCTAACAGTACCTGAGGATATCATTTGTCCTGGACGTGGTGTTCAGTGTGTGAACTTGTTGAAATGTGACCTGTTCAGTTTTGAGCGGTTTTACTTTGATGTCATCAGGTGTTTACAGGATGCTGATGTTTTACTGAAGATAACTGAGGAAGTGAATGCCACTCTTAAGAACAAAGTGAGTCTTCTTTTTTTTCTTTTTTTCCCCCTTGTGCTTTCATTCTCTTGGACCTGCGGAGATGCATTCACATCCTCTATAACATCTCTTTCTTTTTCCTTCCTCCACTCTCCCTCTTTCCTCCCAGGCTCCTGTGAATGCTGAATTGGTGCGTTGCCTGTCGAGGACGGCGAGGGGAACTCTTCCTCCGTTAGCAGCGGCTGTAGGAGGCATAGCCAGCCAGGAAGTTCTCAAGGCTATCACAGGGAAGTTTGCGCCACTGCAGCAATGGGTAGGTTACTAAAACTGTACTAAACTAAAAATATACTGTAGATCTTCTTTTCAGAAGCAAACTGGTGCGTATTGATAGTTCAGTAGCTCAGTCTACACTTTGACCATTCTAACACAGCAATGGAAAGTATGAACTTTAATAATTTAAATTCATTCAGTCATTTTTGCATCTATTTTCTTTTTAAATTTTCCCTTAACTGTTAACTTCTTCCTTTGTTTGTCTTTTAGTTTTACCTTGATGCCATCGAAGTTGTCTGGCCCCTTCAGTCTCTTTCTGCAGAGGAATTTTTCCCCAAGGGCGACCGGTATGATGGTTTACGAGCTTGCATTGGTGAATCAATGTGTATTGAATTGCACAAGCTCAGGGTCTTCATGGTAAGGTATTCTCAGCACTTTGAAGGTATCTTTTATATTGAATTATGTTAAGGTTCATGTCTGAATAAATCCTATAATCTTATTCTCTTCCAGGTTGGCTGCGGCGCTATAGGCTGTGAGATGCTAAAAAACTTTGCTCTGCTTGGAGTTGGATTGGCCAAGAGCTCAGGAGAGGTGGGCATTCCTTCCTTCCTTCCTTGTTTTCTTTCCTCTGTCTCCATTATGTGTTTCAGTATATTTCATCTCTTGATGATAGGAATCTACTGACACTTATTACTCTCTACCTGTCCATCCACAGGTGTGCATCTCAGACCCAGACCTTATAGAAAAGTCAAACCTCAACAGGCAGTTTCTTTTCAGACCACATCATATACAAGTAAATACAAATCCTCTTCCTTGTCTTATTTTTGTAGACTCAGTATTAAATTACACTCACCATATACGCACATTCATACCCATATTTTTTTTTCTCTGTCTCAGAAACCGAAGAGTACCACAGCAGCAGAAGCCACTCATGATATCAACCCAGACTTGCACGTGGACGCTCACCTCAACAAGGTGTGTCCGGCTACAGAGAGCATCTACAGTGACTCCTTTTTCTCCCGCCTGAACCTAGTGGTCACTGCGCTGGACAACGTGGAGGCCCGGAGATATGTAGACTGGTTGGTGCAAATATTAAAGCAATACAATCAACACCTTCTACAACATTCATTTTAGAGTTTCTGTGAGCAGTGGCCCCAATTTGATTTTTGTGTGGTTATGACATAAATGTAGGAGTTAGGAAGGTTTTTCATGAAATATGTACTAATTTGATATTGTGCTTCTTGCATGTATTTAATTTTCAGTCGCTGTGTATCCAATCAGAGACCTCTCCTGGACTCTGGCACCATGGGAACTAAAGGACACACAGAAATCATTGTGCCAAATTTGACAGAGTCGTACAATAGCCATGTGAGTATGTGTGAGAGTTTGTCAGTGTGAAACCGTACTTTTGTTCTTTACTCTAGTTCCTGGCACAGACTTCACTCTTAAGTACAGTGCTTCTACATATATCTTTCCCTTTGCTTTCCAGAGAGACCCCCCAGAGGAGGAAATCCCGTTCTGCACTCTCAAGTCTTTCCCCTCTGTCATAGAGCACACCATCCAGTGGGCCAGAGACAAGGTCTGCTTGACGTCTGGCAGAATTCCTGTTTCATGTTGCAAGTTTTGTTTATTTTTTTTATCTGTCAGTGTACTGCCCTAATGTTGATTTTTTTCCTTCTGTGTGTATGTAGTTTGAGAATGCATTTGTCCACAAGCCCTCCATGTACAACGCGTTCTGGCAGACCCACTCCTCCCCTGAAGTGGTGCTACAGGTAAGATTTTGAATGTCGTAAGTGTTTTTCTCCTTTATTAAACATGGCCTTTGCATTGCTACACAGTACACAGGTAATGCAACACTTAATTCAATAAAACAATTTTGGAAGATCCTTCGTTTGTGTGTTTGTAGAGGATGCAGGCAGGTGAAAGCCTGGAAGGGTCATTTCAGGTCATTAAGCTGCTAAGCAGACGACCTACCCAGTGGGAACAATGCATCGCTATCGGCCGTCTGAAATTTGAAAAGTATTTCAAGAGAAAGGTAATCAATCCCTACCAGAAAATACATATTTATAACAAAGAGACTGTATGTATGTATGTAAGTGTTGGTTCAAGCTCCATGACATGATGATGCTTTTTTTTTTATATATATATAGGCCCTACAACTGTTGCACTCTTTCCCCCTGGACACAAGGTTAAAAGATGGAAGTAAGATTTTTATTTTTTTTTTGTAAACACTTATGTACCTAAAAAAAAAGTTTAACACAATCTTTTACAGTAATTTAATATGCATAACTACAGTATAAAATGTATGTAAAAGCAAGATATATAGTGAAAACTTCATCCTTATCCTTAGGTTTGTTTTGGCAGTCCCCAAAAAGACCTCCATCACCTATTGATTTTGACTTGAAAGACTCTTTGTGAGTTCTGCATTCTTTTATATCACAGTTTAAGCCCAACTTGTATTGTGTATTTCACATCTAAGCGTACCAAACTCTGCTCTATTCCCACCAGGCACTTCACTTTCATTGTCAGCACAGCCCGGCTTTTCGCAAGGATTTATAACATCCCTTACTCAGAAAAGGTCGGTCATGTATGCTCACATACACGCTCTGAAACACACAGAATTACTCACTGACTGACTAAACTTTTCCATCTATCAGGACATCTCAGAAGAGGTGGTGGCCAAGATTCTCTCAGATGTTGAGATTCCCGCGTACAGGCCTTCAGACAAAGTAAGCTTCTCGATATGGTCTGTGATTTCTTAGTATGAAAAAAAAAAAATACAAATCTTGTTGATTGTTGTGGATCTGTCTCTTACAGTCTATAGAGACAGATGAGACAGCAAAGAAGCCTGATCAGATGAAGTTGCCTCAAAGCAGTGAAGAGGAGAGGGAGGCTATCACGCAGCTGGAGCAGGCCATTGCTGCTGACAGTGTAACACCAGGTACCCCAAAGGAAACAAAAACTGACTCAAGATGACTGCTGTAATTCAAAGCTGAATATGAAGTGGTGCTTTATGATAATATTATTATATCCTGTGGTAACTATTGTGTGATAATGTCTCTTTGTAGAGAGCTTACACATGGGTCCACAGCAGTTTGAAAAGGACGATGACAGCAACGGCCACATGGACTTTGTCGCGTCAGCATCTGCTCTCAGAGCGAGGATGTACTCCATCGAGCCAGCTGACAGACTCAAGACCAAACGCATCGCTGGCAAGATCATCCCTGCCATCGCCACGGCAACAGCCGCTGTGGCTGGACTGGTGAGAAATTTTGCTCTCTATATATTCCGTGGAATGATTTAATGTATTTATATATGTAATAAAATGTTGGTGGTTTAACTTGGTGCCATTTTTGTTAAACACCAGTAGTCCAGATAACTGTAATTTAAGAACCGCCTGATATTCAGCATTACCCCTTGATAATATGATGTGATATTTTATCCATTTGTTCAGACTTTTTATGCGTTGTTTTTTTTATTTACTCAGGTGGCCCTCGAGTTGATCAAGGTGGTTGGAGGCTACGGGTTTGAATCTTTCAAAAACTGCTTCTTTAACTTGGCCATCCCTGTGGTGGTGCTCACTGAGCCTGCCCCAGTTAAACGGATGCTCATCAGGTAGGGGCATGCACACACTTTGGCAGTCTCACCGTTTCTTGCGCTGCCTAAACGTGAGCGAAGACAGTTAACAGCCACACCTTACTGGCAACCAAGGAAACTTTTCAGTTGCAAGATGGCAGGAGTTTACCCTGTTTTGCTATTACTGTAATGCAAAGTAATGACAGTTCTATGACTCCTTTCACAGGGACAACATCTACTTCTCCATCTGGGACTGTTGGACTATTTTTGGCCATGAGGACTTCACACTCTCTGACTTGATGAATGCAGTGAGGGTGAGAAACATTGCTTGTATTAGTTACCACATCATTGTATTTTCCTGAGGTTTCTGACAGCTTCTTTGTGCTGTACGTTTGTCAAACATATTGATTTTTTTTTTTTTTGGTCAGGAAAAGTATGGAATTGAACCCACTATGGTTGTCCATGGTGTGAAGATGCTCTATGTGCCTGTGATGCCTGGACACTCAAAGAGACTTAAATTGACGTGAGTGCCTTACCTAAAAAGAGTTGTTCTTTTTCCTGATTTCCTGTCTTTGTAGATTTTTGCTGAACCAACTGGAAATGATTTTGAAATGATTCATCTGTTGCTTACACTGAAAAGATGCACTTAACTCTGCCTCTGACTCTCTGCAGGATGCAGAAGCTGATCAAGCCATCAGTGGACCGCCGATACGTCGACCTCACCGTGTCATTCGCTCCGGAGGCAGATGGAGACGAGGACCTCCCTGGTCCTCCCGTCAGGTACTACTTCACCCGTGATGGAGAGGCACCCTGACACCTTTTTAAAAATCATCCTCAAACCTCTTGTGTCCTTACTTCCCTTTCATGTAAATTGTTGTACCCAAATAACCTGGGTCAGGGCCAAGAGCTTTCCCTCAGGATGTTATCTGACATGGGCAAAGCTCCTGGCCCCAGCACGAGCCCACCTGTACATCATGGAGCAAGAAAAAGCCAGTCTGGATCCCAGTTTTTCTTGCCTCAAATCTAGCCAGTGGAACACGAGGCTGCTTGAGTAGCACTTAACTGTACCTGTGTACATATATTTTCTCTGTTCTGTTTTCTACTCTGGTGAAATGCACAGCTCCGCCTGTGTCGATGCCTTAATTGATTAATAACCCTTTTTCTGTTTGTGACAGTGAGTCTGACTAAAAACTATGTTTACAGAAACCTGCATACTCCCAACATACAGCCCCATTAGTCTAATTTCTGTTCTGTTCTGTAAATCTGCTGGAACTAAGTCCTCTCATTGGTTTTGAAAATATTGCCAACCACAGAACTTGCCAGTTTGTTGGTCATCTCCCCTTATAGCAACAGGTCAAGCCAATATTTGTTGTTAATAATTTTAAAGGTGCAACAGGCAAGTGGACAACGGCGAAATCACCAAAGATACTGATTGTCATTGTGTCTGAAGATGATTGTTTTCTTTTTATCATCGTTTTGACAGCCTCAACAAAATACACTTACATCACAGGGTATTACCCAAACATTAAAGGGCAACACACACAGCTGCGTGTTGATGTGCTTCATCACAGGGTTGATGTCAACTCTTTGGGATCAGTCACTGTTGAACTGATGAGCATTGATGCAGTTCACATGAATCAAGTGACGCAGGTGATGTCTGTTGCACATAACAATATCTCATTAAATACTTATTACTTGGGTAATTGACATCAGTTGACACATTTGGGTAAACAATATGTTCATTAGATTGAGTAATGGCTTGAGTTCAGTGGCCCTTTCAAACAAAGACATGAAACAACTGTACCAACAGCTGGGATTACACTCCTACTCATTTACACCCCCCACCTTTTTTTTTTTTTTTTTTAAGAATAAATCCTTGCTGTTCATGATTTATTTCTTGCATTTGTTTATGGATGTGTGTCATCATGACATGTATTTATTTACTTGTTACTCATTTTTGTCACTTACTTTTTTTTGTGTCAAACTGAGCCTATGTTGAGCTCTGTTGAGTCATGGTGCACTGGTTAATTGTTAATCAACACTGAACAAAAATCATCCTAAAAGTGTTTTATCCAGGGGTGTAAATTGCTCCACTGTTTAGTTTCAGCTCAAGGTTGAGAAAAGGGTCTTAGAAACAGTCTGCGTTGACATATATTGGCAATAATGTCAGTGTAGTTTTGAATGGAATAATTTTAAAATCCAACTTTTTGTAGTGGGGTTATTGAGAGTCTACTAACAGTTTATAATCTGCGTCTTCAAGATAATTAAGACTGAAGTCACCAAAACTGATTCCTCAACGATATTAATTTCTCTGCCCATTACCAGAGGTGGTGAATTTCACTTTGCACAGAAAATGTCTATCATAATGACAACACTTCTTGTGCAGTTAATGTCATTAAGTGTAAAACAAAACAGTGTTAATGAGTGACAATGATAATGATGTATGTGCTTGTGACAGACAACTCAACCAATGGTCCAATAAAATGTGAGATTTCAGGATGTCCTCAAGACTAAAGCTGCTCCGAGTTTTTTGTTTTAAATGCATCACAGTTGAGCTGAAACGATTAGTCGATCGACAGAAAAATAAGAAGAAACAACTGTTCTCATAATCAGTTGTTTGTCTTTTTTTTTTTCAAGCAAAAATGCCAAACATTCAGTTTCAGTTCTAGCTTCTCACATGAGAGGATTTGATGCTTTACTTTCTCATACATCACAGTGACCTGAAGTTTTGACTATTTTTGACCTTCGATAGACTAAATGATTAATAAAATAATCAGCACAATAGATTATTTAAATAATTGCTAGTTGCAGCTCAAAATTTATTACATTACACAATCTTACATAAAATCTCATGTCAAGTATTTAGATATTAATAAAATTTGATTTTTTTTTTCCACAAAAATGTATCATTTGTGACACTGTACACCGGAAAATAGAGTTATAAATACATTCAATAGCTCATTTAGAGTTCATAGAGCAATCGTGGTCTTACATTTCATTATTGCAAATGTATTGATTAAAAAAAACATTAATTCTGGTACAAATTATAGTATTTACATGTATCACAGAACTTTACACAGTAACTACACGTTATTTGATTCTGATATCAAACATTAAAACATTGACATTATAGATCTAAGTCCTGCAGGTTCCCCCAGCTGGGTCCCACCTTGACTTTGGCCTTGAGTTTTACATACAGTTTTACTGCTGACTCCATCTCCCTCTTGACTATCTGAGCAACCTATCAGAAAGGAATTTGGGAGAGAGACAAAGAATTATGTATACTTATATTTAGTGTATATACTTGTGCTAAACAAATGTGCGGGAAACACACTGCATTAAAGAAAAAATCATTTGTGTTTGTTGGGTAAGGTCCAGGTTCTGAATATCTTAAATACTGAAGTGGTCATTTCTTAACTGTTTCTTTATAGTTTTAGGTGGAATCTTATTAGTACATATTTTCAACCTGCTTCATCAGCTCAGAAATAACATCTTATCCTAATAAAGACGTTCAGATAAACATCTTCCTTATTGGAACTGACAATCCAGGAAATAATGCCCATACCTGTATGAGGTCTTCCTCTGTGGTTTCATAGATGAGTTCATCGTGCAGCTGCAGGACAAAGTAGGCTCCTCTCAGATGAGACGTCCCAGCCCTGCGCTGATTGCTGGCTGTATAATGGACAGCATTGACATTTTCAGACGTGACTAATTTAGAGGCTTTGAAATCATACAGTGGGTAACTGTGTGTATGTGGGTGTTTAATTGGGTAAATGAGTTTTGAGTGTGTGTCACCTGAGTGTGTGTGCTGGTGAGACTGTGGAGCAGCAGGATATGTTTTTCGCAGTCTCTTCTGAATGTTCACGGTGGCAAGTTTAACAATGTCCGCTGCTGAACCCTGCACAGTCGTGTTCACTGCCTGACGCTCTGCCTGAGTGAGGGAGGGAGAAAGAAACACGCAGATGTTATGAAAAAAAATCAGAAAATTAAATTTTACCTTTCACAGCTTACAAATAAATTCACACTTACATGTGCTTTGATGTGCATATTGGTGCTAGTGATTCCAGGTAGGTATCTCCTACGGCCCATCAGAGTCTGAACATAGCCGTTCTTAATACAGTTCTTCACTGTTTCTTTAAGAAAAGCATTGATCCCTGAAACGCAAGAACACAGAACATCAAGTTTAATGTCACTTGACTGGAAATTTAACACGACTGAAATTATTATATATATTGTGCACTAGTTCATGTAAGTGTATGATTTCTTATTATCAGAAAAACAAAATGTCAACAAAATAACAAGCAATATACTGGATGCATTCAAACACTTTCTGAGTTATATACGTATAATTCTAACAGAAATGGAAATGTGTATACCTTTGTATCTGGCCTTGAAACTCTCTATGTAGCACGCTGCATCGTTCTCGTCCACTCCCATTTGCTCCCCCAAAGACTTGGCTCCCATCCCATAGATAATACCATAGCAAATCTGCAAAGACATACAGAGCATATATGCATGCACTGGTGAGCTTCCCACTGAAAATGCACGCGTCATGACGATAACATCCCATCACTGTTATCATCTCTTTCCTGCCTAGTTGTACCTGTTTTGCCTGTTGCCTGAGATTGTCGTTCACTGTCTCAGGGTCAACACTTTTCCACTCAGCAGCGATGCAGCGAAACACGTCTGCTCCTCCATTCAGCACCTGGTGAACACACAGAGGCTGCATTGTTTCTTTACCTGTTTATTGTTTGATATACAATGTTTCCTCTCTAAGCCACACACCTGCAGAAGTCGTTGATCCTTGGACAGGTGAGCCAATACTCTCAGCTCCAGCTGGGAATAATCAGCTGCTAATATCATTCCACCTGTGTTACAGTGCAAAAGGACAAGTCTGACAGTCTGAGTCAAAGATACAGACAGAAAAGGCGATCACCCACAAAACAACTATATGATCATAGTAACCTGAAAAAGGTACAAAAGCATGTCTCATGCTGACAGAGAAGGCTGGGCCCCGTTCTGCAGCTCCAGCTGTAACTGAAGGCCCCACAGAACGTTTCTTCTTTCTGTAACAGAGAATTGAATTATTAGAACAAACCATCTTATTCTATCAGTCCTAGTGACTGTTAGTTTAACTTTTAACATGGTCTTTGGGGAAAACCCATAGAATTAGGTGGAGTCACACCAATACGTAGCTTGTACCATTATGTGGTATGAGTATGTTTTTCACTTTATGCACCTACTGACTCAGCTTCCGGTTTTAGAAATAGGCGCTTGTATGTTTTCTTACAATGTACTGATTTTACACCACTGTATTTTCCTATCCATATCATAATGTAGGGTATTTTAGCATGGAAGAGATACTGTACTCTGTGCTCATACCTACCCTGGCTTGGTGGTTATTTGGCAGCTGTTTTGTGAAGGAGGGCTCTCAGCCACCACTGTGGGCATGTAAATCTCAAAGTCTTTGGGTACATTCTGTATGTTGGGCTCAGTGAAGCTCACTCTGCCTAAAACCAGAAAGAGCCTGGTCACTGCATGCCTTATATTTACTTCAAATAAGATTGTATTGCACATTTAGTGTAGTATGAATTTACCAATAACATCAAGGTGCATCTCCAGGAAAAGCATCACGTAAGATAAAGAGAGGTGCGTTTTACCTGTGGCTGTGTGCGTCTGGGCGATGGGGTATATTCTGTCCATGGCCAGTGTGGGGTGGTATTGCCTCTCCCTCTGCAGGGGGAACACCACTTTGGTCAAGGCATTAGTGATCCGCCTCCACTCCAGAATCACTCCTGGCAACGGATGAAGGGGGCAAAGTTTCTCCAGAACATCCTGCCAACATCATTTCAGCTCAGCTTAAACACAGTGGATATTTCCCATATCTCCCAAATATCATGTTATTACTTGATGGCAACAGCAACAATATTGTGTCATGCACAGTAGTTTCACCTTGGTGGTGCTGAACTGTTTTCCAAGCCGTACTCTGCCGCCGCCTCTCCTGGTGTAGCCCAGAGTCTTCTTACTTTTTGATCCAGCCACGTCACCATTTGGAGGCAGGTGGAGCTCCAAGAACAACACCTAGCATGTACAAGTTTGGAGAACTGTAACTAAACCACTAAATTTGGAATTTGGTTCAAAAACAGGCCTGGGAAAGAGAAGAAGATTTGCTGAACCTGTGCTATGTCGTCGATACTGGTGAGGGAGAAGCTGTGTCCAGCCAGGTTGTATGCCTGAGATTCCAGTGCTGTGAGTTTGGCCTGCATTACGTGTTTTTGTCTCTCACACTCTTCCACACTGAAGCCCACTCCATTCAATTCCAACAGCGCCAAACATACCTGGGAAGGCATCTCAACACTCCTGAACAAATCTGACATGTGTACAAAGCATTAAACCACTAATATTTACCACAGACTTTCCTGCTGTTTCAATAGTGTACGATTGACTGATTGTCTTTATACCAAGCATGCCGTCTTTCTCCAGCAGGCCGATCAGATGGTTCATGACAGCATGTACAAGCACGCTCTTGGTCGCTGCACTAACACGAGGACAGTGTGCATGCGCGCTCCCAAGTCCGTCCAGCAGAGGTAGTTCTTCAGGACAGTAGACAGTCACCATGTTGGGTAGAGTCCTCTCCTCACTGCTGGGATCCACCAGCCAACATGCCACCTGCCATATACATTTATATCAAAGAGAGTCATTTGCAGCAGGTTCAAGTTTGTTTCTGATATTTTATTATAGTTAAGGTTCATTGGAAGACAATAAAGGATTTTCCAGTTATTTTTGTGTGTGTGGTAAGGGTGGATGTTTGTCTGTGTTGCATGTTGTTGTATTTTAGTTATTAAAATCTCATGTCACTTGCTGCTGTATGCAGTTTAATGTAAAGCACACCGAGTTCACCTCTAGCAAATACTTTCCTTACCATTTCAACTGTGCAGCTTTATTTTAAATGAAATCCCAACAGCTCAGAGATAAGCACAAAGATCTGAATGTGAATGGACATTGTGCACTTATGATTTCTCTGTCTGTTTTCTCACCTTGGGGTCTTCACAGTTGCCCTCCAAGCTGATGCCACAGCTCAGGATTAGCGTCTTGTACATGTGGATAATGTCATATGTGACAACCACACCCCCTTGAAGACCAGCTGATGGCCTGCTGAGACAGACCTTCACCTGCCCCAGCCTCTCACTAACTGGCAAATCATCATCCAGTGGAGGAGGAGCCAAACTGGAGCTCAAACCTGAGGGTTAACAGACAAGCAGGATTAAGGGAACTTTTTTTTTGGGTGGGGGGGGGACTGTGTGCATGCACGTGTGTGCTTGTCAGTACCTTTGCTCTGCTCTTGTTGCAGAGATATGTAGTATGCATCTCTTGCTCCCCAGCAAACAGACAGTCCAATCAACACCAGTCCATCACTGTCTCTTACTGGAAATCCATCAGTCCTGTTGAGCTTCTGACAAGATGTTGAAGCTGCACAGATGACACATGCATGGATGAGGAGACTGCATTAAACACAGGCTGTTTGGGGTACAACAGTTGTTCGTGTTGTAGCAGACGAAGCAAAACATAGATGCAAAATAATGACTTCCCAGCGCAAATACTTGTCTGATGAAGTCATGGCAACAATTTATATCACATTTTCCTGTAGGTTAATGTCACTTCTGTAGTTACCTCTCCTGTGTTTCCCTCCTATTTCCCCCTGAGGCTGCTCTTTGTGCTCCGTCTTTTCACAGGCCAAAGCCACAGAGTACCGCTCCTTGGTTTTCCACTCTTTAATGAAAGTGTCGAAGAGGCGCCTGTCACTCGCCACGTCTATGATGGAGAAGGTCCCGGAGTTGCTGGAACAGAGAGATGCATCCTGGGACAGCTGAAGAGTGAAACCTTCTTCAGCCACGGGAGATTCTGTATCAGAGGCAGGTTTCGGATGGGGACACGACGGAGAAGAACAGTGTTGAGGAGGGCTGAGGTTCTGGTCACCGTGTAGCAGGGTTTTAATTTCTGAACTTGAGCGTGGAACAGACTTCAGCTCAGGTTCAGGTGAACTCTTTGACTGCTCTAGCTGGTGTTTGTTGCTGTAAGCAAATGTAGAATTAGGCAGTTTAGTGTCGGCAGCTTCTGATATATGATTACTATGTCCTTGGTGAGATTTACGACATTTTGGGGCTTTTGTTTTTTTACGCGGAGGATGAGTTGAGGGAGTCGACTGGTTAAGTGGTTGGGCGGTGAGAGGTGAATGAATCGAGGAGGTGGTCAGTTTCACCCTGGGTGTGACAGGTGGCATTTCCTGGGTTGGGGGAATAAGGTCACCAGCTGATCCTGGTCTCTCTCTTACATTCTCAGTCTCATGTCTGCAAGGTTCTTCTGGTTGAGGATCACTCTCAGCAGCAGCAGATTGCACATTTAGGTTTCCGCTTTTTCTGCCCGCTTGTATTGAGGGCTGAGGTAGATCTGGGGTATCCACTGTGTTTGCAGCAGCAGTTTGTGTTTGAGGGACTGTGTGGCCTGTTGTGGTGTTTTGCCAGGGCTGGTCAGACATACTAGGCCAGCGGTCAAAGATCTCTTGTAAACCAGGGCTGCAGTGAAAAGCACTTTCAGGCACATTATCTGACAATATAACATTCATTTTTGCTTCCTTTTCCTTCTCTACCTGCTCTCCACTTTTTCCTTGCCTTCCACCTGTTTTGTCATTTTCACTGTTAGTGAATTGTTTAGTTGTGTCCTTGTCACACTGATTTTGAGTTACAATGCAGTCGGGCTGTATCAGCTGTTCCTCAGGCATAATGTGATCTGCGTTGGGTTGCTGAGCTTGATGATGGTGGGCTGCTTCTTCTTCTTGTTTTTGGGTTCTCTCTGAATGTCTCAGCAAGCTCTGCCTCTCCAGAAAATGTTCGCCCACAAACAGAGAGTCGCCCCACTCTGACAGGTTGAAGGAGGACTCCCCCCACTGGATTGCCTCCTGCTTTTCTGCCTCCTGGTTGGCGAGAAGCTCACTGCGTCGGCGCTCCTGTGTTGATTTAAGAGGGTGCTTGTCTTTGACGTCCTGGCCAACAGATTCCTCCTCATCAGGCTGGTCAAAGATCTGTTGCGGGCTCAGACCAGCCAGCAGACAGCTGTCGTACAGGCTGTCGAACAGGAAGCTGCTGCTTCGGTTCAGACTCTCAGAAGCAACCTGATTGGCATCGCAGGCTTCATCATCATCACCATCACCACCACCACCACCGTCATTTTTATCTTCATCCACATTATCACTGCTGCCACGACCAGGACCAGGCGAAATCTGCGAAAACACCAGAGTTTTTTTACTAAAGAGGAAACACGTTTGATCATACAGTATTTCTTATTTGCAATCCATGCATTATTGCTGATTCTGGTCAGTCACCTGGTGGCTGGTGTTAAGGATGAGCTCCATCTGGCTATCTGTGAGAGAGATATTGAATCTAGGACATGCGTTGTCAGGGCCAAGTCCGGTTTCTCCTTCACCTGTGTTGCTCTGCTCTGCAGCTGTTCCTACCATCTGAGCCATTCCTCTATCATTCCCATCTCTGTGTTGGTATGTCTGTTCAACAATGATTCTTTCTGTCTGAGTGTCCAACTCAAAGCTGTCACCAAAACTCTCTTCTCCCTTTTTAACGTCTCGCTGAGCGGCTTCATCTCTGTCGTCTCCTGCGTACAGCTCAGGAGATGAGAACTTATCTGCCTCTCTGTTGTCTAACCTTCTTCGCTTGGCTTCAGGAGACAATAGGGGAACTGAAGCAGGAGAAACTAATGGTGGAGAATCGAATGTTTCTGCATTTGTAGGAGCAGAAACTGCTGGGGGAGTTTGTTGCAGAAGGCCAGTAGCTTGAACACTGGTAGGCGCATGGGCTGCAGGAACTGAGTTGTGGGCTGAGGCCAGGTAGGATGTCTGCGCAGTCTCTACATTATTTTGTAGACATTTGTCACTTTGTATGGACTGTAGGACTTTACTTAGGGCTCTTGAGTGCTTCACTCTACCTGGCTGCACAGGTGAGTCAGCGAGCCCTGTGGCACCATCTCCTACTAAACTCCTTGTGGAAACGTTTTGTTGCTGTTCTACCCGGGATATCGGGGCTCTGAAGCGAGGAGGTGGCATAGGGGAAGGGAAGGGCTGAGGATGTGGCATTGATTGAAGGAGAGGGCTGGATACAATCTCAGCCAATTCCTGCGTCAGGCTCCTCTCAGGAATGGGCCGTTTGGCTTGTTGACCCTCTGGTCTGACTGAGACTGTACCTTCACTTTTCTCGACTCTTTTCGCCTCTGATTTTTTGCACTCTTCTCCTTCTTTCTCTGACCCTCTGTGTTTTTGTCCTTCTTGGTTTTCATCTAGATTTTTTGTTTCATTTGCTGTGGACAGCTTTTTATTTGTCTCTGCTTTCTCTGTTTCTATGCCACTTTCCACTGGCGCCTTATTGTCTGTCTGCCTAATTTCTGGATGTGTCCTGTCTTCCTTTCTGTGCACCTCCAATTTTCTGTTTACTTCCTTCTCAGCAGGCCTGGGCATCCCTTGCTCTCTCCTGGCTTCGCCTTCTGGTTTCTCCCTTTTTCTTTCTGTTGCTCTTTTCTCACTTTTATATTCCCCCTCACACTCCTCCGTATGTCTGTCAGCATCTCTGCCCTTACTTTTCTTGAGCCTGCCTCCCTCTTGGTGGTCTTTAGTGTTTTCTGTCTGTGCATCTTGTGAACTGAGATGTGAAACAGATGAGGTTTCTGTGCTGCTGCTGTGATGTCTGTCAGGGCTGTTGGCAGCAGGAGCTCCAGGAGGAAGTGTCGTCGGGTCCCACTGAACTCCTAGCTGGGCCAGGTCTTCTTGAAGGAGGAGCCTTGCCTCAGAAACTATCTCTGAGGCTGCTTCCTGTTCCATTAGGGCCCGTCCACCCGTCACCCAGACACAGCGAAGGCTCCGTCTCTCAGCTGCCTCCATCTCACTCTCATCCACCGCACGTTTGGAGCTGAGGAGAACAGACAGTACACCACTGACTTTAAATTTGGGCTCATGTTTCAGGGAGATTAAAACTTGGTGTGCTGATGCTACAGTTGCTTGGGTTTTAAGAGGGGTTTACAGGACTGTAGCTGGTTCTATCTCCTAGACTTCTTCAAAACAATAGAAACTGGCGTATGTTTAAAATAGCAGTATAAAAGATTTAAGATTTTTTTTTAAATAATATACTTGATGTAAGAGCATCTTTGGGATGGGTTTTTGATTGAGTTTTCATTGGGTACTTTTTAAATTGTTCATTGTTATGTTATGATTACCATCATAACACAACAGAAAAAGTTAACGCATGTAAGCTGATAGTGGAAACATGCTAAGTGCTCTGTTATACCTCCCCTCAGCTGATGGGCCTTTTTATGCCCCTGTGCCGTCAAGGGACTAATATTCTTGTTTAGCTAATACACATTTATATCATACCAGAACATACACACATACACCTACCTCTTGAATGGGACTGCATTCCTTAAGGCTTTCTCCACATCAGCTACAGTAGCCCTGGCTAGTTCAGCAACAGTACAAAACCCTTGTGCGTAGAGTGCTCTGGCTCGCGTTGCATTCAAGAGGGAAACCCTGACCAGGTCGACCAGCTCCCTCTGGACTCCGAAGCTCAGCCTGGTCTGGTACTGGGACAACAGCAGCTCCATGTTGTGCCAGCCCAGACGCTTGCAGAACACAGTTACCATACCTGAGGTGACAGGAGAAAGTGAAAGACTGCACATCTGAGCATGTGATTTAAAGTCATTGAATAACTAATGTTTTCTGAAGGTTTCCTTCTGTGTTTGCATCAATCACTGACAATAAGCACCATCATTCATACGATACAGACTCACACAGAGACAAACTTGTTCTGAATCAAACATTTAAACATGCCGGCTGAGTCTAAATTACACTAGGACCTTGTGAACCCTCTAACAGTAACCTGATGCAAGAAGCACGAGCACTTATGAACAATGGATATGTGGCTCTGAAGAAAGCTTGTAGGTGCCGAAACATCGGCTAATGGAGTCTGTGCTGTATATACATAATTCTAAAGTGCTCCTGCTTCTTGCATCAAGTTAATCTACCTGTTACTGCCCTCCATTTTATTCTACAGTGTAACATGATCTGTGTTGTAGACTGTAGAAACGCTGTACACTGTGCTTCCACATGCACACAGCAACACTTTTAAAGCATGTACCTGCATATGTAGAAGCAGACTGCTGGAGAGACTGTAACTGCCCACGATTGCAGTTGTATTTAGATGCCACAGTTCCCAAAGGCACCTCATTCACCAGATCATGTAGTACAAGGGTGGTGAAAAACCTGTAAAGTGATAACAAAGATAAAGGATAAAAGCCTTATGTGATCAAAACACATAACACATTTTGGATTGCTTCGTAACCTGTCAGTGACATTTTGGAAAACTATATGAAAAAGACTATTAGCCAATACTGTGATATACAGTATATGTACCATGTGTAATTAACATAAATGTGTGCCTTACCGTTTATGAACTGCCATCTGTCTACGCTGCTTTTCTGTCTTGGCGACAATTTTGCCGCTGACAGACCGTGCGAGAAAACCTTCCTGGACGCCCACCAGCTCTGCTACTCTCTTCATCGATGACGAGAGCTGTTCCCACAGACAGAAAAACTGATACCAATCTATGGTAGTCCACTCTGCGTACAACGGGGTGATCTGAGGAGAGTTTGGACACAGAATTTTGTATCGTAAGCTTGTAAGGACTGGTGTGGATTTTGTATATTTGAGGAGGGGAGGCTTTTGGTCAAAAGCTAGAATGAAGATTTAGTTACCATAAGGAATATATTATTGAGGGTTCGGGGTTTGTGATTGAAGTTGACAGAAAGTTGTGGTTATTTGCTGTTATAATACAAGATGTGTGCATGTGTACCAGATAGAGAATGTGCAAATCATTTTCCAGTACAAAGCCCTTCATGGCACGCTGGAGATCTGCAAATATTCCTAGAGCCTCACGAGGAGACAGGGAGGAGGACAGGGTGGCAGCACCAAGTTGCGTGGGACAGTACCGCTCCCCTAGATATGCAGAGACATCACAGGATATACAGTAGCTATTGTAATTGCAAAGGTGAGAAAAGCTGCTTTTTGATACTTTTAATAAAGCGATGCATGAGGTATAACTATCAACAGTTTTTTTTTCTTTACAAGCAATTTCTTGGCAAACTGTAGAAACACTTTTGAGTGATATCTGGTTGGATGCCATGCACTGATTTTTACAAAAGCTCTGCACCTACATGCGATGTGTGTACACTCCTTTTATGTTAATGGTGTAAACATCAGTGCATCCAGATGCGTCTGTTTGAGACTTGACTGACAGCCGTACCAACTTAAAAAGTTCATATCAATTAAAGTAGCATTAGTGCACCATATACTATCTTTTCAGCTTTCGTCCCTCATGCACCAGCATCACTGAGCTGTTGCTTTGCCTTGAAAATAAATGTCATTCTTTAAACAGTGTTTCAGTGTGAGGTTTACACAAGTATTTGTTGTCTTGTGTTACTTCTGATCTTCTTTGTGAGATACAGTTGTTACCAGAGGGTCAGTCTCATTGCTGCAGGTCTATTTTCATCATGGCATGGCACATAATAAGATTGCACTGTGGCACTACCTTGTTCGTCCTTCTGGATGCTAATAAATTCATTCTCCATCAGCCATTCAACACAGGCCTCAATAGCCCCTTTGCTGGTCTCTTCATTTGATGTGGATTTGCCATCACATTTCATGCTTGCAGCCAGTAGAGAGCACGAAGCATACGAGCTCACATCCTGTGGAGTGCTGGCTACACCTCCGACAATGATCTGTGGTTTGGGATGACACAAAACAGGGACAAAAAAAACAAAAAAAAACAATTAAGGAGTTCATGAGGCAAAATACTTTTTTTTTTTTGTCACTGTGAGGTAAACCAACACAACGCAACTATTTTAGAAGCAGGAAATGACTTCCATGCAGCCTGTAAGTTATTTCTGTGTGTTAATTTAAATATGAATCATACCTCGAGGATGGCTCGCAGCATGCTAGTGGTGGCACCTTCCCCCTCCTTTCTCACCAGGCAGCTGCTGATTGGCTGAAGAGCGCCCGTCAGGAGACTAATACCTTTCTGACGTTCTGTCTCCTTACAAACCAACACACTTTCACCTGAGAGAGGGACAACTAAATGATATGACATGATACCAAAGGGGAGATTTGTTTTTAAATGAACTTTTCAAATGATATGGGCACAATTATTCATAAAAAACTTGATTTTTTTTTTCTCCCGACAACCTGAATAACAATTAAAGAGGGACAATACACTTTTCACCTTTTTTTTTTTGTCCCCGTCTTCACTCCATACCTGTAGTGTCTACTCCTTTTCTCCCGGCTCGTCCAGCCATCTGTTTATACGTGAGCGGGTCCAACAAGTGTCCATTGAAGGTAGGGGTCCGAATGATGACCCTGCGGGCTGGGAGATTAACGCCTGAAGAGAGGGTCGAGGTGGCAGCCAGGACTCTGACCGTGCCCTGACGAAAAGCTCCCTCCAACACGTCACGCTCATCAAATGTCAGACCTGCAGGGAAAGTTTGAAGCATAAAAAAAAAAACGTTATCTTGTTCGCACAGAGGACAACAAAGACCCTACCATTCAGCCCACAGTTTGTTGCGGTTCAGGGGTTGCGTGAGCGTGTTCACCTGCATGGTGAAAGGCCACCCCCCATGGCACAGTTCGCTGGAGGATTGGATCTAGCCCGGCAGGAGTTCGTCTCAACTGGGCTATGACATCCACTAGTTCCTCCTGATCCAGACACACTGGTTGGGGGTCTGTGTCGACCTGACGATCTGAGAGAAAGACACTTTAGATTTAGGAGACAATTCTTTATCCACATCACCCAAGCAATTTTACTTACACTTACATAAATCCACACATTGCAACACAAACTATTTTTAAAAACAAGCAACAGTTTTGCTTCACCTCACTCTCGCTGACGGTAAATTATTTTCTTTCTGAATAATCTTTTTAATTTCACATACCAGTATGTCTGAGGTTGTAGAATTCTCTGGCGATACTGTCTGCCAGTTTCTCACACCAGTTCTTCGAGGGGCAGAACATCAGGACAGAGTGGCCCTCGCTCACTGTCTCATAACACAAGCTCACTATGTGGTCGTCGTCACCCTTTAAGCAGAAAACATTCTTATAACCAGTGACATAATATATTGCATATATTATATTAATGGTCATGAGAAAGTGTGCATCAGTCATGATAACACACACAATGAGGATCTCTCCATCTAAATTACCTTAATATGGAGTGCGGGAGAGAACTGTCGGACCACAGAGAGGCTCTTGTCATAGATGGTGCAGCCCACTTTGAGATGCTCCAGCAGGGGCACAGGTCTGTAGTCTGTCTGGTAAAGTTCTGCACCCAACCAGCTAGCCAGGAGGGAGAGGTTAGGCAAGGTGGCGCTCATACCTATTATCTGCACCCCCTCAGACAGAGACCTGCGGAAAGAAATGTGCTTACTAACTAATTAACAAGATTTTTTTTTAAACACTGTATATTAAGACAAAGGTTGGGAGTCAAACAGACCCTGTGGTGTTCTGCTTCTGTGCTATGTAGCGGATTTTGGTTAAGAGCAGTTCCAGCAGGTATCCTCTTCCAGAATCCCCAACCATATGCAACTCATCCACCACCACCATACCTAGCAGCACAGAACGTAACACATACACTTTCAAACTCGCATTCTCAGCTCAAGATGAAGTCTTCAAAGTACTTGTTTGGTCCAACCAACATCCGCACATCCAGATATACTTAGGTTACAGTGACGTAGAAGAAATAAAAAAGACATCCTCAGAACAACTAATCAATTATCAAAGCAGCTGTTCGGATTAATTTTATGTCAACCGACTAATTTATAAATCAGCTTCTTGTTTCAGCTTAACATACAATTACCACAGATGTAGTACCTAGTAGACCCATACTGTCTTCTTCAATCAGTCTGTTAATCAGAGAGTTGGCTTTTTCTATGGTGCAAACAGCCACATCCAGCGCTGAGAACCCTCCAGCAGCTGAAGTGCTGCCCATGTACCCTTCCACACGAACGCCTGCCTCTTCAAATACACTCTACAGGTGCAGAGATACAAGTCTGTTAGATGGAGATTAAGACACAGACAACACTTTGTCCATAACAACCTGAATGTATCCTTCCGTCCACATCTCCCTCACCTGAAGATAGTGCATCTTCTCTTTGGCCACAGAGACAAAAGGCAAAATGAAGAGAGCTTTTCTTTTGGTCTCCAGCACACGCTTCAACATTAGTAGCTCTGACACCAGGGTTTTTCCAGCACTAGTGGGGGCTAAAAAAAAAAAAAGAAGGAATATATAGTTTAAAAGGAGGAGGAATAAAACTATAAACATGGCAGCAACTGACTCCTTGAATCATTTTCTTACCAGAGTATACCAGGTTACGTCCTTGTAGCACCTGTCCAACAGTGAGGCACTGAGCCTGCCACTCAAACATGTGAGTCACTCCGTGTTTCTCGTAGCGCTCCAGGACAGGTTTTGGCAAACCCCAACTGGATAACAGCAGCTTTTCAGCTTGCTCCGATGGAGCACACAAGGCAGTGCCTTCAGTAGAGCACACATAACATACTACCTTTACAATAAATCAAACTGGAGGTAGTTTGAGCACTGATATCAGGATCTATACTGAGGACACAATTTAAGATACAAATGTATATCAGTTATAAATCATACAAACTTTTGTCTCATACTTGAGCATGAGACAAAAGTCCATACAAGGTGTGAACATTTGTGGGTCCATAACACACACAGAAATAAGAACAAAGTAACGAACCTAGAATAAGTTTTTATAAGTGTTTTTAAAATACTTCACCTGGCTGAGGTAAAGTGTCACTGAGAGTACTGAGCTCTAAACCAGTGGGGACTGTGAGCACAGAGGCCGACTGATTCTGTAATGACCGCTGGAGTTTGGCCCTCTTCATGGCAGCTGCGAGGCGTGTGGGGCTGAACAAGATGTAGTCTCTGGATACATAAAGAGGTGGATCAGTATTCTTACTTGATCCACTCCCCTCTTTGCTAAGGGGAGAGCTCTTTCTTCTGGATGTACGTTTCCGCCTGCAGAAACACAAAGACAAAGTGAAAATGTGTTAAAAATTCAGAAGATGGATGACCCAAAAAAACGGACGATAATGTGTAAGTTCACACTGACTTGTCGGAGCTGCCTGCTTGCTGACTGTTTCTTATTTCTTGACATGGTAACCCATTAATGCAGGAAGAAGCAGGCACAGAGTGGCCGCTTCCTGAATCCCTCTGAGCGCGCTCTGCTTCCTCCGAATCCTCGCTGAAGAGAAGCTTCTGGGCAAGGTCCTTGCAGTCAGCTGTCCACCCCGGTCTCTCACAATCACCTCTACGCATACATACTCTCTCTTGAGCACTAGGGGGTTCGTTGGATCCTTGGCCTGTGGCTTGAAGAGCTCTGTCCTTATCCCTCTTGGCTGGTGCAAGAGACCGTAAAGAGGCAAGAGCAGCTGATGATGCTGGCTCTTCCAGTGCATCTCTGTTTACTGTTGTTGGACGAGCACTGTTAGCTGCAGGCTTTACAGGGTCGAAAGCATCCAGCACCCGCAGCATCTCTTCATCCAGAGCTAATGTGGATTCTCCCAGTGGGAGCACAGCTCCTCCACCCTGAGACAGACAATAGTGAAGGTCATTTGCAATCTATCTTATGCGTGAAAGAGAAAAAAAGGGGTGACAAAAGTTTTCTCTCATGCTATCACACTCACCACGAGGCTTTCTCTGCTAATGTTTTCAGGTGTGTTTGTTTTGTCAGACAGGTAACGGGGTTTCTGCAACAGTCTGTCTCCGTCTGGTGGTTCACCAGGAGCCTGGAAGCTGTGCTCGGAAAACCGTGTGTTCATGACAGGTAAGACTGATGCTCATAAATAGATATGTTAAAAAGATTTTAAGAGGTCTCCTGGCAACAGAAGGAATCTGGTCGTGATTCTTCTAAATCCGCCAACAATATGAAGTGAAACTGTGACTTTAACTTGCCTTTTTTTCTTCTTGATCTGATGCTGCCCCATGTAGCTCTTCTTTTTCAGAGGAGGACCCGAAGTGCTCATACTGAGGAGGCTGCACTGCTTTCAACAAACGTGTGAGTCGGTGGACGTTAATTAACATGACATTAGTTTCACTCCTGACACGAGTTTGCGAACTGTAAACTGCAGCGCCGTCGCTGGGTTAATTATTTAGGTCGCTACAGTGCAAACATTTTGATCCTGCTGAGCAGCGAAGAGTATGTCGGAAATCAAAAAGTCCGCCGAAGTACGGCCCCGGTGTTTCACAAAAACAGTTCGACGGAACAAATGCTCGAATACAAGCGTTCCCATGCACCACTGCCACTACCGCTGCTGCTACTACTGATAGTAATACTAATATTAATAATACATCTAATAATACTATTTGGCGGTCCATTGATTAAATGTTTGCATTAATGTTTTTTTTGATGTTGTTAAGGTTAAATAAAACATTGTTAAACAACTGGAAGAATAATGGCTTTGTAAATTCTCTAAGAAACACTGACTATTAAGCTCTATAAAAGTCAGGAAACTGTCACTCACGAAATGTATACATAAATAGGTTACAGTTCATAAACCATGGTAGAATGTATGGGTAAATATAGTTAATGAACTGTCAGTATGGATAAATACATATAGATATGGATTTCATGAGCTGTCAACAGTGGAGATAAAAGAGTTTATGTATTCTGTGGTAGGCTACAACATGTGGTTAATTGAGTTTATTATCTATCCATAGTAAAAATTTAATACAGTTTAAGAACAATAACATTGATAGTTAACTGCAGAGGGGTATTTGAATATTAAAAGGGGGCGCCGTTGAGCCATTTTGCCCCACCCAGTTGCGAGAACCCCATCAGCTGCTAGGACATGCCCCCGTGAACGTGTGTATCGACTTTTATGATCATACAGTGTCGCTAAGGTCATTAAAAATCCAGACGTAATTTCAGAGCGAGGGATCGACAGTTGCCGCGCTGCCACACAGACGCCATTGCACGTAGGCTTCACTGCCTTTACAATGTAGCTTCACCATGTAGATGGGAAGGTTGTAGAGCAGAAACAAAGTCGATGATGTCAACTATTAAGAAGCAGTACACGTCAGAGTAAAAACAGGTAATTTCCTGTTACCAGCAGGGGGCGGCACGAGTAAGGCGGGAGTTTGACATATGGAGGCGTTCAGGGCACAGCCCTCATCATGCTCATAAAGTTTGAAGATGATTGGATAAAGTATGTGGACGTGAGAGCGGAGTATATATATATATATATATGTTACCTTTGCAACTGTCACAGGCACTACTGTGGATGTAATTCGAGTTATTTTTCAAAACTCAAGTCACTGTGAATGATATATTCAGGTCTGAATATTTATCTACCAAACTAGGCATGTTCCTGTCTAACAAAGCTCCATAAAAAGAATGTATAACACATAAATATCACACCTGTTAGTATGTTTTAAGCAATGTGTAGTTCTCTATGTGTATCAGTCCTCGGATTTCTAAAAACATCTGGTGCCACCAGCCACAGCCAAAGGAAGGACCTTTCCCCGCCCAGCCCCCCTGGGCCGGGGTTTTGCCTTTATACACTTTTTCTTTTCCTCTTCCCTTGTCTGGAC
>JBBMJY010000020.1:12088836-12110162 GCA_037833715.1 Toxotes lorentzi | reverse complement strand
ACCTTTCCCCGCCCAGCCCCCCTGGGCCGGGGTTTTGCCTTTATACACTTTTTCTTTTCCTCTTCCCTTGTCTGGACGGGGTTTTGCGGGCGGAGCTTCGGTGTCTGTGAGCGAGCGACTGGTGGGCGCGCCCGCTGCGACGTTGCGGAGGCTTCAAGATGGCGGAAGCCCTGACAACTCAGGAGCAGCTGGTAAGTGTCTCTTGATGGAATTTTTTGTTATCTTCCCATAATGCTCAGTGTGTACACATGTCACCTTCAGTGTCTCCTCTAGCCGGTGATTTTTCCCATATTTTTGTCACGGCGATTGTTCACGGGAAAGCTGTGGTCTATTAAACAGCGCTGGCCCGTTCGTACCCTGACTCCGGTGTGACTGACAGGAGTTAGCATGTGTGTTAGCATGATGGCGTTTGCTAATAGCTAGTAGTAGAGATCACTTAACCGGCTGTGTATCTCGACTACTCATTCCTTTAATAACCAAGCTTTACATGGACCACATAGATATGTTCATATCGCGTATGTTAATTAGCGGTACATCCTTACCTACGGATAGCCCCATACATGGTGCTTCTAGTCTCTATAACGCTACCGTTAGCCATCCAGCCACCACATGTAACCTAGCCGCTAGCAAATGCTAATAGCCATTGTTGACTTGCAGGGAATTTCCTCGACACTTATCTTGCCAGACGTGAAGGTTAAAACTGAATAACCAATGATTGCCTCAAATGTCCGTTGTCATTATGTACCACAACACAGTGAAGACAAGGCTACATCACATAACGCGAGTGTTTTCTACGAGCCCACTAGCTAGCAGTGTCCTGCCTATCAGATTTACGGTCGAGAATTCACAGAAGTGATCCTCCGTTTCCTAGCATTGTTGTTGCCATCACTTTCTAGTAAAGGGGCGGACCTGACATTGATAGCAAACATAAAATGCCACACCACGATTCTGGTGACAGCTTCATTTTATAGCTACTTGTTTTATCTTCATCAAGCTTTCACAAGGTTAACTGATCATGAAGCTAAGTAACGGGACATGCTCGCACTGCTCTCCAGATTTGTTGATTTGTTTCATGATGGCTTAACGTTACTTTCCCAGATTCAGTAACGTCAATAGAATAACTGCCCTGAGGGCACTTTGAATTCAAAATGTTGTTAGCTCGCTGCTGAAATCGGCGACTTATATGGTCCCACGAAGGCTAGCAGCCATATCCTGGTTCTGTTAGTCTGTCACTGGTAGGAGCATAGCGGATATATGCTGCTATCCTCCAGGTTTCTCATTACAGAAGGGTGACTTTTAAAGGTAATCTCTCTGACTGTCTGTCTAGTCTAGTAATCTCAAATCAGTTTATTTATAGAGTATATTTAAAAACAACAAATGCTGACCAAAGTGCTTTACTGCGAGATTAAATTTATGGAATTGATGATTACAATTAAACAAAACACAGGAATGATCAACTAAAAACACAGACATAAATAAGAGGATACAAGTAGATTAATATAAGCACAGAATATCTTTATAAAATCATAGCATGTCTATTTGTAGCATTCACATTCAGGAAAAAAAGGGAGCAGAGTTGCTACTTCACGCGGCAAATGCTATATATTCAATGAATATGTCTGTTGTTCAGCCCATCATCTAATAACAAAACTGATCATGAGATGCATCAGAATGTGGCTGACTTGCCACATCTGCCAAACAACTCATAGGGAAACCCTGTGTTTGGATTAACTTTTCAATTGACATCCGCCTTTTTATTCATATCCTATGAGAGAGTAGATTCAGGTTTTGTATACAGCTCATGAAGTAATCTGCCGTACCCATTCATATACTCGCCTCTTTCAAAGGACAGATGCAGCCCACTTGTCTCCTGGCATGTGAGCGCTCTCATTTACTGCATCTTCCTGGGGCACAGCCTGTTGCAACAGTCTGTCGAAATTATTTCAACTTTGGCAGCTACAAAGCTGAGGGTGCTGACAGTTTTATGTGTCCTCCTTGTCATGTCAGTAGTCATCCCCATAATCTCTCAGGCTTTCTTTCCTGTTGTTCTGCTGTTGTTCTGCTGCCTAAATTCCAAGCTTTTGGTGTGTTTTTAATACCGTCTCCTCCTTTGGTTATTCTCCTTCAGTTTTTTTTCTGCTTTAGTCTCTCCTCACACACAAACACCTCACCTTTTCTTTCCATCTCCTCCCTCACGTCTGTCCAGGCTGTGGAGGAGTTCCTGAGTAAGGTGCGTAGCAGGGAGCAGCCTCACAGTGCTGGGCTCGTGTCCCAACCTACGGCTGTAAAGTTTCTTATGGCCCGTAAGTTTGACGTCTCCAGAGCCATTGACCTCTTCCAAGCATACAAGGTACAGCAGTGATTTGACTGGTGACAAAACTGAAATGACTATTTTTCTATGAACAGCATGACAGCAGAAGGCTGAAATAGGGCTAAAGGATTTAGGGAGAGTATCCTGTTTGTTTTTGTGCAGTAGTGCAAACTGAAACAAAAAAACTGCTACACCACCAAATAAGATCCATTATGTCCTGGTGATTGATGCAGTTGTTTAAGCCCCAATAGGGTTCTTTTTTCTTCTAAAGTATACAAGAAATGTAGTTCACAATTATGAAGATACTACATCAGTTATATGCTATATTACTCTATATTATTCATTCAAAATAAACGTGACATTCAGAATGGCATTATTTTTATTGACACCTACTTAATGTAATAATGACGTGTGTGTGTGTGCGCGCGCATTTTGTGGTCACCATATGTATCCAGTCACAGCACTGACTCAGGTACATTTTAATGTCAAGCCATCTGTTTTTATATTTTTACTAATACTATGTGAGGTGCTGTAATTTTTGAGACCCCTCTTAGTGGTGTCACTATATGCATATGGTGGGGCAAAATAGTATAACTCCTTAAGGCTTAATCTGGGGTGAAAACAAAAGGATTGTCCGCCACTGATATTCAAAGCACACAGCTAGAACCTGCTATTGTTCCCAGATTTATCGACAGATCAATAATAAAGGTCGACAATAAACAATGACTGAGTCAAAGTCTATAATGTTTTCAGGCGCTGTTAAATGTTTGTTCACCTGCTGACCTAGCTGTAAGCTAATGACTTCCTTCTTTCTCTCCCACGTTTACCATCATGTATCATTAGAACACAAGAATCAAAGAAGGCATCATCAATATCAACCCTGACGAGGAGCCCCTACGCTCTGAGCTGCTGAGTGAAAAATTTACAGTCCTGGTGAGTAGTGAGGTCATTATGAGGGGCTGAACATTAAGGAACCTGAGTCAGTCATTTTGCTATTACACCCCTGGATGCATAGAAAACGTTTTCTGTGTGTTTGTGCCTATCAGTGTGGATGCTTATGTGTCCCTTTATGAATAGCGATAGAGTAAATTGATTTGTTTTGACTTAATATTCTTGAACGTGTATTTGAACGAGCGGAACATATAGATAATAATTTAAAAACTACTTCTCACAAATAACATAGCATGGAAGCAGGGTGAATTTGCATTGGTCTACATGATGGCCTGTTAATGTTCCTACCAGCCTGGCCGAGATGCAAAGGGTGCTGCTCTAGCACTCTTCACCGCTCGTCTCCATCGGCCAGACGTCACCACCCACAAAGCTGTGCTTCAGGCCATCATCTATCAGCTGGACAAAGCCATAGAGAGGTGATGACCTAACCTTAATCTACTTTGTGTAAACAAGTTTTTTCTTCTTTCTTCTGCACTTTGATGTTGAGGTACACCTGTTCCTTTCAGCCTATCATTGATCATCTCTTTACATTTCTGTTTCCCATTTTTTTATTTTAGTCCTTGTCTTCTAATTTCAATTTTTGACTTCCTGCTACTATTTAGTAATGTTAGTATCCCATACATTATAGGCCTGTTTGGTTTTTCCCAACATTATGATTTTATGTTTCTTTTCCTACCTGGATTTAAAAAAAAAAAAAAGTTTCCTTCAGGTGTATTTTTATAATACGTTGAGGGTCTTTTAATTAAAAAAAATCTTCTTGATTTCTCCCCAGTGTACAAACTCAAAGAGACGGACTCATATTTATCTACGACATGACCAACTCCAGCTATGGCAATTTTGACTATGAGCTCTGTGTCAAGATCCTCAATTTGCTCAAGGTAAATATCTGGAACAGCCTCTGTTGCTCTCTTATTTGCCTGCCTACTAGTTTTTGCTGATGCTTGTATTTTTATTTATTTTTTTACAGGGAGCATTTCCAGCTCGTCTAAAATGTGTCTTCATTGTATCATCGCCTCTTTGGTTTCGAGCACCTTTTGCGGTCCTCCGCCTTTTTGTGCGTGAGAAGCTGAGAGAAAGGGTATGCATGTCTTGTTTTCATCTGGGGAGGGGACACATTATGTCATAATGTGTAGTATGTTTGTTTTCTGTTTTTTGACATGTTTTCTTTATTCTGCAATCACCAGGTGTGCACGGTGAAAGCCAATGAGTTGGCCAGCCACATCCCAGTCCCCTCCCTTCCTGAGCACCTGGGTGGGACATCCCAGTATAGCCACGTGGCTTGGATCCAGGCCTGTGTTAACATTCACACAAACACTGTTCAGGGTGACACACAAGAACATGACACACATGACTGTGTGGGAAGCCTGCTACGCTCTTACAGCTTGGAGTGCAGCAACACAAGTACAGGCGCTGCGCTGTCCCACACCCATATAAATACACAGTTAGGTGCTGAGCTAGCTAACTCTAACTGCTACGATGATAGCAATGCTAACCCACAGAACCACTGCGGTGTGGTGGAGGGCAGGACTCAAGGCCTAGGCCAGTACCAGCAGAGCCCACATTCTGCTGCAAACAGGCCGCAGGGGAACCACCAACACTGGAACGGCTCAGCAGTGAGCGAAGCCAATGTGGCTGTCAGTGGCTCCGGTCTCAATGCTAACATGAATGGCCGCGGCCGCCAAGCTCCCCCCCAGTCAGACACGCCTCCCGACACACCGCTTTCCCAGAAAGGCGACGGGGATGCGGTGGACTGTAAGGCAACAGATTCTGCCCGTAGACCTCAGAATGAGGGCGTCAAAGAGGGGGATGAGGAGGAGGGTGAGGACGGGGTGCCCCCGTTGCCCCAAAAATCTCTGCCTCGTCCACCCCACCAGCCTTCCTCTCAGTCCCCGCCCCTGTCCTCATCGTGGGGTCCTGATGACGAGGACCGCTGCATAGAGGTGTCTGTTCACATGCCAGAGCAGGGAGGCATGACGGTGCATGAGCTGGTGGAGCATGTGAAGAGGAAGAAGAAGAAAGGGATCTATCAGGAGTACGAGGATATCCGCAAGGAGCCACCAGCAGGCACTTTTGACTACTCCAAGTAAGAGATAGAGAATATTTTCTATCCATCAGGTTCTCCTTTTTGTCTGTTTCTGCTGGTCTCGTCCTTTATTTTCTCTCTGACAACAGTGTAAAGGAAAATTACATGACAGGTGACATGTCAGCGCAGTATGTCAGTCTGTCATGCTTCCTCACATTTTAACTCAACCCTGTTTTTACAGGAAATTATCCAATCAGATAAAGAACAGGTACAGTGATGTTCTCTGCCTGGACCAGTCACGAGTGCGACTCTGCCAGCTCTCTGATGACGAGGATGAGGTAATAATTGATTAAACTATTAAACTTCAGCTCTTCTCCTGTTTTATTGATTCCCGTATTTATTTCATACGTGTTCAATAAATATTCCTGAATGACTTTGTAGAAAAGAGGCGATTTTATACATTTTTGCAGATAAACGATGACAGTGCTGCCAACATCAGTCACATTCAGACCTCTGATTCTGGTTGACACAAAAAGAATGCATTACACTATAATGTTGTTGTTATATGTTGCATATATTTACTGAAGTAATTAATGGTCGGCACTGAAATGATCAGCAAAGGATTAGCTGTGAACATAAATGTGGAATTTTGCTCAGCAGTTACAGTAAATTTCAAGACTAACATTTGCGTGTCTTCACCTGAGCTTATCTGCTGCATCTGATATGTGTGATTGGAAAGTGGTGTTCTCAGCAGTATTGTACACAGTGACTCTTATGAGATTAAAGTAAAGGCCAGTTTTTTTTTTGTTTTTGTTTTTTTTTGCAAACTGGATCTTATTTTTGTGAAATGAGAACAATGGCTAAAACTAAGACCCATGTCACTAAAAATAGTTAGTAGATAGTTAATAGTTATATTAATAATAGTTTTTAGAAGAAATAAAAAGGTGGTATGGCTGTAGACCAAATGTTGGGATTGGCAACTGAGTGAATCTCATTAGCTGAAACGTAAGATTGACTGAATTCATTATGTATATAATACAGTTTTTATGTGACTGCAGTCAAAATGTTTAACCATTTATTGAAAGTAAGTGACGGGCATAACATTTTAATTCTGCACAGAAGTTTAAACTTTAGTAATGTAAAAGGAAAATGTGTTGGCCCCACTCTAATAATACTAAAGCTGAGCACCTTACAGGAGTCAGTAGATCCTAACACTATGCAGCGAGTCTCACCCCATCTCTGCTGTGTGTTTTTGCAGACATCAGATTACATTAATGCCAGTTTCATGGATGGGTACAAGAGGAGCAACGCCTACATCGCAACTCAGGGTGAACGGCTCTTTATTGTCTTTATACAGTCATACACTTTTTCAACCATGAACAGTCCCCCTCAGGCCTTAGCAGGGTGCAGTCTGATGTTATCATGGCCTAACAGATTTTTGTGTCACTCAGGTCCTTTGCCAAAAACGTTTGGTGACTTCTGGCGTATGGTGTGGGAACAGATGGTACTTATCATTGTCATGACCACCAGGTGAGGCCCCTTCACCTCTGATTTAAAAATGTGTATTATGAATCGAACCTGGCAGTTCAGTGTGAGCACCCACGTTATAGCTCGTAGATCGATAAGTACGACGTGGGAACAAAAAGTTGCAGGTTCTGTTTGTGCAGAAAGGCAGATTAAAGCATGTCATGTGAGTTAACATAATGTACAAGATGAACAAACCCACAGTATCTGCCCAGCTTCAGAGATCTACAAAGAGTGTTTGTGTGCATAAGTGGTAGAATATGCAATAGCATGATGGGGTGAATATAACATTAAAATGTTGTGGTTTGTGTTTTGTGTCCCAGGGTGGTGGAGCGTGGACGTGTCAAGTGTGGTCAGTACTGGCCTCTTGAGGAGGGCAGGACTGAACAGCACGGATACTTTTTGGTCAGGAACACACATATCCAGGTGTTCCAGGACTTCAAACTCTCCCACCTTGAACTCTACAACACACAGGTAAGTTACAGTGGCCACGTTAGTCGTGTAAAATTCTTAAAGCAGGTCTGTTAATTTGAGATGATAAAATGGTCCTTAATGGTCCTCCTTTTCTAATAAAGATAACTTGATACAGCTGATGACTTTAGATTGTGAGATTGCTTTTGTTGGTGGAATGTCTTCAGTGTATAAGATCACCATTATATGTAATCTGACAAGAATACTCGGCATGAAGATTGGCCTGCAGGCTCGTACATGCCAGTTGAAAAGACTGAACCTGAAGCCTAGCTCTATTTGTCTATGATCCTGTCTGACCTTTTGTTTAGTCTGGAGAGACACGGGAGGTGTGCCACTACCTCTATGTCAGCTGGCCAGACTTTGGGGTGCCCAAGAGTGCCTCTGCTATGCTGGACTTCCGTGAGCATGTACTTCAGAGGAGGGAGGCTGCAGTTCAGAGCCTGGGATCCAGCTGGTCGGGGCCTCCAGGAGGCCCCCCTGTGGTTGTGCACTGCAGTGCTGGCATTGGCCGCACAGGTAAATGCTACATTATAGGGTGTGAAATTTCCAAAATGGTAGAATGCATCAACTTTAGCTGAGGTGTTCTTTTTACTATTTTATTTAGTGTAAGTGCAAGTGCATGTAAGTTTCTTACATGCACTTTGCTCCACCTTAGCTCTGAGAGTGATATGGCCCTTCCTCGTTATCCAGACACAATCTAGAGAAGTTATTGTTAAGATGAATGGAAAATTTCCCCAAGACATGTGAATTTAGCCACTGAGAATGTTGTTTAGAGTGGCTAAGTGGCGTCAGCATATTGTTGAACCCGTGCTACTTGCTAAAAAGGATTCCTGCCCAGTATTGAATAGGTATACCTGACACAGTATAGGAGGGTAAGAGTGAACTCGTTTGACTTGTTTGACTTGACAGTTTTTAGGTTTTCTCTCGTCATTGTGCCGCTGTTGTCTCTACATTCTTATAGATCTGCTAAGCATGTCAGTAAGTGTAAATAATTGTCTAAGTCTTCCTTGTGTAACTTTCCTGTCTTGCTCTTCTTCCCTGCTCTCTGTGCAGGCACATTCTGTACACTGGACATCTGCCTGTCCCGGCTGGAGGACATCGGCACAGTAGATGTCCGTCAGACGGTGCGGCGGATGCGTACGCAGAGGGCTTTCAGCATCCAGACCTGGGACCAGTACTACTTCTGCTACACGGCAGTCATCGAATATGCCCAGCGCCATGGGAAACTGAGCCCAGTGCAGTGGTCTGACTCAGACCTAGAGACTGACAGCGAGTGAGGGACTCATAGGATAACTAGACAAATGGGATAGCCAACCTAACCTGAAGTCATAGGAACGAAAGACCGTGGAAAGACATTTCAGAGTAGAGGAGGAAAATGACTCTTCTGTCAGGAGAGAAGAGTCAAAGGATGGAGATCTTGTTTTGGCTCTTGATGTTAACGATGCAGACCCCCACAATTGCTCTTCCTTTGCGTGAGTGGATAGACGGAGGACGAGAGGAGCTGTGGAAAAGATTACAGGGAGTGGAGACTGTGCGTTGCATCATTGATTGAGCAAGCTGTCCTGCCAATTTCCGAGCCCCTTTATATTTAGCAAACTACAGGGGGACTTGGCCTGCCCTGAACCTGTCTTGTTGACAAGAGCGTTGTACGAGTTGTAGCATTTTTATATTGACTTGCACATGAGGAATGACAAACTTGAACGTTACCCCTTGAAGCCCTCCAAACCTGTCTTTTTTTCCTTTTTGTATTTCTCATTCCTTTTCAACCCTGAACAAGTCTGCGATCACAGATAGAGAGTGAGGGGTGTGAAAAGGTGAAACTTGAAAAAAATTGTTTGTTTGTTTTGTGTTCTGATGTTTTTTTGAGAGGAAATGGTTCTGTGTGAGAAAATAGCAAATGGCAGTATGTGATACTAGATCAGTGTGTGAGCCATTTAGTTCCATTTCAGTTTTTTTCCTTTTATTTTTCATGTCCTTTTTTCTATGGTGCATTTTCTACACGTGTTTCATATTTGTGCATATGTAGACTAACTTTTCAAAGCCAAAGTCCTCACCCTGAATGCTTGGATGTACTCCTTACTGAAATATTACAGGATTGAAGCCCATGTATATTCTTGTAACATACATTTATACATTAGTGTGCATTACAACAACCTCTGAAAGAAGAGCAAAAAAAAGCTGTTTAATATAATTGACTTAACCTAGAGAAGAAATATCTATGTAGCGAGCCAGGCTATGACAAAATACTGAAAAGTCGTATGGTATAAAAACTGATATCGAAATGCAAATCTGTGCGATTTGTCAGGTCTAACATCATTTTTACTGTCAGAACGTTCTGATTGGACGATCTCAAGTAATTTGGCCTTAACTTGATTCACTGCCTCGTTGTTCTCAGACCTAAACCATACCTGAAACTGTAAACTGTTTTATTTCCCCTTTTTGTGTTTTCCCTGTTTGAATCTTACTCCCTTGATACCACAGCTTTTGTGTTTGATTCTCGGGGCATATTCTGCCTCAGATAATTGTGCCTTCAAGTTTTTCCTTAGCTTATTGTCTCGCTAGTATAGTAATAACACCCAAACTAGTGCACTTGCATAGTACACGTTGACTATGTGCCACACAGGACACTATGGTCCTGTACAGAGTATACTACTTGCGAATAACATAAAAGTAGTGAGTTATCTGGGACTAAGCTCTGGTTTGAGACATGGCTATTCTTTTATCATTTGACCTCAGGGGGTAATTCTAGTGTTTTTTGCCTAGTGTCAAAGATCCGTTTCTGGGTTTGCCTCTGGTAAATTATCATTTAAGAAAAAAAACTATATCAACTTTATTTTGTATTTTTTACTGTATTGTATCCTGCTATATTTATGTCTTTGTAAAACTTCTACAGTATTGAAATCAGTGAATGTTGGTACGATGCTACAAAGAAAACAAACCAGTTATTGCATTTGATAAGCTGAACAAATCAGATGGGGAGTGAAATATATTTTTTGTTGTTCACAATGATACTTTAGTGGAGAATATCACTTGCCATTGTATTTTCAGAACTGACTTGTTTAAATGGTAATTGTTCAATTCTAGGACAATTGGGGGGTGGGGGTAATGTTTTTAGAGAGCTTATTGTTAAACTCTTCAGTAACAATGACATTAACGTCTTACTGTCTGGTACCTAATGCCAAGGACAAAGCAAAAAAAAAAAAAGAGGAGCTATCAAGAGGAAGAAACTAGCAAAAAAGACAAGTGGCTGACATTTCTGTTCACTGAAAACCCAGTTTGGTGTCAATGAGTAAATGAAAAATTAAAAAAAAATTTTTTTTAGAATGGGTTAAGGTTTATCAGCATGGTATGAGAGCCTTGAATGTTTTTGGGGTAACGGTGTCCAAGCAATTTTTGTCAAGACAGACATGGATATTATTGGTGAATGTGGACCCTGCATCCCTCAATGCCAAAGGCCCAGGCTCACCCTAAAAAAATTTTACACATCCTCAACAGCCTACTAGCATGGACCTACCATTGCCCTACCATTGCAGCCTTTCATCCATGGACAGACTCTGGAGCAACACGGGAACATTACTGAAGATTATGTATAGCTACAGAATGGGAGAGTGTGTATGTAAAAGATTCCTGGACCCCATGCTATTTTTAATTTGTTTTTATGAGAAACAGAGAATGCAATGTGCGTATGTCATTGGTGTTCATTTAAAGTTTCTTTTTGTGCTTTAAGTTCTCGTGATTGAATTATGGCCTTTTACATGCTGTCAGCCCGGCTGTCCCATTAAAGCAATGGTATTACTATCTCGAACGAGTACAAAACGAAAGCGATTTCTCTTTGACTGAACAGAGTGGTGCGTGTGCAGTGTGAACATGTGTGTGGTATTACTGCTTTCACAGTATCTAAGTGAAGGATCTGAATGCTTCCTCCATCACTGCCTGGCACACTCAGACTTCTGGCAGGTTATGTGGCGCTTTATTTTGTAAAGGCAATATAAACTGAGAAAAACAGGAGAGCACAGATTCAACAACTGACCAGAGTTTTATCAGAACTGCGAGAAGAATAAAAACTGCCTAAAAAAATGCCAACAATATGACAGTGACATAATGCAAGCCAGTTGTTGCTATTGTTAGCTGCATGATGAGTCAAACAAGGTCCCAGATGTCTCTATCTCTTATCATGAGGGGAAGGACAAACCATTAATTTTTTTTTCCAAAGTAACCCTCCCCAGTATTACTCCAGTATATCTACATACTGATCATTGTCATCTGGGACTGACTCTCTTACAATGGATGCATACGCTCTAAACAAAGCTTCTTCCTGGCACAGTCTTTAACCCCACTTACAGTAATGATATTAATCTTGTCCCTGGAAATAGCACTATCACATACTAGGCAAGCTCAGCCATTTTAGGCTTTTGTGAAAAGCAGACACAATTTATTCCTTAAACTTCTGAACTTGTGTTCCTGTATTTTTTGTTTACATAACCCTCAGATCACATTTACAGTGTTAATACTTTGCACATACAGGGCAGTAGCAACCACAATGGAAGTAAGTCTTGGACCTTGTTGTGTCATCCTTCACATTTTGCAATAGATGGGTGTGATTTAATGTTTCTTGATTACACAAGGCTTCTGCTAGCAACAACTGGCACAGCTGTATTTTCCCACCTTTATTTGCTGGCAGCAGATGTTTTGCATTAGAAGATAAATTGACCATAAGTTAATTAAGGTTAGTGTTAAATGACCTTTTCAGGTTTTATGTATTTTTCTATTTAGGCCTTATGTACTGATGTAATTTGCTTAAATTTCTACATGTTAAAATCTTCTAATACCCGACAATGGAGGGTTGAAACACCAAACAATGTAATGTAAATAAACAGCTGAATATTTTCTGTAAAATCTACAATAACATGACAAAAACAGCTCAGTACCAGAAGTTATATGCTCTTTATTAAGAATAAATATACAGTATAAGTACATCACCAAATATGACCAGTTACACTGAGGATGAAAACACTCTCTAGACCTATACATAGTAACACTCTTACAAACATTTTTGAGTGTGTGTGTGTACTGTCATAAAGTTAAGTTTCAGGCTATTTTTATCCATCTTGGTGTTGGATGAAGCAGCATCTCACTTAAATAGCTGTATTCATGCTGTGGTGGGTACAGTATGTGGCTGTGTTGACAGAACAGAAGAAGGCAGCTGATTACCTGGGCAGTTAATGTGTTGCAGACAAAGTGACTGAATATTAAACCAAACAGAGCCAAAACAGAGAGAGGTGTCATTTTCATAGTGCTGCTTAGCTTTTTCCTTTTTCTTTTTTTTTTTTCCTTTTTTTTTTCCCAGACAGAGTTGTGCCTTGAAGTGAATTTAACCGTCCTGAGGCAGCATCACCTTCGGATGTAGTTCTTTTGAAATGAGCTAGGGTAGGCTTTCTGGGCATGGGAGCAGGAGGTGCAGCAGACATTTCTGTAGTATGGGTAAATGCAGAGTCTGGCTTGAACCACTACCATACAGTTATGATACTGGTCACTGCATGATGGATCTGAGAGGGAAAAGAGAAACAAGGTTGAGAAACTGAGAAAAATGAGGGAAACACAGCAAATGACATTCTGTGCTGTTCACTCCACTCTTCTGCTTGGAGCCAGTAGTAGGCTGGTTACATCACGTCTCTCTGGAATCAGAGCCTGGTTTAGAAACTTATGAACCTAAGGTATAGTTTAAAAGAAGGCATGCAAGAGGAAATGCATACTATTACTCCAGTTACCCTATGGCCATGTAAAAGGTCATCCATCCCTCATGCATAGGAATAAAAGACTAAAAGAGACAAAAATGACAGCAAATGGCAAAGCTGCATCGTCTGTAGTTGTTTTGCATCGCTTTGTAATCATTTGGCACCTCTTTCTGGTTATTTTGCGTCTCTTTGTGCTCATTTTGCGTGTTGGATGGTAAATCACAGTTCACAGGCACAGGCCACCCCTGGCCTCCCACTGGCCCCCGCTCCTGGTTGGAAGTGTTGGCACCAATTCACAGCCTTCATCTTAAAGACTCAGTACTCAAGTCGGAATCAGAGACCAAGTATTCACATTAAAACTAATTACATGAAACATAGAAATACACATATGTGTCATAGTAAAGAATAGATATTGAATATAGTGACTCAAGATCTCATCTGTTAAATACATGATTTCTGAATTATGTAAGAAAGAATAATGAGCAGATTGGAATCAGAGCTTCACAGCAGTTTTTAAGAAAGTGCAGACGGCTGACGTTATTCCCAGAAACATAAAGCTTCCACTCCCACACAATGATTTCTCACTAATACATGATCTAATCCAATGAGTGGTTTTCAAGTTTCAGTTTCACTTTCAAATTTCAAGTTCAGTTCCTTGGTGCACAGGTCCTGAAAATGTGCATTTGCTGAAATGAAAATTAAAAGTGTATGATAGATTCCAACATGGGCTCACGTCAGTTATCTATGTAGATTACCTGTAATTTTTCAGTAACTATATTAAAATCAAAAATATATTTCAAATGTGTGATTCCACACACACACACACATACAGCTCAGTGTTGTTTGTTTGAGTTTGTTGGATCGTAAAATGGACATATACCAAATAATACACTGTACGCTCTTGTCCTCAGTCACCATAGTGGTGCATCCATTAACCAAACAGTGATGAGCAATCCGGTCAGTAAAAGCCTCAGTAACAGAGGAATCACATTACGATGTTACAGGTTATTAATTGCATGCTTACAAATCCTTGTTCACACACTTGAAAATATTTTTCTCATGTCTTTTTATGCTTGTCACTTACTAATTATTTTGTAATTGTTTTTTTTTTTGCAAATATATCTTAATAATAAGAATAATTACAATTTTGGCAGAGTTTCCTCCATACACATCATCAAAAAAACTGTGATCTTTCTGACTGTCTCACAGGGATATCTCACTCCAACCAGGTCCTTCCTGACCCTAGTGTGAACTCTGACCCAGCTACACGTATAGTGGACACTCAGTGTTCAATGCCTCTGCCACAGTATAACCCTACTTGTAAGACTTACTTATCTCAGCCACACAAGGTTGTTTGTTGCAGTCTTCTCGACTCTCTGGGGCCAAACTCGGGTCACAGCGGTCGCTTGGGGCAATGTTGTCGGCAAGGCAGCGCACCTCTCGCACACGGTAGCCACCGTTGCAGGAACGAGAACACTGAGGTGATACAAAGAGAGAGCAGAGGTGGGCATAACAGATTACACACACAATATAATCTGAGGATTGAATTTATGAATGTACACAATGCAGGTCAACTGAATTAAATTTTTGCCATTCAAAGCAACGAAAAATGACTGAATTAGTAAATCTCAACAGCAGCTTGTATTTCCAGACACAGTATCCTGGCTACTCATGATTATCCACTTTGCTTTCTAAATAATAATAGTCACTATGAAACTGTTCAGATCATCATGCTCTGCCATGTCCTGTGGATTATCCAGGTGATTTGATGTGTTAAGATTTGACAAAACAATCGCAGCTCAAGGTCTACTACAATCTTCTTCCAGAGATGGTCTTCGCCAGTGGATTTCTGTGGTTTTCTCTGTTGTCATGGAGTTGGATCTGTTGACATGTGAGCTCAGTAGCTGCTGAGTTTTCATGTCAACAGCATGTCACAACAGTGAGCAAACTCTGTTTACTGGTAAAGACTGTGCTATGTGCGAAAGCCAGCAAGCAGACCTTGAACTGGGATTGTTTTGTCAAACCATTTGTTGGTTTACTATTCACTGTGTATTTGGGTGGCAGCAGAAATCTATCTGCACAGCTAGATGCCACTATGAATAAGTAAAAAAGTGTGTCTTCTTTTAGGTGAACTGACCCTTTAAAATCCTTGAACATTACAATCATATGTCTCAAATACTGTGGTTTACTTATGTGTCAGACATTACAACAGGGCTTCACAGGTGCAGGGTAGAAGGACAGAGAGACTTTGGGACACTTACTGTGCTCCACTCCGTGACATACCACTGGACACCACATGGCTTCAGTGTGCAGGTCTGAGCTGTGATTGGCTGAGGCAGACTAGAACATTTTAACTGGTCCACAACCTCCATTCTGCCGTTGTCGTTGGAAATACAAACCACATTCCGGGTCTGCGTGCCATTTCCACACTCTGCAGAACACTTAATTAACCCACACACATCGTGCGTTGCATCAAGTTAATGCTGATTCAGTAATGTCTGTGAATACTACAGTATGTGTATGTATATGTGTGCATTACCTGACTCCAAGGTCCTGAATACCACTCCAGCTGGTTTTGGCATGGGCCTGAGTCACAAACTGTCACTTCTGGAGGGCGTTCCCCTTCACAGCTGTCCAATGGGAGGTCAGTCACATGATCCATCAGGCATACTGCGGTCCGGGTTCGATTGCCCCTACCACACTCTGCAGAGCACTGAGGATTATCATACATACACACACAGACACAGACACAGACACAGACACAGACACACACACACACACACACACACACACACACACACGGTAAAGTGTGCCGTTTCAACATGATTTCACTTTTTTTCTCTCTCTGTCACACGAACACACACACTCACAAACATACTGTATTGACAGTTGTTACCCGTTGGCTCCAGAGGGAGGTGAACCAGCTGCGTGCGCAGGTTCCCATGTCACAGTTTTGCAGTGTGTCTGGCTTTAGGTTCATGTTACACTCCTCATCCTCCTCCACATCACCCTGGTTGCTCAAACACACCACCTCCCTGCTGCGCTGGCCCACTCCACATGGCACTGAACACTGGGGAAGACAGGCGTGGAGTAAATTTTTTAAACACTACTCATTTCAGAGGGGAATACTGAATGTTTTTCTTTTACTCCTCTACATTTATTCAGTAGCTGTAGTTACTAATTATTTACAGATTAATTACAGCAGATTGATATTTTATATACAAAACATATGATCATGTTATAAAATATGATGAATTGTTAGAGAACTTCTCAACAGTATGTAATGTATTTAAAATGATCTCCATCTTGACCAGCTATAATATTGAAGTGTTGCTTATACAGTAATGCATTAGTAATAATAATTATGCAATGTGATATATATAATAATATAACACTCTGAAAGGGGCCATTGGCATAATGACAAGCTTACTTTTCATTCCCCAAAAACATTTTGCTGATGTTGTTACTCGTCTTACTTCCTCCACACCTGATAAAAGTACAGCTCCATTAGTCGTCATTGTGCACTATAATATACTAAGGAATGTGTGTACGTTGTCTCACCGGGCTCCACTCAGATCGTATTTCCCACTGGCTACAAATTTTCAGCTGACAACTAGACTTGGTCACTGGCTTATCAGACGACCCACACAGCTCTGGTGCCACAGTAACCGAGGACTCTGTTCCATTGGCATGGACGTGAGTGACTTGGCGGCAGATGATCTGGCGGTGCTGGGTGCCGGGTCCACACCTCCTGCTGCACTCTGACCACTCCCCCACGTCCCAGCTGTGAGCCAATCACAGAGGACAGAGAGATGGGTTAGGGGAAAATAAAGACTGGCTTGTGGTCCATCACAGAGAATGTGGTTTCATGGTTCATGGTCATGATACATGAATTAACAATGACTTTCCTCAAGCAGAGCGTGTCCCAGCTCTCTCTCTTTGTTTTGACCACAGTTATTGTGTGTGGTCAGTTGACCCTGATCTACAGGGGGCATTTTAAAGCCTGAAGTTTCCTCCAAAAGGTGAACATAGAAGAGACAAGCAAAAAAGGCAACTTGTGCTGCACGAAGATGTTTCTCCTCCCTTCATTACTTCTGAAGTTTCAGTTTTTCAGTCCTCTGATGCTGCTACATTCCCAGTAGAAACGTTTATGTTTCAGACTGACAGCTATCATGGATCACTGACACTGTGGGTGAAATGTCTAACAGACCCACAACCAAATGTATACTAACGCTCTGCTACATCTTGGCGACGGTAAGATCTAGTGGTATTTACCACAAGACATGAAAACCAAAGCCACACCAAAGTGAGTCAGTGTGATTGACTGTGACTGGTGACTGACTTATGGCTGGAATGTGTGTGAGTGATGAAGGTTTCACCCTGAAAGTCACAACGCCACGTGGAACTAATACAGTGTACACGTGTGTCTGTGTGTGTCTCTGTGTGTATCTTATTTGGTGTATGTGTCACGATTCATGTATGGGATATCAGGAGGGGTGTGTGTGTCTGTGTGTGTGTCTGTGTGTGTGTGTGTTACTCACTATGTAGGGCAGGGCTGGGTGTTGCAGTCTTCTTCCCGGTTTGTTGGTTCAAGGGCAGGGTCACAGAGGTCAGCAGGAACAGTCGCCTGTGAATCCCTTTGGACACACTCCCAGAGTACCTGATGCCTGCCTGGCAGGTGCACACACACACACACACACGCACACGTACACACACACACACACATACAGGAAAAGAGTAAGCAAGTGTTTGTCTGCAAACATTTGACTGCATACATACACATTTTGACATAAGTCGTTTTCATCCATAGTAGTGTTGTACAAGGTCCATGTATTTTCCCAGGAAAATAACGGCAGCAGCTTTCAGTTGAATTTGTTTGTGTCATCTCTGATTCTGTAACATTTTATTATTGTTTATGTGTTTCCTTCCTGCAATGCAGAGTTTGCAGATCCCAGTCTACTGTGAACGGTCTCAGGTGTTTTTGCTTTGGCAAAAAACTATGAATATACTAAATGCCTGTACTAAATGCGTAAATAAATGCCCCAAATGTTTTTAGCCCTACTACAATAATGCTAAATAGACATGTTTGCTAAAAAAAAAAAGATTTGGAAAGAATTAAGTAACTGTGTGTGTTTCTGTGTGTTTCTTTGTGTTTTATATATTTCCTCACCAGTGCCACAGGTTGCGCTGCACTCTGAGTGCCCACTCTTTGTCCAGGTGTAAGTGGGCTGAGAGTCAGAATTCACGATGGGGTTAGAGGGAACCTGGTTGGGATTGGTTGGCTCTTTGATGATATCATTGTTGGCGATGTCACCTTGGTGCACTTTCTCACCTGAGTGGGATGGATCTGCTGTCTCAACTACAAGGAAGAGGAAGTTTGAGGGATGGAGGAAAAATTCAGTGTCTTGCATCTAAGGGAAGAAAGGTGGTGAGATAATTAAAATATTTCATAGGTAATAGTACAATAAGGGGGTGCACCATAAAATAAAATTTAATGAGTGTGAAAGGCCCAACCATGGTACACTCACACAGGTGGTTTCACTTACTGTGGCTGATTAGATGTGTTTCCAGGACTGTACAGACTGTCCTAAATCCATATTACGTACACTAAATCAAAGCAGGTTTGCAGGTCAGCATGCATGTAAAAAAAAAAAAAAAATTATGCTGACTTTTGTGTGTGCTGTTGATGTACACTACTCCCCAGCAATGCACAAAGGCAATGGAGTTGCTGCTTGCAGCTGGAAAAGATCAAAACTAATTGTGAATGGTGGCAAAACAGCTCAGAAAGCAAAAAGTTTTAGAATTTTGGGGGAAAACATTGTGCCGTCTCTTCGTTAAGTTTAATTGACAGTGGCATTTTTGAGTTGCGGTTTGGTCCAGCGGTGCACATATTGTTCCATTTCTTGTTGATATAAAACGTTGAAGTACCAACTGGAAGAAAATAATGTACATAAGGTATACAGTATGTACACTGGGCGGGAGAAATAACTCCTTTAGTATTCTTACCAATACTTGGAGTCCGATGTCCAGCATCTTCCCGCATAGTTCTACCCACTTTCAACATGAGCGAGGGTCTAATCAGCCGGAATAAACGAAAATGCCCATTGGGCTGTGCAGGCTCTTTAAAAATATTTTTTGTTACATGAGATAGTTCAGGACATCCATCAAAATTATGAAATTATTAGCTAGTGTCGGTGGACACAAATAAAACTGTTTCTTTAATGAAGGTTAAATATTAGGAAATTAAATCTGGCCCAAGTGACCGATTTTTGTCTCTGTGTGCGGTAATTGTGTTCTTTGCCAGAACAAAGTTTGGCTGCCTGCCTCTATCAAATGTTATTGAAATCCTAATCTAATTTTCACTAGGACAGTTTTGCTGAAAATTAATACTTATTGGTGTTAATATAACCCTGCATTAAGGCACAAACATAGGCATCTGTTATGTGTTATGATTCCAGAGGGCAAACCAGAACATTTAGTGTGAGAAAATGGCACTGTGGCCATATAGGGTCACTCTAATACAGCTTAAAGAGTAGGTTTGTGTGTTAATGTGTGTTAGTTTGTGCTCTCACCCAGGGGAAGTATATCAGAAGGTGTATATGATTCAACAGTTGGGTGTGTGTTTTGTAAAGGCACACTGTATTCATAGTATACACTGGGTCCTGGTTGCTGGTAGATCAACTATAGAAAATGGAGAGACAGAGGTGAGTGGTGAAACATTGTATGTTGTAGTAGTGATATTGCTTTTGTATTGTAGTATGTATTTATATAAGAGACACAGAAAGGCTATGCAGCTGTTGCCAGTGTGTGTTCCATTTTACATCTCACATAAACATGCAGGTCCTCAGTCACGGGCCCAGGCGCAGTGATGGACTCTCCACTGCGTGAGCGGATTTCGTTGGGTCTTCTGTACATCAGCTGTGTTCCCACAGCAGTGAAGATCCCAGGCCTGTCAATCACCCAGTTTCCATTGATGATGGAGACGCCAGTTTGGGTCTGGAGAGCTGGAGGAAAACCCCACGTTCATCCATCACTGGAGTATTTGTCGTGCTGTAATGAACTCTGTTGTTAGATACAGTGTGTGTGTGTGTGTGTGTGTGTTTGTGTGTGTGTACCCAGGTAGTTTCGGCTCTTTTTTGTCTCCTGTATGTTGATGTTTCGTGCTCCTGCAGGAATCTCGGCAATCTTATGGTAGCCAACGCGGAGGAAAGTCCGAGAGAAATTCCCCTTCACCGCCTCAAATCCCTGCCAATACACACACATTCACACACTTTTATTTGCACGAAGCCACTGGTACAAACACTGTACATGCCCACTCATGTATATGTACAGACACTCTGCATTCTCTCTGTACCACAGTTTCACCGTCACAAGCATGTGTTTCAACAGTATAATCATAAATTCCGCTGGATCGCATTGTTGCTCTTTTTCTCTCATTTTCACTCATCCATCCTGCTCTCCAACTTTCTCTCCCTCTCTCTTGCTGGAAATCCCACAGCTCACTCAGTCCAGTCCAACAGTTGGTTTGAGTTGGGGAACCTTTCTGGTCTTTCTCTCCATTCCTCCACTGCACAGATCTTCATTTTGCAGGTTTCGAGTTTACCTTACTATGGTAGGGTTTCTCTGGTCCTTCTGCCTTCTGATGATTTATTGATCTGTTAGTGATTAGTTAGCCTCAGTGACTTTGGTTTGATTTTACTTGTAATTTGGATCTAAAACAACAAAAAATATTTGTATAATGCTAAAACAACTCTTAAAAAGCTGGTGTAAATGATTATTTGGAGCCTCAAACATTCATGTAGCTGTATACGAATATGAATTCTATTTACATTACTTTATATAACCACGTCGATGTCTTACCTCCAGAGGGGATGGGCTGGCTTTAGTGTCCCAGGGAAGAGCACCTGATGGTGGGTAGAGAAGACAAATGAAGTGGAGGAGAGCCAGAGCTCGACCCTGCCGCAGGGAGCTGAGCTGCTGCCACAATCCAGCCATGGAGAGACTGAGGGAAGACACTCACACACACACATACACACACATGTTTAATGGGGGAGTGTGTGTTTGTGAGGTGGGGTTGGCTTGAGGGGTGGGAGGGAAAAAAAAGACAAAGTTTGGGAGGGATGTAAGGAGAAATGCTGAAAGAAAGTGTGTGAAAAGAGTAGGCACATTTTTAAAAGTTATTTCAAGCTGACGTCACACCCATTTTGCACCTCAGTATGAATGTTGTGACAGCTTATGATGTGTGTGTGTGTGTGTGTGTGTGTGTGTGTGTGTGTGTGTGTGTGTGTGTGTGTGTGTGTGTGTGTGTGTG
>JBBMJY010000020.1:12048937-12088736 GCA_037833715.1 Toxotes lorentzi | reverse complement strand
TGTGTGTGTGTGTGTGTGTGTGTGTGTGTGTGTGTGTGTGTGTGTGTGTGTGTGTGTGTGTGTGTGTGTGTTTGTGGCATGTGGACAGGCTCCTGCAGTGTATCCTAAAGCTTATCCAAAACCAATATCTCTGCCTGTGAATCGTCATGCAAGATTGTGAGGCTTTGGACACACATCACTCTTGATCTTGCTCTGAATTCTCCACCCACTTCTTGTTTTTCACTTTATAAGGCCTGTCTTGTTCTGAGTTATTCCGTTTTTCATTTCAGCAATGATGGAAAAAATGAAGGATAAAAAGTCTAAATTAAAAATACCGCAGTAAGAAAGGGCTGGATTGAAGCTAACCGAAAAAATATGTTAAATCTATTCACAACTTATCACATTACTCTCTCTCTGTAATGAACACAAAACACGATGAGTGCAATTATTCTCTGCAGTGATTCAGTTTCCCTTCATCAGTGATTCATACCCAAAAGATGCCCATTTTTATAGTGACTGTAGGTCACCACCATACCATTGTTGGGCAACAATCTGATTCAGAAATTACTGTAAATCAGCTGGCCAGGAACCAAAACCCCACAGTGACACACTCCCAATGTCTTCATCTAGAAAGATTATGTTAATATGTGCATGGACATAAATGATTTGGAGAAGTTCAAACACATATGGGTGCAATATATTCCACTGGCTGAATGTTTCAGTTCTGGGCACAGGACTGTTTAAGACCTGTAAACACACAACGTAGCGTAGCTTGCCTGGCTCTTTAACTTTCCACTGTTTTATGTTGGGGAGTGTGGAGAGATGGGAGTTGTAAATATCAGAAACTATTTTAACTGTTGACTGCAACTTAATGTCGCTGTGTGGAGAAATTTACAGTGATGGAGCAGAGATAATACATTTTTCCTACCTGTTTTGTGCTTGTATGGAGTAGCAGAAACCGCAATTAAACTCTGAAAAAGAATTTTTTTCCCCTAGATTGCCAGCTGATCCACACTGCAGCTGTTCACAGCATGGGTGTGAATTTGCCAGGACTGTGAATTTCACAACTTCTGTAAGAACATCCAATTCTTTGTGATTGCATGTGTGCTTGTGAAGGTGAATGTGTTTGTGTGTGGACACTTAGATAGGAAGATATACGAGTCCCACGTGTGGATAAAGCACTGTGATGCAATGTCAATAGTACACTGTGAACAGATTGAGTGAGAAAGACAAGCTGACTGTGACCCTGTGAAGCTCTGTGAGGCCTCATGAGGACGCTGGATGCATCATGGAGAGATATGTGTATCGTTTCCTCTGTCTTTATGTGTCTGTCTTTCCATCTGAGAGTTTGGAATTTTGCCCTATGACCAGATGCACTCAAGGACATTGATGTCTTGCAACTCAAACCATTATATCCATCTCTTTGCTTTTTTCTTTCTCCCCCTCTCTGGCACACAGCCAGATCTAAGACATCGGTCCCCTATAGTGAATACCCATTCTGGGCATTCTGGGAGCCTCCAAAAGTCTGTCAGGGAGTACTGGGAATTCTGTGCAAGACAGGCGCTGTTAGGGCTACAACGTCTGTTTTCCGCTGTGACAGCTTAATAGCTGCCATGTCTGATTACTAACACACACTGTGAGTCCCCGAGAGCTGCTGGAAGTGTCACAACAGCTCCTTAACACACAGATCTGCTCAAACAGTGACATGTACTAGCACAGGGCCAGAAACACAGGTAGTACACAGATAAAATTATGATTCATCAAACTGAGAACATGCATGGGTAACACTGTAGCATTCTCTAAAGATGATGTGGTTATCATCTTTTGAAGCTACTGGTGCGATCATAGATAGATAAATACGGTGACTATGCCCGACTGCTACAGTGTGATCCTGTGCTCAGGCTTGTGTATGTGAAACTTAACCGGCAAACCCTCAGGCCGTCCATGCCATCTGTTAAAAGCATTGACTGTAAGAGCCCCGAAAAACATGACAACCATTTACTTTTTTTTTTTATTCATGAACAAAAAAAACATTTCTCTCGAGTTGCATCTCATAAAAGGACCCAGAAGGGGGAACACCCACTGGCTTACAGTATGTTACAGTACATTGAAATTGTGTTCTAATGTGCAATAAAATTGTGAGCTCATGCAGATTTGGGAATGAAAAAAGTCCTTACCGATAGATTTGTTTAAAAAAAATAAGGCCTGAAACAGTTCAAATTTTTTACGTTACTTTTCTGGTAATTAACCATATCTCACTATTTCAAACATATTTTAGGCTCTGTGTTGTTAGTAATTCTGTGAGTGTGTGTGTGTGTGTGTGTGTGCGTGTGTGTGTGCGTGCGCACAGTCAAGATGGCTACACTGGCCACAAAAAACGAAGGAGACAAAAAGAGGAAATTTAGGTCGCCACTGAAATCAAAGATCTCTCTCCCTTACATTCCCTCTTTTTCTTCTCTTCTCCTCTACATTTTCTTCTGTCCTCACTCTCGCCTTCCCCTCTTTTTTCTTCCAGCTGTGGGTTGTTTGATGTCCTTCTGCCCTGTCCTGGCCAGCTGCCCCAGAAACCAAATGAGGGGTTTTGTCATCCCGCTGACACCTGGTCGCCCCCCTAACCACTGGTTACTTCCCTAACGACCAAATCCTTCCCTAACAACCATGAGAAACACACGACGACCCCTGATCAATCATTGAAATTCCTCTGCCGTTGTCTGTCCATGTTGGCTAAATGTCAGGATGTAATATTTTCACTCCATAAGCATGTCTTGCTTACATTTTACAGGTTAATGCGTGGCTGATCTGTCTCTAATTGAGAAGAACGGGTGCATTTAGTTGTACCTTGCCAATGCATTTGATGGAGGAGAGTAACGAAGAGAGAAAATAGTTACAGTTACATTACAGACAACAGAGCAACAAGAAAACTGTGACAGTGAGAGTGGCTGTGTACAGTCATTACAGATGACTGACAAGTAGGCAGGGTTCTGTTAAAATGCACTCAGTGGTCTCTGTGCTCACCTCTCACCTTTTCCTAATTACGGGCTTGAGACTTATGCAGGTGAAGACACCCACACCTTCTGACACCATAAATACACCTCTCTGGTCAGCCACTGCACCCGCATACCTACAGGGTCAAGCAGAACGGTTTACATATTACAACACACAGGGTGCATTCCGTCCCACATGTTGTGTATACCTGCCCGTGGGTGCACATGAAAGTATTTTTGCAGGTAAATCTTTCAGCTAACCACTACCTTTCAGAAAGGTGTTACTGTCTGTGTGCAGTGTAGTAGACTGTTTGTTTTACGTACCTCAGTCCAACAATTTTGCACTGAGGGTATACACAAACTGTTATAAAGTAAATGTACTGGATGTCCAGTGACATGCAGGTTAGGTGAAATGGTGACTGTCTATATACTTTATGTCAGTCCTGTGACAGACCAGCAACTGCAGGGACAGAACCCTAACTGCAGGGCATAAGATAATGAATGAATAGATAATGGATGGATGAGTGGTGTGGAGATGCCTCAGCCTTAGTGCTTTTTGACATGGATTTTACAAGTCTCTGGACTCTACTGGAGATTGGTGACTGGTGATTGATTCACATGATTTTCATCCTCATGAAATCATTCAGCGACCCCTCTTGTCCTGCGAATGGGGCCAGAGCTGTCATGGAAGAGATCACCCCCATCATCAAATTGTTCCTTTAGAGGAAACACAGTGATTCCTCTGAATAAACAATAGGCTACATTGATTTGAACAGTAGGCCCCTTAGTAATCCATCCATGATTATACATCATTAGATATTCTATACACTCACAGGAGCCATGTCTTTACATTGATACTTACCTTTGATACTTTAATTGCATTTTACTTATACTTATATACTTTTACTTAAGTACTTTCACAGTTTGGTATTTGTACTTTTATTAGAGCTAAAGGAAAACTTCTTCCACCATTGGAGAGAGGGTTTTAAGGTTTTTTCCCACCCCATCTATATCGAGTGTAGACGACAACGACTACAAAATTTGCCATCAAGGTGAAGCAACGCCTCAGTTACATATCAGTATTTTTTGTTTTAATGGCTGCAGTAACAACTATTCACCACAAGGGGACGAAGCACTAAACGGAAACAGGAAATGACGTCGAGGCTAACGTGCGAAATTCAAACTTCTGTAACAAAACATCTCTGCCGGAGAGTTTCCCCCATATGGTCGCGAACTGATTTTTACCAAGTTTTCTCCCGTTTTTACACAAATTCAGGTAAAGTCAGTCCGTTAACTCGTAGTTACACCGCTTTTACTAAGTGTACTTTTGTTACTTGTAACGACTTTTGTTGGCAGCGGTTAGTTGCATTAGTTGAACTAGCTAGAAAGTGTTGCATAGACGGAGCACTAGCTAATGTTAATGTTGAACACAATTAGAGTTTTTCGGTTTAGCGCAGCGTTTTAGTGAGCTGAGCGCTAATACTGCTGCTACAAACCGTTTTCTCTCGCCGCAGGGAGGTTTTTCGCCGTGCGGCTGAAGCTCGGAGGATGCCTGTGGAAAAGACGGAGCACCGCGGAGCCGACGAGCTCTACAGATACTATGAGGTTTATGAGACTATCGGCTCAGGTAACGTCCATATTAACGATTAATTTACAGATTTGTCACTGTAAATTAATCTCCGTTCTCTCCGGTTTGAACTGTGAGCTTTGTGTGTGTGTGTGTTTTTTTTCAGGAGGCTTTGCTAAAGTCAAGCTGGGTCGACACATCCTGACAGGACAGAAGGTTGCCATCAAAATCATGAACAAGAAAGATTTAGGGGTGAGTCAGGAAGAAACCATTAAACCTACCAGGCTACGGAACGTGTGTTAAAATCAGAAAAATCAAAGTAGTATTTTCGCTATCAGCATCCAGTTTAAGCAGTTGTCTATAAAAAGTCTATGAAAGTGTATAATCTTTACTTGAAATTAAACTAGTTACTTTTTGTAACTAGCAGCCGAAATCCCAAATGCTGACAATATAAAAAGATAAGCAAGAAAGCCTAATCGTCTGCGGATTAGTTGCCATCATCACATTACTTTTTTTGCATTTATTTATAATTTTTTAAATTATCTTAATTCAATCTCACTTTTCTATCATAAAGTTTGGAAGTTTGCTAGTCTTCCTGAGGTTTACATAAAATAAAACATAAAAAAATGGCAGAACATACCAGACATACATATCATAAAATAAATATTTTTGTAAATGAGCGAGTAAACCAGAAAAGCTATTTGTACACAAACGGGGAAAAAACTGCTTGTCATCTCTCTCTCCCAGGATGACCTGCCACGTGTGAAAGTGGAGATTGAGGCCATGAAGAACCTCAGTCATCAGCATGTCTGTCGTCTTTACCAGGTCATAGAGACCTCCACCCAGATCTTCATGGTGCTGGAGGTAAGAACACATATACATAGATAGTATGTTTGAGGGTGAATGTGATAATGTTCTATTCATTCATTGGGCTGCTCTTTGTCCCTCTTTTTTTCCCCTCTTCTCTCAGCACTGTCCAGGTGGGGAGTTGTTTGATTACATCATAGCAAAGGACCGCCTGTCAGAGGAGGAGACAAGGGTGTTTTTCAGACAGATTGTGTCTGCGATGGCCTACGTCCACAGCCAGGGATATGCACACAGAGATTTAAAACCGGTAAAAGCAACGACTTACTGGGTAACTGAGAGAAGATGCAGAAAAATGGGTGTACTTCTCTGGTTTTATATGAATTTAATGTCTGCTGCAATGTGTCTCTCTCCCTCTCTCTGTGTTTTAGGAAAACTTGCTGATTGATGAAGACCACAACTTGAAGCTCATAGATTTTGGCCTTTGTGCTAAACCTAAGGTACAACATCACATTCAATGTCCCACTCTGTGTGTATAAAAGCATTTAGCTTGTGATATAATGTAATGCCCTAGTAATGTGAAAGGAATGGACAAAGTTGTACTTAAATAATACCTACCGTCTTTTTGCGTGGAGGCAAATATAATGGGTTAGTCTCACAGATTTAACTTGGGTAGAGCTGTATCGGTCCTCTCAAAGTCTACATTGTTTCTCTGTTTCCTCAAAACTTATGTCTGTGACCTACAGCGTGTAATCTAGAGAAGCTGACACCTAAAGAAAAGTGTGTATATACATAGTGATTACTGAATACAAACGTGGTATGCACATGCATGTTGTGTGGTCTGGCTGTCATGTGGTTGTCTCTCTCCTAGGGAGGCCTGAGTTATGAGCTGATGACGTGTTGTGGGAGCCCTGCATACGCTGCTCCTGAACTCATCCAGGGAAAAGCATATATTGGTTCCGAGGTGGGAGATGCATGCGGTTTACAACTTTTAGAACCACTGGGGTTACAATTTCAAAATTCAGCAACTTAATTTTTTTCACTAAGGTTGATGATTACCTGCCTGTTCCACCGTTCTGCTTTTTCATGGTGTCCTGATCATATTTGCTGGTGCATGACTCAGTGCAACTGAGCTGTGAAATCCTGGCTGTAATGCTTGAAGTTGAAGGATTGCTGTGTGGTATGTAACCTCCAGGCCGATGTGTGGAGTATGGGGGTACTGCTGTTCGCTCTGCTCTGTGGATATCTGCCCTTCGATGATGACAATTGTATGGTCCTCTACAGGAAAATTACAGTAAGAGAACTGTGATGTTAAGGATATTTTACCTTCTCTGTATAAATATGTATAATAAGGTTTTTCCCTACAATTGTTGTGTGACCTTAAATTCATATTCAGTGTTGAGATATTACAATTTAAGGAAATCCATAAATTGAGGAAACCTTCATGTTCTTTTTTTCTGGAGTATTTCTGTTTCATAATGTGTTTATGTATGTGTTTTGTATTTTCAGAGAGGTAAATATGACAACCCTCAGTGGCTCTCTCCAGGTAGTATCCTACTCCTCAACCAGCTGATGCAGGTACATATTCAGTCATTCAGTTTCCACTTTTATCTTTTTTTTTTTTTTTTTTTTTTTTTGTTATCTATTTTCCACTCAGCCTCTTGGTCTCCACATGTCTTCACTGCTCTCCAGAAATTTCAGTCCATGAGTTGAAATAATTATTACAGTGTCACTGTAGGATGAACCCCTGACTCTTAAGTTGGGGATGTTCTAAAACCTTTGAGCAGTAGTGTAGACTGTGGAGTGTGTAGTCTGTTGTATATTGAGTTGTAGTTTCGTTGTGTGTCCTGTAGGTGGACCCCAAGCGGCGTCTTACCGTTCGACAGCTGCTAAACCATCCTTGGGTGATGAAAGACTACAACAGCCCCGTGGAGTGGCACAGCAGACAGCCGGTACACTCGCGCAAACACACACCTTTAGGCTGTTATAAATACATAAGCATTTGTATAAAATAATCAACCACACGTGAGGTTTTTCCAGTTTGCGCCACACAAGCACTTTCACCTTAACTGCACTATAATCCACAATAATCAACATTATTTTGTGAGAATTGTTGTTTTAGCGCTCACACATACAAAAGAAGTGTCTGTCCTGGATTTTCTGTGATCAATCTGGGTTTCCTTTTTGTAGCTTGGCCACATAGACGAGGACTGTATCACTGAGATGGCAGTCAACATGAAGCGATCGAGAGAGAGCACCACAGCGCTGGTGAAGGAGGTGTGTGCCACTTTGTATGCACATTTGATTGTTAGCATTGATGTTTGTCATGCTGATCAGTTCATCATCGGTTGATTTTTTTTTTTTGATGGTGAAACCATGTGTAAATATAATATTTAACATAGTTTCTATAAGCTACATTGTCTAATGCATCTTAACTCCCACAGTGGCGGTATGATCAGACCACAGCCACCTACCTCCTGCTGCTGTCAAAGAAACAGAGGGGAAAGCCAGTCCGCCTGCGCCCCGAGCCAACTGCCTGCGAGGACTCCTGCTCTCCTCTGCACCAGGGACTACAGGTCAGACTCGGGGACCACACCTCCCACAATGCTCTTCTCTCTGCCTGGGTCACTGACTGTCTTTACAGCTGTTCTGGCTCAGTCCTCACCCCTATACCCCAAAACCTTATACACCTGTGGTTTCCCCATAACCAGGTATTGTTGCGGCTCTTTGTGTCTTGTTGTTTTTTTCCATTTCTTATTTCCTTTCTCGTGTTCAGACTAGGGAAGTCCTTCATTTTAGCGAGGATGAAGACGCTGTGATTGTGGGTTCTTTGGACTTTTGCTCAGAATACATTGATGATTGTCCATGGGTTTCAGCCACGCAAAATACACCCCAAGGTGTCAGAGGTCAGCCAAATGGAGTCGCAAACAACAGATATGTGGTATGTGAATGTTTGGATGAATATATGCTTTTGCTGTGTTTTGTGTCCTTGAATAGGTTCAGAAAAAAGGAGCTTTGGATAAAACTGCCTGTGTAAAGTTTTAGCAGTGAGGGAGAAGGTGTATGATTCTTCCAGAGAAATTTACTCTTACCACATTTCACTCTTCTTTCTAAAGAGACAGGCATCTCCATCAGTGGAGAAAAGATGTGCTTACAGCCCAACTCCAGAGAGAGGGCGAACAACTACACAGCACCGCCAGGAGAGGAGGGACAGAGACCAAGAGCGAGTCATTGAGAACAAGGAGAATATTGCAGTTCAGGAGAAAGATGTAGAAGTTTTTGCGTTGCCTCCTCCTCGAACTCCTGCGTCCAGTAAGAAGAATGCACGCACCAACAAGAACGTGTTGACCACACCCAATCAAAATACTAACGTCAATATCAGTAAAACCAACGCTGTCACGCCTAAAGGTAAAAAGAATCTCTTGGTTTCTCAATAAATGGCTGTGGTTTCAGTTCATCATACAGTCTATTTGTATACTGTAATTGTTTTTTGTTCCACACAAAAAAGAAGCTTGAAGTGCAATCTCTATTAGATTATTTGCATTGGCCAATTGCCCCTCTCAACATTGTTCTTCTTCATTTATCTGCCCCCTCTCTCGGTCTCATGCAGCTCTCATAATCACAAGTGCCACATCCACATGCCACACATTTGCAAGTAAATTGTCTTCTGGTAATAAACTCATTTATTGGACCTGTTTTTATCCCAAAGCCACTCATATTTCTATGATTTAGCTGTCATTACGCCACTGAAAATGGACACACACACACACACTTATCACTGTCAACTCAGAGGTGAGGTTATTATCAGTAAAGCTAATTCTGTTCACTTATCTGTAAATGAAGGACACTAATATGAATGGAGAATCATTAAAGTCTTAATTATTTGTCAAAGTGAATTCTCTGCTCACATGTCCAGCCTCATTAGTTTCCACTGTAAACTCGCCCACGAGCCGGGTAACGCACCGCCGCTGATCTGGTCGGTGTTAAACCTCTCCTGGCTCGGTCCTGCTCTCTTTACAGCCGTCTGTTCTCTAAGCTACAGTGCAGACACACTGCCTCTGACATACTTGTCCACACATGCACGCACCGTGGGCTGTGTGTGTCTGTCCCTAGGCGCGTGCTGTGACAGGTGTAGCTGTCTCTTTCCTCTGCTCACTGTCCCACGTGGGCTGTAGTGACATGTGTTCTTTTGCCACTAAAGCCTAGCTAGCTCTGTGTGTGTGTCAGTGTGTGTGTCAAACTACTTGTCTTTGTGTACACTAAAGCCTTTGTGTTCACAACCACAATGTGAAAGTCAGCTACTTTCCATGCATAAGAGCGAAGGGCTGTTCCCATAATTTTGTACATTTAATCACATCCCATGCAGTTTTTTTTTTTAAATTTCCTCTTAAGAGATGCTGAGGCTGGCAAAATCATTTGTATTCCTGTGTGTCTTTTAGGTGGAGGCGGCGCCTCTAAAGAAAATGGCAAGAAGAAAACAACAGAGAACAATGAGTCTGCAAACATTGAAATACTGGCCTTCAGTCCTGAGAGAAGGTGAGTGGCCTGTAGGATGGGTAAGGCTCTGAGGTGAAAGACAGCAAAAACAAGGGAAAGGAGTGTGTGAATAACTGAGCAGGCTAAATACTAACACAGAGGGGAGACTGAAGTCTAAGGTTACTGGAGAGTTAAGGGTGGCCAGTGGGCTATAGAGACTGAAGCACAAGTGTGATTCCAAAAATGCAATGCTTCAGTCCAATCCATCAACAGCCTTACTCACTCATTATAAGTCTCTTTGAATTAGGAAATCACCAAGATGAATAAAAGAATCAAACAAATGCTACAGGGCACAAGAATGGGACGTTACTGTGTTTTATTTCCGAAGTGCTTAAAAGAACATGTGACCCACTGGGAGGGACAGGTGAGGGCAACTTAGATCAAAAGCCAAGCTTGAGTAATTAAATGCGGTATCCCGTCTGCTCTGCAGGTCTCGGTCTTTGGACATGGCTGTGATGGGAGACAGTGGGAAGAAGAGGAGAGGAGGGAAGATGTTTGGTTCTCTGGAGAGAGGCCTGGACAAGGTGATCACCATGCTCACTCCCGGCAAGAGACGAGCCCTGCGTGATGGCCCACGCAAGATCAAGGTATATGCATGTAGAAGCCACAGAGCTCAATACCTGGTCTGTGTCGCACGCACACATGTAGTGCTACAAATAGCACTATATGTGCTCTTTGATAAATCAACTATTGATTAGTTGATTTATCTAGTCTGAAAATGAATGCTATGTCTTAAAATTATTTGACCAGTATTTCAAAAACCACAAATCCACACATTTGACAGTATTTCTGATCAGTATCTGTGTTTTCCTGTAGGCACAATACAATGTGACGTTGACTAGTCAAACAAACCCAGACCAGGTGCTAAACCAGATCCTCTCCATCCTGCCAGAGAAACATGTTGACTTTACACAGAAAGGGTAAGAGCACAAACCTTTAATCAAGTCTTATCTTTCCCTTTTTCTGACTGGAGGGCTCCTTGGTCTTCGATCAAATCCTAATGCCTCTGTGTTTTTCTGTTCACCGCCCTGCATTCAGGTATACCCTGAAGTGCCAGACCTGGGGCGACTTTGGGAAGGTGACAATGGCGTTTGAGCTGGAGGTGTGCTTGCTGCAGAGGCCAGAGGTCGTCGGTGTCCGCCGCCAGAGGCTGAAGGGAGACGCTTGGGTCTACAAGCACCTGGTGGAGGACATTCTCTCCACATCCCGTATTTAAATAATGCACTTTTACAACAATGCCTTCAAATGTACAAGTCAAGGGACACCTACCATTTTATGTCAGCGACATGACACCTGTGTCAATACTCTTGAGGTGTGTGTGTGTGTGTGTGTGTGTGTGTGTGTGTGTGTGTGTGTGAAATGTATTTACAATATACCTTCTGGCTGTTTATTACCATATTTATGTCATGATGTTGTTATTCTCCCCTGCAGGTGCAAAACTTGATTTAATAACATAAATGAGCAGAGATTTACTGAAATAAGTAGAACATTACTAATTTACTGTCATAGTTTTTTTTATGCATGTGTGTTTACAGTTCTTCCATCATGATGTTTTACATGGTTATATGAAGTGTCTGCTTTTATTTCTTATTGGTGCTTTTCTTGTTTTCACTGTCTTCCACATTACACCCATAAGATTTTTTTTTTACTGTCAATGTAAAAGGAGCAAAAATAAATGATTTCTGCTAAGTGTAACATGTCCGTGTTCCTGGAGACAGATGATTGAGCTGGATTTAGGGACTTTTTGACATCAAATGTTCTTTTTTATTTATTTGGCAGTCTGATGGAGCAGTGTTGTGTTTCACACTCTGTCATCATCCTGCTGTTCATCTTCATAGTCTTCACTTCTCTTGGGTACAGAGATTGATGGTGATAGTTTGGCTTAGTGACAGTGTTTCTAAGCGTACACCACCAATAAAATGAGAGGTGAAAGGTGTCAAATCTCTACGTCTACAACATTTCAGCACATTCAGCACTCACACGCCAATTAGACTCATTGGATATAATTGAACCTAAGAGTGTGTGTTTAGCATTTTTATACAACTGTAGTGCACATAACTGGAATTGCCAAAGCTGTGAGAATTAAAAAATAAAGCTTACTCTCACTGAATTACAAGAATTTGGATGTTTTGTGTTCTGAAGTAAACGTGAAACTACAATTAAGGATAATGGATTAGCTTTAATACTCTAAATGGTGGACGATTATTATTATGGTAGAAATGGCTGTAGGAGTGTGATTGTTATGACTGAATGAACGACTAAATGATAATCATTACCTGGAACATCTGAGCAGAATAAACCAGAGGAGTCTAAAGGCTTTCCTCTCCCCTCCCTATTCAAAGACAAGATGGCACTTAGTCTCCACAGTGTTGCAGCTGATGGACATTTATTTGTGCCCGCTTCTCCTTGGTGTCTCAGCAGGGAGGGGAAGGGTAATGGTGGGCTGAGGTGGTGATGGGGGTGGGGGGTTAACCTTAATGGTTTCTGAGACAGGGTGGGAGGTGGGATGATAATTTAGGACAGAGGTGAAGGTTGGAGTTGGAGAAGTAAAAAAAAATCTGCCTAAGCTCACAAACCCTGTATTATTCCAGTGGTGGTAATGACTCCTGCTGGGCTGAGGTAGGAGGATCACAGCTGCGTTTCTGTGTGCGTGGTGAGGACAACACACTGGTCACTGGTCTAAAAGCCAGCTGTCACCAGACTCGCGTATGAGAAAGACTCTCTGCCCTCTTTTCTGGTCATTCCCCATTTTCTTCTCTCCTCTTGTCTTGCCATCTCATGGTTCAGCAGAGCCAGAGTTTTGGTTCTGTATCATACAGTCGGCACCAAAGTTTGTTTCATTCACCCTGAACTCTAAATGAATGCACAACTAATCGAGCAGGTCAGTTATTCAAGGCTTTCACTCTTCGGAAAACAACCCCGTAGTTATTTGCAAGTCATGACACAAGGCATCTGAAATGATTGCTGTCATTGTTCCTCCATTCAAACAGGGGGCACTGCAATCCCTAATTTCAAATTGTGTAGTTCAGTCCATGCCTGGAACAAAAGAGCATGTCTTGCTTGCACAATGTCCTTACAAGGATTAATGAATTAAAGCTGGGAAACTTTGCAGTGTATAAGGCAGAGGGAAACCAAGGTGGGACTTTTATTGTATCATAAGCAGGAGTGAGTTGATACTCATCCACTTCAGTCACAGTGTTGGGTGAGTACAGTTGTAATTCTTTGGTAAACTTCTGTCACCAACTTAATAAAAATGTACAGGTTCTGACCTACAATTATGTGCAAATGCTAGAACAGATTATAGCAGATTTGTGTTCACTTGTTTTGCTCGTTGTTTTCAGTTTTGTGAGTGTAGATGTGCGTAGGAGAAATGAGGCTTCTGCTGGCTTTCGCTCTCATTCTCCTTTTCCTATGTGAGTTTATGCTTCTTGAGAAGTGCTATTAGACTGATACGGTCCAACAGTTTTGCTTGCTGTTTGTGTGTGTGTGTGTGTGTGAGGCAGCTGCATGACACATTCATTTCTTTTTTTTGTTCTTCTGTCTGCATATCTGCACATGGCTCATTTCTCATCAGGGCTTCACAAGGCACAGACATCTAGTGACAGTTTACATGGAAATCCTTGTGAGGTAAGTTGATGAAACTAAATGAGAAAACTAATTAGGCCCACACACAGTACAGTGGTTCCCAACTTGTGGGTTGGGAGCCCCGAGAGGTCCCAGTATAAATCTGAGGGTCAAAACCTGGACAAGAAATAAAACAAAGAATATTGTGATACACAATTATCTGTACATGTTTCTCCTGTTTTCTTTTTTCTAGATCAGACCTAAAAAGTTCTTAACATTGAATAATCTGAGAAGGAAAACTGCAGCTGTAATTCACTTTTAAAGAGCTATATTCATTTATTTTTAAATAAATAAATAATCAACTGTACTGTTCTGGAATTTGAACTCTTTTGGTTTCTTTGGTTTTGTTAAGTATTTCCTGTTTTATTTTGAAGTTATATTCCTGGTGTGTCTGCTCCCAATTTGCTCCCTATCTTTGTCTTTTTCCCCACCTTTGCTGATTGTCGGCCTCACCCTAATGTGGATCACCTGTGGCCTATTACCCTCCGTGTATTTAAGCCTCGTGGCTCCCCTGTCTCTGTCAGTTTGTACCTGTGGTCTTGCCTCTGTGGTTGTAACCCTGTGTTCCCTATGGACTTACCTCCTTTGCTGGTTTTTACCCACATACGAGTCCCTGAGTTTTCCTTCTAATTTAGTTCCAGTATTTAATTTGTTCTTGGATGATTTTTGGTTTCTGGATTTTTCTTTCTTGGCCAAATGGACTTTGCATGCCAGTGATTTTTTTTTTTTTTTGTTATTAAAATATCATCATTCACCTGTCTGCCATGTATTCATCTGCATTTTGGTCCTCTCCCTTGTGTTCCTGACCTTATGTCACAACAGTTCCATCCTCTTTCAGCTCATTGTCTTAGTTTTCTGGCCCACAACTAACTGTTTTAGTTCACTCTCAATGCTTTTTGGCTGTAGCAGGTAGCTGTATGCTACACAACCAGCCCTAAATGGCAGATAGATACAGTAGGTGACTAGCTGGTGGACACACAGGAGCATTTAGCTGCTAAAGAGCCAGATATATCCATCCAGAGTTGTTGGAGACCAACAAAAGAGAAGGAATACTGTACTTACATTCATTAGGTGGCTGGAAAAAAATCTGTTTCAGGTTTATAGGTTGCAGGGAAAAAAAATGTGAACCACTGCTATAAGTTATGCTGTCAATACCGGTTACTTTTGATGTCCACTTTGTGTTTGCTTTTTCAGGCTGTATCCGTGAGTGAGGCAGCAGTGTCTCTCCTCTTGTCTCCTCTGTCTCTGTACTCTTGGTTGGTCTCCACGCTGCTCAGACTCATCCTGTCCGTCCCGGCTCTTGTCCTCAGCTCCGTCTATCACTCCCTCCTGCTGCTCCTGGCCTGGCCTTGGTGCGTTGCCGCTGTCAGCACCTCACTGCTGCTGACTTGTCTTCATGTAGCCCTCTACCTATTTCACCTGGCTCTGGTGGTTGGGATGGTTGTGGCCATTTTGACCCTCACGCAGCACAAAATGGCTGACAGTGACACCCCTAATGAGAAAGTGTTGTACCAGCCATGGAAACCTGAGGGACGTCACACCAAAACCACACTGAGAATGTTTGGTCGTACAGTTGTGAAGCATGAGTGAGTTTTGCTGTAAAATTGTGTTATTGTGTCTTTCTTTGAGTAAAAGTTAATCTCAGTTTGTTTGGACCTGCTTTTACCTTCATTTATCTAATGAACGTGCAACTGTAGTTGATATCTAAACAGATTCTGTGTTTAAATTGGCCTTGGGATGAAAAACGTGCTGATTAGTGTGTGCCCTCGTGACCTAAATGAGGTTGAAAATACATCTTCTGCTAGTTCTTTCTTTTACAAACAGCCTGCACTTGTCCACTTATCTATCTCTCTCATTTTCTCTCTCCTCGTCTTTAAACGTGGCCCCCAATTATCTGCGGATTGTTGTGCTGTTTTTTTTCCCCAACTGCAGATGTTATCATTAGACTTGTCTGTCAAACGGAGATGAGAGGATGAGAGAAAAAGAGAGGAATAAGAGAAAATCTTCCGCATTCATTGCGTCAGGGCCTTTAAATGTGTCTGTGTTTATACGGTGCAGCCCAGCAGTGCAAGGCATGCAAACCACATTCCTGAAAAACACTAATAAAGGGAGTTAACAGGGAGAGAAACTAGATGTGGTACAGGCGTTGAGCCAAGGCGGCAATTGCTCGGTCAACCAGTAAACAGCATGTGCTGAGACGCTGTGGCTCTCAGATCTAAGGGAAGCTTTAAAAATTGCAAGAAAAAGCTATTTTATCAAAACTATTAACACTCCAGCCGAAGGGTGTAGCCATAAAAAGTAATGGGTGAACTTTCTTTGCTGGTGTGTGTGAGCGCGTGTGTTAAAGAGACAGACAAAGAGACAGAGTGGAAATGAGGCTGGATCATAGAGATTTATTATATGGCCATGGCATCCTAATTAGCATAAAGACTGGACCGGCCCACTCAAGCAGAGAATTAAAAACCTTAATTGTGCTGTCAGCCTTCCTCTCTCTTTCTCACTGTTGACTCTACTTCATTCCACTCGCATTTGTCTCCTCCAGCCCTCCTCACTCTCTCCTCTCTGCTTATGAAGTAGCCGGCGTCCATGCTGTTTAATTGTTGGTGATAAATGGGAAGTGGGATGTTTGTAATTGTTTCAGAGATGGGGGGGGAAAAGGACGACGGAGATCGTCTGGAGGAAGGAGGGGAGGAGGAGGAGGACAGGGAGAGCTTTCCTATTTTGAAAGTGGAGAGTGAGGAGGCCATTTATCAAATGTTTGTTTGAAGGAGGAAAATTAACTTGGCAGACACGGGCGAGGAAGCATTTGTAGGATTTGTTCCCGGGCCACACTGGGGCTACATGTGGAGCCAAGGGTTTGCAGTATATTAGAGTGATCACATCATGTGGGATGCAGAGTAGAGATGGCAAAGGTTCCCATGTTTAGGACTTACAAACATCCCTGTTGTCGGCCAACTTAAGACGGTTGTATGATTGTGTAGTTTGTCATGTGCTGGTTCAAATCAATGTATTTGACATTGTAGCACCAAATTTGCGTTACGTGAGTTGGATTTAGGATGACATGATGCCAAGCTTGACATGTTTGTGCTTTCAGAAATATACAACTACGATTTGGTAACTATGATGTGACATGGACATGTTAAAGTGCTCCTTATATTTTAACACTCCTCCACAAACTCTTTCAGACTACCAGAAATTATACACACACACATATATATATATATATATATATATATATATCCAAAAGCACCACAGTAAGACCAACAGCAACAATTAATCAGGGATGCCTGTATCAGCAAACACTTGTACATTTATTGATATAAAAATGTCACTCAAGCCTAATGTGTTTGCTCAACTTGGGTTGGAAAAAGGGCTAAGCTGCTAAAGTATTAAGGACTCAGAATAATCAGCAACAGGGAGGGAGGAGGAACATGTGGAACAAGGAGCGCAGCAGTGAAAGGTTTCTCTGGAGGAGGAGGAGGAGGAGGAGGAGGAGGAGGAGGGAGTGCTTTTGCGAGGGTCAGTCCTGTTTGTGCGTCTCTGCTGTCAAAGCCTCTCCTGCAGCAGCAGCAGACGAGGTTAAGACTTAAGAGGCCGGCCCCTCTCACACTGCCTCTCCCTCAGCACTGACAGCTCGTAGACACACACACACACACACACACACAGACAACAGTACACCCAACATGCATGGTCTTAAACTGCCCACTTTACCCAAGTCCTCCTTCCTTTTTAACCTATCTGCCCTTCCTCTCTTTCTCCTCTTTTCCCTCTCTCTTTCTTTCCCTTTGCTTCAGTTTCTTTCATTGTTTTTTTATTTCTATCTTTCTTCTTCTTCTCCTCTCTCTCTCTAATTGGTCTCCCCTAGGTTAGCTTAGACAGGCCTATTCATCATAGCACTATCCTCAGAGACAAACCCTCCGGGAGCAAGGGGAGATAGACGGAGTCAGACGAGAGGGCGAGAGGGTCTGCTGCTTGTCAACCCACTCCTCTTCTCTTTTTTCCCTCCTTTCTCCCTTTCCTCCCTCCCTCGTCTCTCTGCTCAGTTTATAGATGTCAGTTTTGCAGAGGGAAGAGGGGGGTGAGGGAGGTAAGGAGGGGGAAGGGAATGTAGACACATTAGTTAGGCTATTAGTTCAACAAGCTGCTTCCATTCCTGTCAGTGGTTCGACCTACACACATGCGCGCGCGCACACACGCTCACGTCTGACATTTGTTACATGTAGTATCTGTGCGAGAGAGCGATTGTGAGTGATGGGCTGAGGTGGGGAAAAAAAAACTTTACATGGAACTTACATGTCTCGTCATTTCTGGTGTCCAGGGGGCCTTAATGAGTGAAACATAGCACATAAGCACTCTGTACAAGCCTCGCTCATCTTTACCACTGTCACTCTGTAATGCATCTATGTGACTTCAGTGTGTGTGTATGTGGGAGTGAGTGTGAGAACATGGACACTGCTGTAAAGGGCAATGAGAAGCATGTAAAAGCTCATTCTGTGAGGTCCAAATGTCTCCTGTGATAAGGTCAAAGCACATTTTTTCAGTGTGTCAGAGACTTTCTCTTCATCTGATTAGCTGACAGTCAGACAAGCAGAGGACTGGCTTGCTTCTGTGTGTCTCTGTGAATTATTGTTATTATTATTTAAGTTATATTTTTGGGCTTTTTGGCTTTTTAGAGCTAGCAACAGTGAGAGAGACAGGAAAGTTGGGGGATGATGATGAATGATTTGACATGAATGATTTTTTTTTGTAAAAGGATTTGCTTGAGTTGCACAGGGATAAAACCAAATGATTAAAGGTGATGATAGAAACAGGTGGCAATGACAGGTGTAAGGTTGGGTGTAATGGGAGGTTAAAGTCTAGGAGGTTGGTCTGCACAGTCAGAAGGATGTTTAAAACAGTCTGTGTGATAATTTTACGACGCACTTTCTCTTAAGAGGAAGTTTGGCTAACCTGGGGGTTTGTTTAAAACCTAGAGCTTCACTTTACTTTCTGCTCCACATGATTTATGTCCAGTATTTGGGACATAAAAATCCATAATCTGAAATTTTGTCATCCGATACTGATCTTCTTGTTGGTGGTACAGCTGTTAAAACCTATATGATCGCCTGCTCGCTTGTGTTTTCTGCCATGTCTGACTTCTTCTTGGTGAGGGTCACAAGATCTCAGCAATGAAAACGGGATGAATACAGTGTTATTGTAACTAACAGGAATGATGACCAGAGGGATGCTTTAAGTTTGCTTCAAACACGTAACATGAGTGCAGGGCAAATTCACTTGGAGAGAAACAGTATAGAGTGGAAAGACAGCAAAGATGGCAGAGAATGGCGATGCAAACACGGCAGCAGTCATGAATATGCAACACATGTATTAGCACTGAGCACCGTCCCTGCTCCGTCCTTTTCCTTTGCATGTTTTGTCAGTTTCTCTTTTCCTTCTTCTCGTCTTTAATTCAAAGGCTCTGCTCTCTCACTCCTAATATCTCTTCAGCGTCTCTTTTTCTCATCCCTCTCTCCCTCTCCCCTGTATGAGCCCCTCTTCACTAATCAGCAGAGGCCCAATTATACTCAGTTGGCCCCACACGTCCTCCCTACAGGGGTTCTAGAGGGCCCAAATATAGCGATGCTGACTGACGTTAATTTGCATGACTTCTTGGCCTCCATAAGTACCACTGTTGTCTGTCTTCCGCTCTTATAGGAAGCCAGAGGAGGAGGAAGAGGAGGGGATGAGGGGAAGAGGTAGAACGTGTCAGTACCTAGTCATGTTATGTAATATGGAGCAATATTAGAAGAGCAAAGAGGTCAGAGGGTGTCGTGCTGCTTTCTTACTAAGGACTGTCAAACCTTTTATTTTTCAAGCAGACATTGATTTGACAGATCATCCATGAGCCCTGCATCTGTCGGACAAACATTGTTACTGGCAGTCAGTGTTCACTGCTACTTTGAAGAGATATGACAATTCATTTTATGATACCTGGCAACCAGTCTTAGCTTATAACCGAACAAAATTTTAGACTTAAGGGATAAACCAACATTTCACAAAATTAATTAATAAAATGAATTATATTAATATCCAAACAGTGGTGTTAAATTTAGCTTTTTCTTCTTTTTCTCTTATTCCTTGTGTATTTGCTGTTAACCTACAAACACTGTGGGTTTGTTACTGATGCTATCATTTTCCATGTTTCTGTTTATAGCCTATGTGAAAAATGAATGACTTATCATAAAAATAAATCCATGCCAAAATCCAGCCCCACGTCCTCATTACTTGTATCATACCAAATGCCCTGTGTCCCTGAATGCCTCAGACTTTGTTTGACAATGAGTTTTTAGTCATTTGATTAAGTGATGCGCACCACAAAAGCATGATACAAACTAAAATGGTAAGAGCCTTGAGAAAACTCCTGTTTTTTTTTCACCTTTTCTTGAGGCCTGAATTGTCAAAATTTAATTTTGACAACTTTAATATTTTAGTTGATACCATAAGAGACCGGTTAAAAAAGAATGGTCAAAACCAAAGTAGAAGGGGCGGAGCTATACTGACTTGTATTTGCTCACATCAGCTCTAAAAACACCAACTCCTACAATTCCCACAATGCAACTCAATATCATCTTGCTAAACTTTATCCTTTATCACACAACGCCTTCTTACACAACCTTATAGGGTTGCATTAAGTTGGCAAGGAACCTAAATGAGCCTGCACACGCACACAGATGAACACACACACACACAAACACACAAAAGCACACTGTGCCATTCTGTTGTCCTGGGCAGGCACCCAAGCTGTGGACAGCCCGGCCTGTGTCTCAAGCTGGGTATGTGCTGTTTTCTGTGTGTGTGGCGTGTTGTCGCCATGTCATGGCTTGTGTCCTATTATCACCCCTCTCCCCATACCACCTCCTCCTCCTCCTCCTCCTCCTCCTCCTTCCCTCCACACACCAACGCACACACACACCTCTGCCCCCTCCTGGACTCGGCCAGCAGCCAAGACCACAGCACTTGGGCACTCCATTCACTCGCATTGGTGGGGTGAGGTGAGGGAGGGACCCAGCTAAACCCCCTCCCTCGCCTCCAGACAGATTCCCCAACATGAGATTTGCATCCTCAGGATGGAGGAGCAGCTGTGGGGTCACAGTGAGACAAAAAGCCTTCGGCTCTGGAAGTCTCCAAAGACTGGAAGTCTGTCCAGACTGAGGTTGGATGTCAAGGAATGTTACATTTACACCAACAATAATTATGTGTAATTGTTTTTATGCATGTTGATGTCAGTTAAAAATGCATGTAAATGTGCAGCCAAACACTGACACAGGACCTTCCAAAAAATTATTTTTTTATTCTGAAGGACCAATAAAATTATGGCAAATATTTACAAATAATTACTTCTTAGCTTCACATTACAGGTACATAAATGGAATAATTCACCAACAACAGTCACTCAGGTGGACGGATGGACAGGTACACAGAGTATGAAGAGATGCATCAAGCAAACTGCAATTTAATATTTCACAGTAAACTCAAACCCAGGAAATAAAAATAATATTAACAATAGAAATATAAAAAATAAGCATAATATCAAATTCACCATTGTATTTCCAGTTTTCTGAACAAAATTGGTCACGATTGACGAACAAAAAACAAAACAAAAAAAACCAAAATAAAAATCAAGGAGAGAAATCAAGTGATATGATATCTTTGGCAAATTCGCACTGCAGTAAAATACATTCAAATATTAAGACAACACACAACACACAAAGAGAAAAAACACCAAGTTTTTGTTTGCAACTACTAGAAAATCCAATAAAAAACATACACATTGTCTTAAAGAAGCATTTCTTTTTACTTTTTTTTTTTTAAATCCTCCTCTCCAGAATATTTGAAGGCATTTCTTATCTTCATTTTGTGTTTGTATCTGTAAGTCTTTTCTGCTATTTTTTATGTTTTTTTTGTACAAGAATCTATCATTTAAAACAGGCATCACAGGCTTTGGTGAATGTTACAGATATGTTTTCTTTTTGTCGCATTTGATTTTGAAGAATAGAGCAAGATGAATCGTTCAAACCTAATTTCGACTTTGCATTCTGACGTATTTCTTTCTGTCATTTGTTTGTTCATATATTTTTTATTTATTTATTTATTTATTTATATTTTTTTACCAAAACGTCACAGATATAAACATCTTTTTAACACCCCAGATAGGAAGCCATGGACACAAAAAAAACTCCAGATTGTTACACGAAAGGCCACAGTAAGGTGAAAAATCATGTTGTGTTTTTTTGTTTTTTTTTTTGATTGAAACATCTGCTTTAAAAGCACAGTCGATTTTTGTAGGCTGAGTCGTGTGTATTTCTCCTCTTCCACAGTTGAATAATATTAAGATGTACAGAACATTGTAACACTTCAGTATGAGATCTGTCCAGAGCCTAGTTATATCAGCAAGCATGAAACAGATTGTGCCACTAATTGCTGTCAAGATGTGATGCTGAAATCCCCTCAGGTTTTACGAAGGCAGTAGCCATCTTCATGGATTCATATTGAGATACAGTCAGGCGGTGCACACTCTGTGAGAAATCATAATAAAGGAAAACTAATTTGCATTTATTTCACTTTCCTATTTGACTTGGAACTGGGATAAATAAAAAAAAATCTGAATGCAATTGTATTGTCATGGACAGTAAACCGTGGCAGTGCTGGAAATAAAATGTTTTTATTTGATCTGAAACTAGTGTTTCTTTGTGTTTTAAATGCTCCATAGCTACATGAAGAGAAAACAGAATATGAGATGTGATCTCAAGGAATATTCTTGGCCAAATAAAGATACCGGGAGCAAAATTGCCATTGAAATGACCTCGCTTTGGCACAAAACACCCTGCTTCATTCCTATGCAGAATTTCTGACAGGACAGTGAGCATCACGTCTGAATAGTCAGAGAGAAAAGTAAGAGGAAAAAAGGATTAATAGGGTTGTCTGAAGAAAGAGGGAGGACTTTTTGAGGAAGGTCACAGGCCTGAAATCAACAGAATAGTTTTAATATTCCTAATCCTGGTAGTGTGGCAGTGCTACAGGAGGGGACGAGAGGAGAGAAGGGGGGGAAGACGATTGCATGAGATATGATGAGATTAGGGCTGAGGGAGGGGGAGAAAAAAGCTGGGATGAGTTTCTGATGGCACAGCAGGTTTGGCCTCCCCTGGGGAACACAGGGGCATGAGAGGAGGGGCGATCACCACTCTGCAAAGGACAAAGGGAGGGAGAGAGTGTGTGTCTGTATTTATATTTGTGTGTGTGTGTGTGTGTGTGTGTGGCTTCTGCCTGCCATGCTTCTTACTGTACCACCCACAATGACAGTCCCCCCTCATTGCTGCAGTCAATGTCACGGCTGCCAGTCGAAATGACTGCGGGCCAATGAGAACCCATTCTCTCTCCATATGAACCAGTTAGGTCAAAGCAATGGCAAGGCAAGCTGTGTCACTATGTGATGCATAGTTAACAAATACAGTAATCCTGTTAATGTATCACTGGATTCTTGGCTACACCGGAGAATGGGAGTTGAGTTTAGCGTCACAGCTTCTCGTGAGCACACACAGGATGCGCGACCAGATTCACCTCCTCAAGGAGAACGACTTTCAATCAATATTTCTTCATGTTTACAGTAGAGTGTGTATGTGTGTGTCTGTGTGGCGGTAATTCATTTATAAGACGTTCTGGTTAATAAAAAAAAGCAATATTAATGAACAGACCTGTAATATGTCTGCTGCTCACTTGGCATTTTTGTATATTTCGTGCCTTTTTCAGTCTTTTCATTCCTTGTCAAGCCAGTGTGTCCTGTGTAGCCCCGATCTAGGGCTGAATGCCATGTATTGCGGTCCTGCATGGATATCTTGACTAATTTTGAACATTTCAGTCACAGACACGCACATAAATGTTGGCAAAATACTGAAAATATAAACTCAGTGGATGGCAGGAAATCTCCTCTGGGACTTTTAAAATCAAACATTGATGGGTAGCTGTAAAGTAAGAACAAGATTGAGAGTCCACAGCTGTGTGGGTCTTTGAGGCTGTATGGGCTAAATGCTAACATTGGCAAACTAACATGCTTAGAGTGACAATGATATCATGTAGTCTTTAATAGCCATAATGTTTACCACGTTCACCACTTGTTTTCCACAAACTAGATGAGAAGTCGGGGATCACCAAAGTGATTAAAACCTATCCTGAGGGGGACCTGAATGTCTGTACCAAATTTCATAGTCATCCATCCAACAGCTGTGGACACTTTTCACCAGTTGCCAGCCTCATGGTGGCACTGGAGTAAATGTCAGGGAATGATCTAAGTCAGTAGGATCCCTTGTCCACGGACCTTGAATGTTTGCACCAAATTTCATGGCAGTCTAGTCTAAGACTGGTAGAGGTTGAGAAATCTCAGTCTGGACCAAAACTGGGGTACTGACCAAGTGACAGACAGATCAACAATTTAGTTTTTTGTAATTTTACTGCTGTTGAATATTGTTTCTTTCAATGCTGGTAGATGGCGAAGGAGATTTAAAATCTGATGACTTTGTATTTTCGACATGGTCGCTGTTACAAATTTTATGAGAGGAACTGTGACTGAACTGTCGATGTGAAAGGAGATATGCTGGGCTGCGATGCATAGCATACAGTGCTAGATCGGATGTATGTCCTTTTATCACAACTGCAATGTTACTGATAGTACTATGAAAATTAATGTCTGATGTTGGTACTGAAATAACTCTCTGCTACTTATTTGTGGAAGGCTTTATATACTCTACAACCCTGCCATGCTTGGGCAGACAGTTTTGTTGAAGGGATTGCAGGGAGGGACGCTGAATCTTGTTTTAGTTACTCGTGGTCAGTCAGGGTGTTGTGGACATATAAAACTAAAGGCACTGTCCTTGTTTTCAGCTGGTGTGGTTCAGGTTCAATAATGCCTCAGAAAGATCAAGAGAGAAAGACAGAAACAAGGAAAGGCTCCCGCTGTGGTGCATGCTGGCAGCACAGCGAGTGAGCCATTATAAGAATCTTCTTTAGAGTTGTGTACGCACAACTTTTAAGGTCTACAAATGTAAAAGGATCCACTCTATCACTATTTCAAAACCCAGAAACAACAAAGATTGAGAAACTAACAGCTTTGTTCAGTGTTCATAGGTATATGTATATATAGCTATATTTTATGTCTCACGCTGCAGATTTGGTGCCTCCAATCTGTTAGCTAGTAAAACTACACAGTAGTAATGAAGCGCTACGGTCAGCCACACATACCCAAAACAAATAAACAAACAAACAAGCAAACAAACAAAAGATATGTAAACACTTGCAGACGATGGCTAAAACAACACCACACACCTCTTAATCATTTTATCATAAAGAAAGCTCCATCACTAAAATCTAAAGTCAGATGTGAATAATTGAAATTTCTATTGACATTGTGACTTCTCTTCTCTTTCACTGATTACTGTACAAATCTTGTATGGACAGAAGTGAGACAGGAAGCTACGTACAGGTTTAGGAAGATATTGCCCTTGATCGCCACAAGATCAACATCACTGGGCCCTCAAACATTTTAGGAGGGACAACACACTGATTTCAGATCAGTGCTGAAGGACAAATCTTTCCTACTCTGTCTGTACATTGAGTGGGTAAGGCCTCGACCCTGGTGTCATGCATTGTCACAGCGCAGGACTGATGTAGGAGACAAAAAAACGAACAAAAAAACAAAAAAACAAAACAAAAACAGTTGACTTTTTTCACAAAAGCAATGCTTTTATAGAAACAATTTCAGGATGTTTAACAGCACAAGGACAAGCACTCAAGAAGGGGAGAAGTACTTCATGGTTCTAAAAAGAAGTCGAAAAAGTAAAATGGCGCCTTTAAATGATGATTGAGTCTCTTTGTGCTTTTGTAGTTAGTCAGCCGATCCACTAGGGGGGGCCCATCTTTGGGGAGTTTAAAGAGAGAAATAGAGAGAGCAAGAGAGAGAGAGGAAGAGAGGGTGCCACTGCTCTGCTTCCTGGCTCTTCTTTTGAATATGCAGGAAGCAGATAAAAATGGCATCTTATTAAATGGCACCTATGTCAACTGATACCAGGCATCAAACTATAAACAAGAAAATCGCAATCAGATCACATTTATAAACAAAGACTTCTTTTCATATTGAAATTTTTTAAGATTTCATATATCACTGCATCGTCGTCATCATCATCATCATCATCATCATCATCATCATCACTATTCTAGCACAACAGCATAACACATTATAAATCATTACAGGCATTCACTCTCATCACGGAGTGCAGCGCAGAAAAGCTTCTTAATATATTACTCTGTGTCTCCTCCATTATAAATAGCTCTTGATCAGGACTAAATCTTGGCTGGGGAGGTAGGATAGCACCTTCCTGTACAACAACACTCCCTGCTCGGTTTGATTTTGTTCTGATGTTCACATGTTCAGCGCTGTTGCTTTTATGGCAGAGGACTAAGATTTAATGCTGTGCTTTACTGAAAGGCCTTTCCCTTGGTCAGCGGCATTCAAACCACTTCAAATTCAAGTGTGGATGCGAGCAGTTTTCCCTGTTGGGGAACTGTGAGCACATTAGAATCCGGCTACAACCACTGAAACTGACTGTTTGCCAAACCACACCCCTGATGTCAGTTATCCATTCGTAGCTTAGCAACTGGAACTAAACACGGCAGACCTGTCAAGCTTTGGATTTCTGCGCAAGTGATGTGCATGGGGCTGTAGTAAGAACAATACTCAGCTTTTAAATTGTTTGAACAGAAAGTGTAATATTAAGACTAAATTATGTGTTTATTCGCTCTCTGAAAGTCTTAGCATGTGTGGCTAACTGGCTCACTACCCACAGTAGTAACCTACTGTTACTTCCAAGTCCAAGAGCACATCATTAACCAGTTAACTAGTTTGTGGAGTTACAGGTTACATCAAAACAGAATATCAGTCCTCAGACCTAAAAGACTTTTATTCTGTAACGTTCAAAATGAACACATACCGTTTGAGGATATGAAAAAGTATAGGTTAGCTTAATTAGCTTGCTAGCTGAAGCTGATAAAATCTACCAGTGACATTCACCAGCTAGAAATGATAAGTTTTTTTTCTATTTCTGTATCAAATCAAAGACATAAGGTTTCAAATATCACGAAAATTTTGTTATCTCTGTAAACTACGTATATGTGCCAAGTGCGAACGAAAAGCTTGACAGGTGTAATGACAGCCCAAATGGGGGGCGTGGCTTAGCAAACATTTGTGAAACGGAGCACTCCCATTAATTCAGGTATCCCGTTTATTAAGCATTGTGATCCCAGGGAAAATGTGTTGAATCTACAGCAAAGACACTAGAATGATAATGATATGGTTGATTTTGGTCATTCAAAGTTATGAGAGTTGGATTGTCTTTACTTCACCGTAGCATAGAAAATTGATTGATTGATGTCGGGTCATAAAAAGACTTTGAAAAAGTGATTTTTTTTTTAAACTTTTTTTTTTTTTCTCTAATGGTCTCAAATGATTTCATCAAAAATATTCCCAACCTGAAAACTTAACATTTTACCCAGAAGATCACAATACAGATCATTTCAATCACATGCTTCACACTGGACTCTTGGATTTGTAGATGATTGGTTAAAAACTAGATAGGGATACCAAGCCTTGATGTATCATGGGAGGGTCCAGATTTACTTGCTTACAAAATCTTCTGATTGGTTCTATACTGTTTCTATCAATTATACTACTGCCATGCCTGTGATCTTTGCAGTAATGTAATGCCAACACAGTATGACTGCCCAGCAGTGCATTTGCTGCCGCAAGTGTCAATCAAAGAAAATTCTAACTTCACTGACGTCAAAAATTCGTGCGTAGGCAGACTTGTACTGAACGGTGATGGTGCTATCCATCCCTCCCTCCCTCATTCGTCTCCTTCCCCTCATCCTCCTTTTCTCTCAGTAGGAGGGGTCAGTGGCGGTCATAGGCGGAGGCTGTTGCAGTGGCTGCAGGGCCCGCCCCCCGTGATGTCGCACTGTAGTAGTACGGTGACCCTGGGAAGAAACACAGACACATGTTTTGTTCAATTCGGTTAAAGCAAAAACAAAAACAGTGTGGAATGAGAATGACTTTAGTTGATTCCAGTTCATTGCAACCTGGGTCTTGTTTTTGTAGTTGTGTAGTGTAGCCTCTTTTCTATTGGTTAAGATAACTCTGTATTCACCTGATTAACGAGGTGAACAAAGCCAACGCTTTAACCAGGTTATTTAAACCAGTATTCATTCAATTTAGCAACCTGGGGGCAACCCTGTATTATCACCTTATTAAACTGACACAGCAAACTTGTAAGCAAATAGTTGCCTATTGTCTACAAATCCAGCACTTACTAAGCTGCATTAGCATTCATTTGGAGTCTAAATAAATTACTTTGTGGCTGGGCACGAAGTCTGCAGTGGCTTTATCAGAGCCTTTTGCATGCTGCGCCTGGAGAAAGTTGCCAATGAAAGCAAAGAGAGTGAACCAAAACCGTAAAGTTGAGGAATCTAGAACCAAAACAATGAGCTGAAAGACACTAAAATGCTCCACAGAGCTGCGGAGAACCGCTTCAGAGTCAGATGATAATTCTCTGTGGATTCATTGCTACATGTGACAGGTGATTTCATGTGGCTCTGCTCCTGTTTCTTTCCCGATTGGACTTCTGAAATAATGTCACTGCATTCACAGATCTCAGCAATTAACTCAGTGAGTGCAGTTTTTATTACAGATAAGAACGATATTTAAAATGACAAAAATAAGACCCAAGTTGTAATGAATCAGAATTATCCTTTAACTACTTGGGGGTCACTGAAATGCAGTCTAAATGTGGAATGAGCAGCTTCAATTTTCAAGATTATATTTTACTTTGAACATAAGTAGTGAAAGGCAAGGATGAGATGACATGAGCTGATGAAGCTAATGAGAGAAAAAATGAGTCTCCCTTTCATGTAAAACCAATAAAATGAACTCAGTCTGCTTCTTTACACTCTTCTCTTTCCGTGTTACTCTCCTCTTTCTCTCTCTCTTTCTTGCTCTCTCTCTCCCTCACACACACACTCACACAAGATCTAAGTGACAGTCTAAGCTGACACACTGAGTACAGCTCTACTACTGCTGATCCCTTGAGTCTATTCTCTCCTCAGGGAAGAGGTCAATTCAATACTGTAACCCCACAGACACACAGCAACTCACACCCGCACACCTTAATACACACAGAAAAAAACCCCTACCTTCACATTCACACACACACACCTGTCTCTGTCACTTCCATCAATCAGCCAAGCTGTGTGTTGACAGGTTATGTCTGTCCACAGTCCAGGTAATCTCAGGAGGCTCTTTGGGGAAGTGAGGCATTAAGCCGGCCTGACAAACTATTTAGTCTCACTCAAGACTTCAGACGCCCTCTCTCCCCTTTTGCCTCTTTATTTAACTCCTTTTTCTTTCATTTTTTCGCCCCTTCTCTCATCCTTCCCCACCTGTCCTTTGTATCACAGCCTCTCTGTTCCCCTGCCATCAATCTTAAACCTTTCAGTGTCTCATAATGTGCATCTTGTCCTCATATTATGTGTCCGCTCATCCGTTATCATACCAAAGCCTCCTTACAGTCTCTCCCTCTCTGCTCTACCATCATCTGTCCTAATCTTTGCACCTGCTTCTGTACATACACCTGAATCATTGCACACACTTTTAATTTGTCTGTACTCTTTCATTTATTTTCTCTCTCTTTCTCGTTTTCTCCACCTACCTTGCATCTGTCCTGCCTGGCTGGTGAAGAGACTGGAGGAGCAGCCGATTTCCGTCCCCAGGAGAGACCCATAATCCTGCTGAAACACTGGGGACAGAGGGATGGAAGGAAAAGGAGAAGTGAGGAGAGGAACGGGTGGGGGCGCACTACAGGTCAGCACAGCACTGACCCCTCTCACCTATCGACCTTTTCCACCATCACCCTCTGACCCTTTCACCTTTAAACGTGACCCCTGAAATGACTCCCTAGACAATGACTTTGACACTGACTGTTTTTGTCTCAGGGTTAATTTGTCCTGTTAAAAACTAATGCTAAGGTGTGGAGACTTTGTTGGATTTGTTTACCATAAGGTGCCGTGAGTTAGTCACTGGTAGTGTTATTGATTCATTGATATTAAAGAATAGGGCTGGTGATAATCTGTATTTGTCTTTTTGTCCATTAAACCCATAAAAAGACAAAAATATAACTGTATCTCAGTACTTTCCAATTTCCCTATCCTGTCTGTGGCTCTTCTAAAACAATTGCAGTTTTGAGTATTTATGGCAGCTGCAGAGTGTGTGTGAGAGATTGACTCAAAAATAAACCTCTTTCAAGGGATTTGTTGACAGTAAAAGAAATATAGTATGCCACCAGTGTTATCCTTTAACTGAGAGTATGAGTCCATCCCTGCTCTGTGTCTATATGACATAAACAAACATGTCCGAGCTAGAGTAAAGATTTTAAGCCTCAATGCATCATGAAAAAAACTTTCAACCATCTACAGCTTTTTTTTTTTCTTTGTTTTTTTTTCTGTTGTTCTGGGTTTTTTTTGTTTTTTATATTTCTGATCTTCGATTCTGCTCTCAAACCTCACTCCGGGGTGTCTAATAGGACATAGTGGTGTCATTCTTGTCGAGTCACGTTGCCTTTCAGTGTGAATTAACTCATTGGCTAAAGTTGCCTGATGATCACTGTTGTCCAACATGTCCGATACTGAACGTGCAACACCGTGATCTTCAGCTGATGATATCAAATTCAAATTTAATTTATTGGAAAGACCGTGGCTAAATACAGTCAAACCAAAGTAAGTTCTTCAAGATTTGCAATGTATGTATAGAAAATAAGAATGTAAGACAACAAACTGTATACACATTCCTACACTATATAAACTATAAAATACTATCACCTGTCACTGCCAATAAGTAACTCAGGCCACCGTTGATTAGAGTGAGGATTGCCATGAGGTTGATTGCATGAAAAATGAAAAGTAACTGGCCAGGATCAGTTTCCTCCAGTGTAACCATACAACATCAAATCCTGAAATGCAGTGCTGATGAGATGCAGATAAATGCTTCTTAATCTGTTCCTTCCTCTCTCTCCTTCTCTTTAGCTCTCTGCCGTCCTTCAAATCCATTCACACCTGAAATTGCCATTATTTAAAAAAAAAAAAAAAACCCTTGCACAAAACCATTAGTATGTCTATGATGTTTTGTACTGTACAGTACAATACAGAATGAAAAGTAATGTAATGAAAATATGAACAGTGAAGCATGAAAGATACAGCGTGTTACCGGAGAGTATTAGAGAGGCTGGAACTAGGATGTGAGGTAGAATGAAATGAAATTCTTTGATGCAATTATTGATCCAGTTCTGGTAAGCAGAGCTGACTGGAGGGATATGGGATTCACCTACCTAATAAACTGGGGTTGGGAAATCTCCACGATTCATTGTATGTGGAATACTGAGGATGGGAATATGGACTTCCGGAAAAATCTCCACCTGGAAGACAAAGAAAAACCAAACAGAACAAATCAATGTTTAGAATCAAAAGAGAACAGAGAGAATTATCTTGCCTGGTCTAAAGAGTTTCGGTTTATATTATTTTACTTTGTGTTTTATGGAGCCCTATCCCCTTCCATTTTTAAAGCTATAAGCTTTTGCTTCGAACAGGCAAACTGTGGAGAAATATTATTGCATAGATGAAGTTTAGGTGTAAAACTGCAAGGAATGGTGAGCAAGTGTCCAAATTCTGCGGTTTGCAGACTAGTCGAGAGTGATTCAGTTGGGGAGCTCAGTGAGACTGTAGTGGTCCTTCTATACAGTGGATGATAGCGTAGCTTTTCTCCCTCATTTACTACCTACTGTCTGGGGTCTACTCTTCCTCTGGTCTTACCCCTCCCACTCTTCCCTTCACCCCTTTCACTTTATTTTTCTCTCTCTCGTCCTCTGGCCCGCCTGACTGTAGCCCGCTCGTCACCCTTCACATCAAAACAACATTCTTTCCCATTTCTTCTCCTCTTTTTTCCATCCCTCCGCTCACTTGCTCTCTCTATTTTTTCACTCTCTTGCTCTTTCTTTCTTTTCTCCTGAACCTTCACTCCTCCCGGGGGATCCCTCTCCCATAGCTGACAGTCACAGACCCTGATGCCCCCTCCCTCCAACCTGCCCCCCACCCACCCATTCCTCCTCTCTCCCTCTCTCGTTCTGTCGGTTCTGCCTCACTGCTTTCCTACACCCCCTCTGAGTGTCAGCCCCCCTGCTGCAGAGAGAGAGAGAGACAGAGAGACAGAGAGAGAGAAGAAGAACAGCAGAAGAGAGTTGCTTGCTTAATGAAGGTATGATATTAGACAGAGCGGACAAAAAAGGAGAATAATTTGCCTGAGAAGTGCTGAGATAAAACATGGTGAAGCCGGAGAAGCAAAGTTGAGAGATTATCTCCTCCACTCATTCTAGTCAGCTCGTGGATCCAGGCAGCTTCGAATATTCACTGAGAAGAATTTAGATGTCGAGACTGTCTGTGTGTGTGTGTGTGTGTGTGTGTGTGTGTGTGTGTGTGTGTGTGTGTGTGTGTGTGTGTGTGTGTTTGGATGTACAACCCAAGTTTTCTTTCTCGCGCTACCCTTTGTTCAAGTGTGTGTGTGGTTATGTGTGTGTATGTTTAGCTGTCAGGTGGGGTCGGGATGTGGTCTCTGTGGCATCCCTGGGTGCGAACATCCTCCCCTTGTCATCACCGTAGTGACGGCAACGTGTCAGGTTGTTTAGGAGACGAGGGAAGGGAAGGGAGGGGGGGCAGGGGGGTGGGTGGAAGGAGGGGAGAGGAGGCTCAGGGGTCTCCCTTGTGTAGCTCAGTGTCAAGGTCGCGCACACACACTCTGTCGAAAACAACCACGCATACACACATCCGCACAAACAATCGCATGCCAGCACAAGCATAAAGTTACATCAACCCAAACACACACGCACAAATATGCTGTCAAACCTGAGGACAGGGCGGGGTGAGCGCAGGGGGACAGGGCGACAGGGTTACCCATCTTTAGACGTGCTGTTCCTACATGTCCACTGAGAGTGTGCGTATGTGTTTGTGTGACAACCCAGGAGTGTGTGTGTCACAAAGTGAATGATTGGGAATACACAGAAGGACTTGTAAACAACATTGTTTTGACTTTACTTCACTGCTGCTGTTGCTTTTGTGTTTCTCCCTTTATTTCTCTGCAGTGTACTTAACACTGACCAGGACCACCACTGCAAGACTGAGAGAGAGAGAGAAAGAGAGAGAGAGAGAACAAGAATGGCGGTCCAGGATTGAAACACAAAAGCGGCGTAGAAGGCAGAGTGGAAGGGAATGAATGAATTAGTCGTGGGTCACTGGTGATTCTCATTAAAAACAAATTACTAATGTTGAGGAGGGACAGCTGTGCTACTGTGGCTGGTTTCTAATGATACACACACACACACACACACATACACACAAACACAAAACACAGACAAACACACACACATACGTATAGATGTACACAACAGCACACACATGCCACCCCCTGGGAGCACTGTCAGCCATAGTGTAGACGGACAAGAAAGAGTAAGTGGCAAAGCCAAGTACACCCCTTAAAGACACTGACACTCACGGGAAACACTCCCCACATTCATCCAGTGGGAATTCAAACAGATATGTAACTACAGTTACACATCTGCTGAGAAGATGGTGAGAAATCAATGAAGTACTGTGCAATAACTGTTAAACTGTGTGTGTGTGTGTGTGTGTGTGTGTGTGTGTGTGTGTGTGTGTGTGTATACTCACCAGGTACCATGCCAGTGAGGGAAGGGGTAGAGTAGCTGCCCTGTCCAGTGGGAGGAACATGAGGAGGGTAGCCTGGCAGAGTGGTGCTGGCTATGTCTCGACCTGTAATCACAAACACACAGGTATGCTGTCATCACCGTCACTGCTATCAATATCATCATTAGTGTCAACACTGTCACTAATTTACCATCGTCATATTAATACCTGACAGCTCTGTACTGAGTATTGCTAAAGAGTCTTTACTTTGGCACAATAGCCATGAATATTGAGATCGTGGTGACCATGGAGACCACACACCAGCTCTGTATGTGCACAGTGGCAAAATAGTCAACTAACAATAATGCACAGTTTACGCCTGTTGGCTTCAAACCACACTACTCAGCTGTTTTGTGAAATTATCTTTTTTTAAACTTCGGTGACCCGTTTTTAAGATTTAGTTCTTCAATGGGAAGAATTGGATTTGGGTCTGAGATCCACAGACAAGCAAGTCTGAGAGTAATGAGAGATGGAGGTCATTGGTGAGGCACTGTTGGGATTTCACTGTTGGGAATAACTCCAGCAGCCTTGTGAGATATTTCTTTGAGTGATGTAGAAAGGTCTGGTCAGCATCATTCTTAAAATTATATTCTAAAGAGGTTCAAATCAAGCCAATCAGAAGGAAAAACACAGGTGTCATTTCATTTCATTCATTTCATGTCATTTCAAAGAAACAGCCTGCACAACACCAGGGCCCTGCAACTGTAACACCACAAAACCACTCCTGACAACATTCATACCAGTGACTCAAAATGAATGTGGTAGTGATTTACTAATGTTAAATGGTTACAATTATCACCTTGAAAATGCTGCGTGTCATGCAGGATCTCTATTGAAAAATGCATGCCGGTGCACACTCAGGAAGACCCTTTTTCTTTTGTTTCTTTTCTCCTTGTTTTTCATCCGCTGGCATCTATTAATTTACCGACTCCCCCTTCTCTCGTTACCGCCACCCCCCTCCTTCCTCTGTCTGTCACTTTGTGGATAGGATATATAACTGCATTAGATTACATGACAGTGTGTCGGCCCAAATCATTTCTCTATGTTTGCACGCAGTAGACAGTAGGAGTGCGTGGAGAGGGAGCCCTCCATTCATCATCATCATATACACACCCACAACCACACAGACATGCAGGCACATGCGCTGACGCCGTCCTCCCCCCTGCACACACACATTTATCATCATCATAAACAGCTCAGATGCTAACACCATCAATCCCATTCACTTCCCCCCCACTTAACCACCACTAACTAACTGAGAGGAGGAGGAGGAGGAAGAGGAGGAGAGGAAAGAGTGAACTTGAGAAGAAAATATAAAAGACCAGGAGGAGGGAAAATGCTGTGAATTGAGAGAACAAGGAAGACACAGAGAAAGAGGGGAGGTTTAAGTGTAGGAGGAGGACAGCAGTGGTGGAAGCAGATTCTATGCCACAGTATATAAATGCTACATTACAAGTAAAAGTCCCGCAGTTAAAATTGTATGTAACTAAAGGTACATCATTACTGATCTATTAACATTTAAGCAGCATTATAACGTAGATTTGAGGTGAAGCTAATTTAAACCTTTTCTGTTGGGTAGTTTAATTAACAAACACTGCATCACACATAATGTCAACCTCATGGTTGGAAATGTCAGGGGAAAGTCATGAGGATTCATCATCTGGGGACCATGAATGTCTGCACAAAACTGAGATACTGCAGTCACGACCAAAGTACTGGAACAACCAACCAACACTGCAATCCCGGCACTGGCATACCGATAGCATGGCTAAAAATTACATTTAAGGGATCCTTTTCCAAAATGTTTGTTTAAGTTATGTGTATTGGTCTATCCATTGTTGCCAACTTTATTTAAATTCTCAAATATCCACTTTGCTGGGAAAAAAAGGGAGCAAAAATGGGAGAAGAAGTGGAGCTGAAATGAGGAGGGGATGTAAGCAGTTACAAACCGAGGCTACAACATCTCATCCTCTCGTATTTCTTATCTCAGTTTCTTCATTTAATATTTGCTCCCATCCCTCCCTACTTGTGTTTCTCTCTCACAGATCCCTTCTCTATTCCAGCCTCCTCTGTCCCTCTCCGCCTCCTCTCTCCTGTCTCGGCGTAGTAAAGTTTTTCTCGGTGTTTGATGCGACAGCGAGGCATTAGTGCAGACGGGCTACTCATCCGCTCAGGGTCAGTGCACAGGGCAAGGAGGAGAGGGAGGAGAGGGTGGAAGAAAGGGGAGATGGACTCTCTACAGCCCAACTTAGAGGGGGCAGACAGGGCCAGATCCTCTGAGGTGTATCTGTGTGTGTCTGTGTGGGTGTGTTTCTGTGCACGCAGTGTATTTGTGCATATTTATGCCAGTTGTGTTGATGTATCTGTTCTCCACAGCTTTGCCGTAGAGGTCAACGAACAAGTACAAGTCTCCTCAATGCTCGCTTGCAGCTACAGATGAACACGCATCCTCTGCCTCACTTTCTCCCTTACTGCGTCTCTCCTCTATCAAACAGCCATCAGAGTAACACATGTCAAACCTGGAGGGATCAAGGCTGTACAGTGTGTCTCTTTGTGTGTTCGTACCCGTGTAGATTGGGTGAAGTTCAGGGAAGAATGAAAATGCCCTACAGATTTGGAAAGATCTCAGAAAGAAAGATTGAGTGTGTAAATGTGGCTCTTGAGCATGTGTCCAGAGTATCAACACTTCAAGGATGCAATAACATTGGGTCAAACACACAGACGTCTGATCCCCTAGAGGGAGCTCTATTCTGAGGGAAAAGACAGGCAAGGAAATGCATGCATAATATTCAGAAAATGTGTGTGTGTGTGTGAATATGAATGTGTGTGTTTGCATGCATAAGCAGAAATGGAAATTTTATCTCTCTCTCCTTTTCTCTCTCTCTCTCTCTCTCTTTCTCTGTTTCTATCTGTCTCTCAGAGTGAGCAGGTAATATTCCTCAGTGGTTTCAGAGGGCAAAAAAAGAGCCCATTCCCAGATATCCCCAAATTCCCAGCTCAATGATTCCCCTCATTACAGATGGGAATGGAAAAGCCTTGTCCAAGTGCTCCCTGGTCTACTCTTAATTAACCACTGCCTCTCCCAGTGCCCCTAAATGGAGACAGAGAAAGAGACGAGGCTTTCACTTTTCCTCTAAGCTTCCACCTTTCTTTTCCTCCTCTCCTCTGGGCTTCTCGCCTCTCCGGAGAGCCAAAGCTCTGAGCTCTTTAAACAGGTTAAATCACTTAGAATCCATGTAGCCTCCATCACTGCTAAGGTAGACCTTTCAAAGCCTCTGTGCACATGAAAAATACATTTTTTTTTTCTTTTCAGAGCCATAACTGGGGCTTGATTGTAAATGCATTATAACATGCAGTGTTGAATTGTCCTATGAAATTATTGTGATGTGATTGTGAATTATTGAGTGACATAGCCAGAGCTACCAAATGCTGCCTTCATCATTGTTCCCCACCTTTAATTGTTTCTAAGTTTCTTATCATTTGCCTTTTTCACATGACTATGAAGGAGGATAGCGATTTTATACAATCACCAAACATCTAACCATTCATCTCTTATTAACATAAAGAAAGTTTGAGTGTTGCCGTGTAAAAGTAAAAAAATAATACAACTTTTCTGTTTTTTGCCATCAATGAGACGTAATCGCACTGGGCATAAAATTGACATTGCTGACGATGCCCCCACAATTTAATAAGGGCTCAAAATGCACACTAGAATCATTCAATTGGACACAATAGTGTATGCACATCCCAGTATCATATCAATTGTTTGCACAAAAACAACACTGAAGAGATGCTCACAGAACAGATTTACTGAATTCATCTAAATCATGTTGCCCGATGAAGATATGATATTGAAACAAATTGGTTCTCAATAAATCTTTTCTTGAGAGCATCTATTATGATTCTGTACACTTTGTTTGTCTCTATAATTATATTTCAGAGCAGAGGTTCATTTATGCGTTGGTTGTCTTTCTTACCTGGAACGAGTGAATAGGACTGTGGACCGGAGACACTGGCTCCTAACTCTGCCCCTGTACCAGGATTGGCCAAAGTGTTCTTCATCTCATCCAGTCCGCCTGCTAGTGAGGCCATGGCTGAATAATCCGACGTCTGTGCAGAGGCAGGAAGTGGAGAAAGAACTTCAGTAAGTCAGAACAACAAAGCAAATCACGACACTTTCTGATATAGCATGAATGTAGAGCAGTATGTTGCTCACAGCTGTGATCAATCTGTTTGATATATCCTGCTACATTTCTGACATGATTCCTCATGGCAGAGCAAAGAAGCTTTAGTATGAACACACACACACACACACACACACACACACACACACACACACACACACACACATACAGAAACACACCTACAGCTGAGGGTTTATTGATCTGTTTACAAAGACAGGGATTTACTGCACAACCAAGTCCAACAGTCTATAACTATGAGATCGGCTTCCTCTTTCTTCTCATTTCTCTCTCTCTCTCTCTCTCTCTCTCACTCACACACACACACACAAACGGGTATATATACATCCACGCAACACAGTGGCATCACACAGACTATGGCTAACACAAAGCCTCTTGTCTCCCCAGATACCAACAACCATAAGAACTGTGATCATCTCAGCACTTCTACACACAGACTCACATGATTCCTCATGGCAGAGCAAAGAAGCTTTAGTATGAACACACACACACACACACACACACACACACACACTGACACTACAGAAGTTTAAAAACATATAGAGAAGAGAGGACTGTAGTGACAAAGTAATATCTGGTTGTTGTCTAGTTGTGCTGTTTTGATTCTCAGTGCAAACTCTCTTGAGAATCTTCTTAAAAAGTGAGAATTTGATACTGAAGCTAAAGTCTATGTTAACAAATAGAAATAAACATCACAGTCACTGTAATTTGCTTTGATGGATATTTGCTTTTCCCTTATGATAATCAGATGATTCCTTGTTCAATAGTAGAATACTGTATGTCACCTTGACATAAAGTCATGGCAGTTAATTTAAAATACTTTAATATGAGGATGTAGTTTAAAACATTGCCAGTATTTCCCTTTTGATTGCTCCTCTCCAAACGTTAATTTCGAGATCACTGATTCAAACTTAAAGCTGTTCTCTTTTTACCTGGGCCCCAAACCACAAAAATGAAAAGGCTGCAGATTGTTTATACAAGAGTATATTTAAAAAATCTATCATCAGTAACATAGATTATAAGATTTGGATCAACCCCAATACTGCAGGCAAATAATTATTATTTTTCTCTATATCGACCTGGTTAAAGCTTGTTCTTTCACACTCCCAAAATGCAGACAGATAGATAGATGGATGGAAACTGTCCCCTCACCTGTATCTGACCCCAGCACACAGCCATGAGCAATCCATCCTCATCTCTCTGTCAGATCTGTGTTTGTGTGTGAGAAAGTGTGTGTGTGTGTGTGTGTGAAGTGATGGTATTGACCCTGATGGCCAACTATATATAGATTAACTACCGTAGATTCTCAGGGCCAGTGTGCTCATGATGGGCAAATGACCTGTCTTCTGGCTCTTTATGTATGTGTGTGTGTGCCTGTGTATGCTTTTGGTAACTTTGTATTTGTTAGTGTTTGCAAAATGGTGTGTTCAGATAAAAGGACAGGGGCTGTACTCTCAATTTGTGGACAAATGTAATTATGAAGAGGCATTAGGAGCACCAAACGCTTCGTCTAACAGCTCCTTTAGCACACAACGATTTTCAAGCTTGGCACTTGTTCCCGGGCAGTATCAAGAGGTTAATGCTCACCTGTCTCGGAAGATAAGGAAAAGGGAGAAACTGGCATGAGCACTAAGTCGCAGCTGATCAGATGTTACTAGAAATTAAAAGTAAGATGCTTGCTCCATCACAAGTGAAAATTATAATCCACTCTGATCATTGAAGACTGAGCTGGCTGAGCTGCTCTGAGTCACCAGTGAGTGGAGCTCCATAGCAAAAAGCTATTGATTCAGTCAGTGATGACGGTGATGGAGAAGATTTGTTTGTGCATATACTAAACACTACTGAGAAGATTGACACATATTGGAGGTAGCCAACAAAGTATATACATACATGAACCAGCTATTAAATCATCACTTCTGTCCACATGTTGAAGCGGCTCCCATTGTATGTGTATGCAGAAAGATTTTTGGACAACAATGGGAATGAATTCAGTGTGCTTATATACTGGATATGGCTTTCTTAATTATGTTAATTACTACTTAGTTATTTGAAGCACTTTACATGCTTGTGTTCTTTACACGTCATGTCTACATTTTCTCACTTTTCTGCATTAAATGGCTCCCATTCTTTTTTCCTTTTTGTTACTGCTTACCTGTGTGTGTGTGTGTGTGTGTGTGTGTGTGTGTGTGTGTGTGTGTGTGTGTGTGTGTGTGTGTGTGTGTGTG
>JBBMJY010000020.1:11983313-12047415 GCA_037833715.1 Toxotes lorentzi | reverse complement strand
ATCTATCTATCTATCTATCTATCTATCTATCTATCTATCTATCTATCTATCTATCTATCCATCCATCCATCCATCCACCCATCCATCCATCCCTTCTCTTCTCTGTATCTGTATTCTCTGTATCTCTAAAAATAACAAAACTCAACTTAACAAGCTACAGGCTAATAATGGAATAGGACTATACAACTCTAAGGACCTTTACAGCAGTTTTACTATTGTTTCTTTTCTCTCTTACACACACACACACACACACACACACACACACACACACACACACACACACACACAGCTTGGTCTACTGACTCAGATGTGGGAAGGTAATGGTTTGGTCCAAATCTCACATCAATAACAGATGAGCCCTAATCGGCCCTCTGACACACACACACACACATACACACAGAGGGCGAGAGAGAGAGACTGGCCTTGTTGGTTTGAACCATTTGCATAATAGTATTTTCCTTTTTCTCCATTGCCCAAATAGCTCCGATTTCTCCATATCCCACTCTCTCTCCATCTCTCCGCATTGTCTTGTGCACTCCTGATGGAAAAAGGCTTGACTATAAACAAATACAATTCCCTCAGAGGCCCACAAACTGAGACAGGGATTGTGAGGAAGGAATTTATCTGCGCTCAAACTGAGCGTGGCCACAGAGGGGAGGATATTCATTTCCAGACATGCCAGACTTCAACTCTGTGGAGAGGCTGTAAAAGTTCATAAATTTTGAATGAGAAAATTGGTCTGAACATTTCTCATTTGTGAATAATTAATTGATTTTCATTTTGAAATTAAATATTACTGTATGTATGGTGGTCAATGCCTCATTGGTAGGTCCCAGAGTGGTGGTTACATACTAATGACACAGAAGTGATGAGGGTAGTGATATTTTTCTTACAGTTATCTCATGATAGAAGCAAAACCTGAATTTGTCCTGCTCACAAGAATTATGACTGCATACAAAATCAGTGGAAAGACTTGAGTGGTTTCAGTTAGACGCAAGCACGCGGCTTTCTAAATCTACACACAGAGAGTTCCTAATGAGCAAGGAGATCAGTAAGAAGCTAAACACCAGCACAGAGACACACTCCCATAAAGAGTCTGTACATTGGCTATTCAGGGTTAATCAACACAGACTGCACAAATGAGTCCAGTGGCTCGTTTGCACATACACCGTCCTGCTGCTGTAAATTTTCAGTATACTACAAAATGTGTTGGAATCCGCAGCTGAAAATAGTCTCCAGCAAATATGCAATTTACTCCTGTTTTGGTAACATTTGCTGAAAAGTACAGTCCCCAGCTGTGAAATTAATTGTAATGTTTTTCTCATCTGGTTGATGACAAAGACAGAAGTGAAAGGTGTAATAATCTGTTTATAGGGCAGTTATAAGGCGTGCTAGTGTGCATTATGAGTCTGTCACCCTCATTTGACCAGTTCAACCATCTCCATCCTTCAGAGGAGATCACCTTTGACCTCTCTGCTTCTCTTTAAGCTGTATTGATGGAGAGAATTGCATTCTCTTTTTCCTTCTATATCCTTGTGAAGCAAGGCTGGTTGGTACCAGGGCGGGCATTTGGACCCCGGGGCAGCATGGATGGGTGGGGGCTCCATCAGCCCTGCTGATTTATCACCTGGGTAATGGGAAGTGATTGAAGGGAAATTCAAATGAACTCTCTCTGACAGGCACACATGCAGACACACATATGAGCACGCACACACAAATTAATAGTGGGGCTTAATAGACTACAGGGAGAGGGGGAACAAGAGCAGGAGAGGGAGATGAGATAAAAGGATGGCTTGTTAGGGCGAAAAGATAAAGAGAAGGTCTGAGACAAACAGGATAGAAGAGTAACTACTGGTGAGAGATAAAATAAGATTTGCTTGTGAGGAATGTGAGCAATTTGATTTTTTATCAGTTCAAGTGGAATGAAGGAAGAAGAAATAATGAATGAGGCCCGTGTTTCAGTGCAAGAAAACCAAAAGATAATGAGGAACTTGGAATAACCACTGAAACTACAGTATATTAGTATACCATTATAATATACTGTTGGCACCTGAAATTGAGCCACTTGCACCTCTTCTTCTCTCTTACTTGCTTATTCTTTCTACCTTTTTCTTTCTTTCACAAAGACACCCCCACATACACTGCTACAACAGTAGCAGAAACAGCAGGGCCAAGTCTATCGCGCATCTTTTAGGAATGTCAGTCACAACACAGCGTGACCCTCCTTGACCATAACACCACCAATACCGCCTCTCTCACACACACACATGCACAAACACACCTCAGACAGCCCACATACCAAAGAGGCTGAGCCGTAGCTGTCAGTGTGTCAGTGTTAAGGGTATGACTGTCAATCATTCCCTCTGGGAAATGCAGGCTGGGAAAAGGGGGGTGGTGGTCGATTAGACAGGATGAGAGAAAGGAGCAGTGGTAGAGGAAGAGATAGTGATGTGAGAGCGAGAGAGCGAGCGAGTGTGTGTGTGTGCTTGCATCTCTTTGTGATGCAGTTCCTAAAGCCAGTTTGACCCCAGTGCGACCCAGGGTTTAAAGCCCCTATCCCCGACCTCGACCCCAGTGGCTTGACCAGGCTCAGAGAGGACACTGACCTATGAATCATGGGTCTTATGGTCTCAAGTCGTAGTCTATAGAGCTACTACAGCCAATCCCTGTCGACCTCTCGCCCTGTGCCACTCCACTCTCCATGTCGGTCAGAGGGAAGTGAATGGGCTAAAAAGCCAAACTCTGCCCTATAGGTCTAAGGCTGTAGCCTGTCTGTGGTTCCATTTACTACTGCTCCACCATTAAGTGTTTGTCCTCTTGCCCTTGACATTGACTGAATAAATAAACCCAAAGTAGGAATATCTTTAAAGGTTGTGGAAACATTAATGTCATTTTGAGATGCTGGCAAAATATTTCCTTAATATTGACTGGAGGGCTGCAGATTAGAAGACATTTGAGAAAAGGTAGAGAGAATACAAATGCTGGCTTGTTGTCATTTTGTTATGCAGCGTACTTCTTACACCTGTCTATTCCACTCAGATTTATATTAACTTAGTGCTGGGGAAGGGCGGGAGGTCAATTTAGATGCAACATTTAGACACACAGACACGCCCTTTCTCGCTCTTGTTTTCTCATCTTTTTCTCTCGCATTCAAACAACACACACATATGCAGCACATTCCCAAGATGCATCAGCATGTGGACTGCTCCCTCTGTGTCTCTGAGCAGCAGGAAGTGAGGTCATAATAAGAGCCAGGTCAATATGCTCATTAACCCCTGCAGTGTGTCTAGATTATAGGAACATCAATAGGCCAGGCCTGACTGGGTCTCTGTTGCAGCCAATACGTTGTCTATCAGAGCACAGAAACACACAGCGGTTTGTCAGGCTAACAGAGAAAACACGACTTGACGCTAATATTTTCAGATCGCTTAGTGAGCAACAGACATGAAACAAGTAGAAACAATCTGTTAGGATGTACGCGCTGCTCATGTATTGCTTAGGAAATATAATTCTGAATACTTAAATTATAATTTTGTTGTGCAATGTGACTAATTTCATCAAGATTGACAGGGCATGGCAAGGCATAGCAGGCAGGACAGGCTTTCAGCTAAAAGCAGAGACAAGCATTTCATATTACAGTTGCATCAAGCTCCAAACACTAATGCTTAGCTTGCATATATGGTAGACAGGTTGCAGTAAGTTCGGCAGTTTATCCGTGGGTCTGTGTCACTTGTTTTAATGAAGCTTCTATTCCCCTAGAAACATATGTGTAGATCAAAGAATCAACCATGTGTATCTACTGATGAATCTTTAGCTCACTAAGCTAATTGAGTGTGATGCAGGGCTACAGCGTCATGGATTTAGGATTGCCCTCTGTAATACCAACCAAATGTCTAAATGATCTTTTATATTTCCTAGGAAGCTCTCTACATTTTCCTCTTCCCTTTCTGTTTTGTTTCCGTTTTCAGTTCCGGAGGTATGCACTGTGTTTGGCACCTCTACCCATCAGTAGAGCCAAGCAATTTTCATAGTGGTGATCAGGGCTGGCACAAGAACAGGCGTCTTGTTCTGGTTACACAGGCAGTGCATGTTAATAGGATCAGTTTAATGTTGGTTTTGATCTTTTTATGGGATTTGGTGACACTAATAGAAATTGCTAAATGAGCACCAAGCTTACAGGTAAACTGTTAGGAATCATAACATCACTATGAAAAGTTTTAGTAAAGCTGGCTATACATGCATGGTTATGAAATTGGCTGAACAACAACGTTCTGTTGCATCCACCCTACTTTTCATTTGAACACCCAGCTGTCTTTCAACCCTTAACCTGTTCCCAAACTCAGCCTGAGCCCAGAGCCTGCATGATGCCCCGCCCTTACCTTGCCAGAGTCAGGGCTCACATAGAGGTCAGAGCTGGATTGGATTGGACAGGATGGCTGTCTGTCAAACAGGCGGTCCAGTACCTCGATCTGCTGCGGCGAGAACAGCTCCCCTCGCATCTGCTTCCTGAGGAAGTCCCGCCCACTGTGGCCATGCCCGTTGGCCAGCGGTGACTCCTGCAAACCTGTACAGGGAAGGCAAAAGAAAGGAGTGAGATTAGAGGAGTTGTAAATGTAGGATATTTAAGGGAGAAATAAGACAATGACAGGAGAAAGAGTAACAGAGGTGTTCTGGTCTGGTCTGGTCTGCTGTGTATGACCGAGGGAAAAACCGGAGACAGACGGTGATAGAGGAATGAAGGGAGGAGTAAAGGCGTGGGTTGATAAAATAAATCACTGAGGTATATGTGGAGAAAGAAGTTAGAGTGAAGTATAGACTCAGATGAACTCCAGTGAGCTGATTTAGGACTGAGTGACTTCATAGATTGTGGAGACTCTGAGAAAATGCTATACAAATGTAATCCATTACCGAGCATACGCTGTCTCTCCTCCTTGATCTCTCAAAAGTACACCCTCGTCTCCCACATATACGCACTCCTCCGTCTCTCTTGTCATATCACCCATACACACAGACACACAAATATATATTGCTGTGGTATCAGTATTAGACTGTGAGCTCTCGTATCCTGCAGTTATTGCAAGGCTGAGGGACTGAACGAGACAATTATAAGAACTCTGAAGAGTCGCGGCCCACAAATGATTAGAAAAGAGAGAACGAGAGAAAAAGATAAAGAGAAAAAGGGGATGAGGGTGAAAATCCCCTGCTATACAGCCAATTCATTGCTCCAAACTGGTCCTGAGAGCCTATTTTAGTCCTGGGGGTCACTGTGTGTTTGGCGTGTGTGTATGTGTGTGTCCGGCAGTAGGGGTAGTGATATGACAGACAGGTGGAGTGGGGGAAGGTGGGGTGTATATATATATATATATATATATATATTTTTTTTTTTTTTTTTTTTTTTTTCCTTTTGGACAGAAAATACAGATCCATTTGCGCCAGACTGAAGTCCAAAGAAAAAACAAAGCGTGATGTAGCAAGAAAAAGAAGAAAGAAAGAAAGAAAGAAAGAAAGAGAAAGAAAACGAAAAGAAACTAGAGCTGGGGTTCTAGGGCATTTGTGAAAATGTTACTTATCTTTTTTGGGTCTTATTTTCATTATTTTGGCCAGTCTTTCTTTTGGTTATGATAGCAAAAGTAACTGCTGAGATCTGGAAACATGCCATCATCGCCACAAAGAAGAAACGATTACTGCAACCTGTATCCCCACAAATCATGTCTAGATTTGGCAATTTATCACCTCACAGCTTACACTGAATGCTAACAAGCAGTGCCAGTTGCACAGGGTCATTTTCCCAACAACTTAGCAAGCAGATAGTTAGGGCGCGTCAAATCTTGGCACCTACATTACCCAGAATGCTGCTTGACAGCCAAGAGTTTGGTCAGAGGTGCGGGTGTGTGATGCTTGTGGAAGGTGATGTAGCCTTAAGCCTCTAGCTTCAAGCAGAGATCCAAAACAAGCAACATGGAAGCTCACCTCTTTCTAACTCCACACCCTCTGATTTTTTTTTTTTTTTTCGAACCTCTGGTCTTCTAACCCAACCGACGCTGACTCAAGTAACGTCACTAACTGTAATAACTGTAATAAACCTTTAAATGGTATAAAAGCATTTTAACCACATACTCATCCATCAGTCTACAACTGTATAACGCTATTGAAACTGGCTGCAAGCTGTATTTTCCTAGTTTGAGTAGTACCCTCTGAAAGGCAATGTCTGAAAAATAAAGTGATAAATGTAGGCCTGACACATTTCATTTCAAAGACTTAAAGTAAACCTCAAATCATAAGACAGCATCCAACTGCTGGAGGAAAAACTTCACACTCACACAGTGCTACGTACCTCACAGAACCTCGCCAAACCTTTTCAGTACACAAAAAGCTCTTTCACCCACTCTCTTACAAACACACTGCTTGATCATAATCTTCTTCACTTCTATAATGACACACACGCACACACACACACACACATATACAGCTGCTGGGAGCAGTGTGAGTGTATGGTCCAGGTCTCCGGTGACAGACCAATCAGGGGGGAGATAAAGCCAGTATGATGCTTTAGCCTGGTAACCCACGGCGACCCATTTAATCCCACTGGCCAGTCCCCATGATGGAATTCAATTGATCAATCATGTAGCTCTGATGGCACCATTTCAGTCAGCTTATTGCTTTCTGCTTTCTCTCTGTCTCACACACACACACGCACACATACACACACACACATACACCCTGAAAGATTGACCCAAGCCGACAGAGTGCCCACAAAGAACTAGAGAAAGACAGGGAGCAAAGGGGAAGACAGGGCCTACTGTAATCGAGCAGTAAGAGCAAAGCTTTTACTTATGATAATCAATATTATCCATTCATCTGTATGAATGTGTGTAGGTGTGTGTATGCTTGCATGTGTGCATGTTGGTGTGGATGTGGGTGTGGGTGGGTGGGTAGCTTGATATCCGGCTGGTCTCATTGTATCCATGGATGGGTAAAGAAACTCATTGCCGTGACGGGTTAAATCCTATTCACTGTCGGATCCACGCACGCTCACACACGCACTCACACACACACGCACTCACACACACACACACACACGCACACATGCACACACACACACACAGCTGCCTCTATCTCTGTGAGTCAGTCTCAGAAGGGAAGCGCTTCTCTTCCCTCTTTTTCAGAGCAGAACAAAACAAACAATGAGCCCTTATTGTTCTCTCCTTTCTGCCTTTTTCCTCTCTCTTCCGCCTTCTCTGTCTCTCGCTTTTGCTCGCTCTCTCTCTCTCTACCTCCTGGTTCTCTCTCTCTCTCTCTCTCAGTCACCATCCTCCTCTCACTCGGCCTGCCGTTGCCATTTTTCAGCAACCCAGGAACACTTGAATTATTAAATCCAAATACCTCTGAGAGTTAGACGGGTTGTCACCTGTATGTGAGTTTCAGTGCATGTTTTGTGTGTGTGTGTGTAAGACACCATCAATGTGCATCATTTTGCACTTGACAGGGATTATCATACTGATAGGACAAAGGTTTTAAGTCTGACCTCATAACCCCAGCCTGTGCATGCATGTGTGTCTGTGTGTGAGAGTGTGTGTGTGTGTCTGTGCGTGTGCGTGTGTGTGTGTGTCCCATCTCAACTCCACAGATCAAAGTTTTCAGGGGTGGGAGGCACTGAGAGGAACTCAGGGTGAAGGGCGGAGCTCCCCTCCATCCTGTCCTCCGTACTCCATCTCTTGCTTATTCCCAGTGTCTTTTATCTGGTAACTGCTGCATGTCACAGTGGATGCACAAGGGGGTGAGAGGTCACCCTGGCATTCTGGGTAAATGCTATTGACACTATTTCTTCTTCATGTGAAAGAAGGTTTTGAACAACCACTATATATGATTTTCCTTCAAACATACTGAGAATACTTTTCACTCGAGTTCAAAGAGAAGAAACATTCCCTTCAATAACTGGCACCACCTGTTCTGCCCTTCATATCACACACACACACACACACACACACACACATACACACAGCCTCTGTGTGTAAAAGAATAGGTTAAGATACAATGGTCCCCTTTTGGCCCCACAAGTCAAGTTCTTCCATTCACTACCATTCATCTACATTCTGTCGCTGGTCAAACCCCCACTTCCCCTTTCTTTGGCTGGGGGCACAGGTCACCAGAGGGCTTTACCCCCACACACTCCTGCTGCTGATATACACACAAACACACATGCTACTGATCCCGTCTTCTTCCTGTGTTCCCATCACTTTCACAGCTGCCATTTCTATGCTTATAAATTACAAGCAGAAATACAAGGTTTCCTGCAGCATGTTGTAATATGATATGATATGATATATGATATGATGGATTCTTACTCATGTTATAGCAAGAGGGTGGTATTCATAACACTAACTATAGCTCGGTTCCATTTAAGAGTTAAAAAAAGTCGTGCCAGCGAACCACCATGCACTATGTCAGGGTCATGGAGCAGGCAAAATTTAAGTGTGATTCAGCCATTGTTAACCTGCTGTGAAAAGTTGTATAATAAAGTGCAATGTGTTTTTTTTCCCCAAACCTAGACGTACTTGCACAATGGCATATTTACTGCTGCCTCAAGATCTGCTGCATCTTCCAATGTCCAAATGCTCAGCTGATGGCACACCTGACAGTGCTGTCTTTCTAATTATGGCCCCGATGCATTGGTCCAGGTCAGATAACTCTGGGTAAGCCTTTCCCCCTGCTGTGGGCGTTGTGTCTCTTCTGTGTTAGACAGTAATTTTTTTTTTGGAGTCAGATTTGAGATCAACCATCAGTTATGCGCCCTTCTCCGGATACAGTGTTCACTGACTGAGTAATAGCATCCTTTTTTTTGTTATTTTATATCCGCTACTGGCACTACTAAATATGACAGCTCGTTTGCTGTTTACTTCCTGCAGCAGTACCTCCACTTCAGAACTGCTGAAGTTTTTCTTACGTCTTCAGCTCAGTGCTCCACCATCTTTAGATTTTGGTCTGGGAATTCCTGACTTTTCTCCCAACTTTTCTTTTTAATTCACGGGGCGTTTACCTATGCACATTAGGAACAACTGCCACAAACTTTCAATTTCCGAGGACAATGGGATAAATAATTATAAGAACACGTGTGAATAATTCTGAGGTTTAAGAACACGTCATGAATCTGACGTTGACTTTTTTAGGGACCTTTGTCAGGAATAAATTTAAGAAAAAAACTCTTTGGAAGATGTTGTTGGTGAATGAAGCCCAGTGTTCACTTCTCTTATCAGACTTTTAAATTCTTTGCTTCATACGTCTTCTCTCATAGCTCTTCTGATGCTCTAAGGTGCATGTGAAAGACACTGAGGTTCTCTCTGACTGTATATGTAAGATATTCAGCTGCACAGAGAGAACACTGTGTGATTGTCGGTCTCTTGTGTGTGATGTCTTTTTCCCTTTGTGTGTGTACAGATGTCCGTACAGTCAAGCATATGGGTGTGAGCGTGTGAGGGAAGCTTGCATTATTGTGTGTTTGTGTATGTGTTTGTCTGTCCATGTCAGTGCATGCTGTTCCCCCTGTCGCCCCTTGCTGTGTGTGTGTGTCATTATCCAGCGGGGGCTGCTCTAATGGAAGCTGTGATTAGCAATGCTGTTAATTAGACCACAGAGCCAACCGCGCAGACCTCTGCCACAGAAACATTGCAGATAAAACACACAAGCAAAACGTGACGCGGAGCGACAGCGCTCGAGTGACGCTTTCTGGACGCTCAAGTGAAATGTGTAGTGATAGAATGTTTTCGATATGAATTACGAAACACAAGGTCTAGTCATAAAACACAAACAGATCACACATGTAGCACATGGTGTAGCACATAAAAAACAATGTGAAGTGATAATGCTGCTAATTAGATTACAGAGATTCTGCTTTAACAACAAATCCCACCACAAAGCCTTTACCACAGACATTAGAGCATGCATAATGGAGAGGGATACACTTGTGTAATCGTACATGACTCATGTTATTCTTGTCAGTAAAATATGGCTTTAAAGGAAAAGAAGACCCATCATCAGATGTATTTCACAGCAGAAGTTTTGACAGGAGGAAATGCACAGCTGTAACTAATAACAATGGCTCCACTCCCAGTGAGCCATGTCTGTGAACTAGAGGGTGTAATGAGATGACGTAATTAAAAGAGAGCCATTCAAACCTGAAACGAACATAAACTATGTGGAAAACACAATGGAAATGTGATATTTCCATTTGTTTCAGGTATTAAGTTGAGGAACATTACAGTCTCTTTAGCACAGATCTGATGTTTTCGTCTCTTCAATGTAGCCAAAGCCTCAGTGGGTGCCTCAGGGCACTTGCCTCGTGTATGTCACAAATGATCTGTGAAGTCTGTTTCTGTTGCATTTTGTTTTTTTCCCCAACTTTTCCACCTCAGCGAAGTGCTAAAAAATTTTTGGCAACATTTTGACTTTCTATAAAATTTCGGCCACGCATAAAAGACGACCTTATGTCTCAGTGAAAGGACAGAGGGGTAACCCTGAAACTTTGCCAGCTGATGATGCTAACTGTTAGTGGTGACCTTCATCTAAGCTAAAAACTATGGATGACTGAGGGTCTGTTGATTTCACATCGGAAGGAAAACTTGGAAAAATGATCAGCTACCCTTTTGTGGAAAAAGTGGCGTTCATCTAATTTTTTATGTGGCTGTATCTGTGCTGGGTGCTTGTGCTTGTGCTCTGCTGATGGGAAAGTGGGCCGTATGTGAACATATCAGAGCACTTAAGGTGCACCTGGGATTCATCCTGGAACCTGCTGGAATGTTTTGGAAACTGATCAGCAGTGGGAAAAGGACCCCGTACTGTATGTGTGTGTCTGTGCGAGAGAGTGAGAAAGAGAGCGAGAAATACCCCCTAGTGGCTTTCTGTCACACACCCCCCCCTCGCTCCGACATCTGGTCCCGTCTCATTTACCGTAGGAGACTGTCTGTGTGATGGCTTTTTAATGCCACTGACACGGCCACATACACACTCACAATCACGCGCACATGTATGAACACCCAAGTACACAGACACATACACAAAGTACTTGTGAGAGCCCCCTCATGGGCACACACATGCACAAGCTCACACCTCTATTAACATGCATAAAACATTGATCCAGTTTGACAGCGTATATGATCAATAGTGCACGCATTAAACTAACTTCTCAGGATGCTCTCCTGTGAACCACTGTTAGTTAACAAATAGGGGTCTCTGAATGAAGATGTTTGGTTTAGAACTCCCATATTGCATGTGCACACACAGAGACACACATCTGTCGTTGATCCTCGTGTGCTGAGTTTTTCCCCTCTGGGTCCTGAGGCTGTCCATCATCACGTAATGTGTTTGTGTATGTTGTACATTTGTATATGTGCACACAGGAATCGGTGCATATTTAGAAACATACCATTTACACTGAAAAATACAATGATTTGCAGGGATATACAAAAACACAGTCTTGCGCTCACCTTCGTCCCGCTTCCTCTTGCCCACATCAGCAGCTGAACTGATACCCAGAATGCCGCTGATGGAGTACGAGGAGCCGGCCGAGTCGCTGGTCACTGCTGAGACCTGTGTGGCCGCCACGGACGTCGCTGCAGAGAGATCACATGACAACAGAAACTGTTTGAATGACGCACTGAGAAATTGCAAAACAGGCAACGGAAAGGATTGTTCAGATTTTGACCACTGAAAGCAGTTTCTAGGTTTTCTTCAGAGGCCCTTTGAGAAAAATTCAGAATCTGTCACAGAATTTCAAAAACGCAAAAACACCTATCCAAAAATGTCACCACCACTGACTGGATTACAGTTCTAGTGCTGAAGCCTAGATGCTGTGGTCTGAAACAGTCAGGAGTAATTAAAAGAAACACCTTTTTTTTGCATGTGTAACTTTAAACGCCATATTTCCAAAACAATTTCTGAAAAATGATGAGCCACTTTCCACCAACATGTATTGTTCTGTACCTTTTACTTGAAGAGCAACATTCAGATCTCTTGATTCTGTTACTTGTGATGACTTCACAACCAAAGATAGTGTAGAGAACAAAAGACCTCTGAGTGAATGCTACACAGTTTAAATCCTATCCTATTTATTCTCACCATAAACTCAACAAAGATGCACTTTAATCCTCTAAAACTTTACCGGAATGTACAGACTAAATTGAAGCGAGGGGGGAGGGGGAAAGCCACAAAGGACAGAAAGTCTGTCTGTATTTTGCTCCTCGTTGTCTCTCCCTCTAATCTTCCCCTTGGAGGAGACAAGTTCCTCGCCGGGCGACACAGCGACATACTTGTCACCGCTTCAGTGACACACACACAAACATATACACACACACACACACACACACACACACACACCCACACACATCGAAATATACAGTCACTCGCTCCCCCTTGGTCCCTTATCTGTGCCCCTGTAAGCGGACGTGGGGTTGAGTGACAGTATGGTATCCCAGGAGGGACAGAAAGGTGTGGAGACAGACATCCTAATCCTCTCTCCCAGCAGACCCCCAAACACAGAAAGACAAGACCGAAAAGAGGAAAAAAAAAAAAAATACAACAAACCAGAGGATCAAGGTCCCTTCCAGCCGTTACTTCTTCGCTAACGACAAGGAGAGTATAATGAATGCATATCCCTCCTTTTCCCATCACTTGATTTAGCACTTCAATTATCTGATTTTCCTTTCTCTTTCTTTTCAGTCTCTTTTTTTTTTATCAGAACGTAACGCTTTTATTCTGCAAATCCAAATGTTCAATTTTCCGCCTGGGAGTGGGACCCATTTATCTGTGTAATCTGTAAATGTGCGTGCGTGTATACGTGTGTGTGTGTGTGTGTGTGTGTGTGTGTTTCTCGGCGGGTCTAGGTGTATGTGGGTGCATGTGTGTGTCGGCTAAATGTGTGTAAAAGGCAGGAGTCAGGGAGTAGAGTGTGTGAAATTAATTTAGATTAATCTACAATGTGAGATTATGAAGATATGAGAGACACCGAAACACAATCCACTGCAGGACAAAGTGAGGAAGCGAGGGAGACACAGAGAGAGAGACAGAGAGAGAGAAAGAGAGAGAGAGGGAGGGAGACAGAGAGAGAGAGAGAAGAAGGCTCTCATATTTATTTGCACTCTGAGATATTCATCGAAGAAAAAGTCGAAATGCTCCAGTCGTACTTGTAATAGAGATTATTGCTTCAGTCTGTAACATGACTATAAATTACAAATGAGCAACCAAGCCTTGTTAATCTGAACAAATATTTAAGTTTCTTTTTTAGGTTCATTTCTTTCAAAATATGACTTAACATAACAACGATCTTCCTTTTCGTGGCTTTTTGAGAGTGGACATGAGAATATTATTATGATGTCCACAATTGTACACGATGTCACTGTAGGATCAAGACTATTGATTGATCAATCACACTAAAGACAGTTGCTTATTTACTCTAAATTTCCTTGCAATCTCTTTTATGCTGGCAAAACAAAACATTGTCAAAATTATCCGCTAAGGGGAAAAAACTTGACTGTGGTCCCCTGTTTGTGATAATTTGGTTGAACAAAAATTCAGTTAGGAATTTGTACCATGTAAATTTTGGCATGGAGCCTCTCTTCTGTCACAGACAGGTGCAGCAGACAAGACCAGTAAGAGGCAGTTGGAGTTGATTAAGTGATCTCGTGGTGTATATTCACCATTCACCATATATTTACAGTTAATCCAATTCCCATAAGACAACTGCTGCACAATAAATGTGGACTTTTTTAGACCTTGAGGCTCTAGGGCCCTCTGGGTATTTGCCCACTTTACATGGTTAATAATTCAGCCTTCTTGTAAACAAAAATTTGTGGACATACTGTAAATACTCTATTCACAGTCTTGATCTCCAGTAGCCGGACATTTCAGTGTGTATAATAATGGTGTTAATAAGCTTTGCTTTATGGGCATTAAGTTGTTTCAGATCCATGTTTGTGAGGGAACTGTGGAAACAGGTATTACAGAAAGACTTTCTGGATGCATTATTGTGAGACATCTTCTTTCATGAATTAAGTGTTTAGGAGGATGTGCTTTGATGCTCCTACACGAGTGTTTATGTTGATTATGGTTGTTTGGAATATGGTATCGTCCTTTGGCCACATTAGTGCACTTCATTATGTTAGAAAACTCATCTGTATATGAATCACTGTTAGTATCTTTTTAGATGGAGCGCTGTTGTACTAAAGATTTTGGAACTTGTGGAGTGTCTTAGTGTTGTACAGGTTTAAGATGCTGACCATGTTACTGCTATGTACCCAGTTGGAGTCTGACTGGATGCCTTTGTTATATGGCAGCTCTCCACTGTACATGTGACAATCAGGGTGAAAGGTACTTTACTCCAACCATCACAAAAATCTTATTTTACCAGTAAAACTGGCAAAAAAAAAAAAATACAAATGCTCTTTTTAAGTAGAGAATGGATGAAATAAAATTCCTGACTTTAATTTGAGACATCTTGATTAAAGCATTCAAGTGATGAACTTTGTCGCTCACAACATTACACGCTGTGTTCGTGAGGGCTTTTGCTGTAAGTTAAGGTCCAGAGTTTCGTTGGTTTCGTCGTTCCAAACACAGAACACAGTCTCCTCTCTGGAGAGATTCACACAAAAATGTCTCCTCTGTAAAATTTGCTTTTTGACAGTGTGAAACAGGATTTCATTGCAGCGACCTACCTAAATTGTGAGCCGACACTGAGCCCGTTTGGCCAGGCTGCTGCTGAACCTTAGTCCGAATGATCCTGCAGGAGGAGAGAGGAGATATTAGTGTGTGTGAAGTTCTCGTTTGTGTGTGTGTGTGTGTGAGAGAGAGAGAGAGAGAGAGAGAGTGGATTCTGAGTGACAGAGAGAACATGACCATCGTGGGAGCGCAAAACTGTGTCTGTGTGTGTGTGTGTGTGAAGTGGCTGAGGCAGGCTGACATGGCAGAGGGGCCTCACACTTCCTGCTTGGCTGCTCATGCAAGCCTTTTTTTTCCTCTTTCCTTCCCTTTCTTTTCCTTTCCTCCCCTTTTTCCTCTCCACTCCTTTCCTTTCCTTTCCTTCCTTTCCCTTTCTTTCCTTTCCTTTTGTGTCTGTTTCTTTCCTTACTCCCGCACACCTTCCTTCCCTTTTGTCTGCCTCTTTTGCTCACTCCTTCTCTCTCTTATTTCACTATCCCTCCCTCTCTCTCTGCCTCTATGCTCAGGGGAAAGGGTTGTCTTTGTACCATCGTGTTGAACCACTGAGCTGCAGCCACTTCATACATATGGAGACTGGGGCCTCTTTGCTATTCTCTTTTCCACTCCCAGACACACACACACACACACACACACACACACATAAAACACACAGTATTATATTCCTCTGTGTGCTACCTACACTCAGTACCTGTTGCTATAAGTTGATACTTAAATACACACACACTCAGATTATACCGATTACACAGACTGTAGTACCTGTTGATGGAGCTGACGCTGGGGACGCTGTCGTTGTCACAGACTCTCTCAGCCAGGAGCCTGTCCCGGATCTCCCAGGCAAACATGGTGGGGTTTTGGCGTTTGTAATCGGCGATCTTGTCGACCACTTTGGGTGTAGCAACCTTTGGTTTGGATCCCCCGATCACCCCGGGGCGGATACTGCCCGTTTCATAGTACCTGCCAATCAAAGCATGGAAGATGCTCACGTTGGTCACGGGGAGGAAACGAGAAGGTTGTACTAATACAATGAGAAGTGTTAGATTAAAGCTTGTGGAAGGTTAAACTTGTAAATCCAAACTTGTTTTCAGTTGTCTGCAATTTTGATTTCAGATTGCTCCCAGGGGTGTTTTTAAATTGGTTAAAATATTATCTGGAAATTAAAAATTTGACATTTAATAGATCCAAAATGTTGTTGTTGCAAAGTGCAACATGTAAGAATGACAAGTTTATACATCCATAATTATGTGACCTGACGAGTTTTTCTGACATTGATGCTCTTACTATAACAATACCTAATGATGCTTTCCTGAAAAGACCAAAACCAGCAATGCATTAATCTGACTCTCAGCACTTTATGACTTCCCTATCCTGTCTGTGTGGATGAATCCACAACTGGCGCTCTAGCGAGTATTTACAGCAGCAGGATGGTGTATGTGGGATCAGCTTGAAATAAATTACAGTGCCCAGGTCATTGTGATGACGCCTGAAGGTGCTCTATGGCACAGAGGATTAAACTACAATTATCAAGCTTTAGCTATGAATACAACAAGTATTAAGATAATTGTTTGGTTTGATCTTTTGATAGGAATAGTTGACAGTAAGCAACGTATAGAATTTCATCCAACTTTAGTCTTTAACACTGAGACCTGAAACACCTTCCTTTGGGTTGTCTGATTATTCCTCCAGCTTTACCTCTTAAAGCTGAAACACACAACTGCTGAAATCACATCCTCACTTTAGTGACAGCATCACTTTAGTGACAGCATCACTTTAGTGACATCTCTGAATTAAGTATGTTGAGTTTTGTTCCACTCAGTCTCAAATTTTTCTCTCCTGACTCTCGAGGTGGAGGAACAACCTTTCCACTGCAGGCAAGACTTCTTTTCAAATCATACTTAATGTCCCCTTGGCCTGTCCCTTGTCCTCCTCTTCCATTTGCACTCTTGTAAAGGACGATCCTCCTGTCTTGTGTCTGCTTTCTTAAAATACAAGCAGGTTCACATTTTTTAAAGTCCGTCTTAAAAGAACACTCACTTGTCCATGTCCATGTAGATTAAAAGAGTTATGGCAAGCTGTGAATGTTCTTGCTGTCCATACTGAAAGTAAAATGGAGAGATTGATGGGATGCAAAACACTGTTTCTGTGCAAAAGTGCACTCTAAAAAGCAAGCCAAAGATAATTTGAGTCTGAGTCAGACAAACTCAGCGTGTTACAGAGTCACAGTCTTTTTTTAGTATGAAATTCCATCTGTTCCTCCGCGGAATGTTCAGAAAGGAAACACAGTCTGAGGAAACATTTAGAGGGAATTTTACACCAAAAAGACCAAAACTTTGGAAGATACTCTCTTGATTTTTCTAACTCAGTCTGCTGAAGTCTCATGTTAGCTTCATGAGGACTTTGTCATCTACCTCTTACTTTCACAGGGAGTCCCTACACGGCAAGGAGGAGGGATTACAGCAACCAAAACCACTTTCAGTGTACAGGCATGTGAGTATTGTATTGAGGTAGACTCGTAAAAATAATGCTTGGATCGAGATGGGAAAGACAGCTTTCATGTTTCCTACTCAGCTGAGGAGTATTATAACTAATTCTGTGGTAAAGGACTTCACCTTTTTAGTTTTGTTTTGTCTACAACTTTTTATGTTGCTGTTCAGCCAGGTCTCCGCAAGTTGTGGTGTTGCATTCATCAGAATCTGCTGTAGATAACTGTGTCAGCTAAATGACTGAATGTAAATGTAATACGCTCAAACCACCTGAAAAGAAAATGTATTTCTAATACCTTACTCCACCTGTGAACGGCTTTTGTTTTCTTTGGCAATTTCACATTGTGACACAGAGGTAAACGGAGGGTGGCATGGATACACACACACACACACACACACACACACACACACTAATGCTAACACACACTCAGAGATTCAGGCGTTTCGTGTCCACCATGGCTATTTCATGAATGTATTTGCATGCAGAAGGGGCATGGGGGCAGGGGGTGGGAGGACAGCAAATGCGCTACTCAGCTTGCAGAAAAGGGGGGATGCTGTGTGTGGATGCAAGCTGTCAGTCAGTCTTAAACCTGCTGCGCTCTCCCTCTCTCTCTCTCTCTCTCTCTCTCTCCCTCTCCCCATCTCTCTGTCTTTCTCTCGCTCCACCGCTGCACGGTAGAGTAATCCCTTCCGTGAAGATGTGTGTTCCTGTAAATGTGCGTTTCCTTGTCTTTCTTTTAAGTGTGCGTGCGTGTGTGTGCGTGCGTGCATGTTGTGTTGGTGCGTGGGTGTGTTTTGACTATTCACAGCTGGAGTATAAACACGGCTAAAGGAAAAACAATCTATTTTCAAATGGAAAACTATTTAAATTATTCACAGCTGAATCATTGGTGAATAAACGAGCGTGGTTATTGATATCCGCACAACGATGAGCCAACACACACACACACACACACACACGGACACACACACACACACAGGGTGGTAGAGTTGGTGTTTTTGTTCTGCTGGCACCAGAGAGACAGAGAGGAGAGGATAAAACAACCCTCCCTCCCTCCTTCCATCCCTCGATCCCCTCTCCTCCCCCCTCACGGTAACGCTTCAGTGAGTTGAACGGCCAGGACAGGGGAGAGAGAGAGAGATAGAGAGAGAAAGACAGAAGGAGAGAGAGAGAAAGAGAGGCAAGGGAGAACAATGAGCTACACATTTTTTGATATAGCTGAGGGTCGCTGTAGCTAATCCTTCCCCTCCGTCCCCACAAATGGTCTCTGTCTCTCATTCGTTTTTTCTTTTTCCTGCACTCTTCTTCTTTAACATGCCTTTTCCCTTTTGATTGTGTTCCTTGTTCTTGTCTTTCTCCCATTCTCCATCTCCCTCTGCCTTTTTTGGGGGGGTGGGGGGGTGCAGAAATATGGTGCCACTTTCATTTTGATGCTAATTCCAAAAAGTGATGAATCTTTTCCCTTTTGTCCCCCTTTCTTCTGTGGGGGACGGAACGAGCAGGGATTTACTCTTGAATTTAGCTTTGAAAAGGCAGTGGGAGAGACAGACACAGAGAGAGAGAGAGAGAGAGAGAAAAGGGGGGTGAGCAGAGACAGAAATATTGAGAGGGGTCGGATGAGAAATACAGGATACAGAGAGAGGAGAGAAAGGTGAAAAGGCAAAAAAAAAAGAAAAGAAAGAGAGCAGAGAACAGAGTGAGACAAACGAGACGGAGAAATAAGAGGTAAGGGAAAACGAAGGCAGGCAGAACAGAAAATGCAGCTTGTGCATGTTGAGGGAACTGAATAAATGACAGAAGTGACAGAAGATGAGCCAGCGTCACCTTACAGGTGACATATGTTCACTTTATTTCCCTAAACCGAAAGGCCCAAAACTAAAAAAGATGCATAAAGTTGACCATGTTTGGTGTAGACATAGACCAAAGACAAGTCTCTTACTGCACTAGGCTTAAACGTCAGGGGTTTTCATTTTGCATAAAAGATGGCGTCAGAGCAAGAGGACGGCGTTCTTAGCCAACTGTCCGAGATGTGACATGTCAGGTCACGCCATCTCACACTCTGCTGGATGCTGTTGTGTGTCAAAAGGCCTCCGACTGTGAATATTTACAGGACTGACACCATGTGGTCGTAGGTGCTCACGTGCTTATTACCTGCCCAGTATCTTGCTGACACATCCGTGGCTGACTCGGAGCTGGCGTGAGATGTCGCAGGGCCGAACCCCTTGGTGGGCGAGTTCTACTATTCGCTGTCGCACTACATCTGGGAGGGGCCTGCCGTTTACAAACACTCCTCCAAGCTGGTTCACTCCACCATGTCCTAGAAGTGAGAGGAGAGACACGGTTTTAAATGAATCAAGACAAGGTCAAGGACGAGTGAGAGACAGATAAACTCAGATGTGAGTGACCACATGCAAGACTAAACAATTGCGGGTTTAGGGACTTAAAATAAATAAAATAAAATAAAAAGTACCCAGTGATCGACAAAAGTCAGTGATTAATAAAAAAATTAATAAATATTCATTTATTTCTTCATTAGTGTCCAAAGCCTTGTCTTTCACCTTGCTGTGAATACGTCATAGGAGGAAGCTCATACTACTGATCAAAGTAAGGTTTATTGATTCTTCTGACAACCTTTAAACCAGTTACTATATAAAAATAGAAAGAATAGGATGTGGCTTCAGTGGGAGGGCGACAAATATCACATTCACACAGGTGAACTGCTCAGTGAAAATGCACTCTTCCATTGTTAGCTACTGAGCAGCTCAATTGAAACAACTAAAGGTAAAAGACCTTGCTAAAGGGCAGTTTGGACATCACTGGTCATCAGGATTTTTTTTTCCAGTAGCTACACTCCAGTCTGGAGATAATCATCCATGGTCCAGCTTTTCCTAAATAACACCTCTTTTTACCGTAATGATGAGTGATGTCCAGAAAACAAAAAGATGGACGACTGCTCACTAAGGCTTCTATAAAAATCTGTATTTGTGGTCGCATCATCTACTGTGTGTTTCTGTGGGTCAACACTTGGTAAAAGTGTAGTTACAAATGTTCTCTGTTATTTGATAAAAATCTCATTAGCTTCTTACTGCCAAAGACCGAAAGTCTGAAGTGCCTTTTTTTTTTTTTTTTCTTTTTAACAAGCCTAGTTTTTAAGGTCATGTCCAACAAACGTCTTTTCTTCAGCTACTGGTGCTTCCTTACATTTATGACTATTGTTTGTTAGGTTTGGAAATATGGTAAATATGGTAACTTTGCAAGAGCCAGACTTTCAGGGTTGGTATCCCACAACTGCTGGTCTCTGCCTGGAGTCTATTCACTATCTTCTGCCACTGATTTATCTTGCTCAGCATAATAGTGCCAGTTGGACAATTCCAAAGTGCAAACTTTGCCCATTTTCACTCGGGGCAGAGTACGCTAAGATCTTAAGTAAATGAAGGGATTTCAATTAATTAATGACCAAGGCCTTGCCCTGGCCTCTTACTGAAAGATACCCCTAATATTTCCCCTGAGGAATGAAGGGATGAAAGTATAAAAGTGAAGCAAGACTGGTAGACATTAAATCTTCGTGAATCTTCACATAATTTAATAACTTAAATTTACAATATTGTTATACCCTGTTTAAATCTTTCAGTCCTCTACTATGGTTGCCATAAGATAAAGACTAATATTGTTTTCTGTTCATTCATTTGATAAACTTCCATTTTGGACAGACAGATTTAAACAGCAGCCACAAAGGAGCAAAGACAACAAGGAGAAAATGGCAGAGAACTGGAGAAAAGTAACGAAGCAAGCTGATTATACATGGATGTAGTCTGTATCTATAGTTTCAGTTACCCCGTTCTGGAGTCACAGCAACATGCACTGGACAAGAGGCTGGGTACACCTGGTCGACAGTTTGCATTCACACCTATGTGAACCCCGCAATGAAAGGCTCCAGCGAGCCGAGCGAACTTTGAGGCGACAGTGTAAACCACTGCTGAACACTGTATCAGCGAATTTCATCAGCAGGACCAAAATACAGTATATATGAGTGAGAGAGAGGGAATGAAGAATTTTGGGGGCATAAATGTCTCCCGTCTACAACAGTATGCGTATATACTCTATACGTATATATCTCACCAAAGGCAGAGCATAAATCAACCAGAATTTCTCTACCACATAATCCACTGGCTTTTGTATTACCATAGTGATTACGTCTTTAGGGGAAACACACACACACACAGAGGCACACACACACACTCAGCCTCGCTAATCCTAGCTGTGGGGGTAATAGATTTTAAACACATTACCCCAGCAGGGATACCCCCTCAAACACAAAGCTGTCCCCTGAACTTGTCCCCCTGTCCTCTTCTCTTCACCATCAGCATAAAACAAAGAAATGCATACACACACGCACACACACACAGACTCCTCCAGCCCAAATATAAATAAGTCCACACAGGGAGGATGAATGCAGAAATGTGAAGTCTAGAGAGTCTCCTTTGGTGAAAATCAAACAAAGCTATTTCCAAACGGCTGATGTGTACAGTCACTCTCTTCCATACTACTTTATTTGTTTTTTAAGATAGAAGAAGAAGCTTCATTATGCAGATGCCTGCTGCAGACAGTACAATTTGAAAAGCAATCGCTCTTTACAAAAGACAGCAATATATAGACTGAGTCATATCCATTTTATGCAATGCCCCTGTGAAATGGCATGAAATGTAACAACCTCTATAAACTTTAAAGACAATATAATCACTTTAGCAGTGTCAAAAGCATTCAGGTTTCTTAGCACACTGCTTCGACTAAAGCAATAATCCACTTAATTGAAGAAAATGTATTTTAGTATTTCAGATTTTAAAGAGGTAGTGCACTGATTTTATGCTTCAAAATCAGTTTATTCAACATGGGGAGAATCGCTCAGCTCGTGGAAACAGTAGTTTAGTTTCTTCTGTGGCTCTAGAGGTTTTAAAGTCTGAAGAAAATAATCTGAGTACTGTCAGTCAGCTTGGCAACTACAAATGTATGACAGAAAACCTCCTTCACAAAGTGGAGCTGTGGCTTTTGAAACACATTTAGACAAAGACATTTGAGTTGCATTGCAGGAATGGTTAACCCATAGGGACTGAATGTCAGGATATCTCTGAAACTACTGCTTTGATTTTAGCCTTTTTTCCCTTTAGTAAAACCAGTGGATAGCCTGCAGAAAAAAAACATGTCAAAATGAGATAGGAAGTTTTGTTGAATATTGTAAGTGTTTCTGCTCTTAGATGTCCCTCACTGAACAGAGTCATTCACTGGAAACTGAGAAAATCCAGTAGTTTGAACTTGGTGAACTGGTTTCCAGATTTTTGGGACTATGTGGTATCAATTAAACAAGCAGCCACAGCTCTTCAAGAGATGCACATAGGCTCAAAGCAGGTTTTGTCTCTTGCCTGCTCTTTTGAAATAACTGGAGTCAGTAAATGTGGCATATTTGCTGTCCTATGTATTGTGATAATTAGCTGGCTTTCTGTGGGTCTGCTGATCGTTTTCACTAGAGATACTGGGACCCATTCCACTCTACCACTGTTGAACTCCACTGCTTTTTAAATGTACTTTCAGACATTATTTGCCTTTAATAGAAGGTTTATCATAGACAGATGATCAGAAACATGGAAAGAGAAATGGGGAATGATGGCATGTAACAAAGGTCCCCAGGCAGACTGGCAGTGTTGTGGTTCAAGTGTTTATATTTTTATATGTGTTTGTGTGCGTGCGTGCGTGCGTGCGTGCGTGCGTGTGTGTGCGTGCGTGTGTCTTACTTCAATTTTTTTTAAAAGAGCAATTCACTGATTTGACTGTGACTGATTCCTGTGATTTTACTGGATGCAAAGAGGAAACTCTCACACACACTCACTCACACACACACACACATTTTCAGATATCCCTCAGAGCAAGAACGGGCCTGCTGACCTACATGGACAAATCCAAGTCCTTAACACACTCTTTCGCTCTCGCTGTGAATGTTGTGCATGGTTGTAAAAAGGCATTATTCCTTCCTCTTCTCTTTATTATTATTTCCTGAAACCTTTCCTGCCTGGTCCGCTGAATAAAAGCACAGTTTTTGCAGGGTCGTTTTTATAAAAGCCTACTGTGCTACGTCCTCCTCACCACAGGTATCTGCAGAGAAGAATCTCTCTCTCTCTCTCTCTCTCTCTCTCTCTCTCTCTCTCTCTCTCTCTCTCTCTCTCTCCCTCTGTCTCCCTCTGTCTCCCTCTGTCTCCCTCTCTTTCCCAGATAAGAGTAAATGAAATGGTTCCTTTCACCCTTCCTATCTGGGCCAGGGCATGAAATACGCCTTGCTTTGTAAAGAGATGGAGAGGAATGACTTGTGACCCACAAAAACCTCCAGATAACTATTTATTTACTTATCTGTGTGTTTACTGTTGGCATTAGACGTTCCTGGCTCTTACCATTCTTGGGGTAGGCTGTGGGGATTATGTGTTTGAAATTTATTTTCCAAGCCTATAAATACTGATAGGGGCAAACGCAAAAACTTACACATTCTATAAATTTGTTTATCTGTAATTCTCTGAATAAGTGGTTCGTTCTCATTTGCTCATTTTAAAGGCGACATGGCTATAATATTTGTCATTAGATGAATTGATCTTGCAGTTTTTAGCTTTGCAACAGAAAGAAATTATCAAAAACTACCCAGAAATGTCCTTGTACTCTGGGGAAAATACTCCCTTTCCTGTTGTTAGATGCCTTAACAAAAAAAAAAAAAAAAAAAAAAAAAAAAGATTTGGAAATATGTCACCTTACAGAAGCATCCAGGACTGATGTTCCCTCACAGCTGCATGAGTTTAGTGACAGAGCTCCAGTAATTCATCACACTGACCAAACAAATTAACCACTTGCTCCCAGAAATCCAATCAACATTGGCCAGCTTGGGAGGTTTTGTTGCAAATTAGATACAAAGATTTTGCCAAATGAGGGGTTTTGGCTTTTAAGGGTCTTTATATAAACGCTGAACCTACAGTCTCTAGAGGGGAGGGAGAGTGTTGGCAGAGACAGCAGCTTCAATTTCATCCTGAAGAAACAGAATCAGAAAGGGACAGAGACAGCCAAGGGACCAGGGGTCATTATGCATCCCTGTTGTATTTTATTTATTTACCCTTCATAGGAGCTGACTTAAGAGCCCCAGCACCTCCTTAAAAGTTTGATTGATTCACTGTTTCCGGAAAAAATACAGAGATAAAGCAGAATATATTGGAGCTCCCCCATCCAGAAAATAAGGTCCATTAGGCTCTCTGTCTCTCTACATTCCTCTATGTCTCTCTCTCTTTCTGTCTCTGCACACCAACCTCTCTCTCTCTCTCATCTCTCATCTGCCTCGTCACGGCCTGACGACTCAAAAATAAAGCAAAAGAGAAATCGCAACAAAACGCTTTCTCTCTCTCTCTCTCTCTCTCTCTCTCTTTTCTCTGTTAAAAAAAAGAAGACGAAGAAGAAGAAAAGAGGGAACTAGAAATTACTTTTGGCTGAAAACCTGTTTGGAAAGTTGCCCGCGAGAATACAGATGAAGCAAATTTCCTTGAGCAAACACTGAATAGATGTGCGAGATGTGCCAGGCAGGCAGTTTGGACCTATAGTGTTATTTTTCTCGTGAAATGTGGAATAATTGATATTTTGTTGGCGAAGTGCGACTCTGGAAAGCCTGTTAATAAACAATCAGATTTATCCGTTGTTGTCTTTTATCGAAAAAAAGGTTTAAAAAAAACGTAAATGTCTGAAAGGGGAGGGATTCCTTCAGTCTATAATTATTATATCTTTACTTCATGTGTTTTCAGAGGACGGAGTTCGAGATAAAGTTTTATTCAAATTAGATCAATATATGTTTTTCACGTCCTGTTTCTCCATGATCTGTCTAATTCTGCCTGTCAGAGTTTTCTTTTTTCTTTTCTTTTCTTTCGACTAACTTATGAGTCGATCACTAAGGTAGGCCACAGCCTCGCCTACTTAATATTCAGCATGCCACTATTACCATTACAATGCGTGATTATGAAATTCAGCTCATTATCATCACAATTACCTGGTATAGATTTTTAAAGCATCACTGCTACATGTTGTCCGTCATAATACAAAACACGCTCCAGAGTTATAACCAAGCAGCTATGTGTTATAAACAAGCAGTCATAGTGTTTCAGGAATGATATGAACCATATAAAATATTTACTTTGAAAAAAAAAAAAACGTTTATCGTCCAATAGCCAAACGTAAGAGATGCTCAACTCAAGAAATGAAGTCGTAACTCTGTAGGTAAAAAAACAATCTTTTTTTTTAATCGAAAAACATATAATAGTAGTAGTAATAATAATAATAATAATGATAATAATAATAATTAATAATGATACTTGGAAATAACTGTCAGCGTTTAAGGGGAGCTCACACACAAACCTACACAGATTGTGCATATTGTGTGAAACACTTAATAACCTTAGCTTTAAAAAAAAACATAAAAACTTACATACAATACAGTATTAAAACTCCCTACCACACACACACACACACACACACACACACACACACACATATGCTACAGCGATTTCCTAACGTTGTGAAATTTAGGCACTTTTATTGAAGTGCAAACACACATGGTGCACACATACACAGAGAGACTCACACACACAAACACACACACAGCTCGCCCAACAACATTTCCACGCGTCACAGTCGATTCCTCCCAGCCTCCCACTCTCTCTTTCTCTCCCTCTCTCTCTCCCCTTCTCTCTCTCTCTCTATCTACCTTTGACATTTTTTAGGTGTAATCGTTTTAAAGCGTCTCCGGGCTTTGACATATATAACTTTAGCTGCGCTGTGACCGTCAGCACCGCGGATCATTGGCTTTGGTGAAACGGCAAGGAAGAGGAAACGTGATTCCTTCTAGCTTTTGGACCTGTATGTGCAGTTTTTTTTCTTTCTTTTTTTTATCCTGCAGGATAACGCACCGTGGGAACCTCTGTCACTCACATCACACGACTTCTCTCCGGGACTAAACTGCAATAAAATGTATAATGCATAATCTATTACACGCTGAAATACCTGTAGGACGCTTTATTAATCCACCATGTAAATTGTGAATGTGGGACTCTATTAAAATCACATTTTTAGGCTATATAAAGCGTGTGTGCATTTAAATAAAAAACAAAACAAGTCCATTATTAAGAGAATTATTTCCTATTATTTGGAGCCAATCTTTGGAGATGATTATAACTGAAAATATGATGGTCATTTCAGATATTAAATATTTATCCAGCTGGGACCTATTGTTTTGTGATTTTCCTTTCAATCTCAGTGTTGTTTGTGCTCACAGACTGAAAGATTCTGGGGGAAAAAAGTTTTTTTTTTTACCTATTATTATTTATATGAACATTCGTTTAGGTTATTTCACTTGTATACAATAATTCCATGTGCAGGGAGGTAGCTGGTATTTTGGGGAGAGAAAGTGGACAGAAAAAAAAAAACAAAAAAACAAAGCAGGGCCCGCCATGTCACGACTGAGTGACCAAGTTGTTTGTCCCACCCCCCCATTTCTATGTGCTGCCATAGCTACGTCCCCAAGCACCTGCTCTGCTGAAGTGTCCTTGAGCAAGACACTGAGCCTGCGACATGCGGAGAGGCTGAACCTGAGTGTGCTCTGACCTGCTGGGCAGTGAAAGGAGAATTTCCCTGCGGGGGATCAACAGAGTCTCACCTTGTTATTATTATAAGACCTGAGCAGATCTCCGCTTGCACCTGTGCAGTGTGTGTGTGTGTGTGTGTGTGTATGTGTGTGTGTGTGTGTGTGTGTGTGTGTGTGTGTGTGTGTGTGTGTCTAACCCAGTTATGTGCAGAAACACTGTTAGTGTTTGTGGATCAAGTTCAGCTTTTAGTCATGCTTTGTTAACCCGATCTCTCTCTCTCTCTCTCTCTCTCTCGCTCTCTCTCTCTCTCTCTCTCTCTCCCTCTCCCTTTCTCTGACCCCTGCACCTCCAGTAAACCAAACCAACCAACAAACACAACAAACGCAAAAAATATCCATCGCTGAAGAAGTCATTAAGTGGCGTAGCCCTCTAAATCTTTCTTTCTTCCTTTTTTATTTTAAAGAAAAATGTGTGCCAGTGTAGGAAGAGGTGTGTATGCATCTACATTCACCAAGGCTGTTTCGATCATTTAAAAAAAAAATCACAGCATCTTGAATTTTATCAAACCGATATTAAGACGTTAATTGATTTGCAAAAATCAATTTCAATAGGTTAGTTTCTCTGAATGAAAGGTGAGTGCGCACATTATTTCAAGACTGTTGCAGACTTTTTTTTAATGTCCTTTCAGTGGACAAATAAATAAATAAATAAAGATAGACTTTCAGACTCATAGGGAGGATGTTTTTGCAGTGTATGGTGCAGCTGGAAATGCTACTACCCCGCTGTTATTGCTTCATATGCGCACAGAGATGGTGGTCTGGGGGGGTGGGGGTGGGGTGGGGTGGTGGTTCAATTCAGGGCAGATGGGAACATGCAGATTGAGGAAATCACAAAAAGGAAAAACTTACTGTGCATTGCCGCAAACGGGTCGTGCTTACAGTGAATCTCCATCAGTAAGGTGGGGCTGGAGGGCCCCGGTGAGAAATGAGGGGTCTTAGAAAAAAAAAAAGCCACCTGACGCCCCGCTTCAGTCGGCCACTTTACTGACAGACCGTGACCTCCAATATCTGGGAAAGGCGTACCGGTCCCCCTTCAAAGCGAGTAACTTCTTTTTTCTTTTTTTTTCTTGTTTAATTAAAATAAATGAAACTTTAACTGATTGACAGAGTGACACTGGTTGTGCCCTGTCCCGGAGATTTGTGGGCGGACAAGGAAGAAAGAAATGGCGGTAAAAAAAAAACTAAAAACAAAATAAAACCCCAAATATGAATCAGTGACAGGGCTTCCTCCTCATGGGGAATGGGACACCACAGCCGGTCTGTTCTGGCGTCTCCAAAACCAGAGGAGGGAAACGACAGCAACAGCGCTCATTCCTTCAGCTGCACGTCAACACCGAGTTGCACCAGTCCAAGGATGTAAAAATGTAAAACTTTTGCAAAAACTAAAAAATGTGTGTATATATATTTATATATATATATGTGTGTGTGTGTGTCTGTAGGCTATGTAGAAATCTATGTGGACAACAAACAAAGTATAGCCTCCCTCCCTTTCACTCCTTCTCGGTCCGCTGGCCGTGACCCCTGAACTGCGATGGGGGCTGAAGTTTGTCCTCTCAGTCTGTTAAAAATATTTCAAAACACAAAAATGGGAGAAAAAAAATACCCAGTTTAAACAAAAAAATATTCGTTACAGATCCACGTTAAGGTGTTTATTACTGTTATTATTATTATTTATTCTTCCAGGTTATTTCGTGTACATCGTCCTCGGCGGCTGTTTTCACATTGACACTTGGTAATCTCCCATCAGTAAAGCGACTGAGCTCTCACATCTTGAAGTCTCATATCCACCATGCCAAAAAAGAAAGAAAGAAAGAAAAGAAAAAGAAAGGAATGCGGAGAATTGCGCAGCAGAAAAATAATAATAATTAAAAAAAAAACAGCACTCTGTGGTTTGAGTAACAGCTACAGAGGCTGACTGGAGAGTTGTTATCCTGGCAGCTCTTGGTCTCTCTCCTGTCTCTTTCCTCCTCTATGTTGACCAGGACTCGCTGCACAAACGTCGCTTCAGGACTCCCGGTTTATGTGAGAGTTTGGAGACGAATTTCTTCGCGCTGCAAAAAGAAAACAGTCCTGTCCAAATTCACAAGGTACTTTTCTCCGCGCTCACGCCAGAAAACGCCAGCACTGTGGTGTAAATATGTGCATAAACGGGCTTCTTTAACTGCACTGAGTAAAGCTGCCAGCGCCCAGCGTCCACGGTGGCGCACGCCGCGTTTCAGGACCTGCTCTCGTGCGGACAGCGCCCGCGCTCCCAACCCCCTGGAACCCTAACCTACACGCGCCGGCCAGCTGCCCGTCACTCACAGCAAATCCAGCCAATCACGACGCGAGAGCTGCCTCCACGTCAACTCAAACCCCGGCAAGAATCGGGCGGGGGAAGACGGCGATTGGCTGATGCGAATCCCATGGGCCAATGACGCCCCGCATGCATTGTCCGTCCACCAATGGGGAGGCTCGGTGGAGCGACACAGGGCTCGGGGAGTAGATGATCATATGTTTAATTTCAATTAACGAAGTAAAAAACCTAATGCCTTTATACCCATTTGCGCTCAATTTATTCATGTCAATATTAAATGGCTAATTAATTGAGTAGGCTATTACTAAAAATGAGGCTTAGTTGCAGCAAGGTTTTATAAATGAGGGAATGCTTAATAACTCAAACAGCAATTGTCCATCTTCCTGTATTATAGGTAATGAAAAATAAATCTTAAAAAAAGAATGTATGAACGAAAAAAAGTCTGGTTTTGAGGGCCCACGGCATTTTAATAAAACACATTTAAGTTAAATATTCACTCAAAAACCTTAAGCCTCTATTCATTTAACCATCTTTGTAGGCCTACAGGAATGAGGGCTGTCAACAATTGGTCCTGCATAATTTCCCTCTTTCGCTCAACACAGTGTTATAAATCTCTAGCTTGGGGAGAATTGAGAGAAAACACATGAAACATGCATTCCCACTCATTACCTAATTGATTGCGGATGCAAGCGTATGTCGTTTTTAATGAAATGCAATTGGCGAGCTCCGCATTTACACTCCTCAAACTGAGAGAGGGGGATTCAATACATGCTCGTCCCACCTGATTTGAGAGGGCATATCTAACCCTCACCCCTGTAATATTAACCACACAAATAGCCTAAAGCATGAGCCAAATTAAAAAGTGTTATTTCCCTTCTTCCTGTTTCTAGACATTTAATCATTTTTGTTCCTGGGTGTTTACACACTGCGCGCATAACACTTAGGTTAGACACCTTCAGAGCCATACTGGACAGAAATTAACACGTGATTCTTGCACATGTAACAGCATCATTAAAGATACCACTTATATTTTCTTTCAGGAAGCTGGTATTTACAGTGAACAACAACAATAACAATATTTACCTCATTCTGCCTAGTTTTTAATCCTCAAAAGATTCACAGGCTTGATGTAGCTCAAGGCAATGCATCTGATCCCGTAAAGGTCAATGTGTGATATTATTGAGTTCATTTCATTTTTGGGATTATTTTATTTTATTTCGTTTCTAGATTTCTTGCTTTGCATCATTGGTTTCAATCCTCCTTTCATAATAAACACTTCTACCCACAGACTAGTATGGCTCATGTTGAACCGCTCATTGCCCAGAAGAAGTACCTTAAGTGCAGCACACAACAGAAGTAATCAAGCTGCCGGGTTGTCCTCATAAAAACAAACATATTTGTGTTTATTCGCTTATTACTTTTGTCTTTAAAATCAGGTCAGAAACCTGGAGGGTTTGAGTTTTTGCTCTCTGTCGTTGGCTCCTTCAGTGTGGATGATTGCCGGATGAACCACGAGGGGGCGTTCAATCTTGGGCAACACGCGGTGCGCACTCACACGCACGTGCACACCGCTACACACACGAGCAAATACAAGACATTCAGAAACTTTACCACCAACTTGTTTAAAGTGTCGTCCAAGCAGTCCAGTTAAGAGGGCCCTAAACGTACTCAGAATGCACAGGCGTATTAATACAATATAGGATCACTGAGTATCTGGTATTATGGCTGTTAAACAAGCCACTTTATTTCACTAACCCAGATCTTCAACACTAAATATGGTTTCGTGAATCTTCATTGATTCCACGTTCCTGCTCTTTAATCCACTGACAGTAAAATACACCCCGAAGCATTCACACTAATCCTCATTCATATTTCACATCTGTTTCTTGAGTATTCATGAATTAGGCCTCATACAAATCTGACAGACAGCAAACCAGATTGATTTTGTTTTTGTGTTCAAAAAAATAAAAAATAGACAGAAAAAGACCCGGATAAAGTTTAGAAACTTGAATATTTAGACTTGAATCATGCATCCAACATTAAAGGCCTGCATTTAGGCCATGTATCAATGAAAGGAGCAAACGTAGATGAATATAGACAATGACAATGACCATGCTGGACACTGCTGCGGGAAAATACTCAGCTAAGTGTTGGTGTATTATTATTTTTTTTTATGCATGATCTAATGTTCAGATTTTTAAAAGTTACAATTTCTTTTTTTTTCAATTTTTTTCCTCTTACAAATAAATATATAAATAAATATTTTTTCAGATGTTCTCTTGAGATCTCCACACAGGGACTGGAAATCAAAAGCATAGCCATATCCTATTGTGCAATTTCGTTTTGTTTTTTTTTTTTTTTTTTTTTTTTTTTTTTCCTTCATTGTACCCGTTCTCCTCGCACAACTAGAGTCTGGTTTTATTTATTGAGATATAGACACGAGCACTTCTCTCCCCACAGAAGCAAATTGCAGCCGCCGCCCTTGTCTCTCCGATTTGCAAATTAAATACATAAGCAATTAAAAAATCCAAACACAATCAATCATGTATACAAATTGTTGTTGCTTTAGGGTTGGAAATTTGAAGAAAACTTTCATCAGGGTAGGACGACTTTAATCCGGGGGTCCAAACCCATTACCATATTTCATTACCTCTCCAGTGCTGGAAATGGGAGGATGGGAGGGCGCAGGGGGAGGAGGGAAAGGGTGTGTATATTTTTTAAAACATTAGTAAGAATGTGGCTGAGTCGTGATAATCATTTGGAGGCAAATTGGAGGCAATGTTGTTGTGTAAGTGTTTCCATCTTCCCTTCCTCCCTCCTCTCCCTTTCCCTTCCCTCCATCCACCATGAAAGCTTCGGCTGTTTTGCTTTTTTGCGCCCGAGCCTCGAAACGAAAAAGCAATGAAAAATTAATAGCGCATGTTAACTCCACCAGCTCGTTTATTACACGCCCGCTGACTGTAAACATAATGAGAAAGCTCCCGTATCTCTTCTTAAGTTTTCATTTGCTTATAAAATATAAAAGTAATAACTAATAAATAAAATATATGGACTGGAGAGTGAACCGTCTTGGACTTCCCGAGGTGGAACTCGAGTGTGTACCGAGCAGGTAAATCACGCTGGCTGCTTCTGGCACTCACAGGCCTAATCAAACGGACCCATTTGTAACCATTTGGCGCGGTGATAATGCAAGTAAAGACCAGTCTGTCATCTGTCAGACGAAGTACAAGGCCATGTTGGCCCAAATATCAGGCTACGGCCTGTGTTAGGATGGGGCACTTGAGGTCAAAATGAAAGTGGGCTATGCCATGTGAGGTCACCTCTCTCTTTCTTTCTCCCCTCCCTTCTCTCTTGCTCTCCTCCATCCTCCATCTCTCTCTCTCTCTCTCTCTACCGCAGCTCTTATTGGTTTCCGTTGTGCACTGACGCAACCACAGAAAGCTTATTTGGCCTGTTCTTTACACAGATTGTAAAGTATGTTCAGTGAGCGTTTTGGCGACGACTTTAACGCAGAGAATCAAACATTCTATACGAAGAAAATATATATATTGTATGAACCTAAAATGTTCAGGAGGACTAATGCTAGAGTTTCTATAATACCTCATTTCTATTATAGTCGCAGGGACGCACAGACAAAAAGGGCTGGTTGACGGCGGTACGTTATACGGGAACCAAAGCTGGAACCTAAACGGTGTCTCTCGGTGACAAAGTGGAGTTCTTTTGCCGTTATAATTGTGTGAGGAAAGATGTCCTGTGGAAGTGTTCTGGTCAATTCTAGACCAGAACAGAAAAGTAACATTTGTCCAATTTTGATTATTAGCAAAATAATAATTTAACATAGACCATTGCCCCTGTTGTCGTCAGACAGTGACTGAAATGGCGGCCCTGCCTATTGGAAAGAACCGGTCTACGCACTTTTACGCACGGCCAACCTGCAGGGCGGGAAGAGAGGGGGGTCTCATTAGATCCACATTCATTCTCACTGATTCTCCTTTGTACCCAGAGCACGTATTTTAACGTGAGAGGAAATGGAGAGGCTCTAGGTATAGGCCCTGGGCCCTAAAGACTTTACACATCAACAGGGGAGGGCCTCCTTTAAACTCTGATTTCCTCAGTGGTTAAAAGGTTATTATCCAATTGCTACAAATCCCATTGCTTTCAGCGTTTATCAGAGGGTAAGGCCCACTCCACAAAAGACTGCAAAGAAGGCATTATTTGTCTTCCAGACCATAGGCATTATTTAACGACAAATGTCTATAGAATGCCGGGCACAAGCTCATTTATTTCTATTACGATTCAACGTGTTGCACTCAGAGTACAATTCCTTGCCACGACATTGTGAAAATGAAAATGAAGAACACTGAATGCAGTCTGCCCCCCCCCCCCCAAAAAAAAATAATGTTTCATAATCTTTTAAACATCTACTATACATGTATTACCATATTCTTAGTATCAGGCAATTAGTAAGACAACTAAAGGAGAATTCTTTTTGGCTTTTCTGGAGAAAAAGGCTTTCCACTGGCCCCGATGCCCTCTCAGAGAGGCTGATCACCTGCCCACAGTTTCTTAATGACAAACGACGTTTTATCAATGCAGACGCAGCGGGCAGCAATATGAAATGATGTGATATCCATTGGGTGCCATAACAAGGTCGATGGCCTGATCCACTGCTGTACCAGACCCCGCTGTTTTATGAATAGGCCTATAGGAGATGAACCTGTTGAATAAAATAATGGAGACACACCGGAAAGAGTCAGGCTCAGACTCCTTGAATTTAGAGATCTATTTGGGGCTGATGAGCGAGTTCTTCAACTTCTGGTCCACAAACAAGAAAACAAAAAGCTGCCACTTGCTCATCACCTCACATGGCCATCCGTCCTCACAACACAAATTCCAAAATGCTGATTTCAGTATTGACTGAACTGCATTTATCAAATATGTGAACACATTTGTGAGTCCATGCAGGCCCGTGCCACACAAACACACACACACACACACACACACAAACACAGACCACGGCAATGTTGCACAAATCCACAGTGTTTTTTTTATCATAAGTACCAATCATGCTAAGGGGGTACACCTTTCAGGTGATGGTGCAAACACGTGGAGCTGACATGACGCACAATATGGTACCGACCCAAACCAACCAAATTCAGCAAACTTTTGTTTCTCTACAGGCGTCAAAAAATGCAAAATTAAAAAAAAGACTTAACAAAGTCTGTAATGTCATCTAAATGTTATTTTAAACTAGCCAGAATATAAATGCCAAACTCTCCAGCCACACAAGTAAGTTAATGTCCCAGCTTTTTGTATGAAAAAAACGTAGAACACCATAAGAAAGTTAAAAAAAAGAAACATTTTCAATAACTTCCACTTTCATAAATAAATTCTACAGCACATTTAAAAGTTTCTCGTAAGTAAAACTGCGAACCGACAAACGATAACTTGTTCAAAAGCTGAAAATGACAGTTTATAAAAATGAAATTAAGCTCAAGTGAGCCGGTGCGACCCTACCTGCTCTCCCCAGCCGCAGTGCAGGACTCTTGGGCCCCTGGTCCATGTTACCCCGTTAGAACAGGGGGAGGTGATGGAGGGAGAAAAAAGGAAAAGAACAAAAACTTTTCCCAGTGTCCCCCTCTCTCCCTCTTCCCCACTCTCTCTCTCTCTCTCTCTCCCTCCCTCACTCTCTGGCACTGTTTTCGTCTCTCCCTCTCTTTTTTTTTTCTTTCGTCCTACAGTACTTTTGGGGCGAGTTGTAGGTTGAAATAATTCGACCCTTCCGCTCCCTATTGCACTCCCTGCAAGTGCTCAGTCAGCTGCAACTAAACGCTTTAGGTGGAAAAAGGGCTTCGGGGGGAAGCGTGAAATGATCACGCCGAGTAAAAGAGCCGCTCTCTCAATGTGCGCACATGTCCTGTCCCCTTCCCTGCACGAGCTGCACACACAAATGCAGTACGCGCATGTATTAACACGCGCAAGCGCCCTTCCACGCGTACATACACACAACATACAACCTCCACCTTTCCCTGCAGGGCAGCGCCCCCCTCACTCGCATCTGTTACCAAGTTCCACTTTACTAAACTTTCCCGATCTCCCTCTCTGTGTCTTTCTCGTACTCTCCCTCTCTCCCCTTCTTTTATGCTAGATGCATTTCCTCTGGGACACACCCCGTAGATAGCTGTGCAGGTTGGTAGGTAACATTGAAATTGCGTGCGTAATGCCAGTGCAGATTTTGGTTAGTTTTCATCAGCTTATAAACCAGAGAAAGTTGGTTGTTATGTGAATGTATGTTCAGTGTCCTTTCAGCAACTTCCACAAAACACGTTTATGAGAGTTTCTCCAAACTTCTCTCCTCCTCTTTCAGCATACACCTGACACGCGCGCGCTGCTCTTTACGCATTACGCACGAACTGAACGGCTGTGGAGCAGATGCACACGCAGGGCTACAGCTTCAACTTCACCGCTCTGCGGTTGGAGAGTGCAGTCTTCTCCTCCTGCGCGCGCTGTGTGCAAAGTGTTTGGCACAAAGCGGATAGTTCCGGTGCTCAGCTCTGATTGTTCGCAGACACACACCTGTGAACGCATAACATTTCATTTAAATATTAATTTGCCAACTGAAAATTTCCACTCACGCTGACGCTCAGCGCTTTGTTTGGTTCTCATCGAGAACTTTATTCTCTGGCGGAACAATGACATTCAAGATTTCCTGAACATGTGTGCTCTCTTTGGCTCTTCCGTTTCGTCAAAGCAAACACGGCCGTATACTCGTTTTAGACCAGCTGAGAGTGTTTTTACTCCTTTGACTACGGAGTTAAAGCCAGTCCCGTACTGTGTGTCCCGGGGCCTCTTTTTTGGTTTATTACAGCCCAACTGAAAATCAAGATAGCTGAGCCCTTTGAAAATAAAATTAAAAACTTGGACTCGTAAGTGCGTCATGGCTTGAGTTCACATTGAATCCACAGAAAGATTCAGACATTTCCTTGTCCACACTTTCACTTACCAAATGATGTGTATTTTTTTTTAACCAGTTCCGGTTTCACACGTTCACACACAAATATAAAATAACACACATTTTAAAATCACTTTTCCCCATGAAAAGAAAGATAACAAAAATACAGCCTAAGGCGTCGACCGTCAAAAAAAATCGAGCAGCCTACTAATAAGGGTGAATATTTGCACAATGCAGTTTAAGACAAAAGCTGAAAGTACGTGAAGTGCAGAGGTCACTGTTTGGGGAAGAAATTATAATAGTTAGGCATGAGTGACTTCAGCGAGAATTTCCAATAAGAGATAGGCTAGATTTTTTTTTTTACAGTGTCCGTGTCTCTTTACCCGGTGTCTAACTTCTCCTTCCTTCCCTCCGTTTCTGTGCTCCAGACAGCTGCGGGTCTCAGGGTTCACGCGCAGCCCCGAGACAATTGAGTGCGGAACAAAGCGCGAGACAGCGACCCATTTTGCTCTGCTTGTCGCCTCGCGCTGCAACACTACGACCCTGACCTTCGGCTCGCGCCCCCCAACAACATCAAAACATAAATAGCCTACTAATGTTTCCCATGTGATGGCGGGAAACAGAAAGGAGGTCCAGCTCTGACCTTCAGGCGGAGAAACAGCCCCCGATAAATCAATTGTGAGCTGTTATCAAGAAAATATGAATTCATGCTTGAACTTACAGCCGATGTGACAGGAGGGAATTCAAGTTAAACAGATTTATCTTATCATGAGGTGGGTAAAATGTACAGTATGTCCACAATTAGAAATGTGGATAAAGTGAGTCATTTAAAATCTACCTTGGACAAAATACAGAGTCGTTTATTACTTATCGCTTCCTTCTGTGGCTGATTAGATTTCTGAAGATTATATTTATTGATAAGGGCCTACTGTTTTCAGAGTCGCGGCTTCTTATAGATATTGCCATAGAGAGCCAGTATAACTCTTGGCTCTCTATGGCAGTTACAGGAGATCCTGAATCCTCTGCAGACTTGGCTCATCCTTATCTTTTCACAGGCCCAAAAGTTGAATCTGTATGCGTGGCCATGGCTGCGGATTATTCAGTGCATTTCCTTAACGTGTGAGCTCGCAAGAAAGACTGTACAATTATCTGCCACTGAGCGGTTTGAGGAAACCGAGTTATTATATTCTACACAAGTTTTAATTTTGGTTGTTTTATCGGGTTTACAGTGAGGTACAGGAAGATTAAATAGGTCACAATTAAAGTTTCAATTTCCAACAGGTCAACATGAAATGGACACAGTTTGAGGGAAATAAGATTTATAGCTTATGACCTATTTTTTTTTTTTTAAACTGGTCATTAATTGTCTCTGGGGTGTCAACGTGAATGTCAGACTTTATTTAAAAAAAAATCACGGAATTTAGAAATTCAACACAGTTGTACTGATTTTAACACAACTATATTATTATTATTATTATTATTATCTAAAAAATAAAAAGTGTAATTTCTCACATGTTTTGGAAATTTATGCAATTATTTATCAATCTATACATCAGTTGTCCTTTTCAAAAGTTAAAAGGCCAAATTATGTTTGGACTGTCCAGTATTTATACCAAAAGCAATGTCCTCAACATTGTTCTAATTTGTTTACATGTATTTCTTACTGTTTCAGGGCAAGGAATAGTGTTGTTTTTTAAATATTCTTTCCCAATATTTGTCAGCTTCAATGAGGTGTCGCTCCACATTTGGCTTGCCTACAGGATCTCTTCAAAGAATTCGCCATAGTTTAGATATTAATCATCACTTGTTTGTTTTTCACCCGCGCGCTAATTAATGTAATTAATATGAGGGGGAGTAGTTGGATCGGTGACCCGAGCTCTGACCGAGCGGAACCGGAAAGAATCGCATTAAAGCGCGAGACAGAAGAACTAAAGGGACGATTAGAACAATAAGTAAACACGTAAACACAGGAGGAGATGCTCTCTGTCTCTCTGGGACTTTTGGCTTTCAGTAGACCGTTAAAATTTAGTGTAAACTACAGGGAAAGACAAAAGGTTTAAAGCCCTGCAGTTCTGTTTGTTTTTTGTTTTTGTTTTTTGTTGTTTTTTTTTTTTAACAATGTATATGTGGAGCAGTGCAGAAAAGATGTAGGTCTCAGTGTGTTAATGAAGAATTACATCTGCATGACCAGCCTGCCTGTTTTTTTGTGGCTCACAAACAGTCCTATATATAAAAAAAAAAAAAAGTTGCAGCACCACAGTATAAAAATACTTACGTGTAAAAGTCTTGCCTTCAGATTTTTACTTCAGTAAGAGGTAATCATTATGCAGGATGGCCTCTTTCATTACGTTGTGTATTATTTATTATATTATTACAAAAATTATTGGGACATCATAGTATTGGGTTACTTGTAGCAATGCATAAATGTATAAAGTTGTTAATGTTGTAGCCACCTCACAGTGGACCTGACTTTATTACTTATTTAGTATGTGCAGCCTTTTTCTGCAAAGTAACTGCGACTGTTGCAGATAAATGTAGAGGAGTAAGTAGATCATATTAAATCAGAGGTAAATAATATTTACGTCTGAACTGTAATAGAGCACAAAAGAGCAGAAAATGGACAGTTGCATGCAAGTACTTCACAATTATACTTAGGTGCAGTACTTGTAGACTAGCACTTTTCTCCATTATTCCATAATTAGTATAATTTACAGTATTCACACAGAATTTGGCTGAAAATGAAGGCAGCATTTGTTATCTTAAACACTCACAGATTATTCATTGTGATTAAAAAAAGATGCTTTTCACTCTCTTATGTCTCTCCTCTTTTCGCAACTGATATTTTGTCCTCTCTATTTTTGATTCTGTTTTGTTAATTCTGCTTTCTTGATCTTGTTTCTTGCTGCTGTCCTGTGTGCTTCATATTACGTAGAATCTTTGCTTCCTAACTTTCCAGCTCAAGGTTTTAATGTTTCTGACTCTTACACTTGAAGTATGTCATGGATGGTTTTAACAATGCTCTTTTGTGTGCTACACAATCCTACTTTTGATCCAATGCTGTCTCACATTTCTGTACACTGAGACAAAGAAACCTGCACTTACACTTGGATAAAAACTTGCCTCCGGTGCTGATGTGTTTGCCTTTGCTTACACTGAGAGCCGACGTGGTGATTGAGCCTACCTCTGTATCGCTGGGATTTAATTCAGCACTTCACTACAGCGACATAAGGTCCCCCTTTTTACAGCAATGGTGCCTGGGTGTTGCTGTGGCTATAGAGGCTAGAAGGGGGCTTAAGGGCTGCAAGGCGGATTGAGAAATAGGATACAATATTTGTCCATGAAACATTATGTGACACAACATGACACCAGGCCATTTGTATGTAAAGGTAAACATTTCAGCGTGACGATCCAACAAGAGCGGGCACGGCTCCTGTCAATGTGGTTTATACTCGCAGCTGAGAAAGAGGTGTTGTGGCATCGTGTGGCGATGGAGTGTGTGTGTGTGTGTGGGGCTCTGTGTGTGAGTGCATGTGTGTGTGTGTGCATAGAGCTTCTGTTCACAAATTTAATCCCCAAAGACACAAGTCACTTGGTCCAGTCTGAGAAGGTGTTGCCAGGCTTGTTCTCTTGTTCTAGTCTTTTCCTCCTGAAAGCACCAACAGACTGTTGATCACAGAGCTTCACCAAAAGTGTTTCTTCTGGTGTGTGTGTGAGAATGTGTGTGTATGTGTGTGGTGGCAGGTTCACCTGTACTGGCCATTCATCTAATTCGAAGAAGTGTGATTGCTAAACACTCACAGCAGCACTGACCACAAAAACATGGACCTCAAAGTATGTTAAACACCTGGGCTTTCTGGTGGCCTACCGGTTTAAGAAAATTGTTCTCAACTGTTTTTGGTCTGTGACCTTTTAAAATGAGTTTTCTCATTTCTCAGTGTTTGCTCATGACCTCTCATTATAGGTGGACATGACCTGATCGTCAGCTCTCAGTTCATTTCCACATTTCAAGAGAAGAGTGCTTTCTACGCCTAAATTGTTTAATTTGAAGATTGGACACAATGAAATTATATACCATCAGACAATTTTCAGCCATCAGAGGTTGTGCCATGCAGTTTATAACATGGTGTCTATCTCTTTAATATCTCTGGGTGTGTCGAGCCATTGTGGGCAGTGTTGCAAATCAATGAACAGCACTGTTGGAAATATTGGATTTTTTTTTTTTTTTTTGTATGATTTTCTTGCATCGATGTGATGCAGTGGTTTAATTTGTCCGGCGAAATTTGGTGGATTATAGCTGGACATTTGATCTGATTATGTTGTCCACACAACTGCTTCATAACTGATTACTGCATCTGTGAGTAGTGAGATTTAAAATGATATATGAAGATTTGATCCATATCACCCTCCAGTGTGAAGGATTTTTAGAGGTCTGAATTGACCAGAGTTTCACAGCAACAAAAAAAAAGCAACAGCAATTAATAGGAGTGACTCTTTTTCACACCCCATTATTAAACAGTAACCCTACAGATTTGTTTTGGCTCCCTTGTTGGGTCCGGACCTCCAAGTTGAGGAGCACTGATTTAACACACTGACCATGTAATTGCAGCATCAACTGCTGTCAGCTCTGTACTGTATGCTCTCTAATAAAGGCAAAATGCTATTATTTTTTTTAAAAAAAAGGTAAATCAGCATCAAAAGTCAAAAATAAAAATCAAAATAAGCAACATGTGTATCCTGTGCTCTTCCAGCATTGTGTGATAAGTCAGGTCAAAGCAAGTGGTGGGAAAAAGGTGTTGTCAGATGCCACCAACATTTCACAAAGAACCAAAAGAAATGTCCTTTTCCATGTCGCAGAATTTCAGGCCTCTGTGAAAAGTCATCATCCCCCTGTTTTATCATTTCTTCCCTTCTGCATGTGAGCGTTGCCACTGATGAGTATATGCTCTACTTGGCATATTAACTCCAGAATCTACTGAATCTCTTTAATACACCACCAGTTTCTTGCGCTGCAAAGCTATTTGATGCTGTGACATCTATTAGAATGAATGAAAATCTAACACCTTTGTTAGAATGACTGGAAAACTCAAACTTTCGCTGAGGAGATACAACAGAGTCCTTGTGGTGCAGTTAAAGAAAAAGAAACAGGTGATGGGACTTTAGGTTCCCAAATGCTGTACATCCAGTATATGGGAATGACTCCAGCACAGAGGGCCCCATATGGGTGATGCATTGGAGCCATTTTTGTTCAGAAGCGCTGATCCAGGGCGATTCTTTTCTTTTTTTTTTTAGAGGGAATTCCTCCTGCCTGGCTGCTTTGATACAGAGTGCCTAGTTGTATTTACATACATACAGTTATAAGGAAGCTTGCACCAACAACAGAAAGGGAAGCAGACCTCCTGTTACAGAACTGAAACAAGCTGATGCAACCACGGTTGGAATCTACATCTGAGCAGATGCTACACATGTTTTTCAGACACCTACCCATTATTTCTGGGGCTTCGACTAACTATTACTTTCATTTTTGATAGATCTACTGGCTGTTTTAGTGATTAATTAATTATTTGATCTATAAAAGCAAATACCCATTGCATAATTTTAACATATCTTGTGTGGTTTGAACGATACTCCAAAACCATTAAAGACCAAAAAAACAGGAAAACATTCACATTAGAGAACATGAAACCAGCAAATTGGGTCATTTTAGCTTTAAAAAATTTTGTTTTTAATCAATTATCAAAATAGTCACCGTTAAAATTTCTGTGTCTGAAAACAAACAACGTGTTATTCTGAATTTGAGTACAGTCTCTGTAAAATACTTACAATGTTTCATCTCTCTGGCTAAATCTAAGCAATAGTGGTGTGATGTTTGTTGGAGCTTTTTTAGCCTTTAGGTCAGTTCTGCACAGAAATGGCCATCAGTTGGAGAATATTGCCAATACACCAGAGCAGCTGACGAAAATCCTCTTTTGATAAAACACTCCATTGCAAGTGTTGGCTGCAGCATCTGGCATCGAATGGAAGGGAGCTACCATGGCATATACAAACACCATCAAATGAGAGCAATGACATGCTTCTTTTAACTCCTTCTCTTCAATAAAGATCATTCATCAGGCAGAACCATCCCTCTGGAATGTGTGATTGGAAATCAGGGGACTTTAAACCCCTGTCCCGGACATTCCATCCATCTTCAACACGCCACTGGCCTGGATGCTCAGAGACGAACCACTGAACCAGATGCCTCCATTCAGCCAGTCTCCTTCCACCTTTTTTAAAATAATAACAGTAAATACCGGCAAATGCATGGAACCTAAAAATCAGGCAGCCACATCACAATTTCACTGAGGCAGTGAGGCATCCCAAACCTGCATCCAATTTAGAGAGATATGGGGAACAGGAGAGGGCAGAGGGCCCCCATATGCTCTTTCCAAAAACAAAACAGATGCGGGATATTAAGTGTGTGTATGTGTGTCAGATGTATACATGGGCAAAAAGAGGTGATAATGTTGAGACACGAGATGCAGCCTAACCTTTGGAAGGAAACAATCCAAGTCTGTGATGGCCTTTCCTGTGTTGACACGCATGGTGAAACCCCTGGAATCAGATGGCATTCACCCTCTGATTCCCTATCAAAACGCCATTCGCTCACCATTATTATAACGGCGATGCCTATAGTTGGATGTACAGAGTTCACAATTATTCTCACAATATTGAGGGGAGGAAAAGATGGATGTTAATGTTACACAGTCTGCACGAGAGCCAGGATGGCATAATTTTGCTGTATTCTACGTGTTATAAATATGACTGATGGCGATAGCTAGTCTGTTGAATTACATTTACATATAGATTTACATTCCCATCAACATGTAATAATAGCACAGGCCTGAAGGTCCATACTAGTCACTCAGACATGCATGCACATACCCAGTGTGTACACACACACACATATTCTGACATTTCATAACTAATATTTGTACCTTATTGAGGTGGTGAAAACGCCTTGCATCCATCAGAGTGACAATAGTCCATGAAGTGAAAAACAGTGAAAGGCCCAAGTGGATCTTTTGTCAGCAGAAGGAGATATGATGCCGCAGAAGTAAAGCAGCCAATTCCACATCTTTAATAATGACACTGTATTATCAGAGTACACATTTCACAGTAATGCAGTCTCACGGGGATTCGCCTAGCGAACGTTGAATACGCGGCAATACATTTACATTTACATTTACTCATCTGGCAGACACTTTATCCAAAGTGACTTACAAGTGAGAGACAACACTGATAAGTTCATAAAATTTAGCATGGGTGGGAGGAGAGAAATAGGGGTTGACATCATGGTGGAAAATTACCTTAACAATGAAACTGAATGGTAATTTTACAAATTTAGAGGAACTCAGTTTTACATGGAAGCACCACTGTAAATCCTCAATCTGTGGGGCCACTTGGATTCATGCTATCAGAAAGGCTGGATTATCATCCAGGCAAAGATGGCAACCACCCAGGGGCCCTGGAACACCAAGGGCCCCCCAAAATCCTCAGGTTTGCAGAATCTCAGTTTGGTCTAGTACCTTAACAAAGGAGGAGGTGGGCAATGGACTTTGAGTTGGGATAGTTTTGTCAAACTATATGTCAAAGGTCAAGAATGATCTTTCAGACCTTTAGACTTTATATGTTAAAGTGTGAGAAGAAAGCAAACATCTAACTGATGAGAATGATTAGACATATGTAAAATACAGTCCATCGCCTCTTGTCCTGGTCATTGGAAGGAATATCATAAAGGTTTTCATTACTCCAATGATGAAATAGTTACTGAATGGAAGATTGTTTTAGAACAATATGTATTTGTGTATTATACTAGCTAGACTCAAAGCTCATTATATCTTCTCAAAATATTACCCAAAACATGGAGCCACCAGCAAATATAGACTAGATAGTAAAAGAAATGTATATGGTTTGCCTTGCCTCTCATTCTTCACTGTCAAGAGGCCTTGACATGTTGTGTTTATTTTGAAACTGTATTATGGATGTCCATTTATAACCTACTTCACTACCTGGTATCTCTATAGAGCTAAATTCTTTTGAACTTCTTTAGGGGCTACAAGAAACTGTTCTGACTTAACATCCTCTGAGACCTCAGATTAATTCACTCTGTTTTTTCCTGGACAGCCGTGGGGAGACTTCAAACAACCAATGGGTACTTGAACTTTCACTTATTGCACCTGCTTATTCATGCAATTATCCTATAAACAAATCATGTGGCAACAGTGCAGTGCATACAATCATGGAGATACAAATCAGGAGCTTCAGTTAATGTTCAGATCAAACATCAGAATGGGGGAAAAATGTGATCTCGGTGACCGTGGCATGATTGTTGGTGCCACAGTGGTTGGTTTGAGTGTTTCTGAAACTGCTGATCTCCTGGGGTTTTCACACACAACAGTCTCTAGAGTTTAACTCAGAATGGTGTGAAAAACAAAAAACATCCAGTGAGCAGCAGTTCTGTGGATGGAAATTCCCTCTTGATGAGATAGATCAGAAGAAAATGGCCAAACTGCTTGGAGTTAAAAGGCCACGGTGACTCAGACAATGCCTCTTTACATCTATGGTGAGCAGGAACCACCACATGTCAAACCTTGAGGCGGATGGGCTACAGCAGCTGAAGACCACATCAGGTTCCACTCCTGTCAGCCAAGGACATAAATCTGAGGCTGCAATGGGCACAGGCTCACCAAAACTGGACAATTGGAGATTGGAAAAATATAGCCTGATGAATCTGGATTTCTGCTGAGGCTGCAGATGGAATGTGGCAGGGTCAGAATTTGGTGTCAACAGCATGAATCCATGGACCCAGTCTGCTTTGTGTTAACGGTCCAGGCTGGCGGTGGTGGTGTAAAGGTGTGGGGAATGTTTTCTTGGCACACATTGGTTGCCTTAATAACATTCAATCATCATTTAAATGCCACAGCCAGTCTGAGCATCACTTTGTGGTCACAATTTACCAGCTTCTAATGGCTATTTACAGCATGATAATGCACCATGTTGCAAAACAAAAGTTGTCTCAAACTGGTTTCGTGAACATGAGAATGAGCTCAGTGTACTTCAGTGGCCTCTCCAGTCACCAGATCCGAATCCAATACAACACTTACAGTATGTGGTAGAACAGGAGATTCAAAACACAAATGTGCAGGTGATAAATCTGTTCTGAGAGCAAAGGGGGGCCCTAACCAGTATTAGTAAGGTGGTCACTAAGTGTATGTGTTTATTTTGCAGTTTTTGTATGTCCTATTGAAACAATAAAAATAAAATATAATAATAAAATACAATAATAAAGAAAAATTTAAGAATGCCTTTCATGTTTGAATTGATTTGGTTTGTATTGTGTTTATACGTTGGATGTTCTTAAATTAATTGGCTAGTCTGGCCCTAAATCTCTCTAAAATATTGGCTGACTTGGCTTGATTTCCGGAAACATACAAAAATCACACCAATCCGGCAATTTAAACTCTAATCTATCAATATCCAGCCTTTAATGATAGCCTTCACATGTGATCATAATCACAAATATCAGTGCAGTAAAGTACGAAGTGAAACGTTACGGTCGACCAACCTATTTACCACGGACAAACCCGGAAATGGTTTTGCCTGTCCCCCATCTGGCTGAATCAGTACAGCCACTCCGACACCTGTAACCTCTCCAGTTTGTTGGACAAAGGTGAGAACCTGCCTACTGACATTTAATGTGAAACACGGAAAGTGGTGGTTTCGAGCGGAGCGCCTTTAGCTCCGTGTTTTTGTCTCTTTCCATGCGTGTTTGTGACTGTGTTGCCTCATTGTTTACATCCGACCGGCTGCTCATAAACACGTGGACAGACAGGAGGTACACACGCTAACCAGGGACTGTCGACATGTCGAAAAACCCTTAAATAATCACCGCTCAGCGACAGTTTTAGAGTTTCCTCTGTGTTAGGGTTAAGTAAGTATGTAACGCTAGCTTCGTACGGAGCTAACTTGTACCTCAGTCTGCCTGCTAACTAGTTAGCATGCAGCTAGCCGCAGCTACCACTATGCTAACTACAGGCAGGGTGAATAATTACTTAAAAAAAAAAAACCCTGAGATTTGTGCTGTTTTGCCTGTCATCGTAGTGAAATGGGGGCTGTGTGCTCTGGACCTCAACCTGTTTGTTTTTTCCTGAACAACCAAACAATATGACAACAAGGCATCTTCAAATCACTGAATTTATCTATTTATTCTCCCTGTCACCCCCCCTAAAGACACAGAGGGAGAGAGAGTGCGTGTGAGATAGACTGCTTTTATTAATCCCAAAGGGAAAATGAAGTGTTGTAGCAGTTAAACATAAATCACGAAGTCAAAGAACTAGGTAAAAAAAAAAAACAAACAAATAGAATCAAAGGCTAAATTGCTCACAATAACTAAACAGGCTAAAGAAAATCTAAATAAGGACAATGATAGTAATATACTATAATTCAATATGTTGGTTCAAGTCAGGTGGATAGTCAAAAAAAAACTGTGCAGTAATAATAATGTATAAATAATTTACACAATATGGTAACAATATATACAGACAATACTTGAAAGACTATCATTGGATAATTCTGACTATGCAATTTATGGTTCGGGTGAACAGTCTGTATTGTTTTAAGGAAAAAACAAGGCTTCACTTTCAGGCGAGTCTCCTCTCCTGACACAGAAGAGAATCACTGTACAGAGAGATGGCAGTTGTCAGGAATTACTTCCTGTAATATTGTTGTTGAAATGGACTTGCCTCAATGGTATCTGTATCCTTCCACCACCTCTGCTTCCTCTCCAAGAATGGAAATGGTGTTTAATATCGTCCCTTTTAAAGGGGTGACGTCACCACACTGACTAAACAGCAGTGATGATCTGATTTGACTTTGCAGTGAACTTCATACTGTACATACAGCATTCTTGTCCAAATATTCAAACAGTTACAGAAGAGGTACTCGGGTCTTACCTCAAGTAAAAGTAGAAGTACTATACTGTTGTTATAGTAACACTATAACATAGGCACATGGATTGCCTTATGTCCCGCCTTGGTCGCCGTGACCAAAAAAAACATGTGTAAGTGTAATTTATTATCAAGAATGTTAACATATGTTTATCATTAATATGCAAATGAATGCAGCAGCAAACATCAAAATCTAATCAAATCACCTACTCCATATGGTGCACCTGTGGTGTAGGTATGAAGAACTTTGTACTATACATTGTACATTGTTTTCAAGTTATCGTGGTAAGAGAAATGAGTCCACAGAGTCACAGACGACAGCCCGACGACATGATGCCTCACATACCACATACCATGGTGACAGGACATGAAACATACACTACATAAAAAATTATTTAATACATTACAAGTAAAAGTACAGAAATACTGGACACAAAGCTGTATTTAAATAATCAAAAGCAAAAGTGCTCATTATATAGAATGAATGTACAGTCGGTACACACCCACACGTTGTGTTGGTGGACCGTGACTTTACAGTGCTTTACATTCCACCACTGTAAGACACAGTCAGTCATTTGTCGAGTCCAGGTCCCTGTGCACCGCTGAACTTCGAAACTGTCGCTCTCCCTTGCCCCCTCAACCCAGGCACTTCTTTCTGTCCCTTTAATCCCCGGCGGGCGGCTTGTGACTGCCTAGCGTGGCGTTTCTGCAGTGTGTGAGGTCTGGGAGCCAATCATCTCCAACCATCATGGCACAGACACGCAGGACTGGACAGAGCAATGGGCCGATGCCCCCTCTCTGTCCAGTTTGTGTGTGTGTGTGATAGAGAGAGAGATTGAGAATGACTTAGAGAGACAGAGTTTGGGAAAAGTAGCAGCACAGTCTTTGTTTTACAGAGCAGATTAAGTAGATAATTTCACTGTTGCTAACATAATCATTCAAAGTAGACCCCAGCTCACGTCATGTTACGTGTTTGTTGAAACCAGCACCAGACAGATGATAAACCTGGATTCAAGCTGTGTCTTAGCACCAAAGCCCTGATGAAATGGTCTACAGGTGAAGAAAATGAGCGCAGCTGAACCGTGCTGTCTTTCAGCTTTGTTAACAAGCCCTTATGGATTTCAGGACAAGGCTGAAATCTGTGTCCCTCCTTTAATTGATGCTGGCCTGTGTCCCCTTGTTTCCTCAGTGCTGCAGATGATAGTCTAAGTAACTGTGTTTTAGGGCAGCCGACTAACGATTTTCTTTTCATTGTCGATGACATCTCTTTTGCCAATTGTGAAGACGAAACAATCAAGTTGAACATTTTACTTTGGGCAACAGAAACTGTGATTGGAGGTTTTCATTATTTTCTGACATTTTATAAACCAAACTACAGTAAAAATGATTAGCAATAATTTTAAGTGTACATTCTTAATAGTAAAAGGGCTTAACATGCAAAAGAATTGTCTTTTAAATGTAGATTTAATACAGTATTACATTATTTTACAATAATTTGTTCATTGTGATGAGTTGATTACTCTAACTCTCATTTGTTTTGTTTGTGTTTTTATCCCTGCAGTCAGCGTCAGCCACTGAGGTCACCATCACCCCAGGTGTGAGTGTGTGTATGTGTGGGTGCTGGTGAGGAGTGTGTCTGTGTGTGTGTGTGTGTGTGTTGACAGTGTTTTAGGGTGATGTACTGTGCCTATCAAGACCGTGAGGAGTTGGAGGATGATCTATACCAAGAGGATGATGGAGACTCTGATGGGTCAGAGGCCAAAAGCGAGCTGGAGTTCCAACTCTACAGTCAGCTCCATTACTCCTCTAATGCTGGGGAGCTGGAGGAGCAGGAGGGCATAGGTGACAAGGCGGAGGGCCAGGACAGCCAGCAGCCGGAGGTGACGGAGAAGACTGTGGATGCAGATGGAGAACTGGAACACACTGGAGAAAGTGGGCCTCCTTCACCTAATATGAGCAAGCTACTGCAGTGCTCAAAGAAGAAGAAGGGGGAGAAACGTGATAAGCACAAGAAGGGGAAAAGTGATCCTAAAGGTCAGAGGTCGAGGTCATCACTTTTTGAGGAGGTCATTGTGATTGACTCCGGCCCTGATGTTATTTCTATCTCTGAGGATGACACTGCTGATGATGAAGGGGTCTGTGCCTTAAAGGGTGGAGGCTTACACGGGCTGCAGACTTCCACCCCAGCACAACAGGTAGATGACAGAGAGAGATGCTGTGCGTGTGTGTGCGTGTGTGTGCGTGTGTGTGCGTGTGTGTGCGTGTGTGTGCGTGTGTGTGCGTGTGTGTGTGTGTGTGTGTGTGTGAGATGACATCCACCACCTCTATGTTAAAGCCATAACATGCTACTTTGTAACCATACCCATCTCTAGTGAAGACTAGCTCTTCCCTAGCCGTTGACTTTGTGGGATCAGGAGTTCATGATTGGGGATTGTAAACTTTGCTTGTAAACAGCAGATGGACTGTGTCCTTGAGATCACACCATCATATAGACTACACAGTGCCTCAATCTTGCGGCGCTTGTTGTGGCTGCTGATTTACGCTTGTCTTCTCATGCCACTTTCACATAATATAGTACAGATGGTAGAGATGACGAAGAATCTGATGTGTGTGATTTGTGAGCATTCAAGAGTGTACAATGATTGTGAAGTTGGTTGTTTCCTTGTCGTAATTATGTACTTATGTTAGTGTCCCTCCACTGCAGCTCAGCAAGACATTACTGTTTAGGGAAATACACAAAAAGGGCATTTTATTTTTATACTAAATGTAGTGTAACTTTGAAAGACATGCACTTGATTTATGTAACTCAGACTGCTGTCACTTTACTGACACCTTTACCTTACCTTTACTAGGTTTTGTCCTCCATCACTTACATTGGAAGTTTGATAGAAAGGGTGCCTTTTATCACCACAAGCAATGTTTGTGCATGTACATATGGGCATTTGACTATTGTTTTAAGACATGAACTTGAGCATGACATTAGCATGACTAAAGGTTAGTGGATCCTTTAGTGGATCCTTTAGTCTCTGCAGTTGCTAAGAAAACATTAGAGACCTTCAATTGTCCTTCATCCTCAGCACCTTGTTAGGGAGGTTGGATGGTGTCAAGTTATGTGTTTTTGACCTTATGTTTACCACATGGGCCATTTTGTGTTCCCTTTACCCTGAATTCACAGTGCTGGTAATTTTAGAACTACTTTTAATACACACCTAGTTAGTCGTTTGATCGGGTCTGTAAGGGATGCATAATGTGCAACTGAACACTTTGTATTAACATCTCAGATATGGCTGTTGTTTGGTCACCTAGGGAGACCAGAAGAGGAAGAGGAATCTCAGTTTGCCGGTGACTGTGGACTCCAGCAGCTCAGAATCTGATTCAGAAGGGTCAGAATCCAAATCTGAGTCTGATTCTTCTGATTCCTCCGATTCTTCTGATTCAGCCGATTCAGACGGCCTGGAGAACTGGATGATCCTGGGCCGAGGGAAACAGGACGGAGACCAGTCCATTTCACTTAATGTGGAGGGAGGGTCTGACAGCAATGCAGGTGTGTGTTTTTTTTGTTTTTGTTTTTTTAATGTTTGGCCTCATTTATGTGTGTGTGTGTGTGTGTGTGTGTGTGTATACTGGGTACACTGTGCATTGTTCAAACCTTTGTGATATGTTTTTGTGCATTTGATTGTGTGTGTGAGACCAGGAGAATAGAATAAGTGAGTAATTTAGTATGGTCCAGCTCATTCAGAACACTTAGCCTACCTGTAGCACATTGATAAGGAGCGGGCACAGCGATGGGCTACACTTCGAACGATCTGTGTGCGTGCACGTGTTGTATGTACATGTGCAGCATCTGTGTCTGCATGTTTACAAATTTGTAAGCTCTTAGCATTCCTGGCACTGTCTGCCCAGTCGCTCTCTTCTCTGATCCACCTTTAAGTATGTTTGTGTGCATTATGTATTGATATGTGCGTGCAGGCTTGTGTGAGTGTGAATATTTGTGTTTATAAAATATTCCAGTTCTAATCAGCATGCGTGTGTACATACACACGCATACCAACAGTCATAACGCTAATGCCAAAAACAAACAAACTGAGAGACAACAACGCGGGAGGAGAGGGAGGGGAGGTCGGGAGAGATGCGAGTAATCAAAAAATGAATAAAAATGTTCCCTGCAAATCTCTTCAGATCTACACATTATCTTAACCTGCAGCCTCAGCAACCTTTCCAGCTTCTCTCCAGCTCTCCCCCCTCCTTCTCCCTCCTACGTAACGCTCTCCCATCTCATTCTTTTATCCTATTTTCTCACTTTTGTGCTCTCTCTCCCGCTCTCCCTCTCTCTGTGTCTCTCTCACTGTTTCTTCCTCATTTGAATTTCCCTGGGCTGATGTTTCTGCAAGAGTGCTCACTGCCTCCTCTACACACAACTGGGCTAAAGGAGGGGGTCTGGAGTTGGTGGGAAGGCTTGAGGTTTTGGCCTGGTTTTGGGAGGAAAGGAGGATTTTAGGTCTCTGTGTCTCTTTCTCTCCCTCTCTCTCTCGTCTGGCTTCTCTCTGTGATCTTTGGAGCTTGACCTCATGTCTGCACATGGGGGGCCATGGGTGTGGTGTGGAAGGGGTCTTTTAAGTGGCAGGGATGGGGGAGGATTTTGTTCAAAAAATGAAGGCAAGGAGAGAACAGTCTTGAGCTATGCCCCAATTCTATGCTATACACTAATTCCAAGGGGGTTTTAATTATGTTTCATGTTCACATGAAAAAGGGGTGGAAACATATTTTGTTATTGTTATGAATCTAATGAAAAGACCACGACCAACAATGAATTTATCCTAACAAGAACTGCCTGATACAGCTTAAACCTCTGTGCCATAGAGCTCCGTTGTTGTCCAGAAACTATTAAAACACATCCATGAGCCACGCTGTTCCACTGGGTGTCATACTCCTTCATTGCAATGAAACACAGTGTATTCTGGGTCAGTCCAAATACTCACTAGTGGACCAAATAATAATGTAATAATCTGCAGGTGAAAATACTTCCCAAGTGATGCAGCATTTACTCCTGCTTGAGAAAGATTTTCGAAAAACACAGTGCCCAAGAAAAGTGAGACTTTTTTTTAAAAAGGAAAAGTATATTTTCCTGACCTGTTTTGACAGATTTACCTCGTGAGGCTGAGAGGTACAGACAGGGTAGGAAAGTCAGGCAACACACTGGTTGGTTTTGGTCTTTTCATGGGATTTGTTAAGGGGTAGAAAAATAAAGCATATTCCAGCCATGGTCTCCTGCTGTGCTTCATATAGCACCATGTCCGAAACAAAGACCACCTCTGCTAACTTCACCAAAATGAAGACTTGTTTATGAAATGAAGGACAGTACCAAAAGAGCAGAGGTGCTAGGACATCATGCCATCCCTGTCCATTTAATATACTGAGAACAGTATGTATACCATAAAAATGCTTGACTTTTTTGCTGTTGCTGTAGACTCTTCACCCCTTTCACAAGGGAAATGAAGGAGCTGGTTACAACTGCAAAGCATTAAAAAAAAATGCAGATGGTGGAAAACGGGAAAAACATTTGCTCTCTCATTGGCAGTGTCATTCCTGTTAGTACAAAACAGTATACTGTTTTCATATATGCAAACAACAAAAGCAATGAATTATACAGTCAATAAAACCATACACTAATAGACATTTAGCATATAGTACATACAGTGCACAGTAAGTATGAGGTATAGAACTGGGGCACAGCTGTGATTATCCTTACTCTTTCCGGGAATTTATTTCACATACTCCATTTGTTTTCCAAAGAAATTTGGATAGAAGGCAAATTTTAGGTTACTGAAATATGGGTAGTTGAATCTTTTTACTACAATAACTGTTACATCCATAACCCAGGGCTACTGGATAAATCTAAAGGTTGTCTCATGTTTTTATATGCCATGTTGTGTGTTGACTCCTGTCAGGCGGCTGGCTTGCTTGTGTTTTCACGTTTGTGTTTGTGTGTGTATGTGTGTGTCTGAGAGAGTAACAAGTTCACACAGCAGTGACTAATAGTATTTGTACGCCTAAACCCCATCTCAGCATCACCATCAAATCACATTCACTACACTTAGTCTCCCGCTCTCACCTTCAGAAATTGAATCCTTTCTCTCTTTCTCGTTCTGTCTCTCTACTACATGGTGTCACATGTTCATATACTTTTACAATCTAATCTTTTTTTCGCTCCCTCACATCATTTTTTTTTTTTTTTAAATCAAATACATGGACACATGGAGACACACACATACACACAGATGTGCACAGCCCGAGTGGCTATCTGTCACCTGGCTGTAAGCGGCAGGTGTTGGTGGGTGGATCTGTAGGGACACTGGATAAGGAAAAGAGAAAAGATAGTAGAGAAAAGGGGGATGAGCGAGGGCTGTCTGCCTGTCCGGCAGCCATGCAGCAGCAATCAGACGGAACAAGAGAGAAGAAGCAGGACTTCCCAAAATCCAGCTCAGTGCGTCTCCCACCCTGAGAGGTGTGCGAGTACTTGCCTGTGAATGAATCCGGGGCGGGGTGTGCTGAAGCTAAACTTGAATTGCAACTGGTAAAACTTCACTCAGTGGTCACACTTTTTTTCTCTCTCTTTTGCTCCCCCCAGTTCTCTCCTTGGGTTTTTTTTTTTTTTTGTCCCCTCTGTCTTGGTCAATGCACAGCAAACTTTGTTTGAGGCTTAGAGAGTCAGCTCTGGCTCGCTATCGGGGTGGCCGATCACATCAGAGTGTGTCTGAGTGTGTGTGTTTCACTGAAAGTCTTGGTGAATTAGAGAAGGGAGTGTGTTTGTGTGTTTTTACCAAAAGGTTAGCTCTATCTGTCTCACAGAGGAGGAAGGTAAGCTCTGCTCTTCTTTTCGCTTTTCTTTTCTTGTCTCCTCTCCTCCCTTTTCTTCTAGCTTCTGGATTTCTTAAGTCTTCGTGATGTTCAGTTTTGTTTTGGCACAGCAAAAATGTTTTCATAGTCTCTGATTTAAAGCTGTGGTATAAATGTTTTCACTCTATACCTTCACGTATGTGTGAATGAGTGATGCTGCTTTGGGCCTGGAGCTTTTTTTCCTGTAGCTCCTTACACTCTGAGACCTCACTTGGCCTTTGTGTATTTTGAGGTGTGTATCATTGTAACTCACCTGCCAGTATACAGTATGAACAGAGTGAAATATGGACTTAGTTGGTGCCTCTGTGTTTGTGGCTCTGATTATGAGTGAGCGTGCGTGTTTATGATCAGGGCATCGGGATTGTAAAATGAGATTACAGTGGCATGTTGGGTACCACTCTAGGTGTGTGTGTGTGTGTGTGTATGTGGCAGGGTGTGTGTGTGGCAGTGTGTGTGTTGTGGGTGTGTGGGTGGGCGGGCAGGCGCTGCAGAAGGGAGGCATGGATAGGATCAGCTCTTATCTTGGCTGCCCAGTGCCACACGAGGTGTAACGCCACACCCACACTACCACACAATGTGTTTGAACAGGCACACACACACACACGCATACACATATATACTCACCATGAAATCGCTGTGCCATAGTTTGACTTGTATTATCCAGTTTTTACAGAAGTTATGCAAATTAGATGAGACTACACTGTAGGCCTAATATTAGCGCATGCAAAATAAATTGTAGAAATTCAGTTGAAAGCCTGATACTTTCATTTTTAAAAAAGCTTTTGATTGAACTGTAATCTGGTAAATGAAACGGCAGTTGCTTTGTAATATGAAAAGTCCCCTCGGTAAACGGTCCTGTTTGGTGACAGCCTCGGCTATGCCGCTTTTCGTGTCCTTTGAGTGTTCATAGTGGTCGACATCTTAAACATTTGGCCTATACGTTATGATTTGCTTATTGAAAAGGTGTATTTTTGTCATTTACAGTCATTATAGATGATTTTATTGAGCTGAAGATGACATCTGTGATCATTTGCCATTTCTTTGACATACTCCTTAGCAAGTTTGTGATGAATATATTGTGAACTCAACCTTCACTATTTTACTATAACTATTTTAGTAAAAGCACAACCGTGAAGGAAGTTTCCGTAAATTGCATTTTTTTCTTTCTAATTTCACTTTTTATTGTTTCTCTCTTGTTCATGTCATTGCTGAACAAATCCACTGTCAAGTCACCTCTATCCGTTGTTTAATCCTTCCTTTGACTTAGAACCATGCCCGCTAGTTTCACTGTATTTCCCTGAAAATTTGGTCAATTACCCAGGTGATGAACAACAGGAGGGAGCCAAGAGAAATCAGAAGGAATGCGAACCTACATCTGAGTTTCTATCCAAAGAAATCTTAATGGTAGGGCGGACAGCGGGGGCTCAGCATCAGGCAGAGGGAAAGAGTAAGATGAGAGTGGGTAAGCTAAAGTGTATGAGACAGGCCTTGAAAGGGACCGGCCACGGTGTTGCTGTCGGTCAGGGCCGGTTTGTCTCCAGGCTAAGATCTCAGAATGGCTCTGACACGGCCGGATCTCTGTCTGCACACATTGACATCCAGCGCTTACTGTCAGTCCTGTCTGTGTGTAGCTGATGGTTCTACAGTTGAACCCTTTCATATATCACTTGACCTGGTGTGGCTCCGCACAAGACCGCAGATCTGGTTTCCATGCCGTGTTTTTTGAGTTAAATGAAACAGCTGTTTTGTCTTGTGAGATGTTTCAGATACGCAACATGTCGGCCACATTTGAATTGGCATTTGAATCTATGGCAGTTTTGAGTTGTGACAATGTTGTGATGGATTGTTTTCTGGAATGATTTTGTGTTCATTGCATTGATTTTGCTTCATGGTTTTAGTCCAATGTGAAATTGAACACTGAAATCTGATATAGACAATAAAGGTTTCTCTTATGTAATTATAAAAAATTTAATTTTTAGATTTAATTTCAATAATGTTGTACAGATAAATTATTTATTGCTACCATTTTCTTCAAAGCTAGCAGCTGTTGCAGATGTATTCCAATTTTAGTTGTTGCCGTGTAGTAAAGTATCTTAGGTCTCTTCTGCGCTGATATGCAGAGTTTATTTACATCATATTTATCTGCATCTGGAAGGGACAAGCCATCCTGTCTGAAAGTAGTCTTTGTCAAAATAATCTATGAAAATTTCTCTATTTTTTTCTTGGAAACTTTGACTAAAAAATACCCACAGACATCTGTGGTTGCGGCTGCAGGTGCTCATTTGTATTACTGTTCACTGTTTGTTCTTCAGAGTGAGTGAGGAGCAGCATTTAAATATAATCTAGTAGAAAGCAGTTCGTCTAAACTTACAGACACTCCCACACACACCACAGCCGTAGCTGCCTCGAAACTGACATCTTTCAGTCGATGGGTGACATTTAGATTTTGAACTTAAGTTGCTTTAAAGTTTTTGCCATTGCTCATTCGATAATTTGTTGTGATAGACGACTCTTATCAATAGATATTTATTGTGGACTGTGATGGATTGATTTTTTTGTTGTGGAAATGAGAGAACATTTTAGAGTGAAAGTGAAGGTGTGATGGGAGGTTGGTTGTTGTGTGTGTGTTCGAGTGTGAAGGTGTGTGCATCTAAAGACAAAAGTGTGTGTGAGAGTGAGAGAGAGAGAGCCAGTGCCAGCCTCACCACGCCTGAGGTGAGCCCAATAACCGTGCCTTGGCCCACTGGAACGGAGTTTCACCGTCTTTAGTTCCGAATAGAGAAAGAATGTGACGGTAAATGAAATAGTTTTCATCACAGTACATTTTTTTTTATGTGGCAGTGCTGAATTGTGGTTTTTGATTTTGTATGTGTGAATGTCAGACATTTTTTTTTTTTTTTTTTTTTTTAGTAGCAAAAGCACACAGCCTCCCGTTTGCAGTAACTCTAGCCTGGAGGAACGGGTAATAAACTAGAGACCAGAGGGTCCCTACTGTAGTTTAATGTGTGTGTATCTGTGTATGTGTGTGTGTGTGGAGGGGGGGATAGAATAGTGAATCCCACTCTTCTGCTTTAACCTTTTATTTAACCAGGGTATCCCATTGAGAACAAAAATCTCTTTTCTAAGGAGACCTGCTGCAGACATTGTGCCCTGAAGCTACAGGATAAGACATCTAGACGAATACACAAACGCACACACACTCACACACCGAAACACACTCATGTATGATTAAATAAAACTTCTAAGGTTCAACACCTTAATCCCACATTGTATGTACTGGCGGATAGTGTGTTTGAGACTATAACAGCACTTTAATTCTCACTTTGTCATATTTCTGTTTTTCCTGACTTATTCCATCTTAGATACAATGTCTCCCCCTTTTTCACTCTACTGTCCATTACCCATCTTGTCCTTAAAGACAATCTGAAGAGGAGGACGGGAGGGAGGGGAAAGAGAGGAGACTAGTGGAGGGAAAAAAAAATGTCAATTACAATTACCAATAATAATCATTATAATTAAGCAATCACTTAATAGGAAATCAAATTATTGTGGGGGGTGACAGTGGGACAGAAGGAGGTTCCCGTGGGACTGTATTAATTTCTGTTCTTTTATTTGGCCGGAGAACTTTCCCCTTATTGTCTTTCCTTGGCATTTGGGCAGGGAGGGGTCGGTGAGAGGGCTTTATTAACTGGTAGCCTAGGGTGGTGATATTTTTTGTTAGGGGTGGGGGGGGATGAGTTAAGGGGAAGGGGTTGGAGGGATATGTATTAATATTAATACGTTTTTGGGATGAGGAACCAGGAGGAAGAGGGGCGAGCAGGATGGGTAATCGTGGGGGGGGGGCAGCAAAGGCAGTCATGGATCCACAAAATCACCCCTTCTCCCCACGCCTCGTTCTTCTCCCCCTGTTCGGCTTCCCTCTTCTTCTGTAGACGCCAGTACTAGAAGCTCTCACTCCCTGAGAGCTGTTTTGGAATCAGAAGATCAGTTTAACAGTCAACAGGATAAGAGGGAGAACCCCAAACACACAAAGACACACGTTTAGGGTTAGTACACTCACTTCAGTATGCAAAGGGTTGCCTAATAATAGCGAGGCAATGTTTTTCACAAGGTCCCTGAGGATGGTTATGCGTGTGTATATCTGTGTGTGTGTGTGCTTGGCAGTGTACCACATAGATACAGAAGTGTGCCTGTTTAGCAGTTTCCTCTCCAGAGGCTCCTGGCAGTGTGTATGTAGCCATTCCAAGGCTTCTCCCCATGTCTCTTAATTAAGGCACTCGTCAGACAGAGACCAGCTGGGCCTGGTCTGGCCTAGCTGGCACTCACCACGATTTCAGTCAATCTAGCCCATCCCTCGTCATCCTGTCTTTCTCTTTCTCTTTCTCTCATTCATTTTCCCTTCACCTTTTCTTTTCCTTCTTTGTTGATTAATTTTTTTTTTTTTTTTTTATTGTTCATTTTCTTCTGTGTATCCTGAGTTTACCCGCCGCCATGTGCTTTTCCATCACTGTATATGTCGATGCTAATACTCTCTGCGTGTTTATGGCATGCTTAAGCTTAACTGGTTGACCTTTCCATCACACCTGCCTTCAGTAAAGCACTAATTAGGAGTCCCATAAGGATCAGAGAGATTGCCAGTTAATAGGCCCTTAAATACCAGGATTTATGTGTTTGGTTTCGTGTTTGGTGGAACGTGCTAAATGCTCAAGCAGTTGTCATGGGAGGCAAATTCCAACTCACAACAGTCAACTCACACTCAACAACGGAATATTTCAGAAAAGAATATGTTTGTGTGATCAGTTGTGGAAGGATTTTAATGGGGTCATAAGGGGAAGGTAATTTATCAACATGATCTCTCACAGATTTCTAAAACGAGCCCAGACTAAAAGTGACTTAGAAATTCAACATTGGTGTGCATCTATACCTGCACTCCACCTTTCTTCCCTTAACCCCTCAGCTTTACCCCTCCCTCCATCCATCCATCCCATCTCATCTCTTTATTCCTCCACTCCCATTCCCAACCACCCTTCCATGCAACAAGACCAAGCCCTGGTTACGTGGCTGTTGCTATGCTGGGCTTGCAGGGTCAGGATTCATGCTATAGGCTTGCCTGTGCTAATCCAGCTTGTATCTGAGATCTGTTTGAGAGGTCGCACACAGCTGACAGTGAACACCGTGTCCTTGTTCTCCATGTTCAGACTTCCACCAGAGAGGCTTGATATGTCTAAATGTGGTAAATGGTGATTATCAGTGCGGGTAAGTTTCCTGTGTTGGAGAAATGGCCCAGCATTGGTATGACTAGCTCACCTTGCACATCTGTGTACCTGGTTTTTATAGCATTGTGTGTCTGTGAATTAAGTTGAAGTCTTTGCTCGTGCACGTGTTCCTGTGCGCACACATGCCTGTGCATTAGCACACCTAGGCCGCCCCTTTATCCGGGGGATTATGGTTAAATGGAATGCTGAGATTCTGGCAGCGAGCAGCCGATAAAGCTGAAGTCGGCGTTGGGAGAGAAAATTAATTATTGAGGATAAAATCAGAGTGAAGGAGATAGTTACCAACTTGTTGGGGAGTTTAGTCATTGATATTTCGGCACAGGCTTCCAGACAACACACAGAGTTCATCACACTCTTAATGTGAGACTGGTTTTGTGTGTCTGCGAGTGCGTGTGCAGGGCTTTGCGAACTTTTAACTTTTTAAAGATTTTGGTCAGACATCAAATAGAATGTATTTGGGTTTTATGCAGTCTCTACATACTGATGTGGCGAATTTTCTTTCACTGGTTTAGCTGGAATGTCCTCAGGGTCTGCTGCAAATCCAGGTTTCTTCTTTGAGTGTTGTAACATTACAGTACACAGCTGCCATCTACCAGTTTTGTATTTTTCATCCAACAATTTATTTCTAAAATATATATTAATTATTTTGTCAGAACAAGATTTACAAAACAGCCTTCCCAGAATCAAATTTGAATTCTGACAAAGTTAGTGGAGTTGATGTAAAAATCAGTTTAAAAAAAAAAGGAAGTTATAATTTTTTTGTTTTTTTTTTATTCAGTCAACTGGTTAAAATAATCCTACCGAGAGTGCAGTCTAGATCAGAGGCGAGCTGAATTAAAACATTTAAAATGACAGCAATAGCAAATACTTTTTTTTTTAATTTCAACCAGATTCTAGAAGTACTTTGATTATTGTTTAGTTTTACCACCTTTTAGCAGATTTAAATGTGTTTGAAACTAAAAAGTATTTTTTCCGTCGCATGAGGAAATTTCTCCAAATCTAGACTTTTGGATTTAGGCTTTAATGATAAAATATTTTCCAAATCCAAAATATTTTTTTCATGTAGGAAACCTACTTTACAAGTAAATAAAATATCCCAAAATATGGTGGAAAACTGGAATGATTCTGTTGTAGTTTCATGAGAAAAAACATCCACAGGCAGTTTGGGATTTTTAAGAAATGCAATAACAATAACAATGTTAACATATAGCAAATCTTTATCAGCACTCAATGATTTCAGTTCATTGTTTTAAAACTGTGTTGTTGTTTGATATTCTCACTGCCTAGAAAAATTCATTTTCTTCAATGGCACCTAACATACAAGCACCACACCACCTTGATGTGTCTTCATTTTTGTGTTCTCTGATGTTTTTCTTTTTGTCGAAATTCTCTGTGCTTAACTGTAGTTTATCTACTATGACCAAAACAAACCTAAATTAATCCAACAGTGTCTAGTTCCAGTAAATTTAGTGTACCTACTATGCTTTTTACGCCAGGAAGATGAAAATTAAAGGACAAGCCAGGCTCTTGTGCCGTTAAAACTCATAAATGGAAATGGTAAAAGTCACATAGCCTGTAAAAAGAGAAACATTGCATGGTTTTCCTTTTTTTTCCCCCTGCATGGTCACTGTAAAAAAAAAAAACAAAAAAAAAAAACAGCTGTGAACAAATAACTGTCCGTGACCTTACAGGACTCCTTATATGTGCACAGATTTGTGCGTGTGGGCTTGTTATGGCTGTGTATGTGCTCTTGTGCAGGTGAGCGCATTTCTCTCCGATGAGTGCAGACTGATCAATAGTAATTGGGTTGAGTGTCTCAAGCCTGGTTCTTTCCTTTGTACTGTGGCCCTTTTGTAGGCTGACACAGGGCCAGAATAGAGAGGGGGACAGGGGAGAGAAAGAAAAGGAAGAAAGAAGGGGGGAGACACAGAGAAAATGGAGGATGTTTGCAAGTCGACGAGCATGACCGACTCCCTCAACCAAATCTCCGGATATTTATTCAGCATTACTCACTAATCTAAAAAAATCTTCCTCCCTTTCTGTCTCTCCCCTTTTCATTCATACTCCACACTGGAGGGATGTGGTGTGTGTGTGTGTGCAGGTTTCTAGAGAGGGGATACTGTGGGATGATCTTAAAGAGGTATGATAAAACAGAGAGATAACTTGTTAAGATGTATTTACAGGCTTCTCACCTCTCCCTCTCTTTCTCCCTCTTGCTTACAAACATAAGCACACTCCCAGAGTATCTCTCCGTTCTCCTCACTCGCTATTCTGTCTCTTTTATGACTCCCATAAAAGCAGCGTGTGTTGAGTGAGGGCGACAAGCTCCAGCGGTATTAGCAGGGAGGCATTAGGCATAAACTCTAAGGTATATTAAAGCAACGGCCCTGTTGTTCATATAAACACGCCAATTCAATTTAGCCTGCCCCACGGGGAATGGGATTTCAGCAGCTACCGAGAGCAGGAGGAGGGAGGGAGCGAGGGATGGGGGTGGGGTGGGGGGCATGAGTAGTGGATGAGGTAAGATGCGAAGAGGTGGTGAGATGAAGGGATCTTGGACAGTAGAGAAGGCAAGGTGATTGAATAAGGGAGAGAGGGGGTTGAGTAAAAAGAGGAGAGGTCGAGTAGAGATGTGGAGATTGGCACATGGGAGTGGCATGGTGGCTCGTTGCAGGAATTCATTAGTGTTGTTGCATTAACTACCATGACGTAGGCACCTCTGTGTTTTTGTGCGTTCACTTATGCGTGGGCGCACAGTGACACAACGCCGCACACACACACACACTTATGCACACGCCCTCTCACAAAACCCACACCCTGGCAGGCAGAGGGGCTGCCAGTGTCTGTGTACCATTGCACGCTTGGACAGAGTGTTATGTGGGAAACCCTACAGTTATATTATTCAATCCAAATTCAAATGGGCTTGTCAGGAAAGCTCCCGCTTTTTATTACCTGTCAGAAAAACCAAGGGATGGACGGTGCAGAAGGGAGCAAATTAAACGACAGTAAATAAGACCCCCTATCTCTCTCTACTCTCCCCCTGCCATTCTGCCATTCCTCCTTGCACTGTATTTTGGAGACACACACACACACATTTACTGATTTTTGACAGCATGTTGTTGTTCGACTCTATCTGTAGTTTACCTTAACCAGGTTTTATCTGTCAATCAGATGCAGGAAGACCTAATTATTTTGTTCATCACTGCATACGGTCTCCAGCCAATATGGAATCAACTGAGCCAAGGTGCTGGATTTGATATTAAAGGAAAAGTCTGTCAGACATTTACTGAAATGGATTGGATCATGGTTAATTGAGGGAAAGGGGATCAAAAGAAAAAGGGGTAAATAAAACCTGAAGGGGCAATGGGGGGGTGTCTTAAGGATGAGCCTGCTGTTTCCTTCTATTACACGCACACACATGCACACACACCCTGAACACCCAGAACAGCCTCCTCCCGTCAGCCAGGCATAACCTCTGCCATCTGTCCACCCCCTTCCTCCTCCTCTGTTCCTCCTCTTTCCTTTTCACCCTCCTCCTCTGCTCTTCCTCTTCTACCACCACATCCCCACTGAGGGGGAGAAAAGTTTTCCCCACCTTCACTCCCCAATGGCGTTCAGAGAAATGTGGGGTATTTAGTGTTTATCTTCATAGTCAGAGGGACATTCCTCTATCTGTGACAAGAGGAGGAGGGAGGGGGACAGCGGCTGAAGTCGGAGGCCTCTCAGTTTGTGCTAAGCATCGACAGTGTGGAGTAAATGGGTGCTGTTTATTCTCTTCACACACAGTGTTGTTAGTAATCATTAGTCACTTTAAGGAACTTCATACATCAACATTAAATTTTCAGCCTTGCTTAAAATGTCATGTGTTTCACACCCACTCCCACACCACCTATTGTCTGGAATAGAAAAAGCTGTTTACAGCTGCTGTCTTATTATTTTGATGACTTTTTGTGTTGTATTGATCATGCTGCCAGGCCTTCATTCATAATCATAATAGTTTTGAATTGATTCATTTGTATGCCGAATGAACGAAATGTTGATTACCTATTCATTTTTGAGTCATTTCATAACAATACTTTGTTTTTGTTATGACTTATATCTCTGATAATTTTAGATTTGTGATTGTTATTTTTTTGGAGACCTTTTTAAGAGACCTGACAGGAAATGATGAGATATTGGGAACAACATGCAACAAAGATCCATTTCCAGGCCCTAACTGGGGATGATATGGTTCATGGTTGAAGCCTTAAACACCTAGACCACCAGGGTGCCCCATTTATGACTTGCGCTATTAACAATTGATCCTTTGAAGACATAATCTGTAGATCAATTAGTAGCAAAAATAGTAAGTAGTTGCAGTCCTAAATGGGTAATGCTGTTTTTGTTCCCATGCTCCCAAATCTACCACCAGCTTCCAACTTTGCCAAGTAAAAAAAAAGGACAGCTGGATGCATTTATAAACTGTATTTGAATGAGGCGATAAAAGAGCCATATTAGGAGCTCCTCATCTAATCCTCTATTGTTCTTTGTCTGTCCCCTGTCCCACAGAGGGACTGCTCTAATTAAAGACTAATAATTGTATTGTTTTATAAAGCCTATAGAGACAGAGATTCTGCTCTTCAATCATTCACTCTCTCCAATGTACCCTGGCCTTGGAGGGCTATCTCTCTGGATGAAGTCTATAACACACTGTGACTGACTGTTTTGGGTGGGGGTGGGGGTGGGGGTGGGGGTGGGGGTGGGGGTGTGTGTGTGTGTGTGTGTGTGTGTGAGAGAGAGCTGTTCAGCATACAGAGATCG
>JBBMJY010000020.1:11886703-11968225 GCA_037833715.1 Toxotes lorentzi | reverse complement strand
TGTGTGTGTGTGTGTGTGTGTGTGTGTGTGTGTGTGTGTGTGTGTGTGTGTGTGTGTGTGTGTGTGTGTGTGTTCGCCCGCTTTGGGAGATGTGACTCTGTCACCTTCCGCTGGGCTCAGCCAGGTGTGAAAAGGCATTCTGTCAGACCTCCCTGCTACTGGGTCCATTTATCCTTCGTTCCTTCGTGTGTGTGTGTGTGTGTCGGGGTGTGTGTCTGTGTGTGCTGGGTCCGTTTATCTTTCGTGACTGTATGTGTTGTCTGCCTGCACCTGGACCTCAACTAACAAACTCCTCCAAACCACACAGTATAGACCACAAAGCCCTGGGGTATTTACTGAGAAAGTAAGATACTGACACACATGGACACACACAAGTACACACACATACACTTCTACAAATATATAGAGCAGTAAATGGAGTAAAAAGCTATCCACGACATTTTCATCTTGTCTGTGTCATGTGGGTTTGAAAACATTTTTACACAACAGTAATATTTATACAACAAGATTTTAGCTTTTTCCTCTGAAGAACAGGTTTACTTCAACAACTCTTTCTCAGCCTGTCGTTCCCGTTCACTCACCCACACACAGACACACACCCACAGACACTTGGGTTTTACTTCTTTCTTTTGCATACAGCTTTACAGCGTGGGGTTGCTCCTTTTCCTGCAGACCCCATCTGCTTACCTCCTTCCATCTTACTGTTTTCTTGCCCTTGTCACTAAACACCGTTCACACAAAATATCTCGGGAAAAATCCCCAAAATGCTCGTATCATCGCTGCAGTGTTTAACGCATTCTGTTTTCGGTTTTCCTTCATTTCCGAGAATGCCCTCTCAGCAAGCCCAAATGAGCAGGTGTGAAATTCTTACTTTCAGTCAAAGACGGGTGCGTGGCTGTGTTCGTTTTGTCATCAGGGCAAGCCCATGATCTCACCTGCGCATTGCTCTCATGGCTGCGTTGCAACATTCCCCTTCTGCTTTGTGTTTCTGCTGAAGGTTGAGAGTCAGTGCAAAATGGTGAATGCAGACAGAGGCTTTTGCTCTTTAACTCCGAATGTTCTTAAATGCTTATTGGCGTTGCACTAAAAGTAATGTCACGTTGTCTGTGTTTATCCAATCAACCATAAGAATACAAAAATACAATACAAGTGCAACAAAGGATTAACCCATTAATCGTTTTGCCTGTAAAATGTCAGAATGAGTGGAAAAGGCATCACAGATCAACACAAGTTCTAAAAGCCAAATTTGATTCTGCTCGGTTGTGTTGATAGAATTGAAGACATCCAGTTTGTAATGATATACAAAGAGAAAAGCAGCAAAATCTCACATTTGAGAAAGTGGAACAAGTGAATTATTGGTATTTTCGCTTGAGAAATTGCATTAAACGATTAATAAATTATCCAAATTGCTGATTCATTTTCGACAAATTGTTTTTTGTTTAGTTTTTTTTCACTACGCCACACATCAAGTTTGAACTCAACAGTGTTGGTGTGTTTTGGGAGAAATTTTTCATGGATGGCAAAAAGAACCATAGGAACACAGGAAAAGATGAAGAAAAAAAGAGGTTTGAGAACAGAGAGAGAGAGAGCAAAGGGAGGACAGAGGTAAGAAGGAAGACATGAAGGGGCGATGGATGGATGGGCGGAGAATAAGTAGCTAAGGCCACAGAGCAGGTTTTAGTGACCTGCTGTCTGTAACCAGGCTGCATTAATGCATGTAAAAATCATGCATAAATGCATGCGTGCATGCATCCAACACACACATAAGTCACAGTGACTTTTTCCTCCTGTTAGTGTTGTCAGGACCCTGCTGTGCTGGGTTAGGACCAGAGCGCCACCCTCTGGCTGCTGCAGGAAGTCGAGACTTTACTCCCTTTGATAAACTCAAGATATTTGAAGTGAGAATTTTCCTCCTCTTTAAATTTTTGAGGCTGTGAATGTGGGTCAAACCCTAATCAAACCTCCCATGTGCCTTTTTGTTAACAGTGAGTGATGTTTTAGAGCGAGAAGAATTGGATTCAACATGACTCGACCTAAGCAGCAGAAATGTTCTCTGTATGAAGGAAGAGACAGAGGAGGGGAAGGTACAGAAAGCTGGAGAGGGTGTGAGAGAGGGTAAGCGATTCAGAAGGATGGGGGAGGAAGAGAGAAGGAGAAGCGAACGGCGGGGGAGTATATTAAACAAGGTGAAAGAGACAGGGGAGAGCGAGCAGAGAGTGAATCTGAGTGCAGAGCAGCTGATTGGTACAGGTATATCTCTGTATGAGCATTGATTGCCCTCTCTTTAGATAGTAGTGGTGACACCTGTACGTGTGTTTATTGATCGGTACCTCTACCTGTGGTGTGTGTGTGTGTGTGTGTGTGTGTGTGTGTGTGTGTGTGTGTGTGTGTGTGTGTGTGTGTGTGTGTGTGTGTATTGAGCAGATTTTCTCCTCATGGTGGTATCTGTGTGTGTGTGTATCGATCTTTTCCCCAGGGACAGGTGTGTGTGTGTGTGTCAGTGTCTGTCGGGGGGCCCGAAGAAAAACAGTCTGTGACCTTTTTGTTCGTCACAGAAATGAAGTCGTTTTAACTCCTCTCCTTAAACTCCATTTGGTATCCCTGTTTCTCACCTGACTGCCTTCCTTTCCCCTCGTTCCATTTAGTGTGTTGTACCTTTTTATACCCTTTTGTCTCACTGTCTTTCTCCAGAAGGTTCTTTGTTGTATGCTTGATTCACACATGCCATTGTTAACCCAAGGTTAGGACTTTTTGCCCCTTAAAATCCTCCTCTTTTCAGAAAAGAAAATACATTTACATTTCTTTAGGAAAAAGTATTTTGGACAAAGTAGGCCTCTCGAGTTTGTCCATGTCAAATTAAAGTACACTATGCATAATGTGCTTACAGTATTAAAATATGTAGTCTTTATAATTCAACATTCCTTCATTTCTTTTTCCTCCGCTTTTATTGGTTGAACAAAATAATGGTTCGTAGATAATGACACTTGCAAATAGTCATAAAGTATCAAAGTTTTAACAAAGCACTAAGAGTCCAAATCCTTTGCAGTGTCACTTATGTGCCACCTTAACATACACATACGGTGCTGTTAAATTTACTGTCCTCAGAGGGTTTGTCCTGACAAACCCTTTCTGTTTGATATTACATTTATTTTTACTCCCTTTTCATTTCATTTTAATGGAACAGATGTTCACCTAGCACTTAGCTGCAGGATGATTTTTTTTATTTTTATTTTTTTTAGTGAATTTCTTATTTATTGTGCTTCAGAGGTAGAATTTCCATTCTTTGATTTATCTCCTGAAATACACCATGTATGTTCAGAGTGAATGTAGTATTAGTGTGTTTATATGTATGTTTTCATAATTGTACTTGGCCCAGTACTGTAAATACTTTACCATTTTAAGGAATAACACAAAACAGAAATATCACTTTTTCAATATATGGTGTCTGCAGTACTCAGGCTTAATTTTTATTTTTTACATTTTTTGAAAATATTTTAATTTGATATTATTTATATATTTTAATCATATTTTCTGTTCTGTTAGGGTTAACATGGGGAATATAAAGCAATTGGATTTATTTTTTGCTCCTGTACAAATGTCTAAGGAGCTCTGTACCCATCAACAGAATGTGTATTCACAAACATTATTCGTATTAGTCATGTTTTCAGTTTAATTGTTAAATGTTCAGTTCTTTGTAGACACAGCCTCTGTGACTGTGTCTGGTACATTGTGTTCCAGGTTCATTGTTTGCCCCGCTGAATGGCAGGACAAGACCAGATACAAAAAAGTAGCTTAAGTGCTTTTCTGTTGTCTCATACACTAGATTGAACTGGTTTAATTTTACACAGAAAAATAACCTGTGCATTTAGCTGAAGCTGGAAATGTTTGTCGTCCCCGGTGCCTCCGTTGGGTCATTAAGCACAAAGCACAGTGATTCTCTAGATCAGAAACATGCTCTTCTCTCTACAGACTCATATCAGAAAGAACTGATGTTTGTTTTACTGTGTTAGTTAATACTTATAGTAGAGTGCTTCTTGCCTCCTTCGTCAGTCAGATTCACTTCAGCAGTTGGCATCAGCCTTGAGTGAAGTTGTTCCCGGACTTTTTCAGCATGTTGTGTGGAGTTAGATCGCCCTCCAGTGGTCAAACGGAGAACTGTGCTCTAATGCAGTGCCTGCTGAAGAGAAGTTTCAGTCAGAGTTTGATTTGTATACATGTAACACTGTACATCTACAGGATAGTATCATTGCTTTTGGAGCTGCAGCTGTCTCACAGACATTATCTTTTAGATTTAATGATGATCCCTCAAACCAGTTTCAGAGTAACACCAGGAGAATATTTTACCTGATGTCAGGTGACAGATTTGGCATTGGCTTTGGATTTAAATAGCAAAATGTACAAATCCCATAGTAAAGTATTCGTATTGACAATATACATCAGTAGTACACACACCAGTAACATAAAAAACCAAAATAACAACATTATCAATGAAAGTAGCGTTGGATGACTAAATAAATCTCTGCATTGAGAAACACTAGTACATACCAGCTTTGACTCTTCTCTTCTTTCCGCTGAACTTGAAATGACAGGTTTAAGTATTGACCTCCTTGTTCTGTTCTTCACTCTGTCTGGTCGACCTCTTTTTGTCATTCCCCTTACAAGAATGTGCTCAATTCAAACGGCGCTCTGTAAAAATCCTTTAAGTCCACATCCATTCAGTGAGCTGTTTTTGCTGCCTCATCATTGTACAGTACAGACTGTCCAGTCTTCTCACCTCCGCCGTGTCAAAAGGCTCTCGACTCTTTATTCTACCTCAGGCTGAGACACTGACAGCGCAGGGGACAGGAGAGGGTACATTTGTAAAAGGAAATGGTTTTTGTGTGTCTTCAGTCTAGCTTTATTATATGCTAAAGGTCATCAGGGTAAAGAAAAAAGAAAGTTAAGCCCATTGAAGGAGAAAAGCCGAGAAGAACATAACAGTTAATGATAGTTAACTGGTGTATATTCATTTATCATATACACTTTACCGTTGTTCTCTTTTTTTTTTATGTCCCATATGCAAAATTTTGATTATTACATTTAGACACAGAAAATCTGAATCAGAATACGATAAAGAACAGAGCAGAAACAAATTACAAATAAGACCTGAAACAATAAGTTTCAATAACAACTACTTAGATAATCTATGAATTGTTTGGTCTGGTGCAGGTCCTTAAATTTGATTAATTTCCTGCATTCCTTTATTGATTTATTAATCAATGAAATAATCTGCAGATTAATAAAATATTTGTTAGTTTCATCCCTTAAAAAAAAAAAATCTTCTTAATAAAATTGTAACAAACTGTGGCAATAACAAAAAGAAGTAAGATTATTTGAGAAATAACAGAAGGAGGTAGAACAAATAAATAAAAACAAAAAAATTCCCTTAAATCCTCATCAAACCTTGTGCATAGCTTACTGTCATCACTCAGGAGGACAGGGACACTGCACTCAGGTATTTATTCTTAGGTACAGGTGTCTTCACATACACTGCTGTATGTACATGCAGAACCATGGGAATGTACACACAAATGCACACGCACTCACATCACACACTCACACACAGGTGCGGGTGTTATCAGAGGTCTTGCAGGCTTTGCAGGTCTTTGTGCCTTTCCGCTTAGCTGGATGGTGTCGATTTTGTTGTGTATGTGTGTGTGTGGGTGGGTGGTTAGGTCTGTGCGTGTGTGCATGTGTGTGTTTGTGTGATTGGTTGGCTGAGATGTAAAATCAGGATTTAACATCCTGACCAGGGCATAAGAGACTCAGTCCATCTGTATATAGTGCGTCTAAATCCCTGTCTCTTAAGTCCACATGTGTTGGCTCTGTCTAATTGCTGGGAATAAGTGGGTAATATCTTTCCTTTAAAACACGGCCGCGGTAGAAAGAAGCCTCTGAACTCAGCAGCGTGTGCTAAGAATGGAAATGGAATAACTTAGACCTAGATTTGAATAGATTAGCTTGTATCCTCTGTTCCGCCTTCCACGGTGTGACCAGATTACCTCCAGTCACTGCCCCAAAAGGGTTTTTTTTTTTTTTTTTTTTTTCTCCAGAGGTGGCAACCCACCGCCTTTTTCCCCTGCATCGCATTATCATTACATTCCAGGAGCATTTTCGCTCTCTAAAGAGAAAATCAGGACTCCTACTGATTGTCTTCAGACTGATTGACTGACTGACAGGAGGAGATAGGAAGAGCCTCTGGGAATTAGACTGTGTGCGAGTGTGAGTCCTCGCAGGGCGCGGGGTTAGGGCTTCGGTCTGAGTCTTTGTGAACTGGCAGACACAAAGGGGGCAGAAATCACATCTGGTTATTTGGAGGATCTCCCCCCCTCCACCTCCTCCTCCTCTGTATCCTCCCTAACGGCACACATGCACACCTCCTCCTTAAACGGGCTCCCAAGAAAGATTGAATTTTCTGTTCCTGTTCATGAGTGAAAGTAAACACTATAATTAGTTTCTTTATGATTCTGGGAATAGCACAGTTTAAATTCTCACATGAAAATTAAGAGGATTAATAGTTAAATGCCGCTCATTTTTCTTATTCTGTTTGAGTGGATGTTCACCTTATAGCCATTTCATCTCTCTAATTCACAACTGTCTAATTAACCCTCCGTGTTAACCTAATATGTACATACTGGCATGTTGCACACACACACACACACACACACCACAAGGGTCTGTTTGTTTTGGTATGAGCCCTTAGTCTTGTGTTGTGTTGCGAGGCTGTTTCCTATGATAAAGCATGCAGAGTTGGTCCCCAGTGGGTCCAGTAACATATGCAAACCTCTCCCCATTGCTGCAATAACATATGCAAAACAGCACCGCTGGCCCTGGCCCCCAAACTCCCACCACCCGTTACCGTTCAGATCCCACCCCCTCTCCTCTCAAACACGCACAAACACACGCATACAAGCCTGTTTGCTTCTCGGATTGTGTTTGATAACTGTGTGTGTGTGTTCCTTCAGATTGTAGTCTGTAACAGTCTGAGCTTTGTGTTGGCCAAAGGATTATCATGGCTTTGCCACCAGCAGCTAAGGCAAGGAGCAGAGGAGAGCAGGGCTTAGAGAGACACAGTGTATGTGTTGGGACAACTGTGGGAAAACACAGTTGTGTGTGCGTGTGTGTGTTTCTGTGAGACAGAGAGTGCTCATGTGTCTGTGTGTGTGTATGCATGAGAGGCCACGGATGGCTGGTTGTCTGTGTCCACACATCGAAGCCCTTAGGACCTTCTCAAACACCCTCCCATACACACACACACACACTAAATCGTCAGTCCTCTTCCCAGCTTCAGTCCTCTTTTTGTCTGTGAACAGCTTCAGAAGCTCTTCATGTCATATCAGCAGGAAGTGGATCAGACTCGGATCTCTCCTGCTGTCTCTGCACTCACAGGGCTGTTAGTTAAACACACACAGATGTTATGAATGCAGCCTCCCGTGCTGTGAAGTGTCTGGCAAGCAAGTTTATGAATGAACAGGTTAGGCCCTTTAGGGGCAGTTGGAAAAATGTAGATGTACTATTGGTATTAGGTTAGGTAAGATTTGATGTATGTCATGAACAGCAATCGCATACACTTACAAATATTTACAGAAGAAGACAAAAAGAAGAAAAACCAAACATCTGATATTTGATGTGGACATGCAAAGATAAAAAGTATGAAAAAATAAAGTAAAATCAACTAAAAGAAGCATGAAACAAAGACAGTGTGTGCATAAAACTGAAGCTTGACACAGGATTAAATCCTCTTGAAAGTTAATTAAACTTATTTCCATCATGGTTCTGATCGGTTCCATATACTATGGTTGCAACAGTCGTTCAAAATGCAAATTGTAAAAACTTTATTTTCTACTGGAAACAGTTTACCTCTGCAGAATAAGTCATTACTCAGACACGTGACAAAACGGAAAACAACAGCAAAGAAAATAAAGGAAGATGTCAGAATAGATTCAGGTTGATACCTGACGCAAACAAATGTTTGTTGAGCCGTGCACCGCCATCATTAGAATGAACCAGGATTAGTGTGTTGGGTTTGCCCGGGTGATTTTTGCCCTGCACTCTCTCAAAACATCTCTGTTTTTTATAAAGATGCAATTTAAGGCTCAATTGATGCTAAACCTGCAAACAGCCCAAATAATGTGTTTTCACATCTGTCTAAATACATACCTGTTTTATGTTGACTTTCATTGCACAGCCAGACTCTCTAGGACTGCTCTCCAAACCCCTGAGAAAGAAAGAGAGAGAGACACCAAACTGATTTGATCCCTCAGGCCCTCACCCTGTTAGCTATTTAGATGCCCCTGATAGGAAGCACCGGATGAAAACAGAGAGTGGGAATGAGAGAGGGATGAAGGTTCATCCAGTTAATTAATATTGTATGAGGCAGACAACTCCTCACACGCACACGCATACAGATGCACATTCACTCCAGATTTTCAGACAACTATCACAGGTTGATGGGAGAATAGGAGGGGATTTCATTTCTTCTTTTTTTTCTTCTCTCTCTCTCTCTTTCTCATGCTTTCATTCATTCTGTCTATGTGCTGGATCAGAGTATGTGGAGATAACACAATCCCAAGGTCAGGGAGGGAGAGACAGAGGGAGACCTACATCCAATTTACATGAGAGATGAATGGGAAGAGGGGCAGGAAGGGTGGAGGTCGGGGGGCCTTGAGACGAGGACTGTGATCTCCTTAGGGTGCACATGTGTGTGTGTGTGTGTTTGAATGTGTGTGTGTGTTTGCGTGTGTGTGTGTGTGTTCGCGCGCACTCGCAAGAGGTCTGTGATCTCCTGGCCTTTGTGATGGAGATGGGCCCGGCCGGCCTGACCCGATAATGACGCGACGCTCTAATAGCATTCATCCTTTCTGCCGCAAAACTACTCAAGCGGAAAAGAGAGGGGGAGAGAGAGAGAGAGAGAGAGAGAGAGAAAGAGAGAAGTGTGAGGGGTAGATGTGGGGATAGAAGGGAGAGGAGAGGAAAAGGAGGGGAAGTTAGCTAAGTTATGTTTAAGAAATGACGTGGGGCACAAATCATGCGTAATCTTGAAATCAGGGCTGAGAGAGGAAGGAGGGGGCACCTGAGATGAGTGTAAAGGTGCGCGCAGCTGTGTGTGTGTGCATGCGTGTGTGTGTGTGTTTTAGAGAATGGCATGATGCGTGTGTGTGTGTGTAACATTAGCAGTAAATGCTGTGTGCCTGTGTCTCCTCTCTCTCTCTGTCCCTCTCTCTCTTTATCAGTGTATATTTGCTGTGAGCACTGGAGCATGGAAGGCTTTCAGAACACTGGCCCATAGGGGACGGGACCCTGTGTCCAACACACACACACACACACACCTACACACACAGACGGTTACTTATCATACAGGGTCATTACAGGCCTCTAACTATAGCCCCGGTAATCACTGGTTTATATCAGCACCCATATTCACTATACAATACACAGCAGTCCGTATCAATAGAGAGCATGGGAATGATGGCAAAGAGGAGGGTGAATGGGAGACAAATGGAAGGTTAAACCACTGTTATGTTGTATCCATCATGTTCATTGAGATAAAAAAGATTTTTCTAAAATTGAATTTATTTAAAACATATTGGTTTTCTAGCAACAAGCTCTTTAAATATTCGTTTTCTGTATTCAGACAAAGGTGGGTCCTCCTGTAAAGCAGCACAGAGAGGACAACGGTCGATCTCCCTCCTACTGCTACAACTGCTCCAGGAAGGGACACTTTGGCCATGTGAGTAGCTCACTAAAGTTTTTATTTAACTGCCTGTCATGCCATTTTGCATACTTCTTTATGGTCTGCAGACCACAGTAGAACCCAGGAGCAGGAACTATTGAATGTATAAAATTCATGTAAAAGATGTACAGATGATATTCTTTATTTCTCCATGATATAAGAAGGATTTTTGGAGTGAACCAGTTTGTTTTTGGTCGGACTTTGAACCTCTATCGTAAAATTAGTTAAATGATGAATTCACCAGCATTGGTATTGTTCACAGTGACAATACATACTCAACAGAATTTGTGTTGTTTATGATGAAAGATTTTACTGTCTTTGTCCTCATCCTCCTGTGTGTTTCTGTTCTCATTTTTATCTGGTGATAAACATGACATGACTGATCTTTTTTTTTTTTTTTTCCTCAGGCGTGTACACGGCAGAGGATGTTCAGTGGGGTGTTTGCCAGCGTCCCGTTCATCAACCACTACGACACTGTGGAGGACATCAACCGCAGACAGCACAGGATAAAGCTGAGGGTTAAAGGTTCGTCACACACAGAAACTCACAGACGCAAACATCTGTTCTGCTTTTTACTGTGGCTGCGGTTATTAGCCCTCTGTAAGCTGTGGCCTTCTAGCAATATAGAAAACTGATTTGTTTATATTAACTAAGATTACCTGACTTGAGTTAAATATTAACACAGTTTTTGTCTGACTTGGGAAAAGTAAAAAAAATAAGTCATTAAATCCATTGTGCTTTTGTTTTCCCCTAGAACTGAAGAAAAATGGCTATTTCCCCACCACCCCTCAGACCCCTGTCACTCCAGGACCGCCAAAGAAGAAACAGAAAATCAGCCATCACAAACACAACCACCAACCTGACCGTACACCTCACCAAACCCCCAACAACCACAAACCCAGTCGCAGCCATATTTTTTTTAGTGACAATGACGTTAGGTACGCAACACCCAAAGCAAATAGGTTCAACAAGTACAAACAACAGGATAGCACAGGCAATGTGAAACCATGGAAGGCCAAGAGGCCAGTGCCCACCTCAACTAAGCTAATTTTGGATGAGGCAGATGACTTTCCCAGAGGGGGAGGCAAAGGAGAGAACATAGAGCAGAAGAAAAAAAAGAGGAGAAGGGTGAAGAAAGCAAAGGAGGCACCGCCAGAGGGACACAGAGACAGCAGACCAGACCGTCTCTGTTGGACTGTAACTGGTGTGATGCAAGGGTCAGAGTCAAAGCAGGAGAAAGGAGAGAAGGGGAGGAAGAGGAGAAATCGAGCGCGGAAGATTGCTGATAAAAAACGCGCAGCAGCAATGTACCCAACGGATGAGAACCTGTTTATCATCAAACAGAGGAAACGCAACAGATAGCATCAGTATGTGTGAGGTGTGGGTGTCAAGAGGCTGCAGGGTTGTGGTCTTTATGACCTGTGGTTACACGTTCATGACAGACATGACTCGGGTCTCACAGCAGAAGTCAGCAGTTCTGCTTTGGGGGTACATAGGCCTTTTTTTCACAGTGCACATTTTGACAGGTCACAGCAGGAAAAACACAGATTCAGATGATAAAATCAATGATGACTTGGCGGCTTCAGTGTCAGGGTCCTGGTGTTGTGCGTGCTGGCTCACAGTCACACTGCCATGACTTTCTGGGATGCTTGAATAGAATTGAGATGTTCTTAAAGGATAGGTTTTTCAAATGTGTCTTAAAACAATAGCCAGGTGTCCGTGTGAACATGAAGTAATACGAGATTTCAGCATTCTGAGTTAGACAAAGTGGATGCTGGTTATCTTTCAAAGTTGGAATGTTTCTAGTACAAAACACCTTCTTTCTGTTATAGTCTAAACGGGGAAACACTGGCCGGGGAGTTGTCTGAGAAGATTCTCAGTCTTCCAGCTCAGGGTATTTGTCATTGCTACACAAAGGCAAGTGTTCTTGATGACACTGAAGAACCGAAATGTCGTCAAGAACCTGATGCAAGTCCAGTTGCCCTTGTGTAGCCATTAAAACAAAAGGAAGGTTGTGCTGGAATGGCAGTAACTTTGGAAGATATTTACCTTATTTTTGTAATTAAATAAACAGGTGAATACATTTTTGCAGAAAATAAGGACTGCAGATTTTGTTCTCCATCACATACTTGGGAGGCAGTTTTAGAAGGGGATCATTTAATGTCCAGTATGAATAAGAGGAATGATAACAGCAAGAAAACATTGTTTCTGTGTTTAAATAAGCACCTTACTATTGTTTTAAGTCATACTTGGAAAATAGGGAACCTGTCCTTTAATGTTTTAGTTATATCTGTGCTTTTCTTACTAGTACAAGTCAGTTTGTAATGTGAAAAAGACCTGGTGTGTTTGAAACTGTTCTCTGAGCTGCCTTTTCACAGTTTCACTCTGTGGTCAGTGAGATTTACAGCCCCTTTTTAAATGGAGGCATTAACATTTCTGAATCATTTTAGTTGCTAATAATATATTCAGAGAAGGACATTTTAGTATGAGAAAGTTAAGAGTTCATACAGTTAATTCAATATTAATTTTGTTCGGCAACATGTCATTTCCACTGTGCATTCTCAGTTAAACAGAATGACTTGCATTTCTAATAGACGCCGTTGCAAACACCCACAGTGTTTACAGTAGATTATTTAATAGGTAATGTTAGAATAAATCTGCTGTAGTCACTGTCATTGTATTCCTTCTTTTCCTTGTTCACATTCATTTCGGCACATTGAAAATTTGAGTTAAAAGTACAATTAGAGAATTTCCTGGTGCCTCTGCTCTGAACATAATTTTAAAGTTGTTACCGCTGTTTAAACCAAAGGATGGTAAATTTTTTAAAACTGCTCTTGTAATATGGTAATTTTTCATTAAGAACTGAAGGGATGTGCTTTTTTCTGTAAGACTCATTAATTTGTAAATTATCTGAATATATGAACATACTGTAAATATGTTTACTACATCTGTTTGATGCAAATCTGCAGATGATCACTTCAGTGATTCAGCAGTTCTTGTGTGATCTGGATAGCATGCATCAATGACAATATTAACTTCTAACCATCCACTATTTAAATTCAGTTATTTTTCATATTTGTTGTGGTTATAACATGATTAAACGTTAATAACAGGCAATGAAAGAACGAAAGGTGGAACCTTCATGACATGAATACTGGTTACCCAAAGCCTCTGGGGGAAAAAAAAAATAAAATCTGCTCTGTCTGAGTAAGAGAAATCAGTTTCATCAGTTGTGTGCTTCATCTCCAACTTGTGGGCTTTTATTTACTGGACAACTTTTAACCTTTCAATGATAATTCACATTGCATTCTCTGTTGTAAAAATCATGTAAATGATGCATTAGAATCATTTGGTTCCAGTCACTAAACATTGTTGTTTTCCAAAAGATATCTATATTATAATAAGCTGGACTGGGGGGTGTTCCATACTGGCAGTGCCATCACTGAAACTTCCGTTAAAAGTTGTTTTCAGAGTCATGTTATGAAACTACCCTGACACATTCATTGACTGTTGTCATAAATTAGTGTCTCAACACCGGTGCTGTCTTTGGTTTATTAGTGTTTTCTTCATGTTTCTTTAAATGTGGACGCAAATATACAACAGTAGGCAAATTATTTATTAAAAATGCTGAACACATTAAAAGTGCAATTCACTACATATTTTGTGTTCCATGCTTAAACATCATAATTCGATCACTTTAAGGAGGGGAACAATAGTTTTATCAGAAAAATTCACCTAATGTTTCAAAACTAAAATAACTAATTGGGTGGAGTCATTATGTATCAAATGAACTGATTATTATTCCTCAGTATTTTGTTATTGGTAGAGGTTCAGATGTATTCGTCCTTATTGGTGGCAACAAAAAGCATTGGTAAGCTGTGATTTCTGCCAAAAAGTGGAGCTACAAAGTTCTGGTTTAGAAGGGTGACCAAACTTTTTCCATGCTACAATCAGTGTTAAGATTATGAAAAAGTAACTGTGCTTTATCATTTGGGGGGAAAAAAAGCTCATTTTAACTACTTTTCACCTCAGTAGAAGCATTAAGTAGCATAAAATGGAACTAATAAAGTAAAACTGCATTGGTTGTACTTTAATATTTTCTCAACAACTCTAAAAGGCTCCTAGAGAGCCCCTCTGGTGACATTTGATAAAAAAATAATAATAATGCGTGGCCACTAGATAATAACGCATGGCCACGAGATAGCATTATGATCTCGTGGCCACGCGTTATTATCTCGTGGCCACGAATTATTTATTTATTTATTTTTTATCCAATGTCGCCAGAGGGGCTCCGTAGGCTCCCGCTTTCTCCCTGAAGCTTCCACTTGTTGGAAGTGTCAGTGAAGGCCTCGTTACCCAGCCGCCCCTGAAGGCATCAGATGAGAAAGTCATGACGCATTACGTCGCTCCGCCCCACACTGTGGACGTCCGAGAGCCAGCAGTCACATCCAGTGCTGCATTTTCCGCTTCTTGACGGGAAAAGGCTTCAGGGTGAGCGTGTTCACCTCGTATGACCACAGATAGTGAGCCGGACAGTCTCTGGCGTCGGACAAAGAAGAGGGATGGAAAACGGTTCGTCCATTACCGGTGACAGCGAGCTGGACCAGGCTGTCAGGCAGTGGCTGCAGTATGACAAGGTAAGCTGTGACAGCTGCTAGCGAGCTAGCTCACTGTGCTGTGTCAGTCCTGTACTGTCCGCTAAAAACACTAAATGTCGTTACCTGTCGTCACATAAGTTGTTCACTTTTACTGTAATTGTTTTCCACTGGCAAGCGAACAATACAACTTATACAGAGAGTAGAGCTTTTAATAATAAAAGAGTAATGAATGAACGTTAAACTTGGGTGAAAACGGCGCAGTTCTTCAAGGGAAGTTCCGTTTTTGCCTTATAATTACTGCCAAATCGCAAAGATCTTCACCGGAAGCTTCCGAGGAAAATAACATACCTGTAAAATAAAGCATTACCCTCTCTTCATATAGATTTAAGTAAGTACTATGCAGGGAAATATTAATACTTTGTGCTGCAAATACATCATGATAAACTGATCATTAGCAATTTCACAGAGAAAAAGCTCAGTCACATGTTAATAAAGCATACAGGTACACACGTTTAATCTAAACGTGTGCATTGCCTGTGCTATCCTGTTGTTTGTATCTAACATACATCCGGCCATCTGACCAACACAAACTGAGTCATTCATGGCCTTAAAGAGACATGGGATGCCACCAATCAGATTCATTAGATTCATTAGTCTTGAGATAATTGCATTAGGGCAGCTTTTCTCAGTGGCCCATCTGAACAAGAGGCATCATGTGGACCCACTTGATGAGTGGCATTTCTAACCAGAGGGATTCTTTTGTAAAGTTTTTCTTTTATCTTGAAAATACACACATCATTCATTGACCACAAAATGCACCACAGTTGATAAAGTAACTTCAATGTTCCTAAACTCTATGAAAAACATTCTGATAATGGATTGTCTTTTTAAAGATAAGTAAGTAAAACTGCTAAAATTCCAGCTTCTCGGTTTGGATTTATTCCTGTATTTTTCTTCCCCAGAACGTCAAAACAGCATCTATGGTGCAGGACCTGGTGAAGGAGGGAGCAGTGGAGGCTCTGAAAAAATGTTTCTCCTCCAGGATGGAGTTTGGTACAGCAGGTCTGAGAGCAGCCATGGGCCCTGGCATATCCTGTATGAATGACCTCACCATCATCCAGACCACGCAGGTCTGTTAATAGATAACTGCTTTAGTTATCTCCAGACTCTCATGGCTGATTGTGAAGCTCACATGCCACCGTCTTTTCACCCATCATTTTAAGATGTCTGCGCAGCCGATTTTCTTACCAGCTTCCTGTTGCTGTTGCTAAATGTTGTCCTCCCTCACAGGGTTTCTGTTGCTACCTGGAGGCGAGTTTTGGGAACCTAAAGGAGAGGGGGGTGGTGATTGGTTATGATGCCCGGGCGCACCCTCCCAGTGGGGGCAGCAGCAAGCGTTTTGCCAGCCTGGCTGCAGCTGTTTTCATCAGCCGAGGGGTTCCTGTCCACCTCTTCTCTGACATCACCCCTACACCATTTGTGGTAATCACTTAAACTTCTCTTATTTCCTCATTTGGGGTTTTTTTTTTTTTTTTTTTTGTTATTGCAATCACAGACACAGATGATGAAAGCCCTCTTTAAAACAGAAATACCATTTTACTGTTTGCGTTTACATTTAAAACCTGCTTTAATTATCATTGTGGGGTAAATAAATCCGAAATACCAAATTCTTATATCAGATCAATTTGTCTGGTGTCATGTTTGTTAGTGGGGCGGGTGACAGTGGGACAGAGGCTGCAGGGCAAATTCCATTCAAAAAGCTCACTTCCCCTTTGCATGCTGCATGTTACATAATATATATGATTCACTGGGTTAACCTCAGTTTAAGACCTGTGAAGGTACATGACTTTGTGTCTATACTTCACAAGCATAAAACCGTACAACAGTTAACAGTGATGAATACTTCTGACTTAGCAGTAGTTTTCCTGCTTTTCTTCTGCAACACAACAGTGATAACTTTTTTAGGTATGAATCCTTGCAGCAGTTTATTTTAAACACAGAACGACCGAGCGAGGGTTGTGCTTCCATGAGCCAAAATTGATAAGAAAAATGGAGAGGTGGTGCCAATATGTTGCTTTTATTCACCATCAAAGTAATTAATGTTGGCTCACAGACTGAAGTGATCGACACACATAGAGATTGTTAAGCTGCCCCTTAATTACTAGTAATTACCTCCAGTATTTGAGTGTACTGTAATATGTTCCTGTCTTTCTCTCTGCAGCCTTTCACAGTTTCGCACCTGGGTCTGTGTGCTGGTATCATGGTAACTGCCTCTCACAACCCCAAACAGGACAACGGCTACAAGGTAGCACTTTTCTCGTAGTTACCATTTGCTGTTATCTTTATTTTTTGGGTGAAAGTTGTTCTTGGCCCTGATTATGTGATTCATTAGGTCTTATTGTATCTGTGTCGTTCTCAGGTTTACTGGGAGAATGGTGCCCAGATTGTTTCTCCTCACGACAAAGGAATTTCCACGGCCATAGAGGAGAACCTGGAGCCTTGGCCTGAGTCCTGGAATGCAGAGGAGGCTCTGAAGAGCCCGTTGCTCAAAGACCCCTACCAGGACATCCACGCGCAATACTTTAAAGCCATCGAGAAACACTGTCACCACAGGTGCCCCACAGATAAAACTACCTATTGAACAGCATATGTCACATAAAACAAATTAATCTGTGCTCATTATCTGATTCTAGTCAGCACGTGTCAAACCTTAGCACAGTGATTTTAGGTCATACCAGGATATACAACACTACATAGTTGAAGTGTATTAGAAAAGAACCCACATGTTGTGACCTTAGCTTCTGTCTCCACAGGGAAATAAACAAGAATTCAGAGGTGAAAATTGTGCATACATCTGTGCACGGTGTTGGCCATGCGTTTGTCCAGTCAGCTTTCAAGACATTTGGCCTTCACCCTCCATACGCCGTAGAGGAACAGAAAGATCCAGACCCCGAATTCCCCACCGTCAAATATCCCAATCCTGAGGAGGGAGAGGGAGTCCTGGTATGTACTGAACATTCACACAATGATGCCAACACTCATCACGTTCAGGCATAAGTACAGTAGGTGCTGTGTTGTGGCTGAAGGTGTAAGGTGTGTCTGTGCGCTTTGCAGACATTGTCGTTTGCACTGGCAGAGAGGGAGGGAGCCTCTGTGGTTCTGGCGAATGATCCGGACGCTGATCGACTTGCCATTGCCGAGAAGCAGCAGAGGTGTGTGTTTGTGTGCATCTGATATTGCATTAATTGCATTATACGTGTTACACCCTTGAAAACTTTGCAAAAGAGTCTTTAAATGTCTCAAATTAGTAGCTGAGCAGGCAGACCACTGATTTAGAAAAAAATCCCTCCAATTTTTGGAAACCAAATCACAAACTTGATCTCAGTGTCCTTAAAAGTAGCTACATCCCTGAACAAGAGACAACATCATTATTATTACCGTGAAAAGATTGGTGAGCTTATGTTTGTTTGCATTTCCATAACTTCTGCCCGTCTCTGTATGTCTCTCCCTGTGGCAGTGGACAGTGGCGATTGTTCAGTGGTAATGAGTTGGGAGCATTGCTTGGTTGGTGGATGTTCCGCTGCTGGAAACAGCAAAACTCTGACGCTGCTGCTGTGAAAAACCTCTACATGCTGTCGAGCACTGTCTCATCCAAGATACTGCGCGCCATCGCTCTCAAGGAGGGCTTCCACTTTGAGGTAACACTATCAAACTCAAGACAAATGTGAATCTTGGCAGCAGTAAACCACAAAACATTAAAACTCAAATACACCGTGTACTCTGCATTAATGAGGCTCTTTGTCTCGGTTTTGGCTGATTTTCAACATAAACAGAGCAAATCTAAACTGATCTGATCAGAAATGATGTTCTTCTGGATTTTATATCTACGCTCATCCAAAAGCTGCAGAGTTTGCTGCCACAAGAAGACAGTCCGTCTTCTTGTAATGAAGTGACTCATGAAGTGCTTCCAGTGAGATAAGATGGCAAGACAGTGCCTCTAATGGATATTAACAATATAGTTAAATGCACTCTGTTATATGTAAGGCTAAGGCACTATTGCAAATGTTGTAGTAAACGTTCCATGCCACACTTGCCACGCTTACTGTCACCACTGTTTGGACAGGAAACTCTAACAGGTTTCAAGTGGATGGGGAACAGAGCCAAAGACCTTTTGGACCAGGGCAAGACTGTTCTCTTTGCCTTTGAGGAGGCCATAGGTATGCACACATACAACACATACAGAAACACAAATTAGTGTTATCCAGTGGCTTAATTATAGGGATACTGTCCTATTTGATACTTTTTGGCATTCCATTATAAAGGTTTGTGCACATAATGATCTGCCTAATGCACATAATGCTAATTTGATCATCTTAAAAGTATTCACATGAACTCAATTTATCTGCCAAGGGCGACTTAGCAGATAAACTGCTGAGAGCGTGTATAGTAATATACAGCCTCGATCTCAAAACCAGTGAGATATTTGGGATGTCTGGGTTTGGAACAACCTGCTTTGCACTTCAAACACTCCACTGTATTTTCAGACACTAGCATTACCTGTATAGAATGAATCACAACAGGAGCCACCGATCCTACGGGTGTAACTGGTATTACCAAACATGACGTTTAGCTCAACAGTTTCTCCTGTTTGGCCTCTCGTCGGTGACCTCCAAAAGGCAGCTCTCTTCAAATTCTTCAAGAGTTTCCTTTGCAGCCTCTTTCAGCAGACTGAAGCACGTAGCAGCCAACATCTATTGAAGTTTTTTTTTTTTTTTTCACTTTGTTGTACATTTTTGGTTACTTCTTAAAGGAAAACCTCACTTATTAAAATCAGCCAAAAACATTAAAACATTGGTCTTATGTCAACTGAGGACCTTGGTCTCAATTGTTTGCAGTTTTTGAGCCATTGCCTGCAGCCAAACACCATGCACTGGGTTGAAGGTTGTTTGGGGTTAACATGACTGTTGCTCACTGAGTCACACACATACAACATCACATAGTTTAGAGCATTCCCATATAACATGATTAAGCTGCTGTAATTGGAATCACTTGCCTTTGCACGCAAGTGACTACAGCAGCTAGACGTTTACACGTACCGGGGGGTGTGTGTGTGTGTGTGTGTGTGTGTGTGTGTGTGTGTGTGTGTGTGTGTGTGTGTGTGTGTTGCAGGGTATATGTGTAGTCCCTCTGTATTGGACAAGGATGGAGTGAGTGCTGCAGCTATAGCAGGAGAGATGATTTCCTATCTGGCCACTAAAAACACCAGCCTGTCCCAACAGCTCTCTACAATCTATGAACAGTAGGACACACACACACACACATACACATCACACTCACCCAACTTTGATTTCTGTTACTAAGATGTATAAGACTGAAACTGCATAGTTTCAGTTCACTCTTTACTCCTCATTCTCAGGTATGGTTACCACATCACTAAGAACTCCTACTTCATCTGCCATGACCAAGATGTGATCCGCAGCTTGTTTGAGCGCCTGCGCAACTACGGTGGCCAGAAGGACTCTTATCCCACCGAATGTGGCCGCTTCTCCATCTCTGCTGTACGAGACCTGACCACCGGCTACGACAGCAACCAACCTGATAAGAAAGCTGTAAGAGCACAAACTCACACATGTATCCATCCAGAGCACTTCTACATGCTATGTTCTTTTTTTTTTTTTTTTTTTTTGCACAGCCATCCAGTTTTGTCAAACATTTGTTATGTACAGCAAGCGGTTATGTTGTTTACCGGGTGGGGGTGTTTTGCCTTTATTAGACTGTTGACATAGGAAACAGGAAACAAAGAAGAAATGGATTATGTTTGCAGATATTCTAAATGTAAGAAATTAGCAAAAGGGTTGCTTTAATGATTGTGTAGGTGCTTTTCTTCAAATGACAGCTACTCTTCCTTCTTCCATCTTGTTTGTCCATCTGTCACTCCCTCCTCTCATCTCCCAGGTTCTTCCCACCTCCAGTTCCAGTCAGATGATCACCTTTACCTTCTCTAACGGGGGTGTGGCCACCATGAGGACCAGTGGCACTGAGCCAAAAATCAAATATTACACTGAACTCTGTGCTGCTCCTGGTAACAGGTAGGTCACTGTAGAGACCTGCTCACCAAGTGACAAATGTCTGCACGTCTTCGCTATCAATTAATCTGTTGGTTATTGTCTTGGTTATTAACTTAACTTATCATTTATACAAAAAAAAAATCACAATTTCCTGAAGCCCAAGTTGATTTGCATGTCTTCTTTTGTTTGATCGACAATCCCAAACGAAAATGAAAATGAAAAATGATTTATAAGGATGATACTTTGTTATATAATGTTATATTTTCCTTCCCTCTCTCTGCGTCTCTTAACAGTGATGTGGCGCAGCTGAAGAAGGAACTGGACGACTTGGTCGATGCCATCGTTGAAAACTTCTTCGAGCCACAGAAGAATAAGCTGCAGCCTAAGCCAGAGTAGCACTGATTAAACAAACAGGACTAGTTGTGGCTAATATCTCTGACCAGCATTTCACACATTGTCTTAATTACTCCAGAAGGGATGCTTGTTTTAATACTGGTTTCATTTCATTTTATAACTACATAAATTACTGGTTACAGGTTTTTTGCTAGTTGGACCAGTAAGAAGGCTGGATGCCATAATGTTGCCTACTGATGAATCTGTCTTAATTTTAATAATCCAAAGTTAATGACAGCTGCTAACCTGGTTAAGCCATTACTACGTTTCTGGGTGCCAGTTTTACATCCAGCAGTCATCACGGCTACATGATTTGTATTCCGTTTATCATTCTGCAGCCACAATCATTCCCGCTTCCTGACGGAGTGTTAGATACACAGGTTGCTGTATGTTCACTTGTATTTAAGATTATGCATTCCACACTGTGCTTCAGCATCAACTGCAAGGCTGCTAATGTGAAGAGTTACAGGAGAGTTTAGGTGAGAATTGCTGAAACTGATATTGCTACTGTAACTTAAATGGATGTTGTAAACTCAAATTAAACTTTGAATGTGTAATATCTTAGTTAGTAGTGAGGTATGACACTGAAAGTGGCAGAATATTTTTAAAGTTTTAAATCAATACCAGATGTGAAGAACCTGTCACTGCAAAGTTGCTAGTTGGTGAAATGACCAAGCCAAAGAGCTTAGAGCACCACCAAGTGGCGATATCGCACATTGATTTGTAAAATGCATCCACCTCTCATTACTTGCTATGACTGGCTGTTACAAGTCAAAGGGACTTCACCACTAAGTTAGTACATACCTCCAGCAGCCTTTTACTCCTCAGTATTTATGCGATGTTGCCTGATTTCTCTTGAAATGTGAAAGTAGCAGCTCACCTTTCCTCGTGTGCCTGTATTCTAAAATACTGTGCTGAAAAGACCATTTCACTCAATTAAAAAAACTCTTCTAACAGTGCTCATGGATGCAAATGTGGTTGAAGCAGCAACACATACACACACACACACACTTACGTTGGTCTTTCTTAGTTGTGAGGACACTGCCTGGCATAGCCCCTAACCTTAACCATCATTACTAAAAAAAAAAAAAAAAAAAACCCACACCCTAACCCAAACCTAAACTTAGCTCTATACCTAACCATCAGCAGCCCTTTGAAGTTGTACGGATAGGCCAAAAATGTCCCCACAATGATGGTTTCACAGATACACATCAAAAAATTGTCCACAGACATAAGCTACACAAGCTACGTGCAGATACGTCGCCCCCGCATCCTCCGGCAGCGCACGCATGCAGCATGCACTTGTCATGCCCCATCTGAGTATAGAGAAGAGAGCAGGGAGGTAGGGTCGGCGTCACTTTCTATATTTAACTCCAACTGGAGAGAGCCAGGGTTCTGTGGAGTCCTCTGCCTCTCTCTCTGTTGTGGCTCTAACACCACAGGCTCATCTTTGTTACACTTCTGCCGCCGTTACGCACCGGACAGGACTAAGTGTGAACAGGTAAGCAGGCTTCGTAAACATAAGGTGAAGACGGAATAACGTTAAATTGGTTAAATTATTTATTGTGCACATAGGATCAGCGCACATGCAACGCACTGGCGTTGCTACGTGCGCAACCTCGTGCGTAAAAATAACTTTGTTCCGTGCGTAAAATTACGATAACCGGTACAAAATTAGTCTCGTGGGGCCGCGCTCCTCGGAAATAAAATCTAGTTTTCACTTCCGTGTGCTGTCCTGGTGCAGAACACCGACCTATATTGCATGCTACACTGTGCCGGCTGATTTAAGTTGAGGATTTATTTATATTGCAAGGTCAAGCATAAGGTACGTAAGCAGCCACTTTATTATTCAATAATAATGTAACGTGGTAGTTTTGGTTCTATGGGAGTTAGAATATTAATCGCTATGAACATTTGCATCTCGTCCCGCTATTATAATGCATTCACGTCAGTGCATGTACCGTTCGCCACTCATTTCTCATGCAAATCTTCCTGCCACACCTCCGTCTATCAGTGATCATAATGTGAGCTTCGTTTGTTGATTATGTAGGGCAGGGGAGGTCAGCTGGACCTCTGTCCCTCTTATCTCTCTGACACACACTAGTGACCAAATATGATCCTCATACTTTAAATGTCAGGCGTTTATTTGCGTGTCCTTGAGACTAAAAGTCTAGGTCAGTAGTCAAGTCATGCTTTTCTGCTTGGGTAAACACCAGGTGGTCACTTGGCAGTACCCTCTAAATGACCCCCTGGCTACCACACCAAGACTGGAGCACACATCCAACAACATTAATTCTAAATTTCAAAAATAAATGTTTGCCCAAAATCTTTGCTTATATTACTTTGAAGAGTTATACAATAAATAGAATTAGTATGTGATTTTGGCTGCTACCTATTGCTTTTAAAGCTCTCTGTCTTCTAATTGATGTTTTGCAGGTAAAGTGGAGGCAGACAGCTGCCTCTGGCCATACAAACCATGGAAGGAATCTACTTTGAGGTGAAGCCCAGAAGAGATGAACCACGCAGGCCAGAGAGCTCTGAGAAACCCTGTCCTAGTCTAACTTCAAACCACCGCTCGTGTCCATCATTTTCATATCTCAGATCATCTGCACCGTGTCCTCAGAAACTCACCAAAACTAGGGAGAGGACTGCAGCATGGGGGGGGGAGGTGGAGGAGGAGGAGGTGGAGGTGGAAGAGGAGGTACGATACAAACTGACATTGGTTGGTTCCCTGCCGGTCCACCACCTCACCACCATGGCCATGCTGCCCTGGGTGGTGGCTGAGATCAGCAGGTCTCGGCCTGCAGAGAAGGAGCCAGGAGTTGGACAGTTGGACCCTTCTACCTCGAATCAGACGGTTTTTCTGTGTGTGTCAGCATCATGGATGCGATGTGTGTCCGTTCTGGGAGAGGGAGTAGTCTGGAACCCTCTAACACACACAGTGCTGTTTCAGTGTCGTCCTCACCAGGTGACTAAGCTAATTCACAACAGCCAGGAGCCCAGCAGCTTCGCCTGCCTGGTCAGAAAGACACCAAACTGTGCCTGCTATGTCTTCCAGTGCCAGGACAGCACCAAGGTAGGTGTGTGTGGTTGCGTGTGTGAATCAGACGAAGAATGAAGACTAATGTCTCAGGCTTTATATGTGATATACTAATAGGAAGGAGAAAGTATATTGTGAAACAACTATATCACAATTACAACCACAGATACACTCGTATTACAAACATGAGAGAATCTCTACACAGTTGCTTAATCTGAGCTCAGATGATGCCTCAACAGACAGGACAACTGAGATCAGATCTGTAGAGCTGAGTTTTCTTTTAATAAGGTGCACATCATGAAGATGCTCTAAATATAACCATGTGCTTCAAACCTAATCATCACTCCAACTAAAAGAGCTCCAAAGGCAGCAACTCATCAGTCCTCCAACATCAGGTGCACTGCGCAAATGAATGTAAAAATCATTTTATAAATCAAGGGGACCACGTAAAACACGAGCACATTTACACCGTCTCAGTTTATAAAAGTTCATGTCAGATTATAAGGAAGATTAGAGTGAAATGGGACACATGAATCAGTCTGGAAACAATTTCCTCCTTATATTTAATGACAAAAAGCTGCCTGAGCCTTCAGCGTGACCGCATCAGTATTTATTACGACATCCCTCTGAGAGAAACTGGATCTGGCACAGTTGCAGCCAATGTACACTGCACTTTAACTCCATTCAGCAGCACAAGTTGTTGAATGGAGAACACCGACAAACATAACAACAATACACTAACAATACACTGGCACAGTCTGCTGACCAACACCACCCTGCGCTGACCTCTAATCCTTTCAACTCTCCTCCACATGGCTCTACTGTGCCAGTGGCTCTGTGTGTGTGCTGTGAAGCTGCAGCTGGTGTCAAAGTCAGGCCAGAGACATTTGATAGTATCTTCATCGCATGCCATGACCAACATACCAAAGACTGAAAGGGGCTGGCCCAAACAGGGAGATGGAGACAATGAAGGATATTAGCTGAGAGATTAAGTGAATCAAAGATGGCAGAATATATCAGCATGACCTTGATCTGTGAGTTTTTCTTGCTCTGAACCACATGCATGCTCACATGCCTGGGCTCACATAACAAACACCTGCATAGGCTTCATATATATGAACAGCCAGCATGAACTATGCGATTTATTGTAAATATAACTGAGTGCGTGTGTGTGTGTGTGTGTATATATACAGGCAGATCAGCTGTCACATGCTTTGCTGTGTGTGGTGTAGGCATGTGGTTCTGTTTGTGTGTGTATGTGTATGTTTTCTTGATTGTCAGTAAACGAGTTTGCTTTACAACAGCCAAGCAGGATGTAGAAGCATGTTGCCATGGAGACCACTTCCTGTGACCTAGCGCCTGTTGTGATTCGTTTGGAGTTTGTGTGTGTGTGTGTCTCTTTTCAGCCCCTCCAAAAATGTGATGGCGATGTGAGGCTAACCACCTGTCGCTCTGCCTCGGTCACACCGGGCTTAGACACAAACACACACACACACACACACACACACACACACACACACACACACTTATATGCATGCTGATTATGAATGCAGTTCTTGGGCACCAGCATGTGGCATATTGAATACCTAGTCTGTTGTTAACACTTCTTTCTCTTGAGTTTATTAGATTTAGATTAGATTTAGTTTTTGGCTACCAGTAAGTTCTTCTTCTTTAGTGCAATGAAAGTGCATAAACCATAACAAGCTAGAATGGGAATCGAGTGTAACTCTGCCTCTCACAACCAAAACCACACACGCCATCAAACCTATAAACATTTTCTACAGGAAACACTGAAGCACACACACACACACACACACACACACACAAAATCACACTCTGCATTAATGATTACTGTCATAATCAAGTGGGGGAGGGCACTGGAAAGTGACATTTTCATGCAGATTAATTTTCATCTCAGTTTCATTCGGAGCACGCAGTCAAGTGTTTGTGCTCCGGTTCACATTCAAAAGAAGAGCTACAGGAGAGGCAGGAGAAGTATATGAGTATATTTCCATCAGGTGTTTTGTATCATAAGTGGCATGTGATTATACTTCATTATCTATCATGAAGTTATAAAGTAGTTTCTGAAAGTTAAAGGTACACAATTGTGCCAATACAAGAGCATTTGCTGGAGTAGATGTGGTAGAGGACTATGATGATTATTTGGACTGTGACATATTTTAATGCAAACATTTTGAAAGGCCTTCTCCAGTTCCAAAACATTACTGGAGTACTGATGGTAAACTGCTACCATGATTTCTTCTGCTTGGTCAAGGCGCCTCTATGTGAGTTAAGCCACCCTGGTGAAAATGAAAAGATGCATCTGGCAATGAACTAAGTGTGGTCCGGAGGAGAAACACATGGTTGTCCACACCCTGCCCAGGCCAACAGAGTGGGTTACAAGCAACATGGACAGCAGGACGGGGGGAAACAATCCACTGGGAGAAAAGGGGAAATTTTTCAAAAAGTTGCCCAATAGAGGTGCAGAAAGTTACAGTTTTGTATCTGTTCTGGGTACTGCCCCGGTGAAAAGATTGTGTACGGCCCTGCTCAGTACTGTTCTGACTCTGTGTGTGTTGGCTGGCTCTTATAATTTTCTTTTTGTAAAGACAAATTAGAGTTTTTGAGCTTGAGATCTTATCTCATCTTGGATGGTTTTCACTTCCTCAAAATTTAGTTTAGAATTAAGTTTAGGGTAAGAGGTATGCACCTGGTTATGATAGTTAGGATTAAAGGCTTGGGAATCCAATATATTAGTAATGGTCCTCACTTTTATAAAGGGACAAATATACATGTATGTGAGTCTTTCACATACATGAGTGTATGTGAAAGAATGAGAAAAAGTAAGAGAAGCCTGCAGAACAAGGGGGCTAACTGCTTAGCTTACTCACCCAATATATTTTTATTTGCATATGGAGATGTGGAGCATTAAGTCTGTTGCAGACATGGTTTGTTTGTGCTAAAAATAAACATTATGGCAAAAGTATCATTAATGCATATTTTGAGCACGGCAGAAAAAAAAGAGGAACTTCCTCTCTATCGTGGCAGGAGATAAGAACCTGTCTCAGAGGATCTGTGGGGTTTCCTCAGTAACCACTGGGTGTCACCACTGAAGTGTTATAAAGTTCACAGCGCTTTAGTGTGAACTTTTGCATTTGTTTTAGCGTGTTTTGTTTACTTTTGTTGCTGGAAATTTGAGTCTTACTATCCTGCTTAATCACTGTCGCTAGTACTTCATTATGTAATGACTTAGGTGGTATTAATTATTAGTTATTAATTATTTATGCAGAATTAAACTAAATATTTTAATTGAATTTATTTTTACTATTAGTCACTATTTTGCAAGTGAACAGATGGTAATGACTAAAGATGAGATACTACTGTATTAGATTGTTTTTACTGTTACGCTCTAATTTGCTAGTTAATTGCACTATTATTAACAGCTTTTCATTGAGTCTTCTAACCATATGATGAATATGTGTGTTTGACTAATCATTCATTGGTCCTGAATTTGAAAAACTTGGTTTGAAATGTTTCTTGTGTGCGGCTTACAGCAGTTTTTCTGTCATTTCAGCTGAGGACATAGAAATATAAGGGTAGATGCTAGACGTTAGCCTGTCAAAGTAATCTACGATATAAAGTGTAATCATTTCTGCACTAAGGGTTTGGAGTTTGAAACAAGACTGTATCAAATGTGGGCCAAAGGACCTTGACATAAAACTGGAAACCTCTGGGCCATGAACTTGGTTCCCATCTCTCATCCAGCTGCAGTGATTCCCAAAGGCTTTCATTCCTGCTTGATTGGCTGTGCTCTGTCTGCAGACAGGAAATACTGTTTATATTCGGTCATACCACGCAAGATAATCTACACCGTGTAACGGTAAAGTGAGAACCACCCAAAAGTCTACCGCCTAAAGTTTGACTGCCCCGGGACAGGAACTGTGTCCATCCGAGTCTCTCAGCGTATTGGCGGATTCAGCTGCGTCAAGTAAACCGGAGTTATCTGAAGTAAAGACGGAAGTATCTATATTTGCCTTCAAAACAAAAGCAAGGGAAACGTGAGGAAAACCCACGTGAAGTGATTGGATTTATTTTGCTTTGAAATTTTGTTGGACGGGATGTGTTGTAGTTTTATGATAGACAACTTGATGCCTAACCGCAGGATCCTCGGCTTCTAGGAGCAAAATCAACTTTCCAATGAAATCGTATAAGAAGTGTCCCACTCTGTCAGGAGCGAGTTTCGGAGAAGTAACCACTCAGATCTAGTTTTTTGTTAAGTTTATGGCGGATGGGATGAAAGCACGACTCCAGCGGCTCAACCTGTTCAACATCAAGCAAGAATCGAAAGATGTAAGTTGAGTTTAAAAGTCGTGTCTGAGCGGAGTTGTTGAGTTTGCGTGCCATGCTAAGTGGACAGTTAGCTAACGTTAACCGTGCGTTACCATTAGCCAAATTAGCGCAAGCTGGTGTTAGCTAAGTTCATCAGGTTAGCTGTGGTTAACGTTAGCTGGGTTACTTCAGCAGGACAGTACTTTCTTTTTTCTTCTTTTATTCATTATTGACGCCGAATGAAGTTTTCACATTAAATACGATATGAACGTTTCCTTATTTAGCCACCTTCCTGACGCCCATGCTTGTTTTTATGCCAATTATACCTGTGTGTTTGACCGTGTAAATTACAAGTGAACTTAAACATTGAGTACTGCCCTGCTTCCTATGACCTGACTCTGATGTCTGGCCACAGCTAGTACCAAGTACCACACCATAACTGGTCAAGAGATGTTTGGGTGGAAAATCAGAGCACTAAGTGGTTGGTGTTGACGAGCTGGTTGACAGTTGACAAGTTTAATTTGAATCCTCTTGTTCTGTAGGAAGCTGAACAAAGTGTATTACATGAAGATGATAGTGTCTGTCTGTCAACGCTGAAGCTGGAGGATGGAATATTAATTGAGCTCTGGTACCTCTGTGCATCTTTTGAAATCTATGAATATGTATTGTATTTCTTGATTATTTTCTCAATTAATCGACTAATTGTTTTGCATTTCTGCTTAAAAACGGTATTAAAACAAATATTCCACTATCAAAATAGTAAGCAATTAATTTTGCTGTCAATCAACTAACCAATTAATTGATCATTGCAGCTCTTCTTGTTGTTGAACCGCTTCAAAACACAGTGGATGTGTGGTTTTGTTTGGTGTCACTACTGACACATCTTCACTGCTGTTTGTTATGTTTTTGTAGTAAAGTCTATCACACCTGAAACAATTTAACCAACTAGTTGATGAGCAGAAGTAATGGCTGAGAACTGATCCAAAGTAATTTTTTGAGGGAAAGTGGCAGAAATTGACAGGCACAGCTGCCCAAATAGGTCTTTGGGCTGTTGCTTGAACAAAGACATCACCTTGAGCTCTTGGAAAAGGTGATGGACACTTCTCGTATTTTCTGATATTCTCTGACCAAATGATAAATTGATTTAGCAAGAAAATAATGTCACAAGTTAGCACACTCCTGTTTACGTCAGAGAAACTGCACAGTCCATCACACTAGGGAGGGTCTCTCCTTTCTCTTCCTATCTCACGGTGTTACTCAACCTGCTTCTTAAAACAGTGAATCATTCTAGTAATAAATCAGGGTTTTTCCTTCACTGAATGGTGTCAGAGCTGCTGGTGGCTGGTGGCTTACTGACTGTCAGACCCTTTATAAAGCTGAGTACATGAAAATCCTGTCTGCTTAGCTGCTGTAAACACAAGCCAAATGTAGGTGTATGTGAGTGCACTTGTGTGTGAGTCATGGCGATATCACCTCCAGAGCCATTGTGCTCATGCCCGGATTTCACTCCTGGAACAGGAGGCAAGTAGTTTTGAATGCCATATTAGTCACAAAGTCTGTTGAGCCCTCTCTTCAGCAGTCCCTCTCTTATGGTGGGTTTCATATACTTCACTGTTTGGCCTGCAGAATACTAAGAAACTAGTTAGAGTTGTTTATGCTAGTTAGTATCCTTTACTAATTTCTGATGAAAGGAATAGGTTGACAGAAATTCCCCACTGTCTGCCAACTGATTTGTTTAAAGAGCTGACATTAAACCCTCTCAATTAAAACAACTGCTGTCTGTTGCAGCGTGGAAAGTACCACAGGCATCATTTTGATTTTTGACCAAAAACATACTTTCCAAAGTGATTTGGGTGAATTACCCAAGTTGTCTTTTCTGACAATACCCTCCTCTTGTAATCCCTTGGTCTCCCATGCTTTTCCCTCTCTCTTTTTTATGTGACTTTCCTCCCCTCTTCATGTGACACAGTCCTTGCACTAGAGTAAAAACAAGCCAGTAAACTAGAGGCACCTTCCTGTCTTCATGTAACTGACAGTCTGTCCCTGTTAGTTGTCAGTCTGTGTTTGTCTGTTTGTCTAGCAGTCTGCCTTTCACCTGTCATCCTGTGAGTGTTAGAGCTACGCCCAACACAGACTCTTTCAGTCTTGTGAGATGAGAGTATTGGGGTTATCTCTGGGCCCTACTGACCTAATTTATTCTTAGTCGAGCGTTCACTCTGTCTCAGCACAGCACTTTGACAACAAGCCCCTACACTGTGTCCCTGTTATCACATTTGAATGAGTTCATCACCTCTGCCTCACTTGTCTTTGTGCTGTGAAGTGGCTCCTTAATCCAAATGGAGTGATGTCAATGTGTTGGGCTCTTGTGGCTAACCATTTCCAACCACCCAGCGACACTTCCCCCCACCACACACACACACACGCACGCACGATTTAAAATTTTTGCTGCATGACTCCTGAACTTTGAGCTTTGAGCTCTGGCTCTGCTCCACAAGGCACAAGACCCAGGCACATGACCATGGGAAGTGCAGAAGTTGGACTTTCAGTGGGCTCGTCATTGCTGTTGCTTTTCTAAGCTGGCTGATGTGTCATTTGGTTTTCAGTGACATTTCTCAGCTTTTCATTTTTTACCTGGTATCTCTCGTCATATGTGTGCAAGTGAAAAGTAAATGTTAAAGCTACTCCAGCAAATTTGAATTTCAGTTTTTTAAGTGGAGTGTGTAAGTCATTCTTCTGTGGGTGTAGCTTTTTTCGGTGTTTTACCCATTTATTCATTTACACAGATCATTTAATACAGTTGAAACTAGACAACATAAAGTTTCTAATTCTGTAAATTTGTAAAGTTTGGGTATCAAATTGGAATTCATCTTTGTTGGGCAAAACTCAGAGAGAGAGGCGAAATGCAGGCAAAGAGTAGAGAAAGTTTGTAGACATTCGTGACTTCAGGAATTTCATCAGTAACTGACTATGCTCTTTATATGATATCCTGACTTTTGACCCGTTTCCTCTCTTTGCCAAACACTGAAAAGTTTATTTTGTTTATTGCACTGAATTGCAGCTTCTCTTTTACCGGCGGTACTTGTGTAACTTCCTTCTTTTCGAGGTCTGTACTACAGTAGTTCTGTGTAATTCTGGCTCGGTGAGAAAGGCTCGACTTGTTCAATGTTGTTCCTCTGTGCGAGGCCTAGTTTGTGGATCACAGCCTGAGGCTCTGTCCAGCTGCCTTCCTGTCTGAGATCAGCCTCATGTAAACGTTTTGCTGAACAAGATACTGTGTAATGTGTGTCTGTAGCTGAGGCTGTTCTCTGAGGAGCAAAACCTCTCTCAACTCCCCTTCACTCTACTCCAAATCAGATGGAAAAAAAAAAAGGTGGGGGGGGGAGGGGGGGAGAAATCCACAAAGGGATGACATATGATGACGATGTACAAAGAAATGTGTCAGTGTGCTTTCATCGTGTTTGGAGGGATCCACCTCAATCTGTCAGTGACTACAGCCATCATTTCTGAAAAACAGTTCATTTCACCAAACGATTATTTTCCTTATTTGTTAATCATTGTTCTGCGAAATGTCTAAAAATAGTGGGAAAAAAAATACCGATCACACCCGTTTCTCAGAACTGTTTATTTTTGCTTGAAAATGGCTCAAATTACCTATCAGTTTTTCAGGACAGTCGACGTTTAATTGTCTAATGAATGAATCGACAAATTGTTTCAGCTGGTCTTTCCCTTGGGTTTAAACCTTTCTCAGAAAATATTTTAACATTTTAAAAATTGTGATATTTTGCGTGCTAAATGGGGACGTTCAGGAAAAGTAGATGTGTGAAATTTGTTTATACAGAAAGGGGTTTCAACAGAAAATGGGGAAGGTAGCGACTGTGAGAAAATAGAAGAGACTGATAACTTCGTCGTGCTGAGGCGTTAAGGAGCACCTATCAGCCAAAAAAAGCAGAGGGAGTGAAACTGACTGGGGTAGGTGTGCTGAAATGAGAAGAGGCTAGACACGAACAATAAAGAAAACAAATCCTCCTTCTCCTCCTCTTTCTGGCCATTCGGTTTCTTTAATACGAAAAGGAAACAAAAGAGGGTGAAGGAGTGAGAGGAGAGGCATGAGTAAGGACTCAGTGTATCTGTGGGTTCAAGTGTTTCAGGGTGAAAGCAGAAGGAAGAGGAAGGGGTAGATGGGGGGGGTGCAAAACACAGAGGGGTCTGTTGTTAGGGTCACAGATAGCAGACTACTCTCACGCCAGTATGATAAAAAAAAAACAAGGAGACACAAGAAGCTAGAGGGTTTCTGGATGCTGAGGGTATGAGAGTGAAGTAGGCAGCGAATGAGTAAATAAAGCTGACTTGTTTAATGAAAAGCAATGCTGCGTCTCTGCTGCAGTAAGTAGGTTTGGGATTTAGAATTTCCTTTTTTTTTTGGCAATTAAACTACTGTTTATAAATACAGTTTTAGTGATTAAAATATCTACCTCTGCAAACAAACAAGATATGAGATTTGAGGGGAAATAAAAAGTAGCTGTGCAATGTAATGCAGAGGTTGTGGTTCATGAGGGATCATCATTTCTTAAGTGTGCCTTATGTTTCTCTGCCAGAATGACCAAACCTTGGACTCTGTGTATCTGCTGGTTAGAGTGTTGGCAATGGAGTGATGTCTATGTGTTGTTCAGGTTTTATGTGGACTGTTTTTTTTTAAAAATAAAGTCATGGGGTGCTCCTGTCTGTGACAATACTGACCTTGATAAGGGGGGTATCTGCCACGACACAACCAGTCCACATTAAATACAGTATCTTTGTCATTATTGTAAGGTTCAGCTTTCCTCAGTCAGTGATATCAGTTCTGTCAGGTTCACGCAGTGTGGTAGAGATAGTTTACGTTTGGAAAAAAGAGAGTACTGGTATCTGATACTTGTTCTCTGTAATGACAGATAACTCAAGCGGAAGTAGCAGAAGCAGTATCAGGAGAGAAAAAGATAAGTGCGTCTGTAATAGTTTCACTTTCATTTGGTGTTTTCTTGAGAAATAATAAATATCATTGATCATCTTCATACAGATTCTGTGTGAAATACTCGGTATGGTACACGATCTGATCTGTGATTATGTTTCCAAATGTGGGACCATCACTAAAAAGTTTTATTCAACAAGGAAATTAACTAGTAGAACAGTGAATCAGACCATTAGTTTAATCTATATGTGTGGGTCTTTCTATATATAAAGCACTCTGTTTAGTTAGAATAGGTTTTCAAAACGTGTAGTGTTTATGAAAGCAGCACAGATTTAACTCTGTCTAAAAGCTGCACTTAGAAACAGTCAAAAGGAAAATCCAAAGGCCTGTGAAAATTCTGTAATAACAAACATAAGACGCACACAGGTATGTTGACGTTAAGGGCCTTAGAGCCAATGTTTTTCTATTTGCAAGAAGTTGAATCTGTCCTCTATGTACCCACAGTAACGTCATCCCAGACGGCAGAATAGAGCAGAGTTTTGGTCTCGTTTTAACGAACCAACCGGGCCACATGCCCATCTGGATAAGAAGCAAAGCATGGTTTACTGTTTTATTTTTTTTTTTCATCCCCTCGGTCACTCATTATACAGCTGGCTGTGTTTCTCAGTCCTTGCTCAGTGTTCACGGGACAGCAGTGCTTTTACTTGTGTCTTCAGGAGCATATTACAAAAAGCGTTAAAACATTTTAACGTTTTAGCTGTTTGAATGCTGCCATCTGTAACGCAGGGAGCATTGAGCTGACACACTCATCCAGAGCTGCTTGCAGTTAATGGAGAACCAAGTGTGTCAGCGTGAATTGTTTTGGTAGAACAGGAGTGAACACACCTCATACCGAGGCAAGACGCAGCAGGACCTGGCTGGATGTGTGCCTGTGAGGCTGCAGATTTTGTAGCTGCTCAGGCATTTCACATCAATGACGTCACTGATGTGTGACTCAACCACTGCTTCTCCTTAGCTCGTCTACTTCCTCCTTTTTGTTCCTCGGCCTGGTACACTGTCAGTGTGGTTTAGCAAACTGGGCCCACGATAGCAACAGCATGTGAACTGTATGTTGGCAGCCAAAGATTGTAAGGATGTTGTGTTGATGATGATGTTGATTTTGATGTTGTCGTTGTTTTTGTTGATGATGATGTTGCTGCTGCTGCTGCTGCTGCTGTTTTATATACACAAACTCAGTGGACAACACGAATGCTAATTTCCTACTGAGACTTACCCTAGGTTCTATTATTTTTGTGTTGTTGTTGTTATTGGAGCTTTAGTTCTGAATGTTTGTCAGAGAAGAAAATAAACAAGTATAAAAATACATGCTGGCTACAAGACAATGTTCAGCTTGCTTTCATTGTTACAGTAATAACCACTGGGACAGAGCAGCTTAATACGCCTCACTGTTTAAAAAGTTGTTTTTGCTTTTCTCTATATATCAGTGTTTAGTTGATTTTGCAACTGCAGCCAATTGTCAGCAAAAGGCTACAGATCGACAGCATGCAGTGTCCTTGCTGTGTATAAGAAAGATCACCAAGCGAATGTATTTGTAACAAAATAAATGGGTCATCAGTGTGTTACTGATTGCAATCCAAGCTTGTTGAGCCAACTGACCACAGAAATACGACTAACTGTGTATTTACAAATCAAAAGGAACCTGTGGTGCAGTGAGATGCCGTGTTTGCAGGTTTTTTCTGTGTTGCCGATGCTTTTATTTTGAATGACCATGTAGATGATACATGCTGGATGTTGTATGTCAGTGTTTTCAGCTACAGCCTCTGCCTGTCACAGCATCATTATTTATGCTTCACCATGCATAACCACTGCTGCATTGATCTGAGAGTGAGACATGGGCGTGATCAAAAATACGCTCTGTGCTTGATATCATATTCCTTTCACACAGACTCAGATGTAGATTAAATGATTAACGTCCATCTTAATGGTTATTGCCTGTTATCAAACCAATAGTAATGACTACATTGAATATGTCACAAATGCCATCTCTTATATGGAAGTGTAACTTTAAGGTTGGCTGTTCACCTTTTGCCCTGAGCCTGATTCTCCAACCTCGCCTAGCTTCTTTTTAAAACAGTTTTTAAGCACGCTTAAGCTTCTGTCTGTCCATTGCTTGTCCGTGTTTAAAACTGGCACAAGCAATGTGTCACACTGCTTTAATGGTGATGGAAATCCTCTGTTAGTCATGGAAAGAGTGGTTACAGAAAAGGATTTTTGTGTGAGTGAGCCCTGAGTTACGGTTCATTTGTTCTGGTCTGTCCTCATTCAACCCTTGATGTCCACTAATCAGCCGAGACCAGCCCAGGTTGAAAAAAAAAAGTAGCACATCTTCATAAGAAAATAAAGAAATAAACTCTTTATATTTAGATGAACACAGAGTGCTTTTGCATTTGATTTTGCTCGATCACTTACAAAGCAGCAGAATATATGTGGTGGCCAGGGAGTGGTCTTTATCCCACACAGAAATGATTCCGTGTGTATGTGTGAATAATGAACTACCCAATCTTTACATAAATATTCAGGAATATCCAGACAGGAACAACAAAGTATTTTCTGTTGTTTCCACTACTTCTCTCTTCTTTTATTTTTAGTTTTTTTTATTTTACCAGACAGACTTTCTTCTGTGAATTGTGGATAATTTGATTTTGGCATGTTTTCTTTAACAAGCTGCTATATTTTGACTGATGGATGCACTTGGGATTTCAGCCAGACACTCAGTGTTTGGTGGGACAGGAAGGCAGAGCTGTAGCGCTGTGGTCCTCTCTACTGTTGTGCCCTACTTATTCCTTACATGCATCCCAGGATGATAGAGACCAACTCTCACAACACTCACTGATCTGTGCTGCGTTTTGAAGATCTTGACAACTCATCTCATATGTGGTATTTTAAATAGGTTATAGTAGCAATGAGAGTCTCATGTTTAAGACAGATGACTATTGCTGTGTGACCTCTGCCTTTCTCTCAAGATTTGGTTACATAAATGTATATGTTTTTGAAAGCCGATGATTAATATTGATATTAATTAATGTATATTGAATAAACTCATTCATATTTTTGTTTATGCAGTGGGTCAAATGACTGCCTATAGTGTGTTCCTCATACAGATGAAACCACATTGAATTATCAAATGTATTTCCCCTGTGCCCCGGTGCTTTATCATCTCTCAGCTGGTTGTTTTGGGCTTTTATGGCCAAAGCAAGCAGCTGTTTTTTTGATAAAATTGGCAACTAGCTCGTGAACATATGGGAAGTATTTAGTCACTAAAGAGCCAGAAATTTCCCCCAACAGATGATGTAGACAAAACAAAGCTAGAAGGAGAGTGAATAATGGACTAATGAACATTTCCCAGGTTTCCAGAAACACAGCTCAGATGAAGGCTAATGAAGGCTAATATACTGTAGGCCCATGTCTGCTAGATATGTGAACATGCCATGATTTACTACCATGTTCAGATCGGCTTTGCTTTCAAAGGGGGAGGGACCTCTTTCAGGTGAACAAGTCAGTAGCACTTTTACAGTGTTTCTATGATCACTCTGTGAAAGCATGTGACAGGACAGCTGATTTGTGTATAATGTGTGTTTTTGTTGGAGCATTGGAGTGAATCATATTTCTGCTTTCTGAGTCTCTCTTACAGTGTGTATGTGGGTGTGTGTGAGTGTGTACTTGTGTTTGTGTGTCTATATAAACAGTGCCATGCTGAGAGTAATTAGATTGCACACAGAAATCTAAAATACACACAACAGGAACATATCAAGAAGGGAATACTGGTAAACATACAGCTTTATATAGTTTTATAAGAAATAAAAGTAGATATTATAGAGGGAAAAAAACAAAGTTTATAGAGAGAGAAAAAAGAGCAAAAAGGGAAAGGACGGGACAGGAGGAAAGGAAAGAAGGGAATCAAATAAAAGGAAAAGTGAATACAAAGCCTTCTTTGAGACGAAAGGTCCCAGTTTGGCTTCTTTTCAACACAGGAAGACATCACAAGGGCTTCTCTATTCCAGGGAATCATAACACACATTACACCAATTGGCAGGTTCGATCACAGTGAGGTGTGGCATCTGCATTGATAAATGGAAAAATGTTGTTCCATGTAGTATTTCTTTAGTTTTTATTTCAGTGTATATTCTCTATTGCTACTGTACACAGCCACCTGTTTCTGGACATGAGCCCTCAGTGCTGAGACAGGGTGAGCGCCCAGTATAAGTTATCACATTAGAGAGCATCCTATAAAGGATCACACTGTTGTAGCCTGCTCAGTACTACTATTACATACATTTTGCATTGCTGCCAAACATACAATACACTGAACTGTTTATAGACTGACTTGTTTTTTTTTTTAATGCCATTTTTCCTCCATCCATGTTAGTATAGTCAAAAAAAATCTTTTTGTCAAGAGGTGAAGCTTTAAATGTTCAATATTTTGATCATGAAGGTCACATAGAGATTATTGTCATGTTGTTTTTGGACACAGTGGCAAAGTAAATTCAGGGTGTTTATATGACACATACGTTACAGATGTAGAGCCTTGGGTGTATAGTTTGGCAAAAACAAGAGACATGTATAGATCAAGTGTCCTTTTGCAATTTCATTTCTGTCTGTCATGTTGCCGTTAACAAAAATGGTGGAGCTGACTGTATTGTTGAGTGTAAAGACATTACCCCTGTTGGTTGCGAGTGAAGACCGTTGGGCTGCCCCATTGTTGCAGCTTCACCTTTACTTAAGGTTTTTGGCAAACCTAAAAAAAACTAGTGTACTTTGAGCACAGTGTTTTCACAAAAGTTTTTTTTTCTGTCTTTTCTTATTCTCAAATAGATGTGATCATATTCACATGGACACTCAACACTCTTCTCTTCTTCCTAATTTCCCACTGGTTCATTTAGTATAATAGTACATTAGTCAGCTAAATGACGCACAGTTACAAAATGTTTCACTGTAGTTGTTACAAGCTCTTATCTCTTTCTTGCTATCTCTCCAGGTCCCTGAGATCATCAGTACGCTGAGGCAGGCTGGCAAGAGCTCTGCACGCAACGATGACATCACCGGCATTTCCAACAAAACTTCCACCGGAGGCAGTGATCCCTCTGAGCCATGTTTTTCTTATCTCTCCGCAACGACGACCTCCATGGCACATGCTGCTGCTGTGTCTCCGACAGCTTTTGCCAAAAAGTTTGAGGTGCTGTTTTGCGGACGCGTGAGTGTTGCTCACAAGAAAGCCCCGCCCGCCCTCATTGACGAGTGCATCGAGAAGTTCAGCCAGTTACATGGCTCAGGGACGACTGATAAAGGGGGAAACGGTGGGGGGTTGGTGAGTGGGCTGAGGAGGGCATTGACCTTCCAATCCAATGGACTGGGGAGCGGTGCTGTTGGTAATGGTGCTGCAGGGAGTCCCACTACAGGGAAGCGCCCGGTCCTGTTCAAGCGAGACCCCAGCTTTCCCTGTCTGCAGGCCCTGGATGAGAACGGACTCTCACCTGAGATTTCTCAGACCAGCACTACTGATGCACTTGCCCACCCCGCTGAGGTACAGCCCACCAGCCTGCAGGAGAACAGGACCATGCTGTTTACGGTAATTTTCTATTAACTCTGTCCCGACATGTGTGAGTTACAGAAGGCAGCAGTCTCATTTGTGCATTGCAGTCCTCATAAGCTTGGTCCAACTGTAAAACGACATAACTTTGTAGTTGATCATTTCAGAACTGAGGCAGAGATTAAAAGTGTTACTGTTTAGCATTATTGCGCACCAAACTAACTTAGGAAGATTCAACAGGCTACTCTGAAAGTGGTTTGTAACCATACTGCTGGTAAGAGTGGCTGTAGATTTCTTGCATTCTTTGCAGATTAAGATGACACCGCATTAGTTAGGTAGTTTACTTATGTATCACAATACAATTGTGTAGAATAACTACATGATCAATTAAAAACATGAGGTCCAAACAATATTCCTAATACAGTACAGTTCTGTCAGCACGTCAGTAAAATGAAATTACCCAGTCTAGTGCCGGTTAAAACCAGAACTACAACATGTTTGCACAGTTTATTTATCACCTACTATATCAGCATAGAAGGCTTTTGAGCAGTATAACAAACCACACTTGCCTTTCAGAAGAAAATTCTTCAGTGCAAATTCTTCCAGCTCACACACAGTGGTTTTCACATCTGTATTTGTTGAGACTAAGAACAGTACTTTATAGTGCCGTAAAGTGCAGTTTTGGATTCCCTAAATGACAGGGTCTAGAACACAGTCGCTCATAAAGGACAGAGAGGGACGAAACAAAAGAACGACAAAAATATAAATCCCCTAATGACTCAGCAAGAGCAAATGCTTACTGCTGCTCAAAATGAGCCCGGTCATGTTCCCCTAATTGACCTTTACTTGACCTCAGCGACCTCCTGCCAGCAGGAGTTTTCCTGTTTGTCCTCCAGACAGGAAATAGTGACCGCTGGCACAGGAACCACCGGTGCCTGTTTCTGTCCCCCTGCAGCAGATACAGCAGACATGTTATTGACATTGATGATACATCCTGCTGCTGCCATGGATAACAGTCAGAATTACCTCACCCTGGTGACATCATTTTTTCTTTTTGTCAGTTTTATAGAGACACATTAAATCACCCGTTTCCTCTAGAAAGAGTCTGATTATATGATTCATATTTAATACAGAAGGACAAGGAAGGGGAACTTGTTCAGAGGAAAATATCTGTGCTCAGACTTTGAAGGCTTGTGGTGTAACAGACTGGGTTATTATGAACCACTGAATCCTTTCTTGAGGCTTAGGAACGATTGTGACTCATGTCCTAATGATGGTGAGAATTGGGATGTCCCCTAAAGCGGAATTGTCCTAAAATGTCGTGGTACTTTTTGAGCAGAAATGACAAACATTTGAATGTTGAGTCAAGATTATTTTAAGGCGTCCCTTTATGTCACGTATCAATCAGCGATCAAGCTTTTTTTTTTTTTTTTTTGTTGCCGTTCAGTTCAATGTGAGAAACTTATCGCTGTTACAACACACACAAGAAAACTCACCACACACACAACTGATGGAGACACATTTGTGTAAAAATGCATCCCATATACGGAGTGTAACTGTGTTTCCGTTGTGTTTTACCTTGTGTTTCAGATTGGCAGGTCTCAGATCTTCTTGGTTAGTCCAGACACTAAGAAAGTTGCCATAGAGAAGAGTTTCCGAGAAATCTCCTTCTGCTCACAGGTATGAAGCACTGGGATTCTACAAACCGTCTAAACTGCCTGTAAATGTCTGCGTGTGATTTTAAAAGCGTTTGAAATCGCTCATCTCTTTCCAGGGTATTCGTCACGTGGATCATTTCGGCTTCATCTGCAGAGAGACAGTGGAAGGAGGGAGCTGCCACTTTGTTTGCTACGTCTTCCAGTGTACAGACGAATCACTGGTGAGATAGTGTCATGTGCATTGTCACCTCCATTCACAGTTTTTGAAAGTAGCAGTTAGCAAGGCACAAATTGAAGTAGGCATATTTCTGTCGATACAATTGACTGATTCATTTTTAATATACTATTTATATCAATACAATGCTCAGTAAATGTATCAGTGATGTGTATTTCCTGTAATAAATTCTCTTATATTCCCCTGTCAGTGCTTCCTGCTCAGTGTTCATATTTGATCAGCTCACTGAGTTTAATTTAACACTTCACAAATTTGCTTTGGATTTAAATTTGAGTGCCACAATGCATGAAGCTGATATTTGTCACCAGTATTGTTTTCTATTAGTTGAGAATAAATGCTGCTCTAAACCTCTAGAGTTATGACTCAGTACATCTGTGCTCCACTGAGTCATGGTGTACCTGTGGCCTGCCACAGGCCAAATGAACTGTCAGGTTGATAAAGAAAGCATCGGTCATTAGACGGATGCACTTTATACTCGTCAGCAAACGTTGCTGCATATCTGTCATCTCTTTATTGTGATACAGTTTTACATCTACCGGGTTTACACAATTTGCACACAAACTGTGCAAAGACCCGGGTTTCCTACATATATTAAATCTTATCTTGAACTAGGAAAGGAGAGTTCTGGGCAGAGTAATAGAATAGATTCTAAATATTTAAAATCGTTTAGTCCTTTGGTTAAGAATGGAGAGAAAAGAGCCAGAGTGGATGAATACTGGTAGAAGCAAACTAATGAATACACTTAGAAATTATTGCAGGTTGTATGATGAAAGAAAAAAATAAAAGGGCTGTTGTTTTGCCCTTGCAGGTGGACGAGATCATGCTGACTTTGAAGCAGGCGTTCTCTGTGGCAGCCCTGCAGCAGAATGCAAAGACCCAGAGCCAGCAGTGTGACAGCTGCCCCATGCAGCAGCTCCACAGGCTGTGTGAGAGCATAGAAGGTAGGAAACTGTCCCTGGGATCCTTCACAGAACATGATTGAAAAGTAAAAAAGCTTAGATGAATTTTCAAATTGTAATTACTTTGATTGATTTGACAATAACGGTAAATACAAGACTGCAGTTAGCCAGTCTTTACATACAATTAAACTGCCAAGGTTAAAAAATACAGTAAAGTTGAAAGATTATTTTCATTATGGTCCTCTCAAGAGGAAAGATAAGTAAGATGGCACATAAACACAATGGAGTCTGGGTGTAGAAGTAATATTGATTGGTCAAATGTATACAGCCATATACACTTGAGGAATAAAAGAGCCAGTTTGCTCAGCCACTGTACTTTCAGCTCTTTAAATCCAGTAAGTAAATGAACTGTTTTAATACAGTGGCAAATGGTTGAACCTACAACTGCATTTTATAAATATTTGATGTTTGTATCAAATGGGTTCTGCAAGATAAAATGAATGAGATGGAAAAAAAACCCCAAGTGTACGTGCCATTTCAGATTTCCTGGTTTTGAAGTTACATGATACCAAGCAGCTATCCGGTGCATTTAAAGCTTCGGATGTACAGAGTAGTTAGTAGTCGTGTGAAAACGTGAGATTCAGCTGTTTTGACTCTAACAGTACTGTACTGTATCTAATGTTTACACACTGTATTAGTGCATGTTTAAATTATATCTATAATTTTGTCATCCTGATTGTCCGTACTGTAATTTTACTATGTTTGTCTGCTCTGTAAATATATGTGTATATGTATTTCTGTCCATCTTGGAGGGGGAATCCCTTCTCTGTTGTTCTTCCTGAGGTTTCTTCCATTTTCCCCCATTAAAGGGTGGAGTAAAAACGTTTGCCTTGTCTGATTTTAAGGTCTAGGGACAGATGATATCATGTGCTGTAAAGATTGTGATGCCCCTGAGGCGAATTTGTGATTGAGATATGGGGCTATAGAAATTCAGGTCTATATGAGTTAGTATGTCAATTGAGGAAAGGTTGATTCTGTGTGTTTACATGCTCACAACCAAGGCCTTCAATGTAGTCTTAGTTTAATTGTAACAAATCTATTCATATTTTTAATTTTAGATAACTACATCCATAAGTTATTCGGTCATAGCAGATATTATGCCACTAAAGTGTGCGATCAACATACTGGGACACTAGGACCCTGTAAACATACATCTGCTACATGTAAAACAAATTTGAGGTGAGACTCACCTTGTCCTTCATGTGTTTTAAAACTCTTGTTTGCATAATTTCCAGGTCTACACCCGTCTAAAACCAAACTGGAGCTTCAGAGACACTTGGCCACTCTGGACAATCAGGAGCAAGCATCAGTCTTTGAAAACACTATGGTAACATGTCTGCTCTGTCTGTGCACCTGAAGAGCAAAGCGTGAATTACTCGAGTTCCCTTTGATGTGACGGCAACTAAGAAAAGAAACCAATCAGTTTGCAGTTTGTATGTTCTTCATCACTGAATCACTGTGGAATCACAAGATTTTCATGTGGGATTTACAGTGACGCACTCACCTCTCTTTACTCATGACTTATAATACTTCTGTCACCTTATTTTTCTCTCTTTGTGTCTTCAGCTTTCATGTCTTTCCCCATAAACACCAGTAGAATTGTTTGATTTAAATGTTAGAAACTGATGTCTTTGGATCTCCTGATGTCATCTTTTACTAAACACTGTTGTACAGTAAAAGCAGACTTATTAGACGTGGTAACGAAGATGAGGTCAGTGCCCACAAATATTTCTCTGTGACTCAGCTGGCATCTGCTGGTGATACAAGTGAACTGCAACACTGCAGCAGTGCTCAGTGTCTCTCTGGTAGCACAGGAGTTTACAGTATGTACCAGAAAACCCTTTAGACCTTAACTTTAGAACTTAAACAAAGTTCCTGTTAAGTTTTATTGATTAAAGAAAACTCCTTAGGAGGCTCCTGACCTTAGAGATTAGTTTTCTTTGGCTTAGCATCCTCTGCTAAAACAGCACATTTTTATTAGTCACACAATGTAAGGTTGTTATTTTTCAGTCAATCTGCATCCACTTTGAAAGGTATTTTTATAATAACTGCTCCTCACATTGCCTATATTTTCCAGGGCTGAACAAATATTAATTAACAATCTTTTTCAAGTTGTATATTGTGTTTGTGTGTTTCAGAGGGCTCGGCCTAGGAGCGATCAGGAAGAGAATGAGATGGTGATGGCCTTGCTGAGGAATCTGTATGAAGAGAGACAGAGGAGCCATCAGCACACACTGCCTGGAGACAGCAAACAAGTAACTTTTGCTCATATATAATGTACACCCACATTCTGTCAGCTCTGTCTCTACCATGTATTACTCATTTCCTGTCTCGACTCCAGTTATGTCCTACATTTATTCAAAAGTGTCAGCAGTTCACTGACAGAGCAAGTCACCGAGGAAAGAGAAGTGGAAAAAGACATTTTTATATCTTCCACTTACACAGACATACATGGAACTGTCATACTGTGTGGACCTCCTGCTCACTCAGTCACAGTCATGCTCTTTCTGTCTGTGTTTCTGCGTTCATTTCTTTCTCCCATGTATATGTAGGTGTGTGAGGAGACGGCTCCAGCCCCTGCGGAGCAGCAGAGTAGCAGCCGGCAGCGACTTGAGCAGTTCAAGAGCCGAGCCAAGCGCTCTCTCACTGAGTCCCTGGAGGGCATCTGGAAGGTAACAATGCTCGTTTTGCCTTTGTTTTGGGAGCAGTTTTGCACAAGTATCCACTTGTATATGGAGAAAGGTGTCATAACACTGCAAATATATGTATGTATGTGTATGTAATATATGTATATATATGTAAGTAGAGATGGTAGCTGTTGTTTTCATAGAGTATCGACTATTACATTTTTGAGTTTTGCAGTGGTGTTTTACTAAATGAGAATCCATGACCAAGCCTCCTGATTTGCTCTGGTTTGTTTTTGGTTACATGTTAAAGCTTTGTACATAACCTTGGCGTGTGTGTTCTTGGCAGGGGAGCAGCAAGGCCAGAGTTCAGAGGGACAACAGTGAAGGAAGTGACAGCAGCTCTTCCATCTGTACTATCAACAGCAGCCAGGACCAGTCCTGCTTAGACCCCTTGCCTGCCTCATCCCAGCTAAGACCCACCAGCCCACTCAGGTAAACACACCTAAACACACACACCCACACACTCACTCATATCTCGGGTCAGAGCAGTTTATTTTACTTGGATTTCTTGGTTTATGTTACACAGAGATAAGTCAGGTACCTTATCATCAGGTCTGTAGTCACAGGCCTTGTTGGGTTCAGCCTGACAGTAATTAGGGTCTACTGCAATACTCGCAGTATTGCAGTAGACAACACTTGCAGGTTTAGGGTTTAGTGGTCTAGTGCTTTGCCATTTGCGTGGAAAAGCAAAGGCTGAAGCTTAGATGTCTTGACATCTGCCTACAGAGCGGTCAGCTGCTCACTACCCGGTGGTGAGTTGGATCAAGTGGTGGGTAGCTGCTAGGGAAGCTGCCAGACAGACCCAGTACACCCAGGTCACAGTCCATCAGGTCTTAAACCACTACCCCTGGCAATGAACGTAAGGGGAGACAATATAGGAATTTTTAGGGTTTCAGACATCTGTTCTGCCAAACTTTATAACTGAATATTTGCGCTTTTTTTATAAGTGAACAGAATCTGTTTGTATGTTTATATTTAAATTATGTAAAGCTTTTGTGGACTTTCTCTGATTGTAAACTTTTCTTTATATAGGATTGCATTAGGTTTGTAAACGCAATCTCATGTCCAGACCACTTCTCCTCACTCTCATGCCGTATCATTTTTTTTTCAGGTGCCACAACTCAACAGGAGACCTGAAGCGCCTTGACACCTCTCTCCCCCTGTCCCCCTCCTCCTCCTCTTTACCCGGTGATGCTCAGCCCCAGGGCTTCCGTCGACGGGCCAGCACCTTCAGCCACCCTCCCACCCCCTCCTCAGTGCTTGAGTACTCACCAGTGCACACACTTAATCACACTCCACAGGACCCCAGCGCCGCTACCAAGCCCAAACTCGTACGACACTACTCCGTCAGCACCGACACACCACACCAGAGCAAGTAAGGAGAGTGTGTGCTTGTATTCATTGTGTGTGTTGGCAAGAACACGAACAAAGAAACCTTAAACCTGAGCCTGGTTGTTTTGAATCGATCAGTATGTTCTACTCGACTTGGCTTCACAAACCTCTTCCTCTCCCAGTTAAGAGGGGATCAGTGAAACTACACTTGTAGACTCAGTGGCACTGATCAGGAATTATCCTGTGACAGCAATCTCGTGGGTTGTTGAATACACGTTTAGGAAAGCGTATCATAAGCACACGTATCTCTTAAAATCTGAGGTGTGAACTTGTTTCCTTGGTCTTGAACCAAACCCTGCTTCTTCTCCCTTATTTGTTTGCTTAATAAACCTCTTGATATTCTAACAATATTAGAAGTTTATAACAATATTATTACCAAGGAGTTAGTGAGAATCAACCAAAAGTCTAGAGAATAGCTACGCACTTTTAGTCTGTCTCCAAGTTCTGCCTTCAGAGAACCTTTTCTTCCATTTTCTCTTCACCTCTTTTCTGTTTTTATGCTTTTTTTTGTCTTTGACTTTCTTTGCACTTTTTCTTTCTCATGCTCTCTCCGTATTTGCACTGATCCTCAGACATTCCTCAACCGACTCCACCCTTCCTCCTCTTCCTCCCTGCCCTTCATCCCCCTCTCCTCTGCACCCTCATCATCCTTCCTCCCCTTCTTCTGGAGCCCGGCTCAAAAGAAGGTGAGGATCCTGGCACCGGGCATGCAGTTCCTCTCAGTTTTCTCTGCTGTATGTGCACTGATGTCAGTTTTTCAAAACTTCAGAGAAATGCTAAACACATCAACCACTGGTTGCCTGTTTGACAAGCGATCCAGGAACTATTTTCAGCTTGTCATAGTCATAGAGTTCAGAAGCATTTCTCCCAAGCAAAATGTGTCTGTGTGTTTCTCTTTTCATCTGTGTTCTGCCTCCTTTTTTCCACCTCTATCTCTCCATCTCAGTCCTCTGGGTGGTCTGCGTGCTCGTCTCCACTCCTCCTCCTCTGTCCCTAATTTTCTGAAATTTCAATTTCTGGCTCCTGTCCAAGAGAATGATTGTCCAGAGCCAAAGAGCAGGTACATACACATGTACACCAAACAGTCGTGCCATGTTAGTGCGCCCAGCATAATGATAAATTGTGTTCCTTTTTCAGAGATTCCCTTAACTGATTTTATGTCTCTTGTTTTTGATATATACATGTGTATAAGTGTGTGTGTGTGTATGTGTGTTAACAATGTAATGTGACCTACATATTGAAAGTTTATCAGGGCACACATAACATTCTTGTGTATATGCTTGTTTGTGTTTTCAGTGATGTTGCAGCTCTCTCTACACCAAATGCAGCATGTGGGGTAGGGGAAAGCCCTCTGCGCAGTCACCGCCACTCGTGGAGGCAGCAGATCTTCTTACGGGTCGCTACGCCTCAGAAGAACGCAGACGCCAACGGTAAGAATATAAATTCTCACAAATTAATTTATCTTTATACAAAGTTCCCCATTAGGAGCAGCCAGTGGCCCTCAACTTTGACATTGACTTTGACATTGTATTGTATTATCAGTGCTAAAGAAGGTTCAGGCTTTAATATGTGCCACCTTTCCAGTTTGCTGGAATGGATGCCCGCTCAGGGCTGGTCAAGGATTTGGTAGCGAGGTGAAACGAGGCAGGAGATAAAACTGTACGAGTGGAAATATATTTAAAAGACAAGAGCAGCTTTGCTTTTAGCAGCAGAATCCGAAAAGTTTTAAAGGTTATAATGATGGATGAATGACAGAATTATGACAATTTTGAGTAGATAATATTAGTTTAAAAAGGAACAAAAATAAGATCAAATTTTCAGCAAGTGTTAAGAAGTGTTGGCAAACTGTTGCAAAACAATATGGCACACGGCATCTTTTAGAGTACCTGTCAAAATAAAAAAAATACCAGCTTTGTGTAATTGGTGAGTGTAAGCATGTCTGTGCGCGCGAAAGAGCTTAGACATGCGAAACACTACAATTACTCTGCACGCTCCAGTTGCAAAGTTCAGTCTTCAGTCTTCTTCCTTGGAAGCAGGCAGTTCCAGGTCAAGAGACTTGAGTAAACATGTGCTCATAATTGCACTTGCATGCTTCATATCCTATCAGAATAAAAGAACATGAGCAAGACACCTGAAATGTGCTTTGTCACCAGTGCTATTATTAAAACAGCCACACCACATCCCCAGGTCGACAGTGGTGAAGTGACAAAGCCTTTCCACTTAGTGTCACTCTATCACTCTTTCATTTTACACACACACACATACACATATATATACTTGAAAAACTTTATAATGCAGAGTGCTGTGGAATATCTTGAAATGTTGTGCTCCAGCCAGCATTCAGGGCCACTACAGTATCCACTGCTAATTTACTTTTGAAATCTCAAGATAGAGATCATGCAACATTTTTCAGAGCATCTCATCAAAGTATTCAAAAAAAGATGGATTTGTTGGCAGTTTAAATTCTTGGGCTTTAGGAAGAGTAATCATAATTTCTTTGGCATATGGATAGGAGAGCCAGTACAGTTCTCAACATACAGTAGCTGGTAACTCACTTGCAGCGTCTAAACTTAAGACTAAAGACTGACGTGCACGTCAGTTGTGCTTGATCTGGAGCTTTGAATTTTCCAGTACTAAGCGTTCTTACATAGCAGTGTCTCATGTTATCGGTTGATTTTTGTCCATAGGGCTAATGTTTGACAATGAAACTGGCCTGAAATTAAACAAACGTGAGGAAAAGCTTGAGTGCCTCAGGCGTGTAAAAATAACCAAAGTAGGTCTGCCAGCCGATTGACAGCCCTGTCAAACATTGTAGAGATGTGAGACATATGAGTAGAAAATGGCGTTTTACATATGGTGGAATATTGCTTTAACCTCATATAACTTTGAAAAGTCAATCACCAGTCTTATCACTGTATACGTCCAGACAACAGTGTGTGTGTCTGCCTTTGCAAACATGCTTGTGCCTGTGAGGCCTCCGATCCTATGCTTTGATAATTATATATACTGTGTGTGTGCATGACAGAATAAGTGTTGACAGCTGAGGTAGTTGGGTTGGGCACACTGTACTGCTTGTGTGAAGAGCAAACAAAGTAAAAAAAAAAAAAAAAAATATATATATATATATATATATCACATATTCACATATAGTAGCTTTAAGATAGAAAAAGAAAGAGACATTTCCTTTATTGTACTGGTGTTCATAATTTCTTTATGTAGAGATTATTTCAGGACAGTCCCTGTCCTGAAATGAATTAGGGTAGCAACAACAATTTTATTCATTACTGATTGATTGATCGATCAGTTCCTTTTTGAGTAATCAATTAATCATTTTGTCTGTAAAATGTCAAAAATAATGAAAAATGTGTAAAGATTTGTCCGTCCAACAGTCTTTAACCCAAAGATACTTGATTTCCAATAATGTCAAACAGAGAAAGCAGCAAATTTAAGTATTGAATGTTTTAAACTAACATACTTACGTACTGCCCCTTTGAATGGCTTCATTATGCTTGAGGTGTTAATGTAGAGTCTTTATGAACAGTCTTTAGAAATTTTCTGGAAAAGACATTATCAAAAACAATGGCACAAAATAACAGGAGCACTTTACAATACTATTCACTTGAAAACAGAAGGCCTGCAATAAATGCAACAGTTATGAAGCCTACATTAGTATTATTTTATTGAGTGTTGATTCAAGGCAGTTGACATTTTTACGACCGCAGTTTGTTGTGTCATGGCGGAAATATCCTTTTAAGTGTCTTTTAGTCAGTATCGTTAAAAGTGGCAGCCAGTGTTCTACTGTTTCTACTGTTTTGTTTCTTTGTATGGCCTGTTTTGTCATGCTGATGTTTTTTCAGTGTTGGTTAGTGATGCAGCATTTCAAGTAGAAACTTTCAGGCATGTTTTGCCTGTCTGAACTGCGTGAAGTCCAAAGATTACCTCATCCTGAGATGCATGATGCATGCCATTTGTTGGTCTTTGCCCATTTGAAACTTGATGAGTGCACAACAAATGAAGCATAATGCATAGAGAGCATAATAGCTCAATATATTACCACTGCTGCCCTGGATTAAGGAGTTTTTGTGTGTTATTTCAGGAACTGTTAACTGGGTAGAGAAGTGAAAGTACAGTAACAGGGATACACCTAGTGAGATGGAGTGTCACCTGGCATCAAACCTGAAAAGTCACCTTCTGTCCCAGGGTGGTGGATCCACCTGCACTGAGACAAGTTACACCAAAAATAATAGGGGTGGCTGTTTGGTAAAAAGTCTTGTGATGCCAGTGTTGTTTGAACTTTTAGGCTGCCTCATATTATTCCCTTTTATTTGCCCTAATTGGACTGATTTGTGTAGCTGCAGTTGTATTTTTGTCCAGAGGAATGAGTGAAATAACAGAAACACAGCATAAGAAAGAATATGAACTTTTAAGTAACATAACTAAATTACACTTTCAAAGGCAGTTATACAAATGAGCGAAATGAAGCTCTCGAAAAAGTCTCCAAAATCATGACAGAACAGTATTGACGGAATTGCCAACCACAAGAAAACTGTATTTGCAAAGAGGTTGAGTAGCCCCTATTAGTCACTTTGTGTAGAAAGCCATGCACTTCTGTCTGCTGCTGTGTGTTTGTAGGCTTCCACAGAGGGGTGCTAAAGCCTAAAAGTTCCCAATCCTGTACATAGTGGCTTTACCAACACACTGCAGCCACAATCATTTCTATGCACGTCTATCAACATCACTCTGGTGCAGTGTCAACAACAACTGAGAATCATAACCTTCACAAAGGTCGTTTATTTTTTTTGTTTGTTTTTTTGCAGGGATAATGTATTATAATACATCGAGGGACATTCCCATGAATATGTTCAGTCCTGTACACACCCCTCTCGATCCTGTGTTTGGGTCTAATAAATGCAACAGGAATGTGGGACTTATGTGACCCTTTTATCCACCTTCCTCCGATATGTCGTCGATAAGGGATTAGTTAGGTTTAGACCTGTTATTGTGCATTAAGTTTCCTTTTCAAGTGAAACTGGTAAACAGCAGCTAAAACCTCTCTCCTCATCAGTAATGAAATGTGCACCAGAGGTTAATTTTGACAGTCAACTGCCATGAAGTAAAGGGAAAAACAGGTCAGTGTGATGGGCTTCGCGCTGGCTGAATGCAGCTCTAAGTTGGGTTTGGAGTTGGGTGTGTATTTATGTGTGCACTTACATACATGAGGTCATGGGTGTGTCGAGTGTGTGTTTGTGTGAGTGTGTGTTTGAGGGGGTGGCAGTGTCTCAAGGTCATGTTGACAGTCCACACACAGACAGCGCCAGAGGAAAGCGCCAGTCTTGTTGACCCACTTTGCATGTTGTGTGTGTGTGTGCGTATGTATATAGAAGTGTGTGTGCTGGGACTTGGTTCTGGCCAAGCTAAAGTGTTTGCTCAGGGAGTGGATCGTGCCACTTTGTGCAAGAGGGTGTGTGTGTGTGTGTGTGTGTGTGTGTGTGTGTGTGTGTGTGTGTGTGTGTGTGTGTGTGTGTGGTTATTTTGACGTGAAGACATGGTTTTAGCATTTAGATTGTGCATATACAGTACTGTCACTGGTTAAGGCTAGGCTAGGACAAGGGGCCAGGTAATCAGTGTAGTAAGTGGAGAGTCCCCATAGGGATCACAAGTGTGTGCATGTGTGTTCAAGTATGTGTGCTTGCATGCATGCATTTTTCTTACCTAAAAGCTAACTCTCCAGCAATGTTCTGTTGAAGCAGTGTAGCAGTCTGTGTTTGCCTAACAAATACATCACTCTGTTAAGAGAGTTCACCTTTTATCTATGTGTGTCTGTTACACATGTGTCTGGTTTGCCTTCACGTCTCATAACTTAAGAGCCGTATGTTTGTATAGTGACTCGTCTGGTTTCAGCAAGTCTCGGAAAGTCTCCCTGACACACACACAAAGGTATACATTAATGCTAACCTTATCTGACACAAAGAACACTATTGTCATCGTGTGTGCATGTGTGTGTGTAATGTGTTGACGTAGAGCATGTCTTGTGATAAGTCTTGCATCTTTTTAATTTTCCTCAGAAGAGCCTTTGGAAAGATAAGCATCAAATTTGCATACCTGAGCAATCTAAGGTATTATATGTGCGTGTGTGTGTGTGTGTGTGTGTGTGTGTGTGTGTGTGAGTGAGTGTGAGATTAACCTCAGTGGTGATGTTCCTACAAACTGAAAGAGAAGCAAGTGCTGTCTGGATGGTTGTTATGTCCTTTCTCTAAACAACACAGGGTATTTTGAGGTTTGGGATCCACCCTGTACTTTGGGGTGGAGTCACACAAACACTTTTTTTTTTTTTTTTTTTTTTCTCCACTCTGTGCGTGTTGCACCCAACTGTGTCAAATATATCTATGTTTAGCATTTTTCTTTTTATTTTGCATGAGTGTCCAAGGGATTGACAGAGAGAGAAAAGAGGTCAGGTAGCCAATTTTAAGCCAGCAGACAAGTTCTGTGTTCAGATCTTTTTTTTCGTACCTATAAATGAAGTAAAGCAGAAGGAAAACTCACAGAATACCACAGTGGATTCGTTGTAGTTTCACATAACACACACATTTTTTTCTCCTTCTATCTTCACCTTGGTAAAGGTGCCAAGAATCAGCATGCTTAAACGAGTACCACATAACCACAAAATTGTGGGTACCACAGACTTCTGTGGTACTGAAGCATCAATTAATAAGAATTATTGTTTTAAAACGCATCATTAAATCATATACAATATTAAGTAAAACTATATACAGCTGGTGTTTGCTGCTTCGTAAATGTGAGGATTTTGTCATTTTGTTTCATCGAAAATTTAATCTTTTTTTTTTTTTTACTTTGAAATTGTTTTTGTTTTAATATCTTTTCATGTTTTTCATTTAGAAAATGAGAAGTTTGTTTCATAACAGATTTTTAATTTTATTTTCACCTAACAAACTCACGCAGACGCAGTTTTTTAGTTTGTTAGTATCAGTGTTATTTGTTTTATCTCTGTTGTTCCTGTATCCTCTTATTTGGTGCTGCAATGGACACCTAATGTAACTTAATATGACCTAATTCAATGTAATGTTATCTCATGTGACTTTCAGAGCGGGGGGATTCCTGTCTAGAGGGGGGTCGAGTGTGCGTGGGCCAGGTGGGAGTTGGACGAAGTGGAGACTTGTCCATGAGGGCGGTGCCTGAGGAGAGGACAAAAAGGAGCAAAGAGGAGCTGAGGGAGCTGTGGAGGAAGGCCATCCTGCAGCAGATCCTGCTGCAGAGGATGGAGAGGGAGAACCAGAAACTGCAGGGTGAGTTGGATGTATGAAGGGCTTTGAAGCGCACATACACACCAGGAGCCTGCATCGACTTTTTTTATTTTAATTTTTTTTTGCCATTTACTCACCTGTTCACAAACAAAAGCTCTTATATTATTATATTTGTGCACACATCCTCCAACATATAGCTCACTAGATAGAAAATATAAATGAAAATAAGCTTCACTATATTGAGCATATATATATATATATATATATATATATATAATGTCACATTATAAATAGCATTCACACTAATACTGAAGTGCATAGTGTTGTGGTGAATGTGACCATCCCAAGTAAACTAAAGACTTGAGTGTCTGCCTAAAATATAAAAGTCATTTCAAATATTCTTGTACTCTTAAATGAGTTTATTGGGTAAATCAATCTGTATTAGCCACTGTTATTCATGTTGTTGTACCACAATGCATTTTACTGCTGCCAGTTCCTGCAAAGTTGAACAGGTTTTGTTGACTGGCTGCGTGATAACCGCCTGCATGAGAAATGCCACCAGCATTGTTTCATTAAGCACTTGGTAACACTGTTGAATAACATGATGAGTTGGTTTCTCTAAAAGATAATTGACAAGACAAGCAGGCCTTTCTTAAATCTATCTCTGGCAACATGCCTCTCCAGATACACACGCACAGGTTAGGTAATCAAGTGCACACCTGTTTTTATTTATTTGAATATTTAGACCCACCACAAATGAACAGGTTATATAATATATAGCTGTGTGTGTGCATGTGTTTTTCTGGTTGGCGGGGTCTCCAGGGTGTGTGCACCACCTCTTTCCTGACCCAGTTGGCACGTATCAACACACACCTAGCTATGACTCATACACACCAACATTCTGATCTCCAGTGTGCAGCAGCGTTCTTGGATGTCTGTAGTTTAATTGTCTTTTATTCCTCCCACTGGGTGCGCTCCACCTTTCTATCCGTTATTTGTCTGGGTGGAGCTCAACTCTCTGTCCTCCAATCTATCTGTTTATCTCTCTCACTGTTCCCTGGTTTATGTGTCAACTGCGAAAGCGTGCACACGCGTCTCCATCAGTGTGTGTGTGTGTGCATCTTTGGCAGCTCCAGGGTGGGGTATCCTGTCCAGTTGTGCGTTAATCATGGGCGGCGTGTTCCGTCCGTCGAATGGGAGAGAAATGGAGAGAGAAAGGCAAGGAGAGATTGTAGAGTGGAGAGACCAGTACCAGCTGGGCCAATGGAGGCCTGAGGCAGTGAGCGAGCCCTGATAGACTAGACTCTGCCTGCTCCAGACAGCTGATAAGAGGACAGCAGAGCAACAGCCTCTCCAGCAGCATCTATTCTTACTCTGGGTGTGTCAGCTATCTGCTCCGTCCAAGTTTTCCTTCTTTATTATCCATTATACACCCTCCAGGTCACTCCCTCTACTTTTCTGTCTTTGATTGCCAAGGCCATGATATACAGCACTTCATAAGCATTCCAACCTCTTGAGAATATCTCAGTTTATCTTGTGCCAAGTTATTTTAAAATGTGTTTGTACTGGCGTTGTTATATGCAAAGTACTGTACCAAATTTGAATATTCTCAATTTGTTCATGGAAGCTGTAAGGTTATTATAATTGCCCCAGTTCACTTTTCACTCATTTCTTTCATTCAGCGAAATTCCCCCTGTTGGCAACCCACCTTATTTCCTCTGTTTCCTGGAAGGTATTAGTGCAGGTTGGAACTGGAAGTGCCCTGTTGTTTCCCTCCTGTGATGATAATACTCTGTCCAGCTCTGTCAAGTTGCAGCTGGTCAATGGGAGGACACCACACATGAGTGGAAAGGGTGGGGACGTGGGAAAGAAGGGAGAAAAGGGAGAAAGTGTGTGTGGTTGACGGATGAGTCAAACGTGGGACTGGCTGAGAAGACAGAGTTGAGTGTTGGCAGAAAAGAGAAAGAAGAGATGGTCTGTGGGTGAAGAGATTAGAAGAGGGAGAGAGGAAGGGTGTTGTCAAAAAGAGAGGAACAGATGAGGGGCGCTGGGTGTGCCCTCACCTTCTTTGATCACTGGTGTTAGCATGTTGTAACGGTTTGTGTGTTTGTGTTTAGTTTGTAAGCTCTGTTAATCTGAAAGTCCAGAGCCAGGGTTTCTCTCATGTGTTGGAGACTTCATGTGTCCAATGATTTATACAAAAAGGTGTCCAGGGGGTCTCTCTGACATCCCTTGATGTAATCTCTGCCTGTGGGTTATTACAGTTTGTCAAATTATGGTATGATTGGATCTAATGAAACCTGGCGTGTTACATGTCATATAGCTCGACACAGTGTATTCAAGTTGAGTGGTTCACTGTGAATCCCAACCATAGGATGTTGTGGAGGATGAATACAGAACTGCTTAAAGCCGCTCGAATCAATAATTTTATAATAATGAATCAAATGACAGTGAATCTCAGAATAAGAATCAGAAAAAACTTTGTTAATCCCCGTAGGGAAATTCTTTCGTTACGGACAAACTCCCAATTGAAAATTAGGAAAATTGCACAGAGAAAGTGTGTACACAAGAGAAAAAAATGTTTCTAAAATAAAGTGAAAAATATAGTATAATGAAAATAAAAATAGAAAGTTGAATAAAAGTAGAAATATTGCATACCCCCTTAGAATATACATACTCCAAAAAAAAAAATAAAAAAAATAAAAACATCTTCATATTTGCACATGCAATGTATGTATCTCCTGATGAACCTGCAGATAATTATCGCTTCAGTCCCTCACTCCCTCGACTTTACGGAGCTTTTCAGAGAGTTTTGGTTTTAGTTCGCTCTCACCATTCTTGTAGCGCTGTTTTCAGCTGCAGCAGGGACATGTCTTCAACAAAAAAAGCTCTAAAAATCAACCATAGACTACCTGCTCAGAGCCAAACATCAGACAGACTCAGTCAGCAACAAACTGGTGAACACAGAGCAGCATTTAGCAGCTACAGAGCCAGATGTTTCTCTCAGGAGTTGGTAGAGACCAACAACCGTGAAACTAAATTGTGGCTAGAAACACAAACCCAAGTGATGTTACGGAACCGTTTGCTAGCAAGTGCGCCATATCAGCTTAAAAGGTAGCGATATGTCATTGTTGTGTTCACAGCTTGTTTTTGCTGCCCCCAAGTGGCCCAAAAAATCCCAGCGTTTAACAGTGACGTTAAACACGGAGATGATGCCAGCCTCACACTCATATACAGTACATACGTTTGGCTTGGTCTGCGTAAAATCCCCTGCTGCAGTCACAGTCACGTTTCCTCTCCTCTACACTGTTTTTACTGTTATGACCGGTTAGCTTGCCATAACAAAGAATGTGTGGAAGTCACTCTTAGTAATGTATGGAAGTGCATCAGTTCAGTGGTTGGTGTAAGGCATGTGTTTTGAGTGTGAAACTGAACTGAAAGAACAACATTAATGTACAGGGCTTAGTATGTGACCAAGTGGTCCCACATATATATCTACAGCAGAGCTCTTACCCTAACACATATACTCATCACAGGACCCACACAAAGGAGACTGTGTCTGTCACGTTACTGACATGTGTTGTCTTTACTTTTATGTTTGTAGCCTCAGAGAGCGACCTGCAGAACAAGCGTCTGAAGCTGGACTACGAGGAAATCACTCCATGTCTGAAGGAGGTCACTCTGGTGTGGGAGAGGATGCTGGGAACTCCGGGGAGAGCAAAGGTCAAATTTGACACAGAGACCATACATGCTGCCGTTGCACAAGGTACATATTTGGCTCCACAAATTCATACATCAGTGCCTCTTGGAAATGTTTGTTCTTTTTCAAAATCACCAGGTATTTGCAAATATTGACCGGAGCTTAATGTATAAAGCTGCACAAGTGAAAATATGTATTGTAACTTGCCCTCCTTTTATCATCAGCCTGAGCCTGGGCTATTCAACATCCAGCAAAAGAGAGAGCATGAATACTTCATTCCATAAAGTATTTCTAATCCAGTGTTTGTGATCACAGCAAAGCGTCTATTTTCCCTTGGCAACTTCACCCCCGGCGTCCGTCTCTCATTGTCAGGGCTTTCTGTTCTGTCCATTTCCAAGTATCAGCATGTTCTGCACAGAGGACAGGAAGCGTACCTCCTCCTCTGCCCTTGCCCTCTAACATAACAGGAGAAAAGAAGTGTAGAACACACAAACGCACACTGAAATGACTCTGGCCACTGAGTAGCAGTGTTACAACTTGTGAGGTGCAGCCTCAAGAGGTAGATTATGATGCAAGCCGATAGCATCAAATTCAAATTCTGGCCACTCCAGCTAGTAGGAGGACAGGAGAAAAAACTACATGGTCCTGTGTTTAAACATCCTCCTCCCGAGATCTTAACTTGTTGAGAGTTTGATGGTTTTAATCAGGCTCTTTATTTTTAGAGGCTCTGTGCTGCTTTGCTTGCTCTTTGCTTTCATTGCCTGTTTGACATGCCCTTAAATGAACAGTTTGACATTTTGGGAAATAGATGTACATTTTCTTTTTGAGAGTTAGATGAGGAGATGGTGAACTTTTACTTTAACCTCTGACTGCTGTTGTGAAACGGCTCAGCTGCAACACATCAGCCTGTGGTTGTACTGGGTGGATTCCAGGTGTGAATGTGTTTAAATGAGTGTGAACAGGGTGTTTCTGAAACAGAGAGCATTCTGTCACAACTCTTTTCCACCAAATTAGCTCTGGTTCTTGAACTGGTTCTGTTCAGGATTCTCGGGAACCTCGGTGCGATTTAGTGAACCAGCCCAAGTTTCCACCAGTTTTGAATGGAACCATTATAAATCAAAGGAAGTGTCATTATCAGAAGGTGTTGCACAATGGATGTCATCACGGTTTGCACTTCAGGTCAAGGAAAATCTGCTATGTTTTTTGGTTCCGACCCAGTTTATTTTTGGTTGAAATGCTCTGAAAGGTTCAAAAGTAGATGCTTGAACTGCAACTGATTCATGTTGGTGGATTGACTGAAATAAATTGAGTCTATGTTAATCTAACAAGAAAAGAACACTGCTCTACCCCCACCACTGTAACGTAAGAGGTGCACAAGTCAGTAATGATGTGATGCACTAGATGTCAGAGTCCATGGGTTTAAAATAAAGCAGATGTCAAACTACAGAATCCTCGTAATCAGGGAAAATATTTGTGGTGACTATTGTAAACACAAGGTCCACTTACTCAGTAATTGCATTTAGCATGATTTATGATTTGCCACAGATATGTATCCCCAAGTTCAAGAATGAATCTCCATTCTCAGGGAAAAGTGTTGTAGAACATGGGATCCACTCACCATTTAGAAATATTTTCAAACAGCTCTCTGTCTGTCACTCAATCTAACTAATTACTGGGCTCATGTATTTTTACAGTTGAGTTAAGGCTCCTCTGAGTCCCCTCCTCAACTTCCTAAGATTGACCAGATTTTAAAGTTATGACATTGCATCCCATGTCGGTCATGACCTTGGGATTTTCATAACACAGGCACATTTCTTTCTGTGTCAAAAATGGTAGAAACCAGTTTTTGACAAGGTCGTGTACCTGCACAGCTGCGAAGTACGGCATGTTAACATGTCGTACTACCTTTGCACTACCCTACCCTTCCTTACCCCACCCAACCTCCCTCTTGGCCTTCATCATCATCGCTGTTGTCTCTGGCAGGTGTCCCGAGGCAGCATCGAGGCGAGATCTGGAAGTTTCTCTCTGAGCAGTACCTGCTCAGGCAGACGGTCCCCTCCCGACCCCCCGCCAATCACACTCCATACAAAGAGCTGCTGAAACGGCTCACGTCGCAGCAACACGCCATCCTCATAGACCTGGGTAATGCGCACACACACACTCACATACACCAACAGAAAAAGACTTTCTGTTAACTCACACCCATTATCAAATGCTTAATTTTGAAGCTTTTCTTCCATATGGAGGGAAGATGAAGCACAAACAATTGTATACCCTGTGCACGAACACAATTTGGTATTAAAGGAATTAAAAAATCATAAATTTGATTTATAAAGGTTTAGATTTTTTTTTTCTTTGCTGCTGTAGACAGTGACTCTGGTTATAACTTGTTTTTGTTTCTGATTGCGGGCTGTCAGGAGACGTTTTACATCTATAAACCACAAGTGAGATTGGTGTGGCTGCAGATTTGTTTTGTAGCGTTTCAGGCAGCGCCGTCACAGCTGCAGCAAACACTGTCAGTACTGCTGCTTCTGTAGCTAGGAGGCTCAGTGTTTCACAATAGGCAAGTCCTGATTTTCGCATAAACTTCCGTTAACTTAAATTATTAAGTAATTTGTTTTTTTTAATGGTTAATCAATCCACACATTTTTTAAAATCTAGGTCAGAAATTGTTATATGCAGCTATGAGGTGCTGACAACAATGTGATGTGGTTCTCAATTAAGTCATGTACTTAATAAATAATTGTAGGCCTTAACGTCTCTACTGGTTTTCCGTCATTCTCAGATGAATATGACCATGAAAAGGATTTCAACTTTCATTCCACATTAAATTTAATTAAATTAATTTAAATTTAATTTGGTCAACACTGCATCCTGTACTAAATATTGTAAAATATTGAAATCTCATTTTAACACTTTAACCCTCAAATGTTCCCAACACCCCCCCACCCAAAAACCCACACACACGCACACAGTTCCTACACCCCACCCATATAACACCCACATACATACATACACACATCTACCCACACATCCCCACCATCTCCACCTCCCACGTTTATGCTGTTGACCTTGTATCTTTCATCCGCCTATCATGTTATTCACTCTACATCGAGTAGGGTTGAGAGTAACAACATATACATTGGTGGTTTGTTGACATGGCCCAAGCTAAAGGGGTTACGCTGTAGGATAACAGCGCACACAGCGTTTATGATACTGATGCTGCACAGAGGTAGAAGACACATGGCTACTCCGGGCCGCAAACTTGATGTAAACAAAAAAATCGCAAAAACTTGTTAAGTTCAGCAAACCCAAATCTTATGTGCGGCACACATAACAAATCCGCGCGCATACACATGCACACACTTTCCCTCAGGCAGGGGAGGGAGTTTTTACATTATGTTCACAAACATAAAGCCCCCCCCCCCACAGCACATTCCACACATACATGTTCACATGGCTACATCATTGTCTTCTCCAAAGCCTCACTGTCACATTGCAAGTCAAGAACCTTTGTCCCAGAACACACACCCGCTTATTACCAGCCTGTCCACATTATGTTATGTTACAGGTCCCAGGTCCTCATTATGTTGTCATTTTTGAAAGGTGCGTGTCGCATCTGCCTTTTCATGTTAAGCTTCTGAAGGAGGGTATGAAGGCTTTGCGCAAAGCCGCGTTCATGTGTGTGTTTTTTCGTGAACACGTTTGTAAGCATGAAGGTTTGGAACGGGTCGCCACATGCTCATGCACTGAGCTCCCTTTTTTTTGACATCAACAGCACAGTGTGAAGTCTAGCATCCTCAGGCAAAGTTCAGCAGAGTTGATGCTTCGCTCAAACACGTGTACACACCCAGCAGCTTTGGTCTCTTGTTGTAGTTCACTCAGATTCTTTCCAGGAGTATGTCAGACAAAATCATGTAAATCAAACTTTTAGATGTAGATCATTGTTGATCCCAGACATCAGATAGATGCTTTTTCTGGCATAGTATTTCATACTGAATATAAACAGTGCAGATGTTTTGCAATGTAGATAAGGTCTCACTCTTTTCTTCTGTCTCAGGTCGCACTTTTCCCACTCATCCATATTTCCAAGCCCAGCTGGGGGCAGGACAGCTGTCTCTGTATAACTTACTGAAAGCCTACTCGCTGCTGGACCCGGAGGTATCGTGTAATTCTTCTTTCTCGCTTTCTTTCTGGCTTTCTATCTCTTTCACTTTCTTTTTGGTTGTTCTTCTCTCCCTCTCTTGAAGGACTTAACTGTCAACTGTCTTTTAGGGTTAAGGGTTTTTTTTTTGTTCCCCTTTCCTGTCTGTGTAGACATCAATTTTATTTATTGTTGTTATTGTAGGTGGGCTACTGCCAGGGCCTGTCCTTCATTGCAGGAGTCCTGCTGTTACACATGGGGGAAGAGGACGCCTTCAACATGCTCAAATTTCTTATGTATGACATTGGGCTCCGTAAACAGTACAGGCCTGACATGATTATCCTGCAGGTAAAATATGCACACACACGCGCGCACGCACACACACACACACACACACACACTCTTTGTGACATATATTGTACAAAATAATAAAATCTGTCACTGTCCCTTGTCATACTTGAATTACATTAAAGAGAGGACTGCGGGCCACCATCTTTTTACATGTCCATGTCCATTCATGAATCAGCGTATTCATCTCCCGTTATCTATGTGAAATGTGATGCATCTCAGTCCCTCTTTTCTGTTTTCAGAATCATAGTGATCAGCTTACAGCTTCATGTTTAAACAAAGCAATAGTTTTAAAGGGTGTAGCATCATTGGTGGGGTTGAGACGTGGTTACTGATGCCTTGTCTGTGTGAGAATTTAGCTGGGTTTGCACCTGATGTGAGGGATTAACAGGAGTCCTGCCATAGATACTTATGGCATACGTTTTGACTTATACTAGATAGAACTACTACAATAGATGTACTGCATGTGATCAGTCCGTACTACGGTTGAATTATGTACTCCATGTTTATTGTGTTTACATTCTTTCACTCACTTTGTGAAAGAGAGCGACGGTGGGAAGATTCTTTACTGAAAAGGAGACTATTGCTGTGCAGTTGTTCTTTTACTTGCTGTGATGAGGTGCATTTCCACCACAGGAGGAACATGAATTTCCTCCTGGGGAGCAGGAACCTTTGATGAAGGTTTGCAGTGGAAATGGCCTCGTTAGATGTGTGTGACTGAAAGAGAGCGGATATCTGAGCTTTTCTTAAACATTCTTGATGTTGACTTTAATCTCCACCTGCATCAGAAACATGTAGAAGAAAACAAATGCAGTCCATTCAAAGTCCATTCACAGTCCTTGCAGTCTCCAGATGGTATCTTGGTAGCCACCATAACAGTGACATATAGTTACATTTTTGAGCATACGCTCAGTAGCTATTCCATAACTCTTTAATTGCAAAACAAATCTGTGAAACCACATGCAAAACGGTAAAAGCACAGGCTGCATGTATGCACTCTCAACCACATGCCTCCATTGAGACCAGTAAAAAAAAAAAAAAAAAAAAAAAGTCTTATGTGTGGTATGTTGATGTCAGATTCAGATGTACCAGTTGTCGCGGCTGCTCCATGACTACCACAGGGATCTTTACAGCCACCTAGAGCAGCAAGAGATCGGACCCAGCTTATACGCCACCCCCTGGTTCCTCACCGCCTTCGCCTCGCACTTCCCTCTCGGCTTCGTGTCCAGAGTCTTCGGTAAGCTATGAGGACTGTGTATGTATCTGCACTCACAGAACATACTTCAGCTCAGGGTGAAGGAAAGGAGGGAGGAAAGCGGTGGAGCAGGGTGAATGTGATAAAGTCTATGTCTGCAGACTGTTTTCCTCTGAAGTGACACTTTATCATTTGTCTAAATTCCATTACACCCACAGCCCCTTGGTATATTGTATTTCCTTTTTATTTTTTTTCTTACATCTTTTCTCTCCCTTATTCCCTCCTTATTGTTGTTTTCATGCCTAATTTCATCCACAGACTCACTGGCTCCTCCTGCTCATCCGAGCATAACATTGTGTGTGTGTGTGTGTGTGTGTGCGTGCGTGCGTGCGTGCGTGCGTGCGTGCGTGCGTGCGTGCGTGCGTGCTTGCTTGTTTATGTGTGTGTTAGTTACAGTTAGAGGGCATGATCATAGCAAGTGCTTGATATCATATGTGGGCTCCACACCTCCACTCCCATTCCTTAATCTGTTGTACGATCTCATGCAGTGCTGCCCCACCCTGATGCATTGAAAGGACACACACAAACACACACACCCTCTCTTACTCTCCATATTCATCCTGGCCTATATTTATATTTACTTAACCCTTTTTTATTGACGTCAAAGCATCTATCATTTGAAAAGCCCTTTAAGACACCAATCAACACAGTAAGCTGTTCCGCGAGCGCCTGTCATTAATTGATTTTACGTTGCGTAATTTAAAAAAAGATGTCACGTCAGGACCTTTTCTAAACTCCCATCACTCTGTTTTTTTCCCCCTCCTCTGTTATCTTTGACTCCACTTTGTCGTCTGTCAGATATGTTGTTCCTCCAGGGGTCAGAGGTCATCTTCAAGGTGGCCTTGAGCCTGCTGGGGAGCCACAAGCCTCTGATCCTGCAGCATGACAGTCTGGAGTCCATCGTGGACTTCATCAAGACCACCTTGCCCAACCTGGGCCTGGTGCAGATGGAGAAAACCATCAACCAGGTTAGAAAAAGAGACAGATTCCATCAGAAATGTGTAACTACCTCTTGAATGACTGAATGGCCTGACTGGAATGCAAAATGACTCATCTGTCTGTGTCTGAATCTGTTCTTTTCTCTGTAATTTCTTGAGTTACAGAAAACATATCAGTTGCATCTCATTATATCATTTAGTATCTTCTGGGAAAGTAGGAAAAAAACCAGATAACCAACAATGTGTTGGTCTGTCTCAGTTCTTTCCAAGTTCTGTGGTACTCAGACCCAAACCCATTTATTTCTACTAAAATCATAAATCCTTGAAAAGTGTAGCTTTAAGCAAATGCTACACAAACCTGCATAAAATTCTGGATTTTTTTTTTTTTTTTTTTTTTTTTTTTTAAATCAAAGGTTAAAGGAGTACTCCGCTCATTGTAATGCCAAGTTATGGGACTCACTAGAAACAGATTTAAGAGGGACAGATCAATATGGAAGCAGCACAGACGGTAATATCCAAAATCTTTTGCGACATTATGCAACTCGATCATATCTTTCGACAGCCCTGCCTCCCACTTCTTTCAAACCCCACACTGTCTGCAACTGTCGTCACACTCATCGTGATGAGTTAACTGAACTTCACGGCCCATTGTTGGATTTGCAGACAGGTGACAAATTAAAGGTAGAACCTGAATAAATTAGTTGGCTACACGTAAGGAATGCAGAATGCTTCCACACAGGTGAACTGTATAGTATAATGAAGCAAATCATGTTCTGTGGCGTGTATAAAAATGCTGAGCCGGCACAGGTGATTCTGATCTCGTATCAAGACGGCAAAAAGAAAAGATTAGGTGCCTTTGGAAGAGGGTTCATTCTTAGGGCACAGATGGCAGAAGCTTCAGTCACAAAGACTGCTCAACCATCTGGTGTTTCAATAGGAACAGTGACTAAAGTGACATCTGCATTTAGATCTATGGGGGAGACGTCAGTGAATAGGGTCGGAAATTGTGGTCAACAGCGCACATTTCTTCACCACCATCATTGAAATGCCAAATGAGGGAATATCTTTTGGAAGAATGGTGTTAATCCCTCCAGTAGAGCTAGAGACTTGTAGAATCGATACCAAGGCACATTGAAGCTGTTCTGTTGGCACATGGTGGACCAACACCTTACTGAGACACTTTATGTAGGTTTTCCTTGAATTTGTTACACACCTCTGTGCCGAATCGGCTGTTAGCAGTTCCTGTTTGCGATTCACAGCTGGATGTACAGACCACTAGATTACTTTGATACTGAAGAAAACCTAAAAACACAGTGATTCTCAGACAAGTTCTGTTGTTATAAAGAGCGTCTTTATTCTGTGATTTCTAAGCTGATTTTTGGAGCATCATCAGAAAGTGTAAGTCACTGGCTGTGCTTTCATATTTGATAGAATTACAACTTTGATGAGGATTATGATTTTTAATGCAGGGTGCCTCTCACAAAAACCTCTGGAATAGAATACGCTATATCAGGCATTGCCTACATACACAGTACGTTATTGGCTTTGTTCTTTTCATGGGAATTTGTTAACAGAAATATAAATGCAGAATATCACCAGACTTATCATTTAACCCAGCATCACAATTGCTACCTCATGTCATCTTAATGGGAGGTTGAATGAATTTGCCACGGTTAGATAACTAGCGGACCTTTTGTAACTTGTCTGACATTGTATATCTATGGGGAAATACGTGAGGTGTCGTTTTTGTGCTATTAAATGTACTGAAGAAGCTCTTTCACATCCCTCAGTTCGCTGATCTGATTTTAATTCTCATGGCAGAGATAAAGAGATCATCTAATGGCTTTATAAGAAAACAAGAACATGGGTAATGATATTCTGCTTGAGTGACAGAGGCTAACAGTGTCAGCCACACCCTCTCCTTATAACAGAGATGTGGGCAGCTGATGGGTGGAGTGTCAGTGAAGTCACTTAACCTTCACCTCATGTGTCAGCGTTTGTGTTGGGGGAGGGGGCACGACTGTATGTCAATAACATCAGACTCACGTGTTGAATGACTCCAATACCCAACAGCGTCATGGTCCAACTAACTTGCGTCATATTGTTTTTCTATGAGTTAGTCTCATGTAAACTGACGTCAAGATAACATTTAGCCTGTGCAATAATGTAGGATGTAAGTTGTCTTGAGAAGGGAGGAGCAGACGGGAGCCTCTGATGAGCAACACACATTGTACAGAGATGTTATCAAGCTACGCTATCGTTCAGAAGATATGCATTTACCTTATAGTTAGAAAACAAGGGTGTTGAGTCATGCTGTAGCTAGCTGGTACTTTACCTCCAGTCCCACTTATCCACATCAGGTCAAATATATGTTAACTCTGGTGTGACTCACAGTTAAACCACAAAAAACAGGGAGTGTACAGGATGTGTGGAACGTTGTGTTCGAAACATCTTGCCATTGTTCTTTTTCAGTTGTGTAGAAATATGGGACATGTAGGTCCAGACTTAGAGCTAGTTAATCTGGGTAACGTTGGCTGTGAAAAGGAAACATTTAAAGGGAATTTCCAGTTTCATGTGACTTTTTGTTCATGGTTTTCACCATCGTTCCTATCAATAATGATAACATTGTACTCACAAAGTTAGGCTGCTGAGATTTGAGAGCACGGCAGAATGGCTGTAAAGAAGCCGGGCAAGGGACAAAAAAAAAGCAACCATCACAAATCTACAGATTAGCCGAAGTTATTTGAAAGAGAAAACTATGACCTTATTATTACCTGTCCATTAAAACACCTTGTACTATCTGTGCATGCTGCAGTTGTGCAGTGACGAATTGGTGCATAGTATGTTCACTTTCAGTTTTACTTCCAAATAAATTGGTTTACATAATCTTGCTAAACTGGAAAGCAAAGGAAAAACCTGCAGCGCGTCTTTGCTTCACAAGCACAAAAGTAAAAAAAAAAAAATTTTTTTTAAAAAGTCACATTCAGTGAACATAGGTGCTCTTTGCAGTCAAGAACCACAAGAAATGTCAACAAAAAGGAGAAGTTCAAGTCTGAGTCCTGAGTATAATAAATCACAAATCGCACGGCTGACACTGAGGCATTTTGGCTGCAATCAATCGTCCGGTTGTCAGCAGGGCGGTATTAAGGGCTTTTTTTTTGTTTTTTTTGTTTGTTCTCTTGCTTTTTTAAATCCAGACAAACTGTTGGCTTGTATACAACATTTCTAATAATTTCTTGCCCCGTCTGACGCTGTCACCATGTTCCCACATCTCTCAGCTCTTACTTTTGCAAGTACAATGTTATCATAAAACTACAAAAAAAAAAAAAAAGAAATAGTTGATCTAACAAATTGCAATACACAATATTTGTGAATATAAATATTGGTTATGTAGATTCTGTCATGCAGAATGTTTGTTTGAATGTTTGAAACTTGATAAATTTCTGGATTTTCAAAATGTTGACACACACTTTGTACATTCTGTTAGGTTTGTGAGATGGATGTGTCCAAGCAGCTCCAGGCCTATGAGGTGGAGTACCACGTCCTGCAGGATGAGCTGCTGGACACTCCCCCGACCCTCAACCAACACCAGCGAGCTGCGCAACTGGAGAGGACCAATCAGAGCCTCCGACAGCAGAACCTCGACCTGCTTGAGGAGCTGCAGGTACACACGCGTGCATCACTCGTAAACACAACTCGTTGTTTTGCTTTGTCTGTTTATAAGCTTCATTCGGTCCTCTCCCAACAGGTGTCCCATGCTCGTGTGTGCAGCCTGGAGAGTCGAGTGGAGGCTTTGGTCCAGTCGGAGGGCCAACTGAGGGAGCAGGTTTCTGCACTGGAGGAGGAGAAGAAGCAGCTGCTGAGCACTGTCACACGCCTCCAGGACCTCCTCAACAGCCTCGGCATACACCCTGACGGACACACACTCCCCCAACCTGCTGAAAGACATCTTGTCTCTACAGCTACAAAGACAGAAAACGGAAAGGGGCTGGCGACCAGGACTGTGGACTCCCTTCTTCACCCGTTGGCTCTTCCAGAGGGTTCCTAACTGCAAATAATAAAGTTCCAAATAGGAAAGTCGACCAGAGGAGGAGTCTGCTGTGGAAGACCCAGGGAGAGCGGGTCAAGGGTAACGCTGAGATGACTCCCTACCTTGACCTTTGTCCTCTTCCCAGCTCCAGAATGTTTTAATAAGAGGATAGACAGAGGAAGTTGGACGGAAAACAGAGGGGAGAAGAACGGAAGTACAACAAAAATGGGGATGAGGTGAATAAAGGAAGAAAAATAAAGGATAGCGCCCTCTTCCAGCTCTTTAACAAATAGAAACTAAACGTGATTTGACCAACAATCCCCAAAGATAGCACTATTTCACTGGGCCTGTGCTGTAAAAACAAAAGTTACATTTGCACCTGTACTTGTATATTTGTGTCTTTGAATGTCCGTGAGTGCTGCGCTCATGTATTTTATTCTCCTACAGGAACGTAGGAGATTTTAGCCTCGCTGCGTCAGATGCAACGAGGCTAAAATAGCCAAAGACTGTACTTATTAACGTAAAACAAGCTCACACAAAGCCTCAGATACTCAGAACGTCTCCTGAAACAACATGTCATTGATCACCCTCGCGCTCGATGAGCAAGAACACAGATGCAATGTTTCCAAAGAAGTGTGGCAAGAAAGCGAGATGAAGGGACGGGTGAAGAAATAACCCTTCACGACGAGTGTTTTACTGTTAAAACGGTTGAATATGACTTCATTTAAATGATGTAAAGATTTTGGATGGTGGTTCTCAGGTAGCAGTTGAACTTTTTTTTTTTTTTCCCCTATTTTCCTCTTCCACTTCTCTAGTCTTCCACAATTCTGTTTCCTCATCTTTGTGCGTTTTAAACTTCATTTAGTTACAGTAGCTTACAGGAAGAGTAACACAATAAATCCAGTCCATTCCGCATCCTGTTTTTTCACCTTTGAATACACGTCGATCCGTCTGTGTAGGAAGGGAAATGGATGCAGTTTCAGCAGAAAACTTTTAAGACAGTAGCGGGACCTTTTCTAGTGAGGGGAAGTACGGACTTTTTTTTTGGGGGGGGGTGTTTCCAGAGCCTGATCAATTACTTTAAATTGCCGCAAAACAAACTCGTGTGACACTTCAAAAAGGAGGCCTCTGACGATCTGTCAACCACAAATCATTTACTGTATTCAACACACTGAATTCATTCGACCTGAGCTGCAGCTGTTTGTGTTTGTATGTGAATGTCTAAATGTGTCACTGTGTGTCTGTGTGCTTGTGCACTTCACTGATCAACAAATCTGTTGATTTACACTTTACAGAAATTTTCCTTTTACTCCTGACTCCTTGCACATGTTTTGGTTTTATTGATTATTACTATTATTGATGTAATGTACTTTAAAATACATTTCATATCCTTTCTGCATATCTGAAACCAGTTTTCTCTGTCTCTGTGCACACATACAGCATAAGCTCACATGTCAGACTGTTAGAGATGGTGTAAACTGTATGGCCTCCTGTCTAAACATGCCACTCAACCTTATATCAGCAGGCCTGATAAAAGGTTTCAAGCATATGGAAATATACTGTACACAGTATTTAAAACACAGACGTGTATTTGTTTCCAGGAACTCCTCCTGAGGTTGAAGAAAAAGCATGCTGGGACAAGTCGTGGCTCAGTCAGCATGCATTTATGTGTGTACACAATGGAAGACGCGCCAACAGCAGAACCACATGAACAATAAAACATAAACAGTTTAGTTTTCAGTCATAAAATAAAAAAAAACACACACTTGCTATTTGCATTTTAAGCTTCACAATATCTTGTACGTGTGTATGTACGCTCCACCTCCCAAATACTCTGGCCCAGTTTTTTTTTTTTGTTTGTTTGTTTGTTTTATTTTGAAGAATGCATTTCCTCCAGGACATCCATGGCATAGTTACACAAGCTCCCAGCAAAACCTTTTCCCCCTTACATTTCTAAACCAGTTTGAAGTCCTCTGAGCGCACCCATTAATCAACCAGCTGGTCAGGTTGGACCTGCCTATTAATCAGGATGTTTCTGTGCAAAATAAGCAAGAAAAGTAACTTATGAGGTCATTACAGGTATTGTGTGTGTGTGTGTGTGTGTGTGTGTGTGTGTGTGTGTCTACATTACAAAAAAAAAAATTTTTTTGAAGTGACAGTTTAAGGTAAATTTCCACAGTAGCAGTGGGAGATTATTCCTTAACAATAACAGTAGGGTTGAAGTGTCTGTTTCCACTGTGGAAACCTGTAGAGAATAGTGTTTTTCCATTTATTGTGCAAGAATTCAACATACTCAGAACTCCTCTCGTCAGTGTTTTATACTGGCAGTGCATTAAATGACTACGTGTAATGTGAAAGGAGTCAGTCGTGGAGATGAATAGGCAGAGACTTGTCACCTGACTGCAGTTTCTCTAAGCATTTCAGTTACTTTTAGCCCCTTTTGGTTTTACAGCCTGCGACTTTAGGCTCACTCTCACTGCTCTCATCAGCATTGTTTCCACATTCAGCTGCTGTTTTCTGTGCTGGACCCTGACTGCTCATCACCATACTGCAGACAGACAAAGTTTGCAGCGATTAGCTGGTGAACGTAGTGGAGCATTTAGCAGCTAAATGGTCAGATATTTCCCTCAGGAGATGTTTGAGACCAAACGCAGAGCTAAAAGGAGAGTTAGTAAAAAACAAAACTCTAATAATAGAGTGCATTAATGGTGTGGTTAGGGACATTTGTTATGTTTGTCATACCGCAGTCTCCCACTTTTCCTGTCTTTATCTTTACTGTCACTCCAGCAAAGGGTGCTGCTGCTCCTGCTCTATGGATCATCTCTGGCTTCTTTGTGGAGGAGGGCAAGACAGAAGACGTTCTCCTACAGGGATCATCAAAAGAATCGCAGCTAGGCCATAATTAATACTGTCAGCGAGCTCTTACGCCGATCACGGTTTTCAAAGATACAGCTTATGTCTTCATCCAAAACAAACACTCTCCTAAATGGAGGTTTCCATGAAGCAGCGACAAAGAGAGTCAAGTTCTTGACATGATATCCAGGAGTTGGACGCGCCCTCCTGTAGCCTGCTAATGAGACTGATCAGCAGGTAAACTGCATGACTGCTCAGTTTGTGTCCACACCCTGCAGACCACCGTAACCCTCACAGGGGCTTAATGCAGCCAATCTGTGATGAGCTCTCGGATTTTCTTTTAAGCTACATAACCCCTGACCGAGCAGCCCTGCCCATCCTGTGTGTGTCCCTGTTAGGGGCTCAGTGATCATGCAGTGTGGTAACAGCTAAGATTTTGTGTAGTATGTTTGTGCACCTGTTGTGTCAGAGCTCCTACTGTCACAGGTTGAAAAGGGCACAAACATCTTGTCTAGCAGGAGCTTCTTGCGTGACTGCAGACATATATATATATTTTTTTGATTCTCCGGTTGAGTGAACGGAGAGGGAGCAGGATCACCTGCCGTCTAGAGTGCTGCCTACGCTGTGTGTAAACACCGCACATGGGTAGTGTGTGTGTGTGTGTGTTTCTCTGCCAGGTCGGGCTGGCTGCCAGGGTTTGTGCCGTTGCCGTGAGTTTTGTTTTTTTTGACTTGGCATCTGTTTACCCTTCCACACTCCACCTCAGCCCTGCCCTGCACACAGTTCCACCACATGCCTGTATCCTCCTACGGCCCTGACTTCAACACACTCTGAGTGGGCCTGCGAGAGGGATTTTCAAGCTGAGGATGTGCTAATTATCGTTTATCAATAAGTAGTTTGAGGGCAGTGCATGTGTGTGATATCAGAGGTTATCAAGCTCTGATTCTCCTCAATCCATCTGGTGGTTTTTGGCAATAAATTACTGCGGTAAATATACACGAGCGCAGATAATGATACTAACACATTTATGCAAGATTTCTTTATGTTCTGTAATGTGTGTGTTTGCATGGACTGAGGGTAGCCATGATGTATCTAAAGCCCTGGATTCATTTGCTTTGCCCTCCAGTGACCAGAAATAAAAACCTGAACACAAAAAAAAGGTTCATAATCCAGAGAGATATTTCGGAGGGAGGCAATTACCCTTTTTTTGGCCAATAATTATTTAACAGCGTTGGAGCATGTTTAATCCTCACATGATGTGGAGATGGATAGTAACAAGAATAAAAGTCTACAGCCATGTTTCCTGAGGCTGGTCACAGCGGTACAATTTTTATTGGTATTGTTTGCAAACCAGAGCATCTACAAGCGTACACGAACGCAGATGTTCAACATGTTTTACAGTAGCACAATCATCCACTTAGATGTTGTATAATCTTATCCCTCCCACAACAAGACCACCGCCGGACCAACCGACGCTGCCATCCATGTAGCTGCGCTGTTTGCAGGCTTAAAATTTTTTTATTTTTTTTATTGCAGCTGCAGCTGTGACTTTATCAGCTCACCTTTACACACCAGTCAATAGCAACTTCACACTTTTATGTTGCGTATAAAGTCATTCGTGTGGATGTAATCATTAATGACGCTCTGTTTAAAGGCACATAACAGCACATCAAGTGCTGAGATGAGAGTGCACTGGTCAGTACAAAAGGTCAAACAGTGTCAGTAACGGCTCATAAATCACTACAGCAGCTTTGATAAGCTACCTGGAGCACCTGGATAATTCAGAGTGATGGAGGCTATAAAGTCATCTCCTGATAATACTGGGTCCTGGTTACATTGTGCCTTTGATGGTGCCATCAGGCTGCTAACCCTTGTGTCTGGCATCGGTTTTAGCTGTTGAGCCTTTACAATATTGATCTGAATAAGTGTTTGTCACAATAGTGACAATAGTGATTTTTTTTTCCCTAACAGAGCTCAAGAACGCTTTTCTAGGTTATACTCAACCCGAAATCGAGCTTATCTATCTCTGCTCTCAGCTTCACAGGAAATGATGTGATTTATATTATATGAAGTTACAACAGGAATAGGAGGGGGCACACAAGAAGCCGCAGTCTACATGTGTCTTTTTCTCTGGTTTAGTTAGTTTTAGACAGCGTTCAATACTGGGGTGACAGCCTGTTTTATGGCAAAGAGTGACCTCTGACAAGTTTACATTATCCCTGCCTACATTTCTCGTCATGCATTTTTGTATTTGTATTTAAGACTATCTTCATTTACAAGGTGTGCTCCACAGTTTCCGTTCCTCACTACAAATGTTCAGAGACGCTTCTTCCCTCAGAGGTCACCTCCCATCAGTCCTCTGTTTATCCTCAGCCTTTGTCTGTGAATGCTTCGCACAGCCCTAAACATTTGCATATTTGCACTCATATGTTGACATTGTTATGTCATCATCTGCCTTATAACTCGGCCACTTGCACAGCCCACCTCGTCATTTGTATTTATTTATATAACTTTTATTTTTGTTATCAATATTATTTTTTTGGGGGCTCAGACAGAGTATGCCACCCTGCATTTCAGTGCACATATTACATAAACGTGTCAAATAAAGCCTTTGAAACTCCCACTTTAACTGAAACCTCCACTTTACACCCCCCCCATGAATCTGCATTACATTAAATATGCACATTCCTCTCACGTCAAACCGATCATCATGTGCAGTAACTCAGAATAGTTTGACACAAACCTGTAAAAGGTTTCGCTTTTTGACAGATAGTTCAGGTGGGTGTTTTTTTCCTGCACTGCGGTCTGTCTGGATGCGTCAGTCATCCAGAAATTATAGAGAAAACCTGATTGCAAAGAAAAACAAATCTTTTTGGAGAAATTTTAAAGTCTTGCCAAGGAAATTGCACACATATCCCACCCTGTGCGTTTCGGCATCACTGTCTGTGTAAGCGTGTGTGTGTGTTTCATCACACCACCCAGACATTGCAGCCGCCACATGTTCAAACTGCTAGTTAACATGTCACTGTTGCATAATGTTGTGTTCAATGAATGCTCTACACATTCCTCTGTAATTGGACTGAATTTAACATTAAGCATGTGGTTAAATGCATGCGTGTGCACACAAGAGTTATTTCATTGACACATCACAATTTATGGAAATTAAAAACACTCCCCTCCGCTTCTTATTTTAGCTTCTGTTCCCTCTCCTCTTTGTTCTTCAGTGATCAGCAGTCCTGAAAACTGATTTCTTGTCTTGATTTCTACTTTTCATCATGTGGCTGTTTAAAACGTTGAAAGCGATAAACCTGTACACAAACAAACATGACAAAGCATTTTGTAAAAATGAGAACGGAGGCTTTTTCTAATGTCATCCCCATTTTTTAATTCTTGTGCGTCGCCTTGATTTAAAAGTAAAACAGTTAGCCTTTGAGATGGTAAACTGTGTAATTAATGAAACAAGCAGATGTAAGATAAGAGCCGGTTTAAGGTTACAGCAGGCAGCCTGGCGTTTCATAGAAACAGTGATTTATGACTGATGATATCTGAGCTGATTAGCACCTATGAAATAAATGGTCACAAACAAATCTGAGCTGTACGAGGCCAAACCCTCAGGAATTATTCAACAGTACAGGCTACTCATTGTACTACAGGATGGGAAATATGTTGTTTGATTCATCTGCTGTCTGTTTAATTGCCATAAAGGATCGAGCGTGAATCAACTGTTTACCTGGGCAGCCATGTTAACACAGCTGCTCAGAAAGTTGAACTGAATCTCATTCAGTTTTTTCGTGCTGCAAGGACTTAAATGTAGCGCTACATAAAACAGCTTTGTGTGAGAGGCTGGCTTACACGTCAGCATGGTCAGTACTTGCATTTTATAGATATTTACATCATTATCAGGATATCAAAGAAATCACAGTGCAGAAATGCCAAAGACATTGTATGTTTGAGGTCATTCAGTGTCGCATTACAGAGTTTGTCCATTCGAGAACAAAGGCCTTTATTCTTGTCCAAAAAAAATCTGTTATGCATTTGTGTTGAATAATGAAAATCATGGAAACCATTTTTTTACCCACGTTAAGATTTCTTGAAAATATTTTCAACATGCAGGACAGTGAGTGTGAGGCCTGATGCAGTGAGCGCCATCAGTTGGGGAGCTCTTCTTTAACTCTATTTGACAAGGTGTCAACCACAAATATTCTTCCTCTGGTTTTTATTTTTTATGCAAAGTACTTTTTACAAAGTAGCTACAGTACCTAAGTCTTTAGGAAAAAGTATATATTATTTTCTCATATATTGTGATGCACTTTAAAACTAAAAGTTAGATATATATATATATTTTTTTTTTTTTTTTGAATGTACGTTATATGAGTAAAGGCAACAGTCAAACTATTTTGGCTATGAGAACTCTTACAGCTAACATTACTGCCTGGGGCATGCTAGAAAAAACATTTAAGCCTTTTTGTAAATTAATTTGTAAAATGTTTAAATGCCTAAGACCTGCAGGTACTCTGAGGTACCTGCTGAGTATCTTGGACTAAAGACCACAGTGTTCTGCAGAGACTCTAGCAGTGAGCTCAGAGGGAAAGAGAGAGGTCCAGATTATGAAAGAGGCAGATTGTAGTCATCCTGCTGAGTCACAAACTGTTAACAGCAGGCTGAACAGAGAAGAGACATCCTCAAGGGGAAACTGGGAAAGATGATGTTACAGGATTGGTGTGTGTGTCCATATGTGTGTGTATGTGTGTGTCTCTGTGTGTCTCTGTGTGTCGGTATATGTGTGTAAGGGTGTTGCTGTTTGTTGTAGAAGGTCAGGCGCCAAAGTTTGGGTGTGACCACCGCTGTCCTGTCAGCACATCCAGTGTCCACAAAACCCCTCCCTTTACCCCCTGCTCTCAGTCTGTCTGTCTGTCTGTCTGTCTGTCTGTCTGCCTCTCACCCCCCCCCCCCCCTCCCCCTCAACCCACCCGCTTTCTTCCTCGCTTCCTCAGAGCCAGGGTGTAACCAAGACTCTACTTGTCAGTTACTCAGATCTGTAAAAGAAGAGGGGGGTCTTTCTGTGTGTGTGTGTGTGCATGTGTGTGTGTGTGTGAGAGCAACAGGCAGAGGCAGCAGGCAGGTTTTCTTGAACAATAAAGCTGTCTGTTGGTTATTTCTGAACCCTGGAGAGGAAGCACTAGTCCCTGCAGGGTGGGGAGACGATACATAGAGCCCCCACCCACAACGTGCACACACATGCGCGCGCACACACACACACACACACACATACATGCACTCACTCACTACTGTACACACACACTGATCCAGAGAGCACACAGCTCACAAGTTACGCACACTGACTATATTTGAACCCAAAGTCTCTTTCACTGTCTTGCCCCACCCTTCTTGTACAGGAATCGATAATTGTCTGTGTCATGGGCATTATTCCAGCTTGGATCTGAATAACTGGATAACTTCCCTCAAGCATGTTCTGTCTGCTGCACTGCTCAGTTACTCTGAATCGAGGTGTGCTGCAGGTCGACTACCGGCTGTAAGCTGTTATCGAAGGAGTTTGAAGCATTCTAAAATTATAGGTCGGATCCAAAAAATGTTATCATGTTTCGTTTGTCTGCAGGAAGAGGCAACTGATCACTGCTGTGATGCACATTTTTTGCAACTGACTGATTCAACGTCTCAGTAAAATTGTTTATTATGCACATGTTGTGCGACTTTAGAGATGAATGATAACAAGGCTCTGTGAAGCTGTACTTGGGCACAGCTGTGTTTAGCAAATATAATGTGCACCATGATCCCCCTCTTAGTTTAGCATGTTAGCATGCTGAAATGCGCTAACTAGCACGGAAACCAAATTTCATGGCAATCCATCCAGTGATTGTTGAGGAATTTCATTCGAAACTACAAATATCAGCCAGGACCAAAGTGCCAGACTGACAGGACAACTAACATTGCAGTTTTCAGGGGTTTACAGGAGTGATTTAGAGGGGGAAAAACAGAAAAGAAAATATATAAAATAGGAGAAAGAAGAGTAAAAGTCACAGTTATAAAATGAGGAAAAGCCAAAGACAGCAAATGGATTTTAAGTTACGTTTTAATGATGTGAACTTCTCTGAGACTTGAGTCACCGAGGAGCAGTTTTCAGTTTTCAACTTGCCGAGGTGCACTTCCTCCACACAACACATAAATCAACACATATTTGTGGCCATTACTCTGTTATTTGCTATGTGACATAACTGCACACATATAGAACAACACACTGCTGCTTGTATACAAAGCAGGGGCGTTGTTGAAACCTATGGGTGGATCTGGTATTCAGGTTGATAACAGGTGTGTGTATGTGTGTGTGAGAGAGACAAAGAGAGAGAGAGACAGAGAGTGTGTATGTGTGTGTGTGTGTGTGTGTGTGTGTGTGTGTGTGTGTGTGTGTGTGTGTGTGTGTGTGTAACAGTTATGGAGCCCTCATTAGCTCAGAGGCTCAGACAACAGGATGAAAGATGACAAATATGTTGAGTGAACTACAGGGTTATAAATATTGCCTGAGTAATTTTTAATCACAATAAGCAATACCTGAATAACAATAGCTGCTTTTCACGTGTGCTTTGTGTGCACGGTTGCATTCTTTATTAGGGTGGATGGATTTCCCTTAAGGTTGAATTAATGCCTTAGTTAGTCACCTTTTAAATGTCGCCACAAGGCAAAATCACTGTTAAATAGCAGGCCAAACACACCCTTCCCTCATTCTCCCTTCATACACTTCTGCGAGGAAAATCTAAATGCCAGCAGAGTTTTTAAAGAGGTGCAGCCAGTGAAAACAAAACAGATACGAACAATTACAGTATTTGATCTCAGAGGTTTATGTGTGCAGTTCGCCACACAGCCTGTCTGCCTGTGGTGAATATAGAGACAGAGATGCGATTGTTCCGCAGGGAGACGTTAATATACTATGACATAGCTCAGAGTGAGACTCACCTGCCGTTATTACGCACACACAGCGTTCATCCTTTGCAGCATTTGAAACCTCACACACACAGATAGAGACAGAGGGTAGATCATAATCTCTCACTCTCATATTTTATGGTAGCAAAATTAAGGGTAGCCAGAGCTCCACAAAGCTGTCTCTCAGCTGTCAGATCAAGCTGGAGATCATCCAGAGATCATATACTTACATTCCCCAAAATTCATTATCTCTTCACTTTCCGAGACTATCACTCAGTCTGTTTGATAGAGTTAATGACAGGATCAAGTGAAAAATACACACAATGTCTGTTTCTGTCTCTGAGCTTTTTCTATTTGTTGTTTTTCTGTTGATTTGGCTGCCTGTCTTCCCTTCAGGTCTGCAGGCGGGAAACAGAGGCATCAATACAGACTTGTCGCATTTCTGATTCATCGTAATCACCCTTATCAGTACGGAATCGAAAAGAAATGAATAACTTAAAGACTCGAAAAGCACAAAGAGAAAGGTGTGTCTCCTGTCTGCACTTAATTGATGAAATATGTTGTTGTGAAGTACATAATGAGCTCTGTTCTCTCTTTTCACAGCCGTGTCACCTTGGAGTAATTGTGGCAGCACCACTCCTTTTCTGATTGGTGGCATCTACACAATCAAGTCTTTCATAAAAGCTCAGACATTAGGCATAAAGCAATAACACTCCTGGCTTACCGCGACAGCAGTTAATTAGCTTGCGTTTCCTTAAATTTACTGGAAACCCCTCAGGGTATGTACTGTATGTAATAAAGAGATTTTAGCTTCAACAGCAACAACACTTTTTGGTTCGATTTGGAAATCAGCTCAAGAACCTCTTTCCCAAACATCTAGAGCCTCTGACACTCCCACATACAATGGAGTGTCATTTTCTTCATTACGTTTGACACAGTGCATCTGGGATTATTAGTTTGGGTTTGGGCTAGAAGGCATGTCTCCTCCCCGTCCTCTACAGAAACGACTGAAAATCATTCATCCATGAAAATAGATAAGAAAGGGTGCTTTTATTTATTTATTTATTTTTAATCCATCCAGTGGTGTCTTACTATATAAGTGTAAATTCTGGGAGACAGGCTTGGTGTAGGAGAGGCTGTATTAGCACCCATAATAATATCATTTAGTGTATTATGATAATCATGACAGCAAATATAAATTTAATCTCTTCTTTACAAATTGTTATGCTCTACATGAGAATTCTATATTTCATTTCAACCTCTCAACTTATCACAGTCCCAGAATAATTCTCATTTCTAGTGGAAACTCCTCACATCATATGTTCACATACATGTCCAGACAAACGGTATAAAGTACAGAAATTGCAAAGACAAAAAATAAATATACACATTTTATGGTTTCACTGATGTGTCAGAGCTTGACATACAGGTTAATCCTTGTATTAGCTGATAGCACAATTAATCTGAGTGCAAACCAATGATGTTTACTGGAGCATCAAAGTCAGAGTTCCAAGACTATGTTAATCCACCTGTAAAAGGTGAGACGCGAGAGGAAGTACCAAAGAAAATATCTTCCTCACTGAACTTTGCAAAAGCGGAATTTGCTTATTTACTTTTGCAGCAGCAGCAGCGGCTCCTGTTGTGCAAAGGAATGAAGGTATCGTCATGTTTCATCTCACCTCAGTGTTATGAGAGGCATGTGGTTCCAGTGAAATCTGACCAGCCATCTGCCTGCTGTCAGTCTTTCTGTCTTCCACAGAACTACAGCACGTTTCCATGTGAACTTTTATTTTCTATTGTGTATTGTTGGCATTGGTTATCTCTATTTTTTTTTTTTTCGGTCTTGTTTTGTTTTCTTATTCCAACTCAACCCAACTGCGAATCTGATGGTAACACACTTGGATGCTCTGGATGTCTCCAGCAGCAGATAATAAAAACTTTGTTGTGACTTTTCTGACTGACTCATCTCTGTGGTCAACAGTGAAAGAATGTAAGTGCTTAAAACTTGCTGTTGCATGAAATATGCTTTAGAAGGAACCTGACATATGTCAATTAAACATAGAGCAGCCGAGCTGATGCAAGCCAGCATTTGAAGTGTGCATGTGATGCTTTCTTACATAGGCTGTGACCTTCCTCGAGGAGAGGGCGGGGGGTCAAGCTCTCGTAGAACTGGATCCAGCCCAGTATGTGTGTCTTTTTGCCTATAGGGAGAAAATGCTTCATGTATGAACAAACGCATTTTTGTCAAGTTCAGCTAATACTGAATAGTATCACCAGTTTTAGCCAAGTAATTTAGCTGCATGTTGAGTTTTGTAAAAAAAAAAAAAAAAAAAAAGAAATTATTTTCGTCTCCTCTGTCCTTAGTATTTATGTAGGATTTTAAAAGCAAAGACATAAAGTGCTTCATGGTAAAAAGGAAACAGAGAAAATACACAAAAATGATTAGACTACAAGTATACACAGAACAAAAGTGTAAAAAAGAGTAAAACGATAAAGAATGTAAGTTAAAGCAAGACCGGACGGCGGCCTAATGAATGAGGCTCATGCCACATAACCGCCTCTGTTGCCTGTTGTACTCTCTCTATCTCTCTCTGCCCCGTGTTGCCACCACTACCTCCCATGGTAGCGGTGTTGCTCTATGTTTTGTAAAAACATTCATGGTGTCCAGATGATGAATTCTTCTGACTTTGAAATGAAAATCTCTCAACAATTAGTGGGTGAATTGCCATGAAATTTGGCATATAGACATTTATGTCCTCCTCAGGATGAATTGTAACAGTATTTTCTGAAGTGGACGCAGAAATGATAATAGCAGCCAGAATATGATTCATATCTCCTTTTCGTTCTTGAGCAGTGAGGCACCGCATAACCTGGCAATCTGACTGTTCTTGTGTGTGCGGTTCCGCAGAAACAAATGTCCTCTACTTTTTCTACAGAAGACAATGTGGTATCAAATGAAAACAAATACACACATATCAGGTAGCTATAAAACACACACCCACTCGGTGACAAAGAGTAAAGGAGTCTTATGATTCAGTTTAGTCATTCTGCATAAATTGATTGTGTCTGTTGAGAAGTTTGCACAAGGAAATTCCTTCAGTTACATGCACGCACACATGAACACAAAAAAGAACCTGATGGACCAGGTAAACTCTGTGGAACTCACTGAGGATGACTTTTGTGAAACTGCATCAGTGTGAGCACAATAAGAGGTTGGTGCTCAGAGCCTGATGACCGAGAGGACCTTTTTTTACCCAGATCTGAGGCCAAATACAGACTATGTACTGATTCTGAGCAGGTTTTTAGTATGTGATGTGTTCACATTAGGAAAGTGACAAAATGAGACACACTCAAACCAGACAGCATGCGTTGCTACAGTTGTTTTTTGAGTTTGCTGTCGAAGGACACCTTTCTCCTACAATGCAATGCACAAAAGAAACGGAGGAGGTAATAACAGCTGAAAGATGACGCATAGTCTACTTGTTAGTAAGTTCCTGACTCCAAAATGTGTTAGTCACACCCACGCGAGGGGTTTGTCTTTGCGTTTCTAGTTTCAGAAAAAGAACCGATACTGATACTGAAATACTGACCTGAGAACAGTGTGCATCTTATCAGAGACCTAATGCCTGAGGACAAAAAGTATTTTATTTTTGAACTCTCCCCATTTTCAGTTGAACAGAATGTTGTTAGAACATGTGTCTCTGACCTTTGCTCTGCTTATTATTAGATGCTGTTAATAGAAATGATTCAGAGATGCAACAGGCAGTTTCCTAAGGTGCAAATGTGTCTCCTGACCTTCCACCACAGTGTGTGACCTGGCCTCAGGTCAGCCGCTTCCACTGAGGACTCTGAAGTCGTGTTTTCAGTATTTTTTCTGGGAATTTGCGGGAGGGTTTGCAACCCGCCAGGGGGTGTGGCGAAAGGGCATGAGAGTTTACAGTACATAAACACTTCCATGTAATGAGCTTCTGGTTCCATATTTTTCCCCAAATACATTTAAACAGTTTTATCCTCATCCCTTTATTTGCATAGAAATAACAGAAAAGAGGAGAGAAAGACAGAAAGATGCAACAACAGGTTCCAACTAAAATGCCCTCAAATTTGTCCTGTGTAAATAAAATACAAAAAAAAACAAAAAAAGATGCTGTTTAATGAGGCTTAGACTCTCGATAATAAAACAACTAAAGCACATCTTCCCTTCATAGCTAAATGCCATCAAATGAAGTGAAGGAACTATTTCTGTTTGCATGTGTGAGTCGTTAATGTGTGTGTGTGTGTGTGTGTGTGTGTGTGTGTGTGTGTGTGTGTGTGTGTGTGTGTGTGTTTGCATACACATATACATACAAACCCTCGCATCCCCACACACGACCTCTAGCATATAGACCTGCTGAGC